>VZSV01000002.1:6608543-6691099 GCA_013398735.1 Nothocercus julius | reverse complement strand
TCCTCTCCTTCTCCTTTCCTCTCCTTCTCCTTTCCTCTCCTTCTCCTTTCCTCTCCTTCTCCTTTCCTCTCCTTCTCCTTTCCTTTTCTGTTTTGTCATGTTTTGATAGCTTATTAAGTTTTGATTAATGATGAAGGTTTCTGAAGTCCTGCTTCTTCATTAGAATATTCAACTTTTACACCCCCTTATAAGAAGCGTAGTTATATATAGAATGTGTGTTCACTTAAGCAAGACCTGGTAATTTGTTTTCCATTGTAATCATCACAATAATGAACATCTGATTAAATTATTGATCCTTCAGGGAAAACAGTATCTCAAAAAAAAATGTGGAACTAGGTATTTAAAGCTGATGGAGACACTGTTTTTACATTAGTAGAAGGTACGACCCATGAATGTAATATATACCATCTACTGAAATAGTAGCTGTGTACACACTTCTCCCCAACATCTTTTCTTCAGAGATAAGGAAATGATCATTACTTCATGGCTGCTCTAAAACTAGAGTAACCAGTTGCTTCTACGTGGTGTGGCGATTATTCATGCCTCCTTCTTATTTTCGCAAAACTAAATCTTTCATAAAATTGAAGGTCCATTTATTTTAAACATTCTTGCCAATATGCAGAAACTTCAAATTGTGTTGTTTTCATTTCTGACAGAAAAATACGCATAGCATTTTTTTGCGGCATATTGAACATATATAGTATCATCTCTATATAAAAATGCATAAAATTAATAGAGTATGGCCATTCATTTGCATTCAGAACTGATGCATGGACAAAACATACGCACTTAATCTATCAATATAAGCCATTAAAATTAACCTATCTTGTACCTCATTCTGTGCAAAGAGGTTTTCTGCTGTGATAAGGTAAGTGAATAATCATGCATTGCTACTTTGGCTCCTAGAAATAGTAACTGTGACTCAAAGAATAGTAGCTTCTATGCCTATACATCATAACTTTCCACTGCATTTTTACTGCAAATCTGTGTAAATCCATACTTTATTGCCCCTGCATGAAGTTAACCTGATACAATAAATCACTATTGCCATGGTAATAATAGCAATCAAGGAGTGAAGGTTCTGCCTTGGTGCTTTAGGCCATCCACAATAGTAAGAACAGTATTTCTTAACACATCGGAGAAATTACTTGGTTTAGAGTCTTTTTAAAAATACTTTGAGAATCATCTGAGATACAGTCTACTTCTCTAACAAAGAACTCTAGTTCAGGTAAGTTATCCCTGGTTTGAACTATTCTTTTTGTCATGAGAACTGTGTATGATAAACTGAACATCTGATGTTATGTTTGTCTTTCTGCACAAACAAAATATGTTGGTACTTTAAAATATTCCTTCTCCTTCTGGAGCTTGCTTAGAAAAATCTAACTTGTGCTAGGGAGTTGAATATAAAAGCAAATTGAAGCATTGATTTCCCCATTTCGTCACCTCTAGAGAACAATTCATAAAGCACGGAAGTTCTAACTAGTCAATCAATAGTTGCTACTTAAATCAGAGACACTGCAGATAGCCTGTTGTTATTAAAAGTGTTCTTCAGAAGATGATGATAAATGAAAAGAGAGGAGCCAATTCAACCTTTGAGTAGAGTTCAAGATTGACAATGAGGGAAAGCAAGCCATACATGCAACTTCTCTTTTTCCCATAGAGGAAAGGGAAAAACGTATCTCCCTATAGGCTTCCCAAATCCTATGAGCAAGGATGATCTGAAACACCAAAATGTTTTGTGAAAGCACCTTGGTCTCAGTGCAGACATGGGTCTATACCTTGAAACCTCACCTTCCTGGGCCCAACCCAGCATTTTGGATCCTAACTTGCAGACCACAAAGCAGAGATCCTAAAGTCTAGAAGACCCAACAGACACAGTCTGAGCTGAGTTTTGTCTTGCCAGCAATCCAGGAGCTACAAAGTTGCTGTATTTGATATTTGATGATTCCTTACGCTTTCTTGGAATGTCTGAAGGGACATGGGAAGCAGGAACAGCCAGCTCCATTTCAGGAAAGCAAGTCAGGAGTCTCATTTAACTGGAAAAGCTTAAAGATTCCTATTTCTTTCTGGATGAAATTCAGCGGTTGGATTTTTTTTCCGAAATTTTATATGGAATGGCAGTTTTAAGTTTTGAGGATTCCAGCCGCACACACACACACACACACACACACAAAATTGTAATATCAGCGCCAATGTTGCAGAGACAAATGTATTCTTCCAGCTGAAGAGAATGGACATAGAAATGTGCAGCACAAGATGTAGTCCTGTATAATCTTTCTGAAGTTTAACTGCAGAGATGTGAATAATTCAAATTTCAAATTAAGCCACTTAGGATGTTCATCAGCTGCTGGAAATCCTCTTATTCTTCCACTTCCATTACCAGCATCTACTTCTTGATATTAGCTGAGGGGCTGTGCACATAAGTAAACGGGGGCAGAGCGGGTACCAGGTGATCATGTGGCCGGTGCGAGGCAGCTCACTGCATCCTGAGCTCCCTGGGTGCATTTTTAGGCCCTAAGTAGAGGGGCTCCTGCTGTGTGGGGAAGGACAGACCCGCTCTGAGCCAGCCTGCCCTGAGCTACACGAAAGCAATGTGAAAAAGATAATTTAAACATTGCATGCCAAAACTATCTCATTAGAAAAGCACTGACACCCTTGGTCAAACATATTCAAGATAGGAAAGAGGAGATGCTGGAGGATGGAGAAACATTCTCTTATTGAGAAACATTCAACACCAAAGCCAGGCACACTCCGAAAGGACCACAGGCACGAGTGGCCCATGCTGGGGCAGGAACAGTAAGAAACAGAGTGGCAGAAAGACATTACAGCAGAGCAACAGAAACTGTCACCTTCAACTCCTCTGTGGCCATCCCCTTGTTGGAAGAATTTTGCCAGAGTGAAACACGAGGTGAAAATTAGGGTAGAGGAGAATAAAGAGAGAATTGATGTTAATGCAAACAGTTGCGAAACTGTTTCTGCTCTTCTCCTCCTCAATACCTGAATCAGTGATCAGAGTTTGGTGTTGGTGGCAGTAAATTAACTCCTCACCCTGGCAGGGATGTATTGGTGTATCTGTACCCCAATGTGGATCACATTATTTTCCTTTACGGTCATGCCTTAACCACAAGGTTGGACTTTCCTCAGTTTGCTAAGTTAGGAAGAACTAGGCAGCAGGGAGTCTTGCCTGAGTGCAAAAATTGTTGTTTAAATTCGCCATCCAGTAATGGTTGAGCAAATAAAGAAGACCTTGCTGCCTCTTTGTTCTTTAATAAAGGAAAAACTCTGTTAACCCATGGACAGTGGCCTGCAAAATGAGATTTAGTCTTTAAAGATGTTTCTATAGTTACTGGGATATTTAGACACCTCCAGGTGTCCAGTATCAATAGTATATATCAATACTGGAGTATCAATGGAAGGGTCAGTGCTGTGTTGCTTATCCTGCTTTAAAAAAACCCTCCTTTTTAGCTAATAAAGTTTTCTGAATCTGTGGTTTTTACTCTATTGCCTCATCACTATGCTCATCACTATGCCATTTAAACTATATTAGATTTACAGTAAGATGTCATTGAGATGACATCTAGTGACCTATTTGCATTGGCTATCTCTCACACACTGATGTAATGGTGCATGACCTATCAGCAAGACATTCGCAAATGCATGATTGATTAGACTAAGCGTTAATTGTTCTATTAAAGGAGGGTGAAAAAAAAAAATCACCCACAACCTTCCTTCTCTTAACCTCAGGTTTAACTCTGGCACTATCTGTCACAACCCAACATATCCTTATTACTTCCATATCTGTAAAACTAACCCCCAAATAATTGCAGTCTCTAATGGACACAACATGTCAAGTTAAAATCAGGTGCTCCAAGAAGAATTGACAAAGTGGGTTGAGGTAATTCTGATTCAATGTAGCAAATGAAACATACGTTAGTATTAGAAGAGACTGCATGTTTATATGGTCAGTCTGCCTGGGAGAAGTAGAGATAATCCATAATCAGGAATAAGTGCTCTGTAGTAAAGCTTTTGATATAAAAAAACTCATTTTTAAATTATGGGAAAGAAGAGAACAATTGCATAGCTCACAAGAGCTGTGTGTTTGCATTGGACTAAGACTTGTTTGAGAACAGTTTGCTCTAAAAGCAAGTTGCACTTACAGATAAATATGCCCAAATTTCTCTTGTGTTTGGCAGATAAAATCCCAGGAATGTGATTCTACTCAGTGAAACACTGAAACTGCTATCAAAAGAAAGAGCAATTTTACAAGACACCATGAACTGAAACCAATCAGCCTGCAGAATGAGAAGCAACAGTCCAATTTCTAATTCATGACTATTGTCTTTCCCTGGTCATGCAACAAGTTGCAAGATGTCTATAGGACAGGAGACGAAAACCCAACTGGTTAAACACAGTCGTAGCACTAGAAAAAGTATTAGAGGTCCTAAGCTAGCAGACAGATCAACCTTAGGTAATTTCCTATGTAAGCTGGAGATTTCAGAAAAACATGACCATAATCAAGCTGAAACTAGTATTCATGTCAAATAGGAGATTTTATTCCTTGGTAAAAGATGACTGTGTGAATGGCACTGAGCTCAGTGACTTAGCTGGCTGGCAGTGTAGTCTTATTCAAAGACACTAAATACAGCAGAATGTATGATGTTCTCTAAACACACAGCAAGATTGCACAGAGGAAGGAAAAACGATGGATCTTAATAGAAGTTACCACAGGTAAGCAAAGGTGAGTCATTAAGTGGTAGTGGGGAGTGCTCTCATCAAAAATGCACATATAGCTTGACTATGTATTAAATACAGGTATTTCCACTCCTTTGCAAGAACTGTCTATCTCCTGGATCTCAGTAATTTAAGGATTTCATAGAGCAGCTCCCAGGCCTATGATATCATTAAGTAAAGTGTAGATATGAGCAACTGTCAGACCCTCTCTATGTGAGAGAGTAATTAGTGGCTACATGAGCATCTAAATCACTCTCTTGAATATAGTACTTCTCAACAGGTGTCAAAACCTGTCACAGATTCTGCTGTACTCTCGGCCACATAAAATAAGTCCAGTATTAGTGGACAGCTGTGTGCACCAGCTTCCTGCGAAATACCTTCAACACGAACCAAAAATCCATCTTGTAAAACAACAAAAGAGGGTGTAGTAGGAATACAAGTAATCGTTTGAAGATACCATTGCTCTCAGAGGAGTGTGGACTTTACCTTTAAAGTCATATCCAATTAACCGAAACTTGACGTGGGAAACAGATTTGGGAATATGACTAATATTTTACCTTAGCACGTGCATGAGTGTTAGTTTGTAATAATGGTTAGTGCATGCTCTTTCTTAACTTCAGCAGCTGAGAGCTAGGTAATAAAAAAAGTCCAGTGTGGATCACATCTTTAGAAGGAAACTTTCACTTCATTCAGGATCTGAAGGCCCCGCTCTGAGAACCAGCTGCAGCAGCGAAGTCTACATCAGTGGGCAGTGGCATAACAGGCAGAAGGACTTTTCAGCAAAATAGAATTCCGGAGGCACGGAAGGGACTTAGCAATGTGAATCCCAGTGTGGTGGAATCCCAGAAGTTCCTAAACACTTTATGACCCAATTTTTGAAAGTATTTTAGAAATCTAAAATTTAGGGAAGCACCTTCTGAAATTTCAAAAACCATCCACACAGTTCAGGTACACAACTGCGACTGATATCTGTGTCTTTAAGTGGATAATTACCTTTGAAAATCATGTCTGAAGTTACTTTAGAAAGGTTTAGACTCTTGCCAGTTAGGCTCTTCAAAACTTTATAAAAGCCAGGAAAGAAAACCCCCCATTTCCTCCCTTCTCCTCCTACCCGCTACTCCACCAAATTAGAGGAAAATAAAACATTATCCCTAAGCTCTTTAAACTACGCTAATTGAAAGCACACAGCATTCAGATCAGGTATAACTGTGATTTTTTAAAGTTGACAGTGTCCCTTTAAGGTAAGTGCTTTCAAATGGCACAACTGCCAGTTTATGGAAATTCTCGTACTTAACAACCTTGACAGTGTTCCTTTAATTAGTCTGTAGAAATGAAGTAGCTTTTGATAGGATAGTTCACTCAGTTATTTAATGTCTCCACAAACTATCTTGGGCAATCCGTATATTAGCATTCTGTCACTAGAAAAAAATGGTGACATTTGCAGTTTTGAACTAGAATTTAACCATGAGAAATAAAGGTGTAAGTTGTAGGGTTTCTTAGGCTGTCCTAGGAGATGTTTGGAGCCACTCTCTGTTTTTTTGGCATTTCTATGTAGCATTAACTACACAGAAAAAAAAAATGCTATTACTAGTTTGAATCACATGTGACGGTTTCTTACAAGAAGAGCTAATTCCATTGGCTTAAGGATGTAAAAGTAATGTTATCATTTCAGAATCACGTGCTTCATTCTAGCCAAAACTAAGCAAGTGAGAAAGTAACTGCATATCAAGCTTCATATTTATTCTACTACAATTTGGTCAAAATAAATTAACTGTAACTATAGAGGAAGGTTATTAGAGGGGGCTAAACTGTTTCTTATGATCAGATGTCCCTAACAAGTAAAGAGGTATTTGGTGGCTACAAAGCAGAGTTTCAAGCTCCAGAAGAGAAAGGAGACCTCATTTCCCTGAAGTGTTTGAATGGCTTTGCTACAACTACTGCTTTGTGAAGTTACTCTGGCTCTGCCCAGTAGGATGAAACCCACATTCATACTTGTTAGCCCCGTTTGTGATGGTTACTTCTTCTTCATTGCAGGGAGAGATGTTTCTAGGTTCCAAAGCAGCTGCCACAATAGTTTTTTTGTTGTTGTTCTTACTCTCTAAGTTAGGAGCTTAGAGATTATTTTTGCAGTTGCTAGCATCTCAAAGGCTTGACATGCGGCAAAGTTTCATGAAGATGGTCATCACTGCCACCAACAAAAAAGGGTCCCAATCCCTAGCGTGCAGATGGGAAGCATCCTCACGAAACCCCATTCCAGTTGCTGACCTGAGCTGAGGCCCTACTGGTAGAACACAGGAGGCATTGCAATATACTGCAATAGAACAGATATGCTATAGACACAAGGGAAGCAATACGCAATATAAAACCAATACAAACTCTCCGAGCCTTACCTAGCACTGTTTACACAAATGCATTTTTGAAGTTATTTATCATTTATTTTCAAATATTTTCCTGCAGCTTGGTCTTGAATTGTTGTTTTTCTCAGCACTGGCTGTATATCAAATCAAAAGGTTACTGGATTGGTTGTTATTGATTTATTGGTTATCCAGATAATATCTTAAGCTATGTTAAAATGGAGAATGCATAATTTGGAGTGGGGAAAAAAATAAAATAAAAATAATTACAAAAGGATTTTACTATTTTCATTCCTTAAAAAAAGATTTTAAAGGAAGTATTGAAATTATCAAGCCTACAGGACCATTGTCCAAAAAGATACGACTAATGGGATAAAAAGATTTTAAAACAGACCTGATAGAAATGCTAAGTATAATTTTTCCTGCCATGAACATTATAAAATGTAACAGTGTACCTTTCTGCCTAGAATATGTAGCTTTTTTCTGAATAATGTTTTCATGGATAATAAAAGTAGCAAGCATTCACATATGCAAATTTAGCCTCACATTTTTAAAAAAGTGCCTCATGACTGCATTTACTTAAAATTGTAATTTTACATAGGGCATATCTAGCTTTTTTATATTAGTATATATTATTTAACTTGGATTAAAGGAAACGATTAAATGAAGCCAAAGTGAGAGTATAAAAAAATTTCTTAAGTCCTCTATGAAGCCAATGAGGATTTCAGACTGGAACAAATCATTAAAAATAAAGACGAAAATATGGTCAACATGTAAAATTCTGGGGAAGAGAGTTAACTGTGCATTCAGCTGAACATGTTTATCCTGCTCTCCGGAGACAGACTGGTAGGGTAGAAGATTTTCAGCATTTGTTCATTTAAAGATAAGGATAACTCTGCACAGAGCACCGCAAGCAGAATGCAAAGAGATTGCCTTCAAAGCGTGAGCCCCTCAGTAAACACACTTCTTCAGCATTATAAGAATTCTTGCCCATCCTCTTGTAATTCCACAGGCAAACTGTGCCAGGCAGCTACTTCTAATTTCTGTTAAATGAATGATGTCTTATTCAACCCAGACTGATAAATAATTCTCTGAGCTTTGGGTCAGCACTTGCTATCTTGTGGAACCTCTGTTGTGTTTGGTATAAGATTCAACATTATGACTCATCTGAATTATGTTACAAAAAAATCTCATTTAGTTAATACAGACTTTTTTCCTATCAAAATGGAACACAAAGTAGCTCTCTTCCTGATTTCTCTCTCCCTTTGTCATTCATTTTCTAGTGCACATTTTGAAAACAGAATCTGATTTTCTGAGAATGATATATTTTTCAAAGCCTCAAAAGGTGACAGATGACCTTAACTGTCTTTCATTTTTTCCTTGGCAGAATTTTTATTCAAATCCTATTTCAAAACATGTGCCTACAAAATAAACATACCAATATCAATACTTACCATTAAGGCAATCTCTTTTCAGATGGGAAAAAAATCAGGTTTAGGATCTCAGAAAACAAAGTGGAGTATCTTCTTTTAGCCTGTAGCTTTAGAGGCTTAGAAAGTCCTATTCCTAGGAATTAAATTGGCTTACTCTAATGCATACAGATGGCAATGCCTCGTGCTGGGTACAGCTGCCATTTTTTCTGGCCTCAAAGGAGAAAGGCAAAAGCCTAATCTGACCACCTGCAACTACTGACACCATCTAAAAACATAAAGGTGAGCTTGAGGCTTTATTTCACCTGGACCCGTATGCATGCATTGAGACGTCTTTTGGGACTTTGGAAATATTTTCAACAAGGCTACTCTGAGAGCGGCATCCCTTGGAAGGAAAACAGAATTAAAGTGTGAAGCCTGCTGAAATGTTAAAGAAGTAGCTGCCAAGCCCTGTGGTCAATATATAATATTTGCAAAGAAACGGGGTAAGATTTAGAGCATAGGTACTGATGGCATAAAAAGGAACCACTACAATCTTCATTAGACAGTCTTTGAGAAACCTAACACATCAAAAGAGAATTTTCATATCAATTCACTGACTATTCATGCAAATATATTTCGAACTTGTTTTTGTGTGTGTATGTGTGCTATGACAGTTGGTGATTTTGTTTAAATTGCTATTTTCCACTCTCCAGAAAAAAATGCTTCTAGTAAAAAAAAAAATAGGCTTTACAACTCAGATATTCTCAGTCTTTGTTTCCAATGAAAATGTGTAGGGTAACATAAGTACTCACGGGAATGGTCTTAAATAGAGCAAGTTGCACAGCGTTTGTGAGCTCTTGCTGATTGAACTATATAGCCAAACAAAATCCCCATGATGTTCCACTCGTTTTGATAACATAAACAGTTGTCATCCAATTAGATATGTGAAAGAGTGAGTGTGAAGAGGTGAAGATACTTGTTCATAGAAAATATAAGTGGCATGAATGGACAAGCGACTACATAAAATACAGCAAAATGGCGGTTGTATAAAATGTTAAATAATTTCAAATACAGTTTAGATTTATAAATATTATATATATATACACATATATATAGCCTTATTTGCACTTAAGCCAAAACGATTATATAGGAAGGGAATGACCATTTCTTGCTTTTAGTCACCCACTGAGGCTGCTTTACAGAACTTTAGAGTCGTTGGGTACGTATGACTCACTGGAGAGAAAACAAGCTAATGAGAATAGCAAAGAGTTTGTTAGAAAATAATATTTGCATGTTAAATCAGGACAGATGCACTTTTCTTTAACATATAAGGTATGCTAAAATGATTCTCAAATCATGAGTTGTCTTAGCTGTGATGTTTGTGTTTTTTTCTGTCTGAGAAAGGTTTCGTTAAAGGCTCATGCTCAGTGACAGGGAATGCAGGAGAAGGAAATGGAATAGGAACTTTTTATTGTTATTTGGCCTAGGCAAAACAAAAATCCTGAAGGTCATATTTCCTAGGATTAAAAGATAGCCTCTTCTTTCAGCAATATGTTACCACTTGGATTTTTAAACAACTTTGTATAATTCATCCTTCCTTTTTAAGTATATTTGCTACATGTTGTGAATGAACAAATCAGCCCCAAACAAAGGTTACCCTTTGTTCTTAAATCTTTCGGGTCCCTCGACATTTCTGACTGATGGAGATTGGATGTAGAGGCAAGGCAAACTACTCTGGCTAAATGCTTCTGAATAGGATGATGGCTGGCTGCTACATAAATCCTCTGTGCCGTCAGGTCCCTGGGGCATCCTTTGTTCAAGCCATGGAGATATTTCGTGTCAGCCCACCAGACAGTAAGGAGAAAGCTGCAGTTGATTCTGTCAGGACGTCATACTCAGTGAACAAAATTATAGTTCTCCCTAAGTGTACATTTAAGCTTCTTTTTCCAAGCTCCCCCTGGTTCTAGCTTAGTTAGAACAGATTCCAGAATGGAAAGAACTCACCTTTTAATTATTAAAATGTTCTTTTCAGAGAGCAGTTATCAGAGTAATTTCCTGAGAGACATAATTTTTCTCTGCGGAGTATTGCAAATAGGAAGAACGTAGAACAGATGGAGAAGAGGAAAAGGTGATAAAAGGAACAGAAATATTGTACAGAAATTCTTGAAATCTTTCCTTCCTGTGTACTGTGTTGTAATCATACACCTCATGCCACTTGATGTTTGAATCTGCAAGCGGCAGAGTTTAAACAATAAACAGTTATCGATGACGTGGAGAGTGAGTTGATGAAGCCGCTGATGGTGCTGTTTGTTATTCAGGGCACAGAGGGGAAGACCAGCATCAGCAAAGCACTGCAGAAAGACATCTAGATACTGAATGATGGGACAGCAAAGTAGCATGTCAATTCAATAGGTGAAGTGTCATTAATGTTCATTAGTAGACAAAAAAAAAGAAAAAAGAAAAAAGTAGATATTAAAGTTTGCTGACTTTAAAGATTGCCAAAACCAAAAAAGCTAATGCATTAACTAATTTAACTAAGACTGCTTGGACTAGAAAAAAAGCCAGCTGAGAAGGGTTATGATAGAAGTTTATAAAATTATGAGTGGCAAGGAGAAGGTGAAACTGGCAGACCTGCAGCATGTAGGAAGCAGATGGAAACTTGTGCATGAAAGAGGAGATGGTGCTCTACTTGGCATGCAGTTAAGCTGTGTAATTTCTTGCCATAGGATATCACAGATGCTAAAATTTTATGGACTTCAAAAAGTAACTTCAGAAACATGTACTATGATGTCTAAAAAATTCAAAGACATTATCTTTGACTAAGGAATTTGTGTGTTCCAACTTGCTGGAGTTGGGATTATTTCTTGGGAATGTATCCCTTTGTGTTTGCCTTTTCCTCAGAGAAAAGATTAGAGAAAAGACACTGGTTATATGGACCAGTGCTCAGGTCCACAACAAAGGTTTTTCTGTTCTCTGATGATAAGAGGTTATTAAAGAAGAAAAGAAAAAGGATAAACCCAAACTCAACTGAAAAAATAAACTCTGTCGTCTTGTGTAACAGTCATTCTAAAGCCCTTTTCCCCAAAAAACCTCATTCAGATATAAGTATATTTGAAGTCGAATGATTGTAAGCATGGACCTACATGTGAATTTCTAGGTTTCCAAGGATGACAGTTTGGCTGAACTGACTCATCACATTATGGATATGGTAGGAAAGAGTGCAAAGTCCGATGAAGAAGTACTTTAATTTGGTACCTTGAACTCAGTACTGAAACTTAAATTTCCTCTATTTCTGGCTAAGCTTCTCCATTGTATGAGACCATGGCCAGGTCATTTGAACTCTTTGCTGTTGAAGCTGGAGTACTAATTGGGTTTGTCTGTCAAGAAAGGCATGTGTGTGTATGTGCAGCTAACCTTTCTAACTTCCGTGTTGGCCAGTAAGATACTGTCTTCTTTATTCTTAAAGTGAATTTACTGCAGCTCAGTAAGTCTAAGATGTGCTTTTTT
This sequence comes from Nothocercus julius, assembly GCA_013398735.1. NCBI lineage: Eukaryota > Metazoa > Chordata > Aves > Tinamiformes > Tinamidae > Nothocercus > Nothocercus julius. The sequence continues at coordinate 6,679,095 of VZSV01000002.1, read as the reverse complement.
TCCTGACATTTTTGCAAGAAAGATGTGCTTCTGAGAACTCTAACCTTTCCCAGCGTAATGATAATAATGATACCATTTACAGGAAAAAACACTTAAAATTGGTTAGAAAACACTTACGTTAAAAGATACCTTACCAGTGTGAGGAAAGAAAATACACAGTGTATTTTCATAGTTAATTTTGGCTAAATAGGCTAACAAATGTTTTACACATGGCAGCCAAGATTGTCATGTCGCTGCAGTCAGAACATGGCTGCTGGGAGCAAATGCTGCTCATTTTCCCTTTGCAGTTTCTTCTTGGATGCTGTGTCTGGCTTCACATGTATTTTGTGCGTGCGTTCAAAAATGACTTGTTTGATCCCTAAGAAACTGAGCTCCTAATACGGAGCCATGAGTCTGGCACCATTAGAAGATAGATTTGAGTTTATTTTATGAACTTTGGCACGTCGTTTTCTGTGTTTGAGAGGAAAGTTAGAACACAAGATCCGCTTAATCTAAGTAAGCAAAGACTTGGGGTGAGATTAAGACCTGATGCTTCAGGCAGAGCGCGCAGCCCTGCCTCCAGCTGGTGGCTGTGCACCAGGGAAGGTAATCTCTGAGAAGGCTGAGATGCATCTGTCTGCTACAATTGTAGCAGCATCTGCATCGACACCTCTGCTGTCAGCACTAAAGGGGTTAGTGTCCCCGCTCACAAGCTGTTTGAGGCACCAAATTTGTTCCCTCTTCTTCAGTCCATGCAGGTACTTGTTTATAACCCATAGGCCTTTGAATATCTTGCATTTTGCTTAAAATCTCTGCCCCAGAGAAATAACTGTTATCCTCTTTTCCCTTGCCTCCTCCCCAGGGTCTTGCAAGCACATTTCATTTATGTTTTCATGAATTTTCTCTGCAATTGCTAGTGATGCTAACATTTTTTTTTTTTTTTCCAAAAAGGAAGCTGGTCTTTATAATCAATTGACAGCAGGAAACGGGGGTTTCCAAAAAAGCCTCAGAGATTCATGACAAAATCTGCCTCAGTAGAGCTGCTTTTGTCTTTTACTTCAAATTTCTTCTTATTTGCAGGTTGCAGCTCTGGATCCTTGACTAAGCCTGGAAGAATATTGAAAAAAAAAAGACTTTGAATGTGACCCATCACTACTGCAGATAATACTAAGGGAGTGCCAGCACTTTGTGCGTTTTGCAGAGCTTCCCGATTTGAACTGTCCTATGACACAGGTTACACATTATTTGAAGCCAACTTCAGTTTGAAGCCCTGGGGTCTGTAATTAAACTTAAAGGAAACCATGTCTGTGACACATAGGGATAAAGATCACACAGGGAAAAGAGCATTGCCATAGTTGCATTTCTTTTAGTAAAGACAGCTCTAACAAGGAGAAAAACAAATATTTTGGGTAAGTTAACACTATACCAGAATGTACTGGAGTAAGAATTTATGGCAAAACTATGCAAAGTTATTATTTTTAGTATAAAAAAAAACCTTATAAGGATGGCAATTAGTTTTAAATATGCATGTTTCCTTGTAGTTATCTTCTTATAAATTATTTCACTACGGCTCTAACAAGGAGAAAAACAAATATTTTGGGTAAGTTAACACTATACCAGAATGTACTGGAGTAAGAATTTATGGCAAAACTATGCAAAGCTATTATTTTTAGTATAAAAAAAAACCTTATAAGGATGGCAATTAGTTTTAAATATGCATGTTTCCTTGTAGTTATCTTCTTATAAATTATTTCACTACGGTTTTATTGCTTATTTCCAGCCATGGAAAGAATGCTATTGAGTGCTCTAGTTTTTCCTTTTCTCTTATTTTCACTAATTGACCTTCCTAGTTGATTGTATTTGAAATTTCTAACAGAGTTTGTATTATGAAATCCCCCTTTTTTTTTTTTTTTCTGGAAATGCATTGATTTTGATGTGCTAAAAAGTAAATACAGGCGGGTTTTTGCTGGGAACCTGCTGGGAACCTGCTTGAGTTCCTGTCAGGTCATTTGACGGCCTGTTAAGGGTTTCAGAGCAACCATATGCTCTAGAATCTGCCATTATGGGACGCTCTGTTATGCCAGTGCCTTGGGTTGAGATTTCCTATGGGTTTCAGGTCTACAGTCTGCCTGCCATACACCCATGAGCCCTTGTTCACAGTTTTTCAGATGGGATCCCAAAGTCTGGTCTTCCTTTTGAGTTGAGATTCTTCAGATGTCTGTGTTTCCTAAAAAGGACCCCAGATGACTTGGAGCATCACCTCTTCATATAGCTCTAGTGTTAGACTGACAAGGCTATCATGTTGCCCATGGGACCTTCTGATACTGTTGCTGCCAAAGGGAAAGATGGAACTGGCTGTAACAGGAAAGTTCTAGCACATTATTTGTGCAGAATTACTGCAGTGAGATGCATCAGGGAGCCTGGAAGCCTGGAGAACTTCAGTCCTAAGTGTTATTCAGCTCCTGCACTGCAATGCTGTGTTCAGCAAACCCCAAAATAATTCTCTGAGCTGGTGATCTGAGGACTTCAGATGCCTTGGCGTAGTAGAGAGCAGTATTCCACACTCACCTGCAACTCCCAGCACTCCTGCAGCTGTGCTGCAGAATCCCACCCCTGATTTTCACAACAAAATGTTGTGATTATCCTTAACAGAATCTCATGGCAATTAATTTTTAATTGAAATTTCTACTTTCTACTTTCCATTTCATGCATTCTTACATGAAAAATATTTTTTTCTAAGAATTTCAGAAGTCACAAAAAAAGGAAATTCTTCCTTTAGACCACAGCAACAATTTGATGTTCACTTTGGTTCCCACTGACTCCTTGGAACCATTGCTGATAGTATCTCCCACAGAGTCCCTCAACATATTCATGCTCACATACACTGTTTTATATTCAATTTATTTAGGCTCATTGGGTAAGACACTTCATAAATGATTGTAAAATAGCCATTCTCACCCAGAAATATTATATCAAATTATTCTAACCCTATGGCATTGGTTTTACAATGGCAACAGCTTCTACCTGATCAATTTGGATTCTTTTCCCTCAAATACCACCCCAGGCTGCCTGTTTGAGATGAAAATCTTCATCGTATCAGTCCAGCCTTTTTTAGATCTCTCCTCACTTCTGCCCTGTTTTTTGCTCAGTCCTGCCGCTTATTAATCGTTTCTTTTAATTAGCCTATAATGCACAATTAGAAAATACACTTACAGGTTTCTAGTCATGAAAATATTTGGCTTATTTAAATGCAAGTCATATCTACTGCTTTTTTCCTTCTCATTTATTTGTGTCATACTTGTGCTGCTTCTGTGAGCAGTTGGACTTTAAGTTTTTCACATCAGGAAACACATTTTCTGGCTTGGCACAGTTGGTGCTAGTAATATTGACCTAAACAGTAGGCACCACTACAGCATAAATAAATAAAAACATCTCTAAAAATCTTTTCATCACCTTAATGGCTATGTGATCTGTGTATATTTTTGTGATTGCAGTAAGTAGCTGTAGAAAGCATTGTGATAACGTCAATAGAAGCATCGTATGGTAATGTAAAATTAATGAGCTAGATGGTAATCTTTTTAGGCAAATCGTATTCTGCAATACAGCACACCCTCTCAATTAGTCTGCTCTCAGGAGCCAAGGAATCAGTGTATTGTGTGTGAAGTGCACAGTAAAATTGACTGCGTTACTCAGGAAGATCTGTGTAGCTGATAGTCAAAGTACAATAACCTCATATGAAATGTAATCTTATAGTAGAGAACATTATAGAGGTAATTCATAGCACTTTCATGACTGTGTTTTTAATGTCTCATTGGCATTTGTTACCAAAGTGGAGGGGACTTCAGTGACTTTTGCAAGGGAAGACTAAATAAGAAAGCAGGGCTGACTTCTTCTGCAACTTTGTGCTCCGCCAATGCACTGGTCCAGTCAACAACAAACGGTATGACAAGGAGAGGGCCTGCAGACCTGTTTCTTACACTAAGCACTGTGAAGCAGGACCCAAAATAGAAAAAGGATGCAGGGTGCATTCATTACACTCGCCCTTCTACTACAGTCTAACAGCTCAAAAGGAGTGGAGGAAAAAGTTCTTCAGCAGACAAAAACCGAGAGATTTTGATCTACTGACAAAGAGTAAAATCTTATCTGATACTTGCTGCAAGCCAAGCAGTTCCTTTCAATTTTACCTCTGCTGTCATTTCTGCCTGTGTATGGTGTGCTGTGAACAGCATGGCCACACACGTATAATCAGTATGGCTTAATGTATCATTAGCACAGGGGAGCTCCAGGCTGATTTATAAAACTCGCTGAGGTAGCAGTGATACAAAAAATGGATTCGCTCCTCTGGTTCACTTAGAGAGCCTTCCAATTTCTTTAATGAGCTCTATGAGAATTTGATTAAGGATTGTAAGACTGGGTTAGTTATTTCTAGTGAAGCAATGGGGGAGAAATTCATTGATGGAGTAGTTTCTGGATGCTAGGCCTTAAATCTGGTTTACATCATCAGAGAGATTCATTTAGTCTCGAACTATAGCTCAGTGGAAAGTAATCTAATTGCATCTCCTCAGCCATTGAAAGTATCAATTTCTGTTTGAGATTAGCAGATTAAAAATATAGCCAATCCTAAGTCAAGAAAGAAAAAGTACAAAATATTTTGATTTGTAGAAAATTTTGACCAGATGCTGACATTCTGAAGTTTTCAACTTAAAACAGTAACTGCAGTTTGTGTAGAAGTTGGATTGTCTTGGATTTTATTCACAAACAAGCTTTAAGTATGTCTTGATTCATTTGAGTGCTTATGGAGAGACATCCTAAATTATAGAAATGAAAAATTTGATGTTGTCTATAAAGGGTGATGATGCTTATCCTATGTTTTAAACCACTCTGTGCTAAGACGTTATTCTAAATCCCACAAAAGCAGCACCTCAACATGATCAAAATAGTAATCTTAATAGAACAATGTCAAGGGCATATCAAGCCATATTTTTCATTCCATGTTCCAAAATGTTAAGAAAAAAAAGAAGGCTATTCATTTACAGTTATGGCTATTTTTGAGAATAGCCATAGAACTCAAAATAATGTTTTATGTTTTCTCCTACTTCCTTTTATGATTTTTTTGTTTTATTTTCTTTTAGATCAGATTAAGTCAAAACATTGTGATTCTGCACTGATGAAATGCAATTTACTGCAGAGATGTTACTTGGAGAATATCCAGTACTGGCCATTCAGGAATGTACTTTCATTCATTTTAAATAACAGACATCTTTTTACGTCATAAGCAATTGTAGTCTATGGTGTTAATGGTGTCCACATTAATAAAACTCACTGTAAGAAAAACCTAGTGGATTGTGATTTATTTTATTTATTAACGTGTTTGTGTAGTCTATTCTCATTCAGGTCTTTAGCAGTGGATAAACAAAGGAACTATTGATTAGATACAGAGAAGTCTTTGACTACTTCAATTAGAAAAATCGTCCTTTGTTCAAATGGCAAAGCATATTCCTGGAAAATTTCCTGCCTATCTGAGTTCTGGCTGAAAGTTAATTTATCCATTGGCATACCACTGGGTCCAAAACTGCTTTTACTGAAATAAATGGGAATTTTGCCATTGGCTTCAACACAAGCAGGTGCAGGCCCCCGGTGAGGTGTGTAATGGAAACAGGGTACATACAGACAGCCTGGACACAGTCAGCATGAGAAACACTGGAGAAGGAGGAGGATTTCTCAGAATCCCAGAGCCTGTGAACAGTGCGCTGCAGTGACATTTAAACATTGACAAGAAAAGTGAAGAGATCAACTGGAAGAATAAAACTGGACAAGAAGATGTTGTCACGCTGGAACAACTCACCCAGTGCTGGGAAAAGTTTATAAAAACCTTGAATAGGGAGAGAAGGGCATCATGATAAATGAAAGCACCTAAACCACATTAGATCAGATGATAACGTAGTTGTCTTTGCCAAAATCCCTGCAGACCCTGGGGCACTGATGAGAGAATTAATCATGAAGAGTGTGGTTTGGGCAATTAGGAAGGTCTGAGTTGCCCCCAGTGCAACTTGACCCCAAGGCTTCACCTTGTACTGAAATCAGGTGTGACCCAAACCTTTGCAGAAGTGTGAAAAAAAGTCAAAGGAGTACTTTTAACCTCATTATTTTTCGTTTTCACTTACCATAGGTCTGTACCATGCATGACAGTGTGCTGTGGATAATCCTAGAATGGAGACAACTAAAATAGCACCAGAGCAGTGAGACATTCTGACTTTATCAGGCAGTATTACATCCACAGTAATTAGCCCTGCTTCTCCGCAGCAAGGAAGAGCATGCTAATTAGCCTGGGCACAGCGCTGTGTTGATCTTGGGAAACCAATCCTGCAATCTCGACGAGTGACTGACTTGGCACTGGCCGGCTCCGTGCAAAAGTGCCGGCTCCCCTGGAGCTCCCTGAGGCATCTCTGGCACAGTGAGGTGTGGGCACGCGAGGCCGGTGCCTGCGTGTGACCCACATGAGGCTGCTGTGAGAGAGGCTGTCTTGCTTCGAAATGGATCTCACGTTTGGGAGAAGAGGGCATGGGCAAAGGAGGAGGAGGAGGACGGCAAGCCGCTTCACCCTGTGATCTCATTACAAATGAGGTGCTTCAGGCTCAGCTGAGAAACCTCCTGCAGGAGGCATGGGAGGAAGGAAAGCTATGGCCTGGACACCTGGATGGGTGCTCTGCTGTTCTCAGCACTGAATGTTTTCACAGCCATGGTGAAAAGACCCAGCTTGCTGTGCCAGAGGGTGCTAATGACTCATGTGATGTGTACAAGCAATATTCATGTATGGGGTGAGGCAAGCGTGGGTTTTCATAGTCCCAGAGCCCGGCTCTGCCTGGTGTGGAAAAAATGAGGCATTCTGCTGATCTGGACTTGGAAGGTTTTTTTACATATATTTGATGGTGCATATTTTTTTTTACCACATCTGGCTTTGGGACTGGAAGGAATCCTACGGCGGCGTCTGTGTTGGACATGACTACTCTTTCCCTATCCACTTTGTGCATTTCCTCTTGGCCACAAACTGAAGCACATATAATGAGTAAAGGAGCTTCACTCATTATTTGTCTTCTTGACTGGCAGAGCTGCATGGATGAGGGCAGATGTACAACTCTTGGGCCACAGCAGCTATCTTTGCAGGGAATTTTTCCAGTCATATATTTGCATGAGGTCTGAGAGACCAATGTACTTTGCTTCTAGTTATATTTATAGTGATTTCACTTTTTTTGCCTTCAGGATTTCATTCCCTTTTATTGTCAAGATTTATTACCAGCACTGTTGTGAAGTGCAGCCAGTTCCAGTCCTCTGAATCCTTCTTCCTAAACTTAATTTTTGTCAATGGAATAGTTTCCTGTAAAATATCTAATTGCTGGCTTACTGGCAGATTAAGTCCAAAAGCTTTTTTAAAAACTGACTAAGTCCAGGACCAATTAAGTGGTTGGTGCCAAGTCCCTCGGTTGCTGATGGAATAAATGAGAATTTCAGTTGTTTCAAAGCTGGCTGCACTTTTGGACAATAACAAGCTTAAGAACATTAAGTTCCTGGTTCCTAGCCACAGTATTGGTATTTATGTTTCTATCATTCTGTCCTTTGATATCTTTAAAACATGTATTGACACAACAAGCTTATGGGATAGGAAATGCTGATATCCTTATTCTACAAATGAGAAACCACAACCCCAAGAAACTATATCCAATTTTATGTTAGAAAATGTATCACATTCAGGAGAAAAAGCAGCCTTCCCTAGAAAAGGGGCCAGTTATATGGAAGTTTGTTTGTTTTTTTGGATAAAGTTTATACTGGGTCTCTTAAGAGAGAGGCTAGGTTTAAAAAGGTAAGGCCCTGTTCTATTGCTGCAACTACATCAACAAATTTTGTTAATAACAAATCCTTGGGAAAAAAAGTCGTACCTATAACTCTCTGGTCAAAGTGACTTACCCAGGCCATGTGAGATGGAGAGCATGGCAGAACTGGTGCTACCAGTCTTGATCTGGGAACACCATCACTGAACTGTTTTTTTTCCCCCTTGTAGCCTTCCTGGACCAGGATTTCCAGCACGGCAGGCAACAGAATAGCTGCAAAAACAACTGCTATAAACATTTTTCTTCAGAGCAGTGGCTTCTACTGAGTATCATTTGGGTTCAAAATACTGTTAGGAAGCCATTCCTTCTACCTTTGTCTTCACAAAGATAGGATTTCTATCTATCAGGACATCTGTGCTTGGGCTTTCCTCATCTTTTTCTGTACATACTCCTTGCAGATAGGAAGCATACTACACAGTGCTTAATAGGTTATGATGGACTTAGCTCTAAACATACGATGCTCTGGCTTCGGAAAGAACAAAAAAAATCCTAACCTATACTTTGGACCTTTGGCTCCTGTTCCATGCCTAAAATATGTTTATCAACTTGTATTTAATCCCAACTTCAAATTATTCTGTATTCCAAAGAAAAGGAATAGTGAATCAAAAATATGGAAAAAAATGAATTGTACTTTGTGAGTTACATCACAGGGTAACTTCTGGTGGGTTGTTTTCTTTGTTTATGTGCAGAACACCATCTACTTCTTGGATGAATACTCATTTTAAATATTTATTTCCCTTTAGATTGATTTTTCCCTCTCCAAAATACAAACAAAAAGGTTAAGAACTGAAGTCTGACTTCTGTGTTCCCAAGCTTTCTTTAAAAGTCATCACGCAGCTGCCAGCATGATGAGTTATTGGTTGTCAATACAGCAACTATTGATCATAATCTTCCAGAATTCATCCTTCATATATGTGTAAAAACAGAATATGCTGTGAACTGCAGAACAGAATTAATTACTTTGTCCGCAAGGGAAGAGGAGATAATTACCAAATAACATTTAAGTCCTACGTATTACATGAGGCAAACTCCACACTACTACAAAATGACTAAACTTCTCAGTACTTTCACAAAAATTAAACCTTGTAACTTTTCTGTAGATATCTTATTAGGAATGTCTTCAATTTTATAATTAATTTGAATTTCTTTCAGGGCAAAGGAAAGAGAGATGTTGGGAAAAGTATGCAAATATTCAGAAATCTTGTGCTCTCCTTTGGATAGTTTTAAGACATCAGTTTTATGGCACCAGGTTTTCTGGGTTCTTTCACAATCTATTGATCCATTAGCTTTATTGGTGACGTCTGTGCTAAGATGTTTGAATTATGCCTTTTGTTTGTTTGCAGGTTAACATCTGATTCTGGATACCATGAATGTAATTTCTATTCAGATGTCCTGTTCATAAAAAGAAATCTTTTACTTCTGTGTAAGTTATTCACTAGTCTATCAGGTGCTGGTAGTACAGAACTGATCACCTGTATACTACATGGCATAATTACTGGCTAACTATAACTCTTTAACAGAGGTATTATGCACTCTCAGATGACCTACCTCAATGTGCCTAAATTTTGGAAAGTCAAGAAAAGGAAATTTCACTCACTGCTTCACAATCTTCCTTTTTCTTTCAGTGATTTAATGAACAGTAAAATTGGGAACAATGCAAACATTTGACATGATATTCGTTTGGCCCCACGTCAGGGCTAGGTTGCAGGGCGTTCACTACTTTGTTTTGGCTAATGCAGCGTTCCTTAGTCACCGCTTTCCACTGCCTCACCTAGTGGGACTTTCTTGTAAAGGGTCTGAAAATATCCACAGTGGGAACTATATGTACACAGGACAGTAGGAGCTTCCTGACGTTGCAAGGAGGAGAAGCTATTCCCTTGCCCTCTTCCCTGTCGTCTGCTTCTGCCCAGTGGTGCAGGACTGAACTCCGTGCCTCTTTCCCCTCTTGCCATTCCCTGGGCTCTTTGCCGAGGTGATTCAAAGTGTTAATCCAGCAGAAAGCTATTCAGGCTTTTTTCCTGCCAGGTTAGCTAGCTGAATCAGTGATCACAAGGGTCTGTTGAAAGCCAGTGCTAGTGTGAGAGTGAGGAGGGTGCGTCTTCCCCTTTCGGCAGTACCATGATCATGAAATATCACCTAACCTACTGGTTTTGCATTAATAGTGAACTTAAATATGTATGCAATCACTGGAGAGATTCCTCCACCACCACACACCTAGCAAGGAAGATCACTAAATAAATGATACTCCTGTAAATAGAGCACCTTCTGAAAAAAAAAAAAAAAAAAAAAAAAAAAAAAAGCCTGTATTAGAAACAATATTTGCAAAGGAGTGATCATGAAAGGCTTAATTTCCGTTTTAGAGCCTTTCTCCTTCCCTGAACCTGAGGACTCTAAGCAACCCTGGAAGGGCCTTTCTGGCTCTGGGCAATGGGAAATATTGTCCTTTTACAGCTCGAGAAAGGCCCTGGGGCAGAGTAGATGTGAGGGAACCCTGCACACCAGTAATGTGCACATATTAATAGGCACAATTAACATGGCAGGATCTCAGAGCTCTCAGCCAGATAGACTTTAGACTTCTACACAAGAACTACAGTTTGCAAGGAGTCTTTACAAGGTTGGAAGAGTTTTGACATCATAAAAGGAAGGAAGAAAATGCAGGAGAACAGTGATGTTCCGAACATTGAAAAACCTCTAATCCTCTCAGCACAGATGCCGTTCCAGGGGGTAGTGGGTTTTATTTGTTATGCACTGGCTGGAGTGAGGAAATGCAGAGAAAGTCTCTGGATGTATCACATACCCATTTACTGTGGCACGGGTTTGTGCAATGTCTGGAAAAAAATACTGGAGTTGGAATCAGGGGTCTCAGGGCTTGGGCGCTTTCCCACTGAAGAGTTATGAAACTGTCAGGAAGAGAATAAAGACTGAAGAAAACAGAACATGGGAAAATGAGTAGATCAGAAGGTTATTTCCAGAATATCCTTTGCGGGTCTATAGGAGCAAGCTCTGCTTTTGCTCCAACATGATTGTAAGCTTTGAGGATATGGCTCGTCCAGTGCCAAGGAAATACATTTTGCTATAAAAAAAAGACAGTTGCAGCAGCAGCTGTCTTGGAGTGCAGACAGAGTGAGTTCATCTCTGGTCACAGAGGAGTGCAGAAATGGCCCATGGGAGTAGCAACGGTGTCTCTACAGTACAGGAGGAAACTCAGACCTGAATGTGCCTTCCTGTGTGCACTGGAGAATGAACTTGTTTTGGAAGGGAAAAAAATGGGTCTAGGAGATGAAGGCTGGCTCACTGTTATGAGAGCTTAGAGAGGCAGGAGGAAAAGAGCATCCTCTTGGTCTCCTGCATTTGACTCTTATGCTAGAGTAGAAATATGTTTATATACATAAGCAGCTTTGGTGCAGAGGACTCCAGAGAAGAGAGAAACAGCCATTGTTTAGCTTCCATTGCTTGTATCAGAAGCAGGGATGTGTTGTTAAAATAAGAACCATGGGTTCTGGGATGAGACTAGGAGAAGGCAGGAAGCCAACAAGGTTTGTTCTCTGTCCTCCGTTCTTGTCTGCTGGGTTCAAGCCTAAGCAAACAGGAAAAGGCAATGTCTGCCCAGCTGAGCATGGAAGGTTCCTGGGAGAAAGGGCAGGAGCTGCAGGAAACAGAGCTTGCTGGAGGCAGTTTTCGACAGTTCAGAAAACAGAGAGAACTCTCTGCTGCGAGATTTTGTTGTGCAGCTATTCTAATGTGACAGAACATGAGGAAAGAGCTGTTTATAGAAAGTATCATTTTACTATGGGCAGCTTGGCAGCTATTTTTTTCTGAGGGTTAGTAATTGTTTAGCATTAATACATGGTAGATAAACATAACCCTAGGGCACTGAGTTTTGTGATACCAGATATGTTTTAGGCACCCACTTCCTTGAGGGCTTTGAGAAGGGGAGTGTGTAATCAAAGAGGTATATCCTTCTGCAAGCTGCAGCAATGGTCAGAAGATGTAGCGAGCAGCATGAGAGTTCTCAGACCGCCGTTTGGTCCAAGCTGAACCAAGAGTGTATGGGACAATTTCTTTTGGCTGGAGTTTTTGGCAATGAGGTACTTGTTTACTCAATAGTGCAGCTACAGTTAAGAAGATTGAAAGCATCTTTAGGCAGCAAAAAACACTTCAGGAGTTCAGGAGTTTTATGCATCCCAGATGTAATGGTGCATATAGAGCAAGCAGAGTCTGGTGGCCTCTCTCTCTGCTTTCTCAGGATGCTTGCATACAGCAGATTACAGACAAAGCTCATGTGAGAAATCAGCATAGCCAGGATTTGCTAGGCAGGAATGTGTGGACGTGAGGGTCTTTAAGGAAATAATTCCATGTTGAGGAAGACAACTTGCAGTCATGCATATTTGCAAAAAGCTTGGATACAAAAACAAGGGCAGTCTTCTCTGTAGTATCTGAAGGGTGTAAAGGAAAGTATTATGGAGAAGACATTGAAGCTAATGAATGGAGAGAGCAACTTCACGAGGCCTGTGATGCCAGATGGACCAAGCCACCGGGCTTTAGTGAAGATGGTGTGGACCTGAGAGCTCAAACATGAAGCTCATTTCTTTCTTCATCTTAGCGTCCAGATCAATAGCACTATTTCACTGACAGGATCCTTGGTACAGCTCATCCACAAAACTATGGTACTGTGTTGAGGAGACTTTAGGACTATTGAAGAGATATGTGTTGGGACTAAACCAGCTCAATTTTCCCAAAGCATTTCTTGAAGCACCAGGGGACTGCCAGAGAGAATCAGGACTTCTGTGTATGACTGACAGAGATTCATATAGGTGAAGGAGGAAGCTTCCCTTGAGGAAGACAGTTGACAGCAGAATTACATTTTCAGGTTTATTGAACCCCTCTGTATGGTTTTCAGTGATGGCTTCAGTAGAGACAACTTACTTCAAGTTTCTATTACAACATAATAATGGTTTATGTGACTTAAAATCTCGTCGTTGCTTTGCTTAAACTCATAAAGATTGGGATTTTTGTGCACTCACTCTGAAAGAATGAGACTTTATGTGCAGATTTGACCAGGAAGTACTGCAAAGCTGGCTGTGAATAAACACAAGTTATTCATTCATTCCCTGTTTTTCACAGAAAATCTCTGCCATACTCAAACTAATAATTAGTATTAGTTTGAAAAATAGGTAATGTGAGTGCTCAAAATGCATAAAGTTTTGATGACATAAAAGGGCACAAATACCTTGAATCTCAGGTAACCATTCCTACTATATAAATTACATAAGGATAAATTCACTGGTTGTGTTATCTCTAATGAATAATTCAGCCAGCTGCAGATATAATGAAGAATATAATGGAAACTCATGTACTGAACATGTATTTCGGGGTGTCTATTACACCACTCAAGGCAAAATTTTACCAATCAGGTTTTATTCCTCTGGGCTTTCTTGCCATGAAATCTTCAGTATTTATTTATGTGGGAAAGTGGGAAAGGGAACTGGCTGTTTTTTTTTCAGTGTTCATTACTATGCTTCATTTACTTTGGCATGTATCCTTTAAATTGTAAAGAATGATATATTTGAAATAGTAAACATTTTGCTGGATGCCTGATCTTGCTGTCCCTCCCTGTGCTTAACTAATTCTCTTTGATGTCCACGTGACTTTTGCACACAAAATATTTGCATCATCAAGCCCTGAATTTTTAACATTTTGTTATACCAGTAGCAGAAAAAAACGCCCTGATAATTGACCTTGACTTCTCATGCATACGCCCTTCTTCATCTTACTATGTATAACATGCAAGATGGTGATATCTTCTCTTCCAATAGCAACAAGAAGAACAAATACTTGAGGGCTGATGCTGGAAGCAAGCTGGATTGCAGCAGCATGGACCGTGAATCAGCTGATAATGCAGAGTGTGTGATAAGAAAGGCATGCTTGTCATTAATTATTTATATTCTGAGTGTGCTTATGATATCCTAGTAGAGGAAAGGTTTGTAGGGAGATATCATTTGGGCTAATAAAAGATATAGCAAAATGAATTTTAATTAGATTAAAATATTTCAGAGAAGTCATGTATATTTCCAAAGATGACACATATAAACATCATCTCAGCTGTTCTTTTTCACAATATTATGTTGATAATTGTGACTAGATAGTTATCAGTGCCTGTGTAGTTGGTTTCTTCTTCTGCACAAATGCAAACCAAACAGTCCCCAGGTTTGAGGATGGCCGTGTACAGAGAGCAGCCTTAGCAAGTTGTAACACAAATTAGAGTCCAGGCATATACTGGGGTATTCCAGTTGTTCTGGATAACAAGACAAAAGAAAGCAAAACAGAACAAAAGAACTATGCTGCAAAATGAAGGAAAGCAAAAATCTGAAAGTTGCTTTTTTTGTTTTTTCCCAGCTACCATGGAAATGTTACGAAGTCCACTCTCACCCATAATGACATGCTGAGGTGGTGTAGGAAACAAGTGTGCCTGCTTCAGCTGTCAATCACTGTTTAGAAATGTCACCAATAATTTGTGCTCTGGAAATGCTCAATGTGCGAACCCCTGGCTCTAATTGGATCCACTGATTTCAGCTAAATCTCGTCCTGTCATCAGCTCAGCGGTAGGTAGGATATTGAAGCTCTAACGAATCCAGTAATAACTGTAAATTGCCAACCTGGATTATTTTTTTTTCTTTTTTCTTTTTTCTTTTTTTTTTTTTACTGGTGAAAATAGTTGTGCTTTTCTGTGGGGAAAAAATCTCGAATTAATTTTGAAATAACTGTGCTAAACTCCTGACCCAGCAAATAGGATATATGAATTCTCTGTGTGTGTGTCTGTATGGCTCCTTCAGTAGGGAAAAGAAAATTAGGAGTGAATGAGATACAGATAAGTTGGGTCTGAGGAATATGATTGCCTACTTTGGTCTAGCAAGCACAGAAATCATTATTAAAGAAAACCTTTCTTCTAACAAATAGGGCTGGAGAAGCCAGAAATCTGTACAGCATCCTCCTATATTGTTTCAGCAGCTGTTTTCATGAGGTAAGAACAGATCTACTATTTCAGTGCCTACATAGGTCATGTAAAGAAATGAGAGCTTTGTGGCAGTGAGTGTCATTTGTCTGTATCTGTCTGTCTGCCAGCTTATATCTTCCCCCAGTAGTTTTTAGAAATTGTGGTGAATTTTAAGCAAGCTGAGAGCAGACAGAAGTTCTCAAGGATATCAAGTCTGTATTAATTTTATGAATCTCAGTGTCTGTTTGCAGACCTTATTCAAGAGGAGTTCAGCTCCTCCTGTTTGGCCTGCTCGCAGCCAAGTCACAGCATCCAGGAGGCTGTTCTGCCTCTCTGGGCCACCAAGCAAATGGTCCAGGGCAGTAACAGCAAAGCAATGCAAGGCTCTGATCTAACCATCGCTCTGCCTGCCTGGCTAGGTCGGACCAAGATGGATGGTGAGAAGAAGAAGTATCTCAGGCTAACGTATAGTGGCAGACAAAGGTGATCCCGGCTTTGCAAGGTGACCATGGAGAGACTCACAAGTATTGTGGGGGCTGGAGAAGATGAGAAAAACTTCTGGGGACACTAGGGAACTTCGTGGTTGTTGGGACATGGCAGAAAGCTGAAGTTTCTGGGGGGGGGGATGACACATTTAGTCTGGGATGTGTGGGGATGATTTAGGGATGTGTGGGTAGAAGACTATAAGGACTCCTACAGTTATTGGGAAAGTTGGGGAATGTAGGATACAAATCCAAAGGGAACCAGCTTTCATGAGCTCTGCAACTCATGGAAGAGCTAGATTATTTTTTTAAATCTGGTTTATTTCCTTTTAGATGTACCTGGGCTGAAATGACACCCCTAAAGGCTAAGGCAGGAGCTGTATCATTCAGGAATAACACAAGAGCACCTGAATGAATGTTCTCGTGAAGCATTCGCTGGCATAAAGTAAAAGGTCCTTTTTCACAGTATAATGTATCTTTTTATTTTTCAACAGTAATAGTGAACATCAGATATCATACAGTTAAGTGAAGTTTACGCAACCCATAGATGCAAGATCATCTTGGATTCCTTTTCCAGGGAGCTGAACATGCATATCCAAACAATATATCCTGTGTCCTGAGACAGAAGTCTCAGCTATTATTGCCCCAGCTATTATACAGTCATAATAAAATCAATGAACTAGAACTAAAAACAACTTTTAAGACATTGACTTTGTCCTTTGATGAATTATGAGCCTTATTCTCTATTGCATATACGGGAGTCTTTTGCATGGCCATTCAGGCCTATGGTATTTTTCCACTCTGTCCTCTCTTTGTGCCAGTAAAATTTATAACAACAAATGTAAGTAATAGAGACTCCTGCTTTGCATTTATAATTTTTTTTCTAGTTTAAAAGAGTTTGGGTGTATTTTTGTCTGTTTTCATGGCAACTTACATGTTTGCTTGATAATTATCACATGATTAAGACTTATTTTTCTGGTATTCTCATGAGACATTCTTTTCTTTTAGTCTAGCTTCAGCCATACCTTTATTTACCACTTTCAACACTTGTTTTCCTTTCTGAATGTTTCCAACATTCAAATGCCAATATATTAATTTTTCCTGCAGTATTAAATAGCCTGGATTTGGTAACCTTCTGGCCATATTGAAAAAGACCTGTTTGGCAGGATTTTTGAAGAGAGATAAGCATGTGTTTCCTAGATAATGGGGAAGCAGAAGGAAGTTTTCATATGGCCTTGGCTGACTGAGCTACTCCCGAACTGATTGTTTGAATACATGTATGATTCAGTCATACTGCTAATAGGGTGCTAATGCACTGAGAGCTCAGGATAGCATCTTTTAATTATTGCTTCATGCCAAATAAATGAATAAAATATTATTAGACAGATATCATATTCCCCTATGTCATAATTTACCCATATTTTAATATGACTTCATTCAGACTCTCCATTCCTTCAACTTGTTTTCTCTCAGTTCCCTTTGATTTGCCCACATCCTATTGGTGCTGAAGTATCAAAAAGAGAGGAGAGGAAAGCGATTGCAGAAGTAAGATAAACTTGGAATGTAGGAAGCTGCGGTTGAATTATTTTATGTGTAAGCTGGGTTGGAAACTGCAAGCACAGTAGAGAAAGAATATATACAGATTTTGGCTTGTAAGAAAAGGAAGCAACTCATATGAGAAATGACCACAAAAGGAAATGGGTAGCTGAAGAACAGGAGGATGTAAGCCTGCCACCTGCCTCCTTTGGAAATAAGTAGCTGCTGTATGCATGTTTTGCTTGGATTAATTGAAGTCCAACTTTCTAAACTTCTGCTTTCTTGGCTCCTTTCATGATGGGGTCTCCCCAAAGATCCGTTAGTATTTTGCTTCAGGTAGGTTCCTTTATGCTGCTGCAGCAGCCAGAGCTGCACTCCTGTGAGCAAATATTGCATAAATTATGAAGAGAGAAAGAAGGAGAGAAAAAAAAATAGCAATACTTAGATTGTAACTGTCTGATAACTGTTTTAATAACCAGACATCTGTTGTAGGGATCAGAGAGTCCAAAGGCAAGTATGTGCGTTTGTAGCTTGCTTTCAGTGCTTTGTGTACCTGTAAGTGGAAGAACAAAAATAAACATAACTAAAAACAAATGAAATGACCGACTGAGAAGTTAACCCGCTTTGCTCCTCTAAGTTATTTTATCCAGCTAACAAGGTTTTCCTAGTGATATACAGTAAAAGGTAAAGACGCAATATTATTTAGTTAATGTTTGTAATGTGAATGGTGATAAATTAGGGCTGGATTCCTCCCTTGGAGAGGGCTGCTGGGAAGGCAAGTCTGCTGGGGAAGGGCAGAGATTGCAGGGGAACGTGCCTGCAGCTTCCCTCGTGTCTCTCTTGTAGACAACAGGGTATAGCTGAAATGACGGCCGCACTAACTGAGGGAAAGCAAACAAGCATCAATCTGCTATGGAGCTCTGCACTACAGCTGCTGTCAGTTTTCCTGTTGACTCATCCTTGTAGGAAATTCAAGGAAAATGGGAAGAGAAAGTGAGGGGAACTTCATACACCCTTTCCTTGAGATGTAGCATCCTAAAGGTGTGCGCTAGGTGTATATAGGCTTGCCCATCTCACTGAGCAGGTCAGAATTTGGGAAGTGCTACCTATACCTCAAGAACTGTATGTTACAAATATACAACAGAGTTCTTCAAATTGGAGTGGTCTGGACATGAAATGTTTTGTCAGCCACGGCTGAGGTCTTGGCTAAGGATCTTGCTAGCTGAGGAACCGTAGCAGGGAGTTAAGACTAAAGGAGGGATCTTATTACATCTGTGGCAGAAAACCAAACCAAAACAGCAGTCAGGAATATGTGAATGACAACTCCTCTATCTGTAGTCTAAATGGTTGTGTATATTTAGGGCCCATAAAAATGTCTGGGCTAATTTCTTCTCTTAAGCAAAATTGCCATTTTAGACTAAAGTATTCTTCTGCAGGTGCTTCATCTGAAGTACAAGTGTTGTAACTGAAAAAGAAGGTCAAAACTGCAACAGAGGAATGTTTGGGAAGTATTAACCAGTACATTCACTACTAATTTTTCTAGGGTCAGATTTTCAGCATTGAGTTTTCTTCTTGCAGATAAAATTTCATGGCTATAAATAATTACAAACACATTTCTCTTACAAGTGGCCATGGTTTTCATTTGAATTTTGGAAGCTAAATACTCATATTTGCAACCACAAATCAAAGGTCAAAGCTAGAAACACCTTCATTGAACATTCAAGTCTATATTATTTTCATAAAAAGTTGAAGCCTGACAAAAAATTAAATCCTTGGACATTCTCTTGTCAGTGACAAAAATTCTTACTGTCTTCACTAGGACTGAGGCAGGAAAGACTGCATACATTCTTTCCTAACTAAAACCATCAATTATTGGAATACAGACATTCAAAGTAGTCAAAATGAGAACATTTTTGTGAAAAGATATTTTTTCCAACACATGTTTTTTTGCAAGATTTTTTTGGCCTGTCTCAAGCATCTTCCTTTCAAGCTTATTCCCAAGGCTGTGCCTGTTCTTTTTTGACAATGATTAATGCCAGTACTCCAGTACTCATCTGTTACTCCCCATTTACACAGGTAGAGGCTCCACTGTTAATGCAAACTACTCTCTCTCTCCTATATTTTTCTTTTTCAGTGAGGAATAATTGTCTGCCCTGCTCTCATACAGAGCCCATGCCACCATGGCATCAGTGGTACATGATGCCCAACAAACATGTGCCATGTGCTCTTGGCTGCTGAGGATGTGGTGGCAGCCTCTGGTGAACACTCTCCAATCTCGCCCGTGTTCAGTTTAGGTGTCCCGGACTGAGAGTCTCCTCCTTGTGGAGGTTAGAACCCCCAATAAATAACATGAGTAATTTCACATTACTGAGCCACAAAACGTGTGCCTCAGAAAAACCCTTCTTTCCTTACGACTGTTTTGTGAGATGGGTTGCATTTCTATTACATGTTATGCTGGGCTCACAGCCCAGCTTGCTGTGCATTTAAAGTCTTGCAAAGTGCCAAGCCTTTGCCCCACATTCCTGTCCGTGGAGGTCCCCACATTTCTGTCCCCATGGCTTCCCAGCCCCCTGGCATGATGGCTGAGGGGGCCCAGGCATTGCACAGCAGGGCAAATCCAAGGCTCATTGAGTTCTGTCCTGGTGGTGAGGGAATTTTCTCTGCTTTCCCAGCCCTTGCATTTATTCTTGGACAGCAAATAGCTCTCCGGCTCCGCAGAACTCACCTGCCACTTCACGAGTTCACAAATGACTACTGAAGCACTGAAAGAGAGCCAAAGTGGCTGCAGAGTTTTAATTTAAGTGTTAGCAGGTAGCTGACAATTAGCAATAACCTGCCAGCTCAGTAGTACAAAGACAATGAGCAGTAACACTCCTTCGGCTTGCTTCTGATTGCTAAGGAAGGCTGGCTAAAAAGTACTCTAGCTGTTCCCTCCGTCCCTCTCCTCCAGCTGGCTGTATAATCACCAGTCCTTTCCACTCAGCCTGTTAAACAGCAGTTAGGTGAAGAGCAGAGGCTGAAAAATGCCAGTAACTTTTGTATCCATATGGTAACTGGGTGGTTGTAAAGGGCTGTGCTCATGCCACCCAGCTGTAATTCTTAGGTTTGATTGTGGACATCCACAGCTACAAATTTAGCTTAAGTGGTAAGATGCTTTTAACATTTCCTCTGCCTCTGTTTATACCATGTAGCAGGAAAATGTAGATCTATTCCCACAGGCAAAGGAGCACCATGAGTCCCTGTGGCAAGATGAGACAAATCTAGGAAAAGATTCTGATTTTCCAGTTGCACAAAGAGCCTTCCTTTCTGTTGTCCCCTTGCTTTTAATTAATATGCAGCACAGTAAGAGAGTCAAAACAAAAAGTAAAGGAAAAACATTCATCTTTCCCTCTGATCTTTTCCAATCTTGGATCAGGAACTGGCAAATCAGACATAAGATCCATCAGCTGGGATCCTTTACGAAAGCAAGGGAGTGGGTCCTTCCGTCTTGGTCTGAAAGAAGGAGTCTCGTCTGCCACTCTGAGCCCCACTGCCCGTCTCCTGCTAGCACCAGCAGCGGTGGGGCCACAAGCAGAGCTGCATCAACCCCTGAGCCAAGAGGAAATAACCCTGCACGCAAAGCTCCTTTCAGGGCAGCTGTACGACCATGCAGGCAGGAGCATGGGCTGGGGCGAGACCATCGCTCTAGGGGCAGGAGGGAGCAGAAGGCCTCTCCTTGCTGAGCTCAGAGAGGCCCTGGAGATTTTGGAGCTGCCATCACCTCTGGCCACTCACGTTATAGGAAGAAGGTGGAATGTGACAGATATTCCGGCAAGAGTCACTATATTTTTAAGTCACCTATCATATTCTGTGGCCTTGGAGTTGCTAACTGGTTCTAATGTAGCTGCTGCCCTTCAGAAGATGTATTTAAAAATCATTAGCTGGGCATTCAGAGCTAGCCTTATCTATAAACAAAATTAGACTTCAGCATAAGCTGTAGGTTGAACATGGTGTAGTTTTAAGGTATGGATAATCTACTTTCCACCAGAAAATTATATCATTGTGTGGTTAAACTATTCACACTAAACTCTTCTGAGCAAGGGAAGGAAAATACTTGACTGTACCTCAGTCTGGGCTAAATGCTTGTGGTTTTGGCAAAGTCAGTGGTTTGCTGGAAGAGCAGAGATACATATGCAGAGATTCTCACGCTGATCTGTGCAGCATACATGGTTTGAGAGGTTTCGGGGGAAGAAAATGTTTCAGAATTCTTTCTGGTTTAAAATGACTAACAATGAGGTAATGGTGGCTCAGAAACATGTTGTAGTTAAAGTTGCACTCTAGAGACTGTGGTTAGCTTCCCAGACTCTGCAATTGGGCCAAGAAAAGTAATTACAGTGATTAATAATAATGTTTAATTTGCCAGTCACCCCGTCCGTTCCTCAGTGCGTGTTGGTCTGGGGGAGGGAGAGGAAAATTGTAGGAAGGAAATTAGAGCAACAAAGTACAGTCCTTGCAAGGTATAATCCAAACACCGCTGGAGCCAGCTCAGCCTGGCATCAGCTTTTTTTGTACAGCTGTATACTACAGCTATGCTTTTGTGCCGTACAGCAGGAGTTAATTTATGTATCTGTATATTACTGCTCTGGAGCTGTGCAGTACAGTACGGGCTAATTCACATACGATGCACTACAGCTGTGGTCTTGTGCGTGCAGAGGAGGCTGCTCCCAGCAACAAAGCACTGTGGAGATGGTGCGACGCTTCGTAGATGGGCTTTTCCACACATTTGGACACCATAGCAAGGAAAACATTTTGAAAATCTGAGGATTAATATGCATGAGGACCTCATCCTCCTGATGGGAAAGTATTGGGCATGCAGCAGTAGCCCAGGACATGTAAACAGCAGTGTTTGTAGCAATAATCCTAAAGCCTTACTAGCGTCCATGCCATGTTTCCTGCCCTGCCGTGGGTGTGACCGTGGGGAAGGTCAGGTGGCCAGGAGCAAGCAGCAGTGTCACCTGGGTCTGCCAGCGCGGAGCTGCAGGGAGACAGGCAAAAATGATCCCTTGGCAAAGTTGGGCTTCCTGATTACAGGAGTCCTTGGTGGCACCACAATGAAGAGGAGTTGCCATGGAAACCATTGCAAAAGATTAAGCATATCAAGGCAGCTTGATTGTGAGAGAATGGGTAGAAATAAGAGAATCAAATTAATGTAGAAATGATGTTTTTGTTTCATTCCACAAGTCATAGTAGAAACCTTTGCATTCACAAACATCCAATTAAGAGAAAAGTTATAGTGAAATATGCAAACCCTGTTTCAGAGGAGCATGATTGCTCTATAATTAAAGGAAAATAAATAGTGTTTTACTATCCAAGATGAAAATCCAGTGGTTCAGACTCTGTTATTCTTCACTTTCCCACTGCAATATCTGCTGTCTTCTCTTGACACCATGAAGCAGACAGGCCACGGTGACCCCTTGGGATGTACTCACAGGTGCAGTGGCTTCCAGCCATGGAGTGGCCAAATGAATTTCAGATATTTGAGAGAGGAAGGGAACACTTAACTCCTCATTCACTTTTGTCACATGCTGGCCAGGCTCCTGGACCAGCAAAGCTGAGCTCATTTGCAGATTGTGAGAACAGAATGGCAAAGGTCAGCAGCTTGTTCTCCTTATGCTGGGCACTGCCTACACAGGCCTTGGCATAAAGCAAGTAAGGCTTCAGGCTATTTTACAGTACCTAGCAATGACTAATAAGGTTGACTTGGGGAACTGGAAGAAAGATGGGCATGGAATTTGCTGGACACTTGTCCTTGTTGCTTGTTAATGCCATGAGGACAAACAGGTGCTTAGCATCAGGACCCTAGGAAGGGCACTAAAACCATGTAGCCACTTAAAGCTTTTATGCGGTGACAGAATGACTCTTGCGTAGCACTGATGAATTGGAGAATTCAACCTATTTACCCCTGTGCTTGGACCAGCACTTGAATGTGGCATCATCTGCAAGGGATTTCCTTCCTAAGATGGATTTTCTGCAAAGTATGAAATTAATGCAACAGGTTTTACCCTGCTGCTACTGGAAGATCATGCTAAAGTGGTGCAAGCAGCTGTAATCTACAAGGGGATCCCTCTACCTAAAAATAAGCTGCACTGAAGTGCCTCTAGGACAGAAAAATGGAAAGATATGCCATTTTTCCATTACTCCCCCAGTCTTCTTTCAAAGAAAGGCTAATGCAGAAATCTGAGGAAGCCAAGGAATTGCAGAGTAAGTGTGTGCAGAGATTCCTTCTTGATTTAGATGAGACATTTTAGACAGCCTGTGTCTTTAGGGCCAAGTCTTGCATGGCTCATTATGTCTGAAAAAAAAAATAACATAGAATCTACTAAGAAGATTCCGTCTCCTCCGACTCCTTATCTCCTCTTCAGAATGAGTCGTATCCATGTCTCTCCGAGCTGGCCAAAGTCAGAGAGCTGAAGTTTTTTTCAATATGTCTCTACTTCCAGCATCTGTCCATCAATTAATTACTATCTGGTCTTTTCTAAATATAGTTTAAACTGATCATACATTGCTGCTTTTTAATGAACATGATAATGACACAATTTAAGTTGTCATGCTATCAAATAGGAAATGTAGAGATATAGTGTTCTGTTTTGAATGTATGTGATGACCAATGACTTTTTTTCATTTGCTTAAGACTTCAGCTGAGATGACAGAAGCTCACACTAAAGACTAACATAATTATTCTTGATTCATTTTTATGGGTAAGCCCCCAAAATTTCATCCGGACGTGGGGCCCTGCATTGCAGGTACTGTGTCTTCATAAAAAAAAAACAAAAAAACTGACATCACTGACATGAAGTGTTTTATGATATCAATACAATTCCGATAGGTGGTAGTTGATTAAACTTCACAAGGGTGCCACTGAATGACACAACAGTGTTGGCTGCTCCTGTCTGCTGTCACACCATGTCTAAAAGGTCACATGTTGAAGAAGTTTTTGACATTGCTGCTGGCTTCTTTTAATTTACAACCGTCACATAAAAAAATGTGACCTCAGGCTATACTTATCTTGACTTTGCAATACCCTAGACCTGGTTACTGCATTTACCTAAGGTGTCTCTGAGAACCCTTTGGAAACCTGAGTTGGCGAGGATGATCATTTTTAGGCACTGTGTGTGAAGGTGCCCTGATACTAGTTTAACAAGTAAAGAATAAATCCCTAGATAAATAAAATTATAGTACCAGCAGACACAAACAGCTGTACTGGTTTCCTGTTTGTATGGGGCTTCGAGTCAAGCTGTTGAGATAGTTCTTTACAGTCCTTCATGGCTGGAGTTCTGCTCTGCTAAGCGTGCCTCAACCTGGTGGTAACTCTTTTGCTGTGATATAAAAAGTTATAGTATTAATACTTGAGATACTGCACTAGTATCTTTGCTGGGCCTGGGTGCAGCCCTAGCACGCTCTTCCTTCCTTGTTCAACAAGAACAAACGTGACGTTTCAAGGGCCTGGCGTCCAGTGCAGTTTTCTCTCAGGCTTTGTCAGAAGGGGCTTGGCATTTAGTTTATTGTCTTGATGGAATTATATGCTGACACTGATCAGTATCATGATGAGTAGTATTTGCCACTGCTGCACATGGGTTCTGAGTTTGCAAGTATTAGAAGACAAATAAAGTGCAATGAAATGAACTTGTTAAAGTCTGTTTTTTGTTTTTATTCTAACAGACAAGGGAAATGTATGGAAATGAAGAGAAAATAATTATTCAAGGTTATATCTCAATGTGAATCCCTGTAAAGAATATACAGCACTGTAGTTTTCCTTTCTTCTGCCTTTTCCCACACTGTTGCACTGCACACTTTATTATTGCTGTCACAATCTGCTCTCTGTCCAATATGATTGCTATCCCCAAAGGTTTATTCTACATAGCAAACATCCTGTAATAGTGACCTACTCTAATAACAGGAAATTTATTTTTAAACTGCATAATGCCTGCTCCATATTAATCTGTTTCTTTTCCAAAAAGAGTTCGACATGGAAATCTACTAATATTGCCCAGTGCCTGACTGATCTCCACAAAATTCATATCTTCTGAAGCCCACACTGTTCCCTAATTCAAGATAGTAACCATCATTTTTTCATTCCTCTCCTTGTCTATAAACTCTAAATAATAAATAACAGCAAACAGTATCAAATCAGTCAAACTTCAAAGGTCAATGCCCATCAATCACAGGCTTTTTCAAAGCAGCTTCACTCTCCTCATTTTAACCAGTGCACCAGATCACTGCACATAGAAGTTAACCCTTAATGGGTTAACAGGTTCTAAAATGACTTGTGATTCTGTTTTCCTAAATAGGTTTTTCCTAGCTGCATGCCTCTTTGCTCCTTCTTTGGCTACCTTTGCCTTTATATCACTTGAGGATCAATGACAAACTTATCTGATGAGTGATAAGACATCAGTGTTGATTTTCCTGTTTGTAAGTGATTTTCTTGGGAAGCCAGAAAACTTATCTTGTCAGATGCTTCTTCAAAGGGCCCAGCGAGTTTGCATTCACTACATCCGCTGGAATATCTAATGAATAGGTGCAAGCCTTTTGGGTTTGCTAACACAAAGAACTAATACATCTTAGACCATACTTTAATACCCTTAAGCCTAAAGGGTCACATTATCAAATCTCTGTTCTATAAAAGTATTTTCAACTGTATCTTTTTTTTGACTTCTTTTAAGCTTGGTTTGACAGTACTTCTTCCAGATCCGTTTTATATTCTATATGGCCTGCCTCAAGCATATCATATGCATCTCTTTCTTAATGAGGTTGAATTCTGTGTCTGCTACGAGGCTATTTTCTCCCAGATAAATCATCATGTCTGGTTCTGTCAATGCGTCTAAAGTAATGCACAGATGAGGACACCAGCTGATTTCCACTAGCCTATGCCTTTTCCTCTTGAATCACAGAACTATGTACCACATAACTAGCCCCTTGTGCTTCCCATAGAATCATTAAGATTGGAAGGGACCTTTGGAGATCATCTAGTCCAACCCCCATAACACCACTCTGACGTTGACCACCTTTATGCTCCAAGGTTTTCCCTTTTAGATCATTAATGGGGCCTCATGTACTCAGACAGGTTTGCAGGAAAGAAAATTTGCTCTGTGTGAGGCCCTTTGAGAATTTAAACAAAACGAAACAAAATTTAGCACAACTTCAGCATAGTTTTTCTTCCCAGCTTGGCCTTCTTCAGATACAATACCCACAAAGCTGCCACTGATTCTGTCAAGAAAGATGTGCTTTATTCTTTACCTCAGTGCTTTCCCATGTTAGCATTTGACGTGGACAACATTTTAATAAAAAGTCTAACTAATTGTGTTTTAATACTAGAAATGAGAAAGAGTGTAAAGTCATTAATTATTACATCTGCTGCCAAAATATCCTGGGGAGGAGCACATTGCTACCAGACATATTTATTAAAACAAGTATGCTGTCCACTGTGTGATGGGCTGCTGAACTCCTTTAAGGATTTTGAGTGATTAACAAAAAAAAGAACAGTTATTAGGTATGGTGGTTTGTGCTTCCAGATCTCTAAATGGATAGTCATTTTATTTGATTTGTGTCTAATTAAATTTCTATACAGACAAAAAATGACTCTTCTAATTCTTTGATGTATCAATTTTTGAAAATGCTAGTCATATTTATGGAATCCCTATTGGTGAGTACAGTTGAAGATGTTTGGTCTGCATTATAATGAGTTGCAGTCTGTCCAACAATTCAGCCATGGTGACAACAGGAAACCAGCGCACCAATCCTCCTTGTGCTTCCATGGACACAAGTGATTGCTATGCAAACTGATATTTATATATATGTATATATATATATTTATATTAAAAGCATGCTAAAAGAAAAAAAAAGAAAAAAGTGAACTCAGTTCACCTAACAGAGGATTATATTCTTTAGCATAAAATGACTATGCCACACAGGCTGCTGTTTCCTGCTAAATATTTTCCAGATATGCAAACCCTCTTTGCTGTTGTATTAAAAAAAAAAAAAAAAATCACAACTGTTCAACACAATTTCAGAATTAAAAAGCAACTGGCTGATTTCTAGAGAATGGCATCTCCTGCTGGAATCACAACACAGTTAATAAAAAAAGTAAAGACTGCACCTGTCATGATCACTGGCTTATGCCGTTTTTAAGTAAAACAGCAATTTTCCTCTTAGATCTAGTTCCAGCATTCAAAAACTTTACAGAGAAAGACAGTTGAATACTGAGGTCACTTTCAGTGAGGTAGAACTTCCTGCTTTCAAGCATGAGTGTGTTTTTGCGTTTTGATAATGAGCAAGTCAAAGCTTGCAAAAAGTATTTTATGAACTTGGATAGGAGTCTGTGCTTGAAAAGAAAACAGTTGGTGTAATTATGGACAATGATGAGGAAGGTGGCAGGATGCTCTTTAGTTTCCACTATAAACATGTAGTGAATGAATAACAAATTAAATCTGGGAGACAACTTTCCTTAACATATGTGTTATCAAAACTGCTCTGAATTTTAATTGCTATGACTAGCACCCTTTGCCTAGGCCTGTGTTTGGGGTATATTTTTCTATGAAGGGTGAGGTAGGATTAAAAGTAATTTTGCTCATAACATTTGCTTGAGGACAGTTTGCCCATCTAAAAAAGTATCAGAGAAAGAACTATAGCCTGTCTTTAACAAGAGTAGCAAGAATACAATGGGGGAAATGAAGGCCAAAGGACCACAGCAGAGTCACAGTAGATCCAAGGATAGGAAGGAAGCTCCACAGGTCCTTTAGCCCACTTTTCACTCCAAGCAGATAGCAGGAGCATCCAGCTACCCATTAAACAGTTTACTTTGCAAGTTCACTTTCAAAGGAAATATTTGAAGTTTTTATTGTTGTTGTTGTTGTATTGTAAAGTGCCTTCTCTTCATCTGAGACATAATGAGGTATACAAGGCCCCTCTGTCATGTATTTCAATAAGGGGTTAAACAGCCCTGTGTACTAATTGCTTTTACTTCCAACTGCCGGTTCCAATCCCAGCTACTGCTCACCTCAGACTAACTGGCTGACACTGCTGAAGTCACATAAGTGCTGATAATACCAAGAATTTGGCCTGCACCCTTTTTTTTTTTTTTTTTTATCAATCAGCAGCACTCAGATCTCATTACCAGGTGGGTAGACATCATTATCTCTTTAGCCCATTGGGAATAACAGTGTGCAGAGAAGTTCTTTGCTCGAGGTCATGCAGAAAGTCACTGTAAGAGTCTGAAAGTAGAATTGAGGTCAGTTGTATCCTCATCACAGACACTCACAGGCTGATAAAGCTGCCAGCATTTCACCCATGCAGTTATCAAAACCATTAACTGAACTTCCTTGCAGTGGAGATGAGCAGACTAGTGACTATGAACTGTCAAATGTACCTGTCTAGAAAAATTCTCTAGTTATCCTGAAAGATAAAAACCAAGCTCATGTTTACCTTATGCTTAAAATTCAGGCTTTTCTAGTGCTTCATGTTGATGCCACATTTTATTTTTTTGTTTTATAGTGGTCCCACACAACATATGTCTTCTCTCTTAGAAATACTGCAAGAGTGCAACATACTTAAAACTGAAAGTACTGCTGGAGCCAGTACATATGTCCTGGACTAAAATGAGCATTTCGCATGTTCCCACTACGAGAGACTCATAATGCTAGTAAGAGGGAATAGTGAGTCCCACCTCTGCTATCTTGTTGACTCAGTGATCTGGCAAAATCTGGTAATCTTTTACTACAAGATTTTGGCAACTTTATTCACTTTATTCACCAATTTTTTCATTGGTGTGTTTTCTGTGTTTCATTTCTTTGCCATCACTTTGTGGATCAGACAGATCTTTCTGTTTATCTATGCAATCATTTTATTGGTTGACTCTTTCTTTTCTTTGCTTCTTTCCCAGGAGACATCTATATTTATTAGATCTCTAAGTCTCTTTCTTTAAATTCTCTGGCTATGAAATACAAGAGATAATCCCTCAATTTATTCCAGTTTAGGAAAGAAAAATCAACAAAAGAAAGGCTCAGGATATGTCATAAGATTTATTTCCACTTCAGTATTTTAGACAACAGATGATCCATTTATAAGGCAGTGATCTGTGTCCAAGACTGGACGTTCCTGAGAAATGGACATACAAGGTGAAGCTATGCATTTTGAGTACGGTTTCTGCTTACCTATGATGGGTGTCTGACAGTGCCTCTCTCACAGTTTGAGCATCTTTGCATGGATCACTATGGACAAATAAAGTCCTGCTGAATTTGACTGAACTGATAAACTTCAGGGATGAAATGAACTCCTGACTGCTGCCAAGAAAAATGGTATGATGCTTGGTTATGTTATTAATCTTGAGAAAATGCTTTAGGGTAAAGTGTTATTGTTTCAAATATATGCAAGCAGTTTTGAAAAAAAGTAGAGGAGAAAGTAGAATAGAGGCAACTGGAACAAGAACAGAAGACATTTTTTTTAAGCTGCTTAAAAAAAAGTTAAATGTCTGTTCCTACTGTCTAAGATAAGCTACAGATATTCATTGTTGCCAATAAGATGAAGGTCCAGTGAAAACACCACCGGAGGAATTAATTTCAACCTATTATTCATCAGTGTGTGTATTGTTCACAATATAATTCTATTACCAGATACTAAACTGGAATGGAGCAGGCTGAGCCAACTGGAGTGCGGGGATCTTGAATAGATACTCACAATAGCGCATTCATTTCAGTCACTTTACAGTATGCAAATGTATTCCCTGTGATTTGTGATTGACCTTAAAACTTACCTTCTACATGTCTACAATTCCCGTATGGCCAATACCATTCTCAGTTTCCCTGCCAGTTTGACGGCAAACTCATACCACAAGTTTCACAAATTCAAAATTCAGTCAGCAGTATCTTGAAGATTTTTTCCTCTGTTATTTCAGAATTAGCCCTATTTCACACTAATAATTACATGAGGCTTGTGACTTTTGTCAGCTCAGGATATGGTAATTTCTTAATAAATAGAAATTATTTCTTTTCATGGTCCATAGGAATGGAGCCATAGAGAGTGCTTTGAGTGGGCAAATGAGATTCCTATGATGCACATCTGATATGCTTGATGTTTTGTCCTAATGGGGTGGAAATAAACAGACCTCCTCTGTTTCACCAGCTGTTGGTGATATGTCGAATGGGAGAAGGATGGGAAGAAAGCTGTTGCCATAGGCCATGGAGTGATGGCAGAGTTCGTGTCAGGAATAGCGGGCACCGAATGTGGTAGTGGTCTAGCTGCCCTAATTTAAATAAAGAAGCTGTGCAGGTGCATGGCCATGATGACAACATAGCAGAAGCATAGGCTATGAGGGCCACTGCTAAAGGACAGGGATAAACCTCTTTAGATCTCATCTGCTATATGTATGCCTGGCCACCATGAAGGATTACTCTGACTCTTTTCCCATCCCTAAAACAGACCTGGGGTGAAACCCAGCACTTCTATCATGAGTAGCAAGGGAGATGGAGAAGACACCAAGATGCTTAGTTAAGGCACTCCCTGGCTATGGTGAGAGCTGAAGACATCATTGGCTTGATCATGTATGTAATGAGTAGAGTTGTCCTTCCCTGCTCCTTTCGCTGCACTGCTGAGTTCAGATTTCTGATAGAAGAGACCAAGGGCACAAAGGACTGAATTTGCTTTTCACTGAACATGGGTATTCTGATATTTTGTAGGGTCTGACAAGGTGAAAATATCTCTGTTTACTTTATTCAAGGAAGCATTTTTCATTTTTTTCTTCACAATTTGAATTTTCGATATGAGAAGTCCTGTTTGACATAGACAGCTTCTTAACTGCCAAGATAAATAGTATTCTATTAAGCAAAATTATTCGGAACTTACAAACTTAGTCGGTTTACTCGGAGGCTCAGTAAGAGATAATAGTAATGGATTTAAATTAACTAAGATGTTTGTAAGCAGAGATCAAGCCAAAAATTTCCATTCTGTTGGAAAATTAGAAATCAAGAAAATAAAGCCTGCTCTCCAAATATTCTTATTATTATTTAATTTACTAAGCATACTTACATTGTGCTTGTATTGTATAGTGTATTGTATTTTGCAGGGGCTTGGAATATTGTCTCTTGATAGAAAGGAAGTTGTTAAACAATTGTCTTTTTACATCTGCCAGCTCAAGGCTATTCAGATTTATTCTAGTAGAAGCTGAGCCTTTCAACAATTTCCTGACATTCATCTGTCTTAACCCTCCCATGACAGACAGAGGGTCCTCCAAAACAAATTCGGGACTTTTGTGAATGGCAGGTTACTGTAGGCATTTGGGAATGTCCCAAGTCCTACTCAGTACAAATAAATAGATCAGATATTCTCTGCTCATGGAAGACCTTGCTCTTACACACTTCTGCTAGCCTAGATACTCTTAAGCACCAAAATGATGATATAGCACCCATTTGAAGAGACTAGTTCTTGCCTAATGTAGGATCC
Source organism: Nothocercus julius (assembly GCA_013398735.1). Lineage (NCBI taxonomy): Eukaryota > Metazoa > Chordata > Aves > Tinamiformes > Tinamidae > Nothocercus > Nothocercus julius. Next base: position 6,647,749 of record VZSV01000002.1, on the reverse strand, counting down.
ACTTGAACATTGTAGTTTTGTAAGTTTGACTCAGGCAGATAATAAATGACTTCATATTCCACTAATAAGAGATTGTGAGAAAGAGGGTGAGAACAGAGAAGGCAAAAGCTAATGAAGAGTGAAAATAGAGAGAGACTGAAAAATGAAGGGAAGCAGGTTCATCCATCCTTATTACTTACACAAAAGTTAAAACAGCAATAACTGTTGAAATGTAGACCAAAAAAAATTGGTTTCTGGCATCTCTCAGCTCTGCAGAAACATTCCTGATAATTTGTCCTTGCACAGGAAATCACAGTCACATATGTCATCTTGAGAAATTCAGACTTCTGAGACTTGAAAAGTTCCTCTATTTTTCCAGCACAATGCAGCTACAGTGCTTTAAGTTGTAAGGAAGTAAATCAAGAATAAAAGACTTGACTTCAGTAGAGTTTGTCTGGATTTACATTCCTGTAATTGAAAGTCTTGTTGGTGAAAAGCCATTAGATGTTACATACTCTTGTTCCAAAATGCAAGAGGGCTGATCTATTTATCTCCATCGCTTAAGTAATGAGCCCATTCCTTGAATTATTCAGGGGAACAAATAATTTGTATGAGTTTTTCTTTCATTTATCTGAAGTAACAATGAACAAACACTTTTGAAAATTGCAGGAAGGAGAAACAGGAGTAGGGCTATGGGAAAGGCAACGCGCTCAGTGTCTCTATTAATAAATTTGTCAAGGCCGAAAGCATGAGTGCAGGCCATATAGATACTGCTCTGCTGGACAGAGCCTGGTCCTGGCTCAGGTGCTGCACAGGTCAGCGACCATTCCTGAGACACAGCAAGGGTAAGGTCACCCTGCTGGGCAGGATTTACTCACATGGGTACCAGCTGGGTCATGCTGCTTGCTAAGAAGCTCGGGAATGGACCCTGCCCTGCTTTATTTAGTAACGCAGAAGTACTCGGTGAAGGAAACTACTTGAGGGTCATAGGAGAGAAGTGAAATGGAGTTACTTTAGGAAGTGAGGGAGCAGTGATTAGGAACAAGCCTTCCTCTGAGTCAGTAAGCACATAGAAAGGATCTGATTAGGCAGTGAAGAAGGGTTTGTGCCAGTTGTCACTCTCATTAAATTATTTTCCCCCCCTTCTCCCCTTAAAGACAACAGGCTAAAAGAAGCTCTGCTGTCACTGCAGTTTTCTTGAGAATATGTGCTAAAACTGCCATGTTCTACTTAATGGCAAAGAACAAACAGCCAGAAAACCCAGTCCATAAAAGAAGGACCATGACCTGGCAATCCTGGGATTTCTAAGCTGATCCAAGTATAGGTAAAAGAAGACTTTTTGGGGGGCAGACACTTCCCACAGACCTTGTATACATCCAGAACTGAAAAGTGGGTGCATCTCAATATGGGATGCTAACACCCACGTGGCCTTGATAGGTAAATGCAGGGGAAAGCCAGAAATTCCGGCCTTCACTTCTTACTTCATGGTCTTCCTCTACCTGTCCTGCCCTACCTTTCTGCCCTGCATCATCCCCACTTTCCGTATCTTCCCACTTAGCTGAGCCCCACTAGGAAAGAACAAATATCCACGAGAGGTTGAGGAGTCACCAGATGTCTTGCTCAGATGGTGACCTCCCTGCCTTCTGTTCTGCGTTGGTCTTGTTTATCCAGTTCGTAAACTCTTTGAGGCAGTAACTGTTAGTCTGTGTGCAGCATTGACGGACGCCATTCTGGGCCAGCCCCAAGGCATGATCAGAATAAATGTGAGTAATAATCATAGTGACAAACAACATCAACATTAGTAATGACAATAATAATTATTATTGTTATTATTATACAGTCAACCAGAATGACTTGGTAATTATTTGCATAATTTGTATGTATAATTTGCATAAGCAGAATAAAAGACTGTTCTCATATCCAGAGAAGATCTCAGCCATATATTTTTGTTCCCTGTATGTGCTCAGTATTCCCACTGGTGTCGGTGGGAGATTTTTTTCCGTACTTATTTTCAAAATCAAGTGCTCTGATGACAAAAATCAGTGGGAGTCCCATGAACATGCAGCTTCATCCATCCGTTCCTACCTTTAACTCCAATAAGAGTTTTTTCAGAGAAAGATACTTAGCCCTTTTCAGAAGCATTTCATGACTTGCAGGATTGAGCCTCTCAAGACAGCTGTCTTTGGACTCTGACTATGTAAAGCTGAGCTGAGTTTTTTTCCCTTCTTTTTAATTGTCTATTTACAAAACAGATCCCAGCAGCTCAAGAGCATTTATAGCCTAATGGAGAAAGCAGCAGTGGGTGGCTTTTTGGCTCTCAAGGAGTGCGAGTCTCATCATTGGCACGGGAGAGAAAGTACAGATTATGCAAAACGGAATAGGACAAGGAGCACAGAGAAAAGAGACGTGACTTATGGAGGGGTTTTCAGAGTTTTGCTCCAAGGGGCTTGGCAGGACCTCCAAGCTGATAAGTTTTGAAAGACAAAAAACATATTTCACTCCTGTGCAGAGAATTACATAGACTCAGAGCCACCAGACAGCTGTGGCAAATGCGTATTGTCATCTCAAGGGTGCAGTTTCTTGGGTGTCTTGCACAGCTTTTTAGTTCAGAAGCTCTTATGGGCTGTGTCTGGCTCTTTGTGTGATGTGTGGAGCACACGAGGTGGGGGCACTTTGCTCAAAAGCCAGGGTGGTAGCTGAGTTAGGAGGATGCTAAGGAAGGAGCTGCAAAAAGTCCCCAATTGACAGTGTATGGAATGGCAGGGCAGGGGCTCTGCGGGAGATGTAGAAGCTCTGTGGAGCTCTGCCAGACTTGGGATCTTCAGTTTTGTCCTGCGCTCATTCTCGTGTACTGGTTTTTCTTTCAGGCAAACAAACAGGAGTTGGCCTGAGAGCTTTAAGACTGTCATGCAAACTCATCCACGCCAAGAAAGCAGAGGGGCTCCTTGCGCTGCCAGCAGCCCCCCCGGCAGCCCTGCGTGCCTGGGGCCAGGCTATGGACGGGCACACGGTGCCACGAGCTCTGTCCTGCCGCCGGAGACTGCTGCAGAGCCAGACGAGCACGCTGTGTAAACGCTCTTCAGCCGTCTCGATACCAGCCGGGTTAGATTATACTGCAGGCGAAGGCATGTTTTAAATGTTTACTTTTTTTGTAGAGGAGTCAGCACTCCCATTTGCTTCTGGAACTCCTCCGGCAGTGCGGTGGGAGGGGAGGGGAGCAGAGGACAGGCTGCCCTCTCCGCTATCAAAACACGTTATTAAATATGGGCATGCCAGATCTTACAGGGATCTGGCCTTCCTACACTTGTTTAACTTAGCACCGGGCAAGTCAGATCTTGTGTCCCCTCCACAGGCACATTTGTACCGGAGTGGGAATCAGAGCTGCTTAGTTCTGAAAATTGATGGAAAAGATAATTCACTGCATGATACTATTTTTCCTTCTGTCTCGGTAAAACTGGCTGACTTACCTTGGTTGTGAGAATCCTGCACAGACCCTTAGCAAAAGGTTCTTTAAAATTAATGGTCTGTGACCATTAAGGAAAGCTCAGTGACCTTTATGACCACAAGCCCAGGTCTACTCACACACTCTGCATTTTGTATTTATTTTTTGGCCACAATAAGGGCACTTGTTGTATTGCATCTATGCTGGTACATCTTTTAACACAGCTTTTTAGCCACTTCAATGATTTCTTTTTTTAACTACAATCCCTCATAAACCGGCAACTGTAAATATCACCAGCTGCAGGATTAAGTTGGTCTTCAGGAAGGCCACATTACGATCCATGTGTCCACACCCCATTCCTCTGGGAGTGCTTGTCTGTGTTACCTGAACCACTGGGTTCATCTAAGATTTCAGGTTTGTATTTTGACAATGAGCTGGGAGGGAAGATGTTTCTAAATCATTATTCATAACCTTCAGATAATATTATACGTTCAGAACAAGATTTTTATCTCTTTCTTCTAAGTACAAAATGTTGAATCAGCTTTAATGGGAGACAAAGGTGAGTAACCTATGTGCTAACTGTGGGAAAATCTGAAATCCCTACACAGAACATCCTATTTCTCATTTTATGTATGTTCTCATGTATCCAGAGCTTATTCCTCCAGACTTAGCTTTTTCTTTCTCCTAAAACTGCAAAAATAGCTTACTGCCTATAAGAGAATAAACAGTTCTCAACCCTCCAACTTTTTCTTGAAGTAAATCTCCCATCCTCTGTGGTTCTTCTGGTAATGCCTTCATTTTCCAAAATTAATTCCATATTCCTTGTACTGCTGTTTCAAGGTTGCCAAAACTTTTGCCAAAACTGATTCATAGTAGATGGCCACACTGCGTTGTTCTTGCATTATATAGCATGGGGGCTGGGATGTGGTTACATTATTGAATTTTATATGAGAAGGAATTGTCTCTGTTTGAGGGATCAGTTCGGAGGAGAGGGGGAGGGCAGCCTTTATGTCCTACATTGAAAGACTACTCCTCAGGGCTTGATTTTGAGCGTAACCTTGTCTTTTGCACCTGCACAAAACTAAAGGCATTTACATGTCTAGCTATTATACTTGATTGCTGACTAATTATGCAAACAAGAAGGGAGCTGGGGGAGGGGGAGAAAATAGGTCAAAAATACATATTTTCTTTAGTATTTTAGGTAAACTGAGATATTTCCCATATAAAAGCCTTTGAAAGAAGACACTTTTGACTGTGAACTCAGAGGTATGACATATGAATACCATTACAAACACCATTTTCTAGTCATGGCATTCAAACATAACTGAAAACATATTAAATATTCTCTCCCAGCCAAATTTCAAAGCCAATTAGTCTTGATTTTTTTTTTCTTCAAAAATTCATTAAGGGATGGAAAAGAAAAAGCATGCGCATTTCAATATGAAAGGTACAGCAGGGTATTTCATTCGGGTCTTTGTAATGCAGACCTGTTTGCTCCAGGACTATACTTATTTCCTTGTTCTCACTCAAAACTACAGTATTTGAGTATGGATGATTAACTGCCTCAAAGACATTTACTAGAAGGAGAGAAAGAAAGAAGATAGAGGGACAAAACTGTATCTAGGGCTCCCGCATTATTCTTCAGGACAGAAGAAGACAAGAAGAAATGAGAGAGAATCTTTGCATGTGTTTGCTCAGTAATGGGGCACAAGTCTGTGAGAGCTGACCAAATGCTCCCAAATAAGCTCATTTTGTCTGGCATTGTGGAGAAGACATTTTGAGAGGCGCCAGGTTACTAAGTCTTCAAATCCATTTACTGTGGCCTGGAACAGTTGTTGATTTCCATTTCAATAGTTATTAGGATTTTTTTCTTCAGTCATCAGCAAGTCTTGAAACAAATACATTTTATTAGAGCTGGCGAGTTTAAGAACAGATGTGAGATCTCCCATAATCTACAGGCAGGGATCCCGCGGGACAGTAGTGTTCAGGATAAGGGCTGTTTTCTTCCAGAAAGCACTGGCTGTGGAAATTCTCAGCGTGTGGGAGGTCTGCACATTTCAGTTGCGCAAAAGGATAAATGAAAGGTGTTTTTTCCAGTTTGGGTGCTTGGAATTTTATTCTGTTAAAATGAGCTACAAAACATCCAGTCATGATATATTTATTTGCACTTGTTCATGATGCCAAGCACAGATCATACAGACAATTTACAGTATTAGACCCCAAAACTGAGACTCATAAATCACAGCCAACATCTGTTATTCCCTTGTGGGAAGAGTCTTAAAAGAGTGTCTTCTGAGCATCTCTGCTATATGTCATTTATTACAAGTGGTCCCTCATCCTGGAACAAAAGAGACCTTCTATACCCTCTTCCCCAGGCAGCAATTAACTGACCTCATCTTCCCGCCCTCTTCATCAGCCCCCACAATCAATTACCCCAATCCTTCTGAAGAGGAAGAGCAGGCAAACAGGTGATCCACTATTCTAAATAGTTTTTGATACTCTGAGAAAAGTCCAGTGCAACAGTAGCTACAATTGTGGAGGAACTAATTCATATAAGGGTTTATGATTATAAAGATCATTACAATATTTTCTCTTTTTTTTTCCCCTGAATATGTATATATTTATGTGTGTATATGTGAAATAAAATTTCATATTTCCTTTGACATCATTCCAATTTAATGGCTACAGCTTATCCAGGTAGTAGTAATTCTAGATATATGAGTAATTCTATAAATAGATAAATGTTTCTGGCCCCTCAAAAGAAATTTTTTTGAAGGACTGTAGAGCTTCTATTATCAGAAGAAGAAAGTGTGCACAGATGCCTACTGCAGCTCACAGGGTTAAATAATAATATGGCAGAGGGCAGCAGAATATGGTTAAGTGGAGCAGAAGAGCTTTTGGTCTCTGGACAGTCCTAGGCCATGAGGAGGAGGATTAAGCTCTGCCATTCAGGTGGGAGAAGCAATTAAGCGTCTCACTCAAAGAAGACAGCTGAAACAACGGATGCTACTGTCCAAATGACTGCCCTTGGGGCAGGATTTGGCTAAAGGAGAGGAAGAGAAATTTTCCTGCATGGGAAACAGCAACTGAAGTAAGCAATACTTGATTACATTGATTATGTCTGTGGGACTATGGAAGGAGAAGATAAACAGAAAGTAGCCTAGAGAAAACAGCAAGATCACTGACAGTGCTGTCCTGGGAGAAAGCAAAAAGAGAAACAGATTCCTTTGGATCCATAACTGGCAGTACCTAGATTGAACTTTGGGACAAGAAAAATGCCTCCTAATTAATGTTTCTAATGCACTCAGAAAATAAAAGAAAAATAGAATAATAAAATAGAAAGGAAAAAATAACTCCTTTCATCAGAGGTATCACAGTTGAAGTATTAGAACAGTCTGAAATACTGAGAAAAATCAATAGATGCAAAAATGAAAATGGTAAATAATATTCCCCAAAATTCCATCAGAGAAACTACTTTCACTACTTTTCATTATCTTTTTTTTTTTTATTGTCTCTATTCTCCTTTCTGTGTGATTGTCAGCTTGCAATTGATGTGAACTTCTGCCATGCCAATGACGTGCCATGTGTGTATAGAAGCACATGTGCATGTGATAAAGAGAGGATGGACACTACACTGAATAGAGTGTGCTTGTACAAACTTTTGATTCGTACTGTGGATTGTGCTCCAGATCTCTGAGAACTAATGCAAAAATAATAAGTGTTCAACATTTTCCAGGCAGTCAATCTTTTAGTAAATTTACTGACTGCATCCTTTTGAGCTGGCTTAAATGACTTCAATATTCAAAATATCCTTTCTTAGCTCCCACTGAGAAATATGGAAAATGAGAAAAGTAGCTGTTCCTAATCTGATTGTTTCAAGGTCCATTCTGAAACCTGTACCCCACCAGATCAATGGCAAAACTCCAGCAGACTTAAGTAAAGCCAAGATTTTATCAATGATCTGGATGAAAGAAGTGATTTTTCCAAGCGCTTTCATAATAACAATTTTAATCTGGAGTTATTTATGCACTACAACAAAATCTAGAGATCTTGGCATTCTTTCATTGGTAGCATGTTGCCATTATGCTTAATATTCTGCCAGTTGACTAGAGATGAGCCCAAAAAGTATACGAAAACGTCAAGCCCGATCTTAGTGGAGCTTGCAAAGCACATTCTGGCTACGGAAGATATTTCTGTTTTTGTAACTAAAGTCTCAATATATTTGAATATTTTTACTATGAACAAGTCTATGCTTTATTTGAACTAAGAATCTAATGGAAATGGGACCCCAAAAATAGAAATTGTCACACAATTACATGGTTATAGTCTATAGTTTTAATATTTGAGGTTTATTCACAGTAGCTCCCTTAAGTATTTTCTTTTGCATTTGTTAAGTTGTGTTATTATCACTAATGCTGTTAGCAATATGAAGTGATCCCTTTGCAGAAAACACCCAACTCTTATTTCCAAAGCCCTCAATTAAACATGACCTAAGTATTATTACCCCATTTTATAGACATGGAAACAAAGAGGACAAAGCATCTTTCCTGAAGGATAAAAACCCATGTGTTTTGTGCCCTACTCCAGTTTGCTATGCAGTAGACTGTACAGCTTCCAGCTGGATGCTGGTGATTAGCTGTTTTTATAGCAAACTCTTTGTAATTCTTACTTTTTCCTAAGGTTAAGGATTGGTGCATGGCTGTAATGTCTATAAAATACTAAAGCTGTTAAAACACAGTTTTTGTTGTATGTCATCCAATTTGCAGTTGGGAAATAATGAAATTTGTTTAAATGGAAAACGTATGTTATGCTGGATAGTAGGTAATGATTCTGCCACCTTCACATGTTTAAGCCCCCATGCTTTTTCTGCAATTTACACAATAATAAACCTAACTAATGAAGCTATTTTAGCCATTATAGGTCATTTTATTTGGTGATATAAGAGTCTTCATATTAGAGGTGGAGAGGAAATATTTTTCCTCTCTTGTAAAAGATTTCACGATTTCAAAACTCTTCCTATTCAAAATCAGGATGAACCTGGGGCCATTAAAAAGTGCAAAAGAAACTCCTCACCTATTCCAGAATGGATATCAAAAAAAAAAAAAAAAAAAAAAGCCAGATACTCTTTTAGGATATGGGACCCTTAGCTTATGGCAGATGTTTTTTTTTTTCTAATTTCACCTAGAAATTCTATGCTTTGTAATTGATATAAACATTTTCAGGAAAAAAATGCTCTCAATGAAGCATTTTTTTCTTGATTAGAAAAAGTGTTTGAAAATTTCTGTCAAACAGCCCTTTATATTTTCAGCAAACATGCTGTGCCTGAAATATGTCTCCTGAGACACTCTGGGCTAAGAGATTTTCTTACTATCTCCAGTCAGAAATGGGTGTATTTTTCTGATATTTATTTTATGAATCTCAGTCAACCACTCTCAAAATGCGGATTCAAAGTGTACTGTAAGAAAAACTTATGACAGTCTAACACATTTTCTCCATTGCCTATCCTTCCCCTTTCCTATTTTTCCACCTTTGTCTCATTGTACTTGTTAGATGTGTCTTCTTTAATGTAAATGTGTTCATTTACCTTCAATTTGATGTCTTAAGTGTTTTATTTTGTTTGACCACATTTTAAGTTTATTTTTTAAACTTTAATTTTAACATCCAGAATATTTTCCTATTTTATTTGGCTGTTTTCTTCCTGTCATCTTTTACTCTTTCTTACCATCTCTGCATTGTCATTCCCTTTAGGACAGTAAAAAGCTGCAGGCCAAAAGCCAGAGAGCAATCATAAAAAGCTATGAAAGGATGAGGAAAAGATAAGAATAAATATGATTTTATTGTTTTCTGAAAGCGTAATGACAGGACATACTTGCCTCCCTTGCCTTTAGAAAAAAGATATCATTGGGAGTGTTTGGAGGACAAAGTTGTATGTTCCATTTATCCAGAGCCCATGAATAATTTTGAGTGATCACTAATTATGTCCGAGAAAGACAGACAAAAATATTCCTTCAAGTTTTATAGATGAAAAAGCATTATTATCACCACTTAAGGCCTCTCAGACCTGTCAAGTTTTGATGGAAACCTTACTTTGAACATGAAATAATGGAAGGAAGAAGAAACCAATAGATATGCCTCCTCACCTATGTAGTTACCAAGGCCAAAAATCGTGATATATCCCCTGCTGCCATGATGAGCTAGCAAAAGTAATGCAGCATCTAACCCCTGAAGTTCCCTTTCTGTCTCATCTTGTATCTGCATCTTGGTCTGTATTCTCAGCTTGCTACAGGAAAGTGTCACTTGACCAAAACATTACTGCCATCCCACAAGTCAAATAATCTTCTCGTAACCAATCAGTTATGATCACATTTCTTATTTCCTTGAAGTTATCGTGATGTTAATTACCTAAATTTCCACTCCATTTATATAAACCACTGCAATTTGGCACTGCTTACATCAAAAGGTCATTCTAACATTAATAAAAGCTTCACATTGAACCATTATCCTTTGTCCTTAATATGCGATCTACTTTATAAATCCTGCTGTTTACCAATAAGGATGAGTCAAACACCAGGCATGCGAAAGCAAATGCTTTGGGCATTGATGCCCACCATATCTTTTAGCTCTCAGACTGAGTGAGGACGAGACCTGGTGGGCAGATCTGACCACTGTAATGACATTGGCGAGCTTACAGAAATTTCATTTTCTGCAGAATAATTCTCCAGCTAGAATATAGCAACTTTACATTGTTGAATAAATATGCAGACAGGAAATGACTGAAGTACACTAATAATCACCTATTGTTGCCTGAGAGTTTAAACAAGCCTCTATAAAAGTCAAACTCTTTGCTGAACAAAAATTATTTCTTTATCTTTTTCTGCATTGTTCTCATTGTATTATTATCACGGTTATTGCCATTATAATTAGCCCCATTGCTTCAGCTGCTGTGCCACTGTCACGATAAGAATCAGATGCTCTGAAAATTCCTGTAGTAAGATGAAAACACTTGCAATTAGATCTCAGATGGGTTCTCCTCCTTCTGCTGAGTTTTAAATCTTAGATCCATATTTCAAGGAAACACTTGATGTTTTACAACCAAAAACAGAATCTTACCACCTAAAGTTTAAAATGATAGAACACACTGGACAATCATATTAGTGTATTGAGCATATTCATATTATATAACTTCAAGTTAAATACCACTGTTGCTCGTGCTGTGTGGATTGCCTAACACAATGGGTTTCTAACCTATAATTAAGACTTCTGGAAGATAACAGCAACACAATGGCATTTTTACACCTTCTTGGATGTTCCCATGCCAGACATATTCCTTTTAAAGCTACCAAGAAGCATATTAATATTTATTTGGACAACTGCTGAAAAGCAAAATGTATAGTTGATATACTTCACCAAGAAAAAAATGCCCTGAGGGTCTGCTTCTTCCAAATATAACTCATTACAATCTGCTGTCCCATTTAAAATCTGCTGAGACAGAAATATCTCTGTAAGAGTTTTATCCTCTATATTCCCTCTAAGAATGCATATACAACAAACCTATTACTTAACACACTGGCACTTGCCTTAAGAGGTCAGTGTAGAGATCCAGTAAAATTAGCAGCTTAATAGTTAGTCTTTTAATAAAGGTACACTGTGCTGTACTTATCAAGGTGGGAACAATTTTGTGATGACCTCATGATAGAGGCAGTTGATTAGAGTGATTTCTGAAAGATTTTTTTCTGTGTTCTGCTTCAGTACATCCCTTTTTAACATCACTATGCTAGAGGTGTGTTTCAATTGCAAAGACCATATCTATATTCAAACTTCTTCAAAGTTGGGGAGCGTTTGATGTCTAAGGGCAAATGAAGGTTCTGCACAAAATAAGGCTGCAGGCATAAGCACGTAGCAATTACTGTGAGATGCAAGATGAGACTTCCTTGAAAAACGTTGATGCTCTTGTTCTTTAGACTTTGTATATGGCTCCAGGGACAAGTTTCAAGAAGCAAAAGAAAGGAAATAGGCCAGGATATATCTCTACTCGTGAGTCTGCTGTCCCAGATGTTCTCCCAGAGTTGTTTGTGTATACCCACATCTTATTTTCTACCACAGTAAAAAGAATATTCCCAAAGAAATCAAATATCCTCATGGTCTCTGGAGGCAAAATCAATGCAATGCATCAGACTGTGGCTTTGAAGTCCGAGGTCAGGCTGCAGAATGGGCTTGAAGCAGAATTGATACACAGACTGGATGAAATATGCCTGAATGCTGCTGACTGCTTCTCTTAATGCCAGCACTGAAGGAAAGGGGTATATTCATGGCAAGATCTTGTGGCACTCTCTGGGAAGAGCTTGAAGAGCCTGTGAAGAGTCCTTAGCAGCTGGGAAGTGCCCTGGGGAAAAGAAAGAAACTCTATAGGGAATGCCAGACAGGCATGTAAACAGTACTCTATAGGATACTACACGATAAATCTTACTGCAATTCTAGCTTTATCTGTTTCTTAAGTTACATTCCTGGTATATGCAGACTTAGTTGGTTTTATTCATTTTCATATTAGCAACACAAGGAACCCTGGCAGCTCTGTCCTTTTTTTTTTTTTTCTCACCACTTTTACATTTTAGTAATTGTTACCTTGCCAGTTGCTTTGTTAGAGACTCATTTCAGGCATAGAGTCCATCAATGATTTCTCATTAGCCATCTCCTGGAACCCTGGAGCCCCATTGCTCGGGAGAAACTCTTTTCCCTTAGAAAGCTCCCTTGGGTGTTTCTGGAGAAGACACAAAATGAATATGCTGCCATTTCCAGGGTTAGAAATCGGGACCGAGTCCGTGCCCTGCAAAGGGACTCCTGGGTTGGACACAAAGTGGGAGAGCCCCCTTGGCACTGCTCGCCCTGCTGGCCCCTGGCACAGCAAAGCCCTTGTCATGGAGGTTTTGTAAGGATCCTCTTTCCCTGCACAGCCCAGCTCACAGGTTTGGTGTATGGTTTGCACATTAGTCATGCCCTTTCAGTGTCAGTACCTGAGACTAGGATTAGCTCCAGTCCCCATTAAAAACAGTGAGCTCTAAACTAGCTACACATTGCACAGTATAGCCCTAAGTGACAAAGTGAGTATTTTTTTTCCTCTCCCAGGATGCCTGGAACAAGGCATATTGCAAGATGTGTCACGTGTTAAGAACAACTTTATTTTTATTCTAGTGGAATTCAAGAAAGCCAACTCCAGTGCCCTCATGCTGACTGGAGACATGTGATATGTCCTAATAGCTACAGACGGGACAGGGAAAGTATGTAAAAGGGACATTTAATTAGTTGCCAGAAAGGGCTGAAGTGTTGTTACATAAATGGTGTGTTTCTGACAGGTTTGAAGGTATCTAGTGACTTATAGTGCTGAAAAAAATTGATATATTCAGCCTAGGAAGGCTGTGAAGTTTATGAGACAGATCATTTTAAGTTTCCTTAGTGAGGGTTATTGGAACTTAAATTAAATATAAGAGAAGTCCATGTTACAGGTCATCTTAGCCTTTAAACAAGCTTCCATTGTTAGGGCAGGACAATATTTCCAGGTTCAAAGTGTTTCAGTTGCATCATTCAGTCCTGAAAAACATGAAACCCAGCATCTTAGATACGATGATATAATTGATCTAATTTGTGTTTTATAGTCGTAATTTGTTTTCTATGTGCTGTTCGACACCTACACAGCTTACTCGTGAGCAGGGCCCCATTATTCTCAGCATGGTGCAGTTAGCTCTTGTTCTGTCTGCCTGCGTCAGACAAAATCTGTTTGTGTTTGAGCAATTTGCACAGTGTATTGAGGCAAATGTGAAGAAATATCATTCTTCTGACCAACAACATTTGGAAATGTCCTACAGAATTCTTCTGTTGTACCTCTTTGATTTTCAGTTACACATGTTTTCTACTAGTCTTTCTTGAAATGCAGGATTTGTAATTGTGCCTAGCAGCCTGATTTAAGTGCCAATCAGATCCTCAAAACATGTGACTCAAGAGAGTCACATTTTTCCCAGTGCACTGCAAGTATCAAATATTCCTTAGGGTGCTGAGGGGAACTGAGAGGGAACTAAGGAAAGCTGAGTTTGGAACTGAAAATCACTCCAGTGGCCAAAAACTTTTTCCAAACTTCCTAAATCATTTAATCTGGAAAACTGTTCCAACCAGATGAATAAGATACTATAACATAGTATATTCTTGTATTTTTGAACAACAGTTAATACAAACAGTTGTAGTTCTTTAAAAAAAGTTTAGACAGGCAAACTTTCATACAGAGGAAGGCATCTTAGGTGTTGTGCTACCATACAGCATAATTATGTTGAAACATTTCAGGTATGTAACCGACAGGACTAGGAGGTGCTAAAGGCACTTAAAAATACAATAATGTTTTCTGAAGCAAAAATTAAATAAAAGATATAAAAGGTAATATATATAAAAAAACATAATAATAATGCTCAGCATTTAGCAGCTGCTTTGTATTTTCAGACCATTGCTATGTTACTAATTGGTACCAGATACGCCACATGCTCGCTAGCTCAGTGCAGAGTCGCAGTGAGGATGCCAGCAGAATGCTATTGTTGGCTGGGTAGGTATATGAATGTCGCAATGCGAATGGTAGGAAGTCGTATTATTACCATATACAGCACAGTACCAGGCCCTCAGAGTCCTGGTTCTAGCAGTAGTAACCTTGCCTTCGAAAGGATATAATTACTCTTGTGGGATTGCCTCACATAGAAACCAAAATGATATCAAGTTTTAATAATTAAATTAGGAAGCAAGTCAGAGAAGGACACATTTGTTCTCAGTGGAACACAAGAGACTACTTCCTTTGGTGACCTAATTGCTTCAGTTTAAAAAAAAAAATAATATTATGATTGCTGATTAAAAGGAGTCAGAGAGCTTATTCACATTTGCCAAGAGCACACAGCAAATGAAGCTTTATGACTTGAAATGAACTTGGTGCTTTGTCCAGCTTAAATTAGGAAAAGAGGTCACCAAAGCAAGGAGTTCAGAAGAGCGCTTGAGACTGGAAGTATGAGAAAGGAATAGCAGAACTAAAACGAGGAAGGTGTAAGGGAGGCAGAAGCCATTCCCACTCTTACCATTCATTTTCTTGAGATGTTAATGAACAAATGGAAGGGGGAAACTTAGGAGCAAGGAACCACAACAGCCTATCCTGTACGGCTGCAGCAAATTTATAATCATGAGTCTGAGTGGGTAGCAACATATCTTGAGAAGGGAGCCAGTTGCAATCGGAGAACATGGAAGAGAGAAACAAGTCACAACTCTTATCCTCCAATGTGGTCAGCTCACGGCTCCTCGAGGGATTCCTGAGCAGAAATCCTCCCACTGTTGCTTTGCCCACAGGAGTGTCAGACTGGTGGCATAGACCCCAGGCAAAGGACGTCCCTGCTTCACCTACAGTTGCAGATACATGGTCGGCTGGGAGAAATGAGAAGTTCGGAGATGCCTTATAATCATTCCCAACTAGTTTACTGTTCTCTGGCAAGCTGTGTGTACCAGCAGTAAACCAGTATTCTTCAGGCTGCCTTTTTCAGGACCAGCTGAGGATAGAGAATGTAGCTCACTCCTGCTTCACTCAACCCACACAACAGAAGACAAAATTTTATTCCACGCTCTTACATATAAGCCTTTGGCAGAATATTTGCACACTGCCATTAAATATTCTTTCTATGATTTCTGGCTATGTGGAAAATGTCTCAAAGGATATTTAATGGCATGTGAATACTAGCTGACCAGGTCAACAATACCCACTGCAGAAATATGTCTGGAAATAAAAGTGTATCCGCTATTGATAGGTAGAGAATGGAGCAACATATGAGTCTGCAATGTCTTCACACTTAACAGGTCATGAACATTGCTGTGCTCCGCACAGAACTCTTCAGTGCTCTGCACTGAAGCTTTGTTCTGAAATGAAGCTTTTTTTCTGAAACATAGTCTTTAACATTTTTCATGGACCTCTCCTGAACTAGGCTGAGTTTTTCAAAGACGTATATGGGAGTCAGCTGTTTCTCAAAGAAAGATATACAGTGGAAGTTGTCCCTGGTGCCTTAAAATGTCCCCATATGGGCAGTTTATGGCAGCCACTTAAGAACGCTATTGAAACTTAATCGAATAGGCGACTTGCTGTGTTAAAGAAACATATAAAGGAAAAACAACATTTCTAATGAGGCTTTTCTATTATTTTCTGCTATTTTGTGAAATACATCTTAGCCATTACAAATTCTTTTATTGAGGGAGGGAATGTTGGCCAAGGCCCCAAGGTTATTACTCACTGTATTCAAAGAGTGCTTGGGGGATCTTCAGTTTCCAACTAGAGAGCTGGCAGAAGGACAGTAGGTTTAACATTTCCTCTGAAGGATGACACCTCTAAAAGTGCCACACGCTGCTTATTACTGCAGTACCCTGGATGGGAGCCAAAGTCCCAGTATGGGACTTGAACCCACAAGCAGTTGGCTGTGAGACAGACATGCTACCCACGGAGTCACAATGACACCTAGTAGCATCTTAATTTAATAGACCACTTTTTTTCAATAGCAATCTCTTGTCTTGCATTTTTATGGTCTGGATCACTGAAAGTTTATTCTTTGCTTCAGTAGGCCTTTATTGAGAATGCCTGTACTGCCATTTGCAACTGTGAACAATATGCTCTTGAATAATTATGTCCATTTAATAGGCAACAAAATTTTACCATTTTGTAACTTATTTCTCCAATCTTCAGAAAAAAAGACTTTTATATGTTAGGGCAAGAAAAAAACTAATCTAACGTGTCTTCAAAGAAAGTTGGGAAAATATCTGAGTCCATGGAAAGCCACTGAACCCATGAATATTTACACTCTTTTCAGATGTTTTCATAGATGTAAAAACTTTGGATATACTGCAGGAAATACTGAGGCCAAGATTTTCTAAAAACAAAGATTTTGTTTGCTATGTGTTTCAATGGTCAGCTTGAGACACTTTATAAAAGTGTCGTTAGCACTTTCTGAAAACTAAATACCTCATGCTGAGCCCCAAAAACAGGAGCCAAAGCTACTAGCTACTTTCTGGCTGGAAATACTATAATGTGTCTCGATGTTTGAACTTGTAACAACCAGATGTCCCCAGATGGACCTGCAAAACTTGAGATAACAAGACCAAGGATGTGAACTGAGGCCCCACCGCGGCTCCCGAGTTGCACACTGCCTTTGCACGAGCTGTGTGCTGAAGGTCTTCGACACCGTCAGCAACTGGTTAACGAAAACTTTTTCTGAAACACAGCAAGCTTTTAAAGACAGGAGGTGACAACTATTTTCTGGCTCTCTGGATGTCTTTGTTGCTTCTTTGTAAGAACATAGCAGCAAAAACAGCAATTCTGGCTGAAAAAAAAAAAAAAAAAAAAAACAGCACCTAAATCAAGGTGAGGCAGGAGGCACAGGGTGGGTAAGGTGGGGAGGCAGTTGTGGGCAGCAGCAGGCCTGGGGACATGGTTTGGGCTGCTTCTCTGGGGACACGGGACGCAGAGAGCGGCGGTGGGGGTGCATGAGGCCATGGGTAGCGGGGTGACGGAGGAAGCGGCGGAGGCAGATCTCCCCAGGCTCCGTGCGCGGTCTGGCATGAAAACCAGGCGCTTCTGCCAATGATGGTACCCACTGCTGCTGATAGGGGCTCTTTGTACATTCGTTTTCTTGGCTCTTGGTCTGTGAGACGTTGGCCGCCCCTGGCCTGAGCGCAGATCCAGCTACACAGCAAGCCAGGAACAGGCCTAGGAATAGTGCTCAGGGAGCGCTGCCTCCAATCCCTCCTAGGTCGGCTGCTTCTTTCACTTAAACGGGCTTTGCTGTGCTCCAATATTTGCATAATCCAGGATTAAACTGTGAGAGCTTTACAAAGTGTTTGCCCTCCAGATCCGGAAGTTTATTTTTGACCATAGCTAATAAATAGTTAATACTCACATTTGATTAAAAGAAACCTTTACTAAGAAAAAACAAACCCAAAGCAAAACTCATAAACTCCTTAAATATCAGAGAGATTTTAAAAAATAAATATATATAAATAAAACATTAGTGCACTCAAGGGAAAATAATATCATTTTGATCTCAGTTTGGAAATATATTTGTCAGCACTTAAAGAAAAATATAAGCAGTTCTGGCAGGTAACTAACAGGATTTTGTGACTGGTAAAGATGATATCACTTCAAAAGCACTGCCACTAATTTATCTGTTCATTTGAATCATCAGCTCAGATACACAGTGTTCCCAACTGCAAGAAGAAGCTGGTGGGTTTATTAACTAGAAGGATTTCTCCACGTGGCTCTCTGTCCCTGCTTGGACGCCAGTTCTCCCAACAGCTGATGCACAGAAGTAGCTGCTCATCCCTGGCAGAGGACTCCTGGCCTCTGTGGCATCCCTGGCGCATCAGAAGCCCTAGGTAGGCACAGAGCTCATTTCTGCAGCCCCAGCGGGGATATCAGAGGGCTGGGACTCATCTGCCCTAACAGAGGCATCTAAAGTTGGCACAAACTCATTACCATACATGCCTTTCATAGTTAAGGGGGAGAAGAGGCACTTCAGGAGGGAGACTTATCTTCTCCCTGGATATTTGAGATCTAAGGCATTCTGGGCACCAAAACCGAGGCAGATGAATCACTGGTTGTGAAGAAATTACAGGGTCACCAGCACTGGCTTAGATGGATAACTTCTAGACCTCTGAAAGGAGAGGAGCAAGCCCTTGTATCCCAACCTATGGCTAGTTTGAGGTATTTGAAAGAAATATGCTACTTTCATCTTCATTTCAGAGAAGAGCAATGTTATCTTTTAAAATACGGTTTATCCTCCTCTATCAGTTCATTACTTATTCTTGGCATTAACAACAATGTCATCAGGGATGAGCTGCAAAGGAAAAAGAGTAAGAATTAATTTACAAAGGCAAAACTGTGTGTGGTGCCTGGTGTCTTAAAGTCCCCATGCACCTGTATTTTCCATGCCATCATGCCTGGTGGATATAGTTGTTCCTTAAATGGCTGAAGTCTGCTCTGCACATGGAACCATTAAGTACCTCAGGTATTTAATAAATACTTGCTTAAGTCTTATTCTCTCATTTTCTTCCATAGCAGTTTCAGGCATCCATCACAACTCTGAATGCACTCAACCTCATAGTAAGGTTCCTAACTGAGATCTGTTCAGTCATGCCTGTCATAGATATCTAATTAAGAAGTACATTTCCAAGGAAATTTCTTTATTGTGAAGTCACTCAAAAATTCATATAATTGTTGCAAGTTAAGAAAAGTAATCAAAGAATTAACTGTTGGACAAACATTTACTTACGTATCTATTAGTTAACCAGGCTGTTCAAAAGTAATTCTCACATCTTTAATTTGGAAGATCTTGAGTGACAATGTGTCTATTTTAATTCCATTTTGAAGAGGTATGATGTTGCTAATTCCCAGAGTTTAATTTATTTGGTATTTCTCTGAAAACCTTATCTTGGAACTTGATGAGAATTTCAAATACAATTCAGAAAATAAAAACAAACAAAAAAAAGCAAATATTAAAGCAAGAGGTCAGCATTCCAAGAATTCTAAGTTACAGAAATTAAATAAGATACACTAATGTTACTTTTATTCTAATGTCTTATAAGCAGTCTCTGGAATATGAGGAATGAACTGATAGCTTGACCTTTTTTTGAACATCTGTGTTGTTAATTCCACAAACAAGAATAAAGAAAAAATAATGACCAAGATATATTAAATAGAGATAAGCTGCTTTATAGAAATATACAATTAAATCATATGTAGTAAATGTTCCTCGTTGCCACTAATACTTGAGTGAAACCCTTCGTATTTGGAGTTACACGGTTAAATAATTTTGAGGGTGTGCTCGTCTGTTCTCAAGGCATACGTTACAAGCCATAAAAAAAGGAAACACTCCTTATAAATCACAGTGTCACAGAAAGTGCAAAAATGACTGTGCTTTAGTCCACAGTGAAAAGATTATAGTTAATACATTAAGTATGAAATCTATTACATTCAGAATTTTTCACTTCAACAGCTCCGAGGGGATGTGGAGTTTTCTTGTTTGTCTTTACAGAATAAAAATGGCCATGGGCCTAGGTTGTTACTCTCTAATTTTCACTACCCTTCTTTTAACGCGATATTCGGGTTTGTAGATTATTTAATTGTTTTTGTTGGAGAGCACATTTTAACATCTGGGAGTCATTTGAAGGAATGTAATCAACTCTGTCTTTTTTTTTTTTTTTTCCTTCCAGAGTATCTTCTGTTAATATTTAACCCATAACTGATTGCATGATTTACCAATTTAACCCCGACCAACTTGTGAAATCTATCATCTTTGGCTGTTACTACAGAAATCTATCATGGCAACAGAACTTTTTTCTCATCCTGTCTGTATACAATGCTCTTCTTGTCTATGGCAGGCTGCTCTGTTCATGCCTGTCTGCTATTCAGCCAGGATAACGCTGAGAACAACAGTTTCCTAAATGCACTGGAATCTCCTTAGGGTGAAGATTGCATTTTTGAATTTTGGCATCCATCTTTACTTCTGAATTGGTATGTTAAAACTTAAAAGTTTGTCAGACAATATTAAAGGAATGTAAAGGTGATGATAAATATGCATATTACAATCTCGGGGGGACTGACACTCAGGGACTCTGGCTTATCACAGTTACAAACTAATTTGAGTCCTAGACTATTTTGAGTAATTTTTTGAGATAATGGTGGGGTGAAATCCAGTCTATGCAAGTCAGTATCAACTTTGTCTTGCCATCACTTTCCCCACCATTCCTTCTCTGAATGAAATACAAGGTCAAAGAGGAGCAGGGGGAAAAAGGATAGAAAGAACAATATAGCAATAGAAAGGGCAATATACGTCTTTTTAAATAAGGTCTAAGAAAGGTCAAAAAGTAAAGAGGTGAGAAAAAAATAACAAAATAAAAGGGCAGGTGCAAGTGAGACACCTATTAAATCAGAGATAGAATCAAATTGGGGAATAAATCAAATGATAGAGCTTAGACAGAAGTAAAGGTTGCAGGCCCTAAAAGTGCTGGGAGAGAGAATATGTCAGTGAAAAGAAGACAAATCAAGATTTGCACACATTGAGTGCAACAGTTCCCAGAAGACCATATCTTATATAGGAGGGAGATGCAGAGGAGAAAGTTATCTGCTGTGAGAACAGGTGAATGCACAGAAATAAGATCAAAATCAATTTGTGCCTTGATTTACAAGGACAACCTCTGACTACTTAAATATTAAGTTTCCTCATGATGCAGGAGAATACCATCCTCCGCCTAGTCAGGGACCCAGCACTGATAATAATACCAAATGTTCATGCCCAAACAGGGAAGTGGGAGTAGAGGGAGTTCCTCAGACATAAATCATTCTATAGTTAAGTAGAAATTGAGTCTCCCTTCCTGTCACACTAATACCATAGGAGCTCTGGAGTATGATTTAATCTGTTTTGACCCCAAAATTTGGTAAAGATAAATTTCTGCACGTTTTTGGAGACATCTCATTCACTTGATGGTCGGAGTCACGCTGGTTGCACAGATGGAAGATGGATGGTTTTGCTGTTGTCTGACATGACGAGCCGTTACTCAGTAATCATGCATATTATTGCCCCTGTAATTGCATCCATCATATCTCCGGTAAAAACAAACAAATGGACTTCCAAACTCACTTAAAACTAGACAAACAACTGTTCTTTGGCAATGTGACAGATACTTATTGCCTGTGAGTAGCCCATAACAGATAGGAAGGACAAGGATTACGGTGGATTTGTAAACCATAAATTGTAGAAATCCACTCGGAGTCTCTGAGCCAGACTCTTCCCTTAACTTTGCTTGAGTTATGCCAGGGATAAATCTGTCCTTCTGTTGAAACTCAGTAAAACTTTGTACAGTCCCCTTTTACTGCATCAGTCATTTATGTGTTATAAAAGTTAGAGCTTCTGCAACTGTAAGTTAGCCTGGTATTTTTTCCCTCTCACTTTGCACAGGATGAAAAGTTGCATTTCCTGTGATTCTGCTTTGCTGTGTAAAAGTTTACTAACAAGAAATAAGAGAAAATGCTGCATAAATGTAATTTTCTTCTTGTCAATCTTGAAAGAGCTGAAAACAAAATTGCCTCTTTTAGAACATGTATACATAAATATATTAAAATAATTCCAACTTCTGCTTGTTTAGCTTTTGCCCACAACAAATGAAAAGGCAAAGCTATTAATCAAAATTAACTGATGGCAAAAAAATAAAGATTAGCTAATGCTCTAAGCGTTAAACTAGTGTGTACACTAATTCAAAGATAAATGGGATGTGACATTATAGAGCTCCCTTCCCTTGGCCCACGTGGACTATGAACACCGTGCCTTGTGACTGCGGGCATGTCAGCAGTCTGAGCAGGAGCCTGTCGTGCATATCAGGTAACTCTAGCTGGAAAGAATGCAGGATCAGATGTGGTGCTAGCTACAGCACACCAGAAGCTTGCAAGCTTTAATTGTGCTGACTTAGCATGCTGCTGCTTTGATCTTTTAGACTGTTTCCAAATGAGAAAGGCTGCACAGGTGTTGAGAGTAATCCGGGTCCCAGACAGACCCTCGTCACAAGCAGCTCGGGGGAGTGAGGATGCTCCCTGCCTCAGCTGTTTGCCTCTCCTCATCTGTCAGGCAAAGCCAAGAGGTGCTTCCAAATTACCGTGCATTGCCTTTCAGGTGTTGAAATCCTACATGTGCACCCAGATCTTCTGAGCTGTTGCTGCCTCTCCACGTGCGTTCCCATGGCCCAAGAGTACGTTAGCCATCCAGTTTATGATCTGACCTGGAAACACTTGGTTTCATTCTCCCTGAACCAGATGATCTGGGTGCCTAGCTGATCTGGGCTCAAAAGGGTATCTTATTTTCTCTGGGCAGGACGATCATTTCTAACCGCCAGCTAGGAGCAGTTGGGAGCTGCATCACCTGCAGGAGCCTTCCAGAAGCGGATCTCTGTGGCTTTGATAGAACAGTGACTTCCAGAAGTGGATCTCTGTGGCTTTGGCAAACCTATTTCTAATTTTCCATCATGTCTACCTGTAAACAAGCATTGTGTTTCAGTTCAACAACATCCGTCACAACCGTAAGCATAAGAAATAGTAATGTAGAGGAACACACAGCAGCATGGTGGCAGGAGAAGAAAGCCACCTGGAAAATTAGACACATTGATTGACCACTGGTTCATGTTTTCTGATTCTAAATTTGGACAGGCGGGAGTGTATATGTCTAATGGGACTAGAGAAGGCAGAGTTGGACTAAAGAAAAAGGCAAAAATAGAAAAAATGGCAAATGATGCAAGATCAACGCGAAGGTGTGAAGAGAAATAAAGGATTGAAAAGGATGTTTTTTCTCCTAAGCAACACAGTAGTCAAAACCACTTTTCCCTCTTTTTTTTTTTTTTCAGTATCTTTTCCTTATTTTTTCTTTTTCTACTACTTTTTCTTGTGTTCTGGGTGACAATATTAATTTTCTAAGTAACAGATATTTGGTCTTATATGCATTCCCGTTTCATAAAGGCAAAACACAAATGAATAATGATACTTTGCAAAAGTACGTTCTCAGTACAGCCCTAGATCTGAAACGGAACCAGCTTCTTGGGGAAAATACCTAGCAATTCATTTAGATTTGAATTCTTCATGTTGTTATGTTGTTTTGAGATGATAGTTTAATAACAATTTTTTTTTCTGCTTGTGGAGATTATGCTGGATACAGATTGCTTCACATAAAGGGGTTACTCTCCTTTAACTGCTATTTTTCTATTTTTTTCTTTTTTTTTCTTTCCTACAGAACACTTAACATTGCTATTTGGGAAAAAAATCACTACGTGCTACATTTGAATAGAAGGAAGGAGTGTTGTGACAGCTAGCAGGGGACATAGTAAGGTGCCTCGTGTGGTTGTTTTATTGTGTGTTGCTCCTTTTGATTCTTCTGCAGAGTTCAGTACAAAGACAGCTGCTGGAGAGTGAATAATGCATCTTGAGTCTATTAAATGTATCCTGCATATTCAGCACTGAAAATAAATATCAGATTCTCATACTATTGTGTATTGTTCAATAAACTGGGCCCGTTGTGTGCCATTTTCCTAACTTGGTTTTTCTCTTTTTTGCCACTTTGCTTTTTTTTTCCTTTTTTTCTTTTTTCTTTTTTCTCTTCTTTTTTCTTTTCTTTTTTTTTTTTTTTTTTTTTTTTTTTTTTTTTTTTTTTTTTTTTTTTTTTTTTTTTTTTAATTTTAAGACACTGCAATCATCTGGGGATTGTTCAGAAGGATATAGGACCTTTTCTTTTGCAAAACCCCCAGGTGAACTCTGAACAAAGTGGAATATAGTTGCTGTTGTCTGATATTTATGTGGATCTGAAACTTTGTGCCATTCCCACCTAAACATACTGCACTTCGCGATCAGGAGGCTAAATCCATGGCTGGAACAACTCCACCAAACTCACTGGAGTTGAACAGCTTTATTGAGTAGTCTTGCGAACTTAGATATTTTAAGTGTATTGAGCTGTAGTCCTTGGAGCAGAAACAGCTTTCAGTATAGCACAACCTTAAAAATAACCTCAGCCTCCTTTAATTTCTCCAGGAGTATTATGTTTTAATAATACGTGGGGAGGGTCTTTTCTTCAGTATGTTTCATTAGTCTATGCTGGTAGAAAGGCTCTAAAAGTTTCTTTAAGTCTATTTCAAATTAACATTTGAAGTTGGAAGCATCTCTATGACAAAACCACTTTATGAGGGTATTTGAAACTGGAACTGTACTTCTGGGAATGAAATCACATCATAGGCATTGACCAACGTGGTTATTTCATTGCTGGAAGTACGTGGGGGAAATCACTTCTGAGAATTATTTTGTTATTTTAAGTGTGTTTCTGTGCTGAATATCCCACCCACCTCCATGCTCCAGCTTGGCCTCCACTAAGCCAGTGTTAGCTTCAGCTCACATTTTTGTTTTATTTTCCAGTTCCAAAATAAAAAAGTATGCATGTTTCCCCGTAGACCGTTGCATTACAATTGCACATATTCAGCAGACTACCACCAAAATCTCTCATTTCAGATCTCAGCTTAAACTCACGTCCACCTGTCATCACCTTCGCTCACTTCTGCCTGTTTTGGTGGTCTATACAAGTAAATAAGGCTCAGATGCTTTTCTGCAGTTGTTCAAAATGTTTAATTTTTAGGTTGCTTCTGCTGCCCCAACCACCACTCTTGCAGGTGGTAATTTGGGGAATAGCATGTGCCAGAGATGGTTTCTAGTAAAAGAGTGGTTTCAAGGAGGATGAAGTTCAGCTGTGTGCACATGAGCTGTGATGTGCCACTCACCCTCACGCTCAGAGGGATGGATGGATCCTGGCACATTTGATGCATCAGCAGAATTGCAGCTTACCTGTAAATTTCTAGAGGGTCTGATTGTAACTTTCCTGTTTCAGCTGAGAAATGATTAACTGGATCACCTTGTATGCAACCACAGATAGGCTGAGATAGATATCTCATTTCAGTTGTAGACTGCACACTCCTAAGGTGAAGGACTGCCTTTTTCCCTGGTCTTTTATGATGTAAATTAAATCAGTACCAATATAATGAAAAGATATCAAATAATGCTATTTTTAAGTCTTAAATTGAATTACATTACATTTGTGAAAGGAATTTATTCTTTGATGTTAATTATTCTTATGGTTTTCTTGTACCCCTTTACTGTGCAATAAATAAAGATCAGTTTATCAAACATCTTTCTGAATATTTATTGCTAGCAGTTTGGGTAGTTAGAGCCAAAACTACAATTAAACACAACTCCAAATTTGAATGTCTCAAGAACTGAGTTTTATAAAGTAGTGTTTGGATGATTCCATTTTTCAGAAAAATCCTTGCTTTGTTCATGCCTGTTCATTCAGCTACCTGGATTTCTTGAAGTATATCCTAGCAATAACAGAAAGAAAATATCTATAGCAAAATATCAAGATAAATGAGCATTTAAAATTATGCAGCTTTTACTTGTGTCTTGAACATATATCTATACACTTTGATTAATAACAATACAGGCATGCATTCTTTACCTAAGCAAGAAATCTTAGGTTATTATATAGTAATGTGCCCCCCAGCCCCGTGTTTGTATAGAATGTAAAGGGGCTGCTCCATGTGGAAGATTGGGTAATGAAAGCAATAACTATTCAAATACAAATCTTTAAAATATATTCCCATCCTAGTGCAAGCTATTTGTTCATGTGGACTGCTAGCAATTCTTATGTGTGTGCTTTCTCATTGGTTTGCTGCCATGTAAATCTAGTCTTCTGCATTTATTCAACAATCTGTGCAAATTTAACATCATTTGGTTAATGATTTCCCTGCAAAATTCAGAAAGACAATTGTACTTAACTACAAACCTCATTTCAATATCCTATTTAAAAGTCTAATCGAACCATTACTATTTTGCCTTTAATTTGTTGTATCTTTGTGTGTTGTCTTGGAGATTTTGATGTTGCTTCCTTGCAGCTCTATTGATATTAATAACGGGGATGGCATGTTTCTAGAGGCATAAAAGGGTGGAGAAGTGTTCTGATGGAATACAGTTCAGATTTTGAAAGGTCTGGGAGAGACACTTCACTTCCATAAGATGGAGATGCTTTACTAATGACAGTGTTAAAAGAAAATAAGCAGCTAAAACTGGAGTGCATGCTGTGGCAATCATGTTCATGAAATTAGCCATGAAACTTCAGGTACAAATACTAGACTAGCTACAAAATACAGGTAAAAAATACAAAGGCCAGCTCTTTGAAAATCGCAGGAAAAATAAATATGTTAACATTTGAAAATAATCCCTTTTAGTAGAAAGAAAAACACGCAGATTAATAATAATAAAAAAAGGTCACTCAACCTACATTCTCAGTAAGACAGTATGAATGTAAAGTGTTAAAATACCTGTTGTAAAACAGATCTATATTTGGTGGGGTGCAGGTACTGGTCAGGAAGTATTGGTTGGCAGACTGCTACTGGAAAAAGAGGAGAGGAGGACCTAGTGCAGGATTTCCCAAATTCTGAAATCCAAGTCCTCATAGAAACATAAATAGCACGATCATATTGCATGTGACTTATAAAAAAGATGGTTCTGGTGCTATGCAAAAATGCTAGGTTTTGCACAGTCTAATTACGAGATGAGAGATGACAATAGAAAACAACGAGTTTCATTTCTTTTTAGTCTTGTAACAGCATTCACGGGCAAAAGCACAAACTTGTATGCAAATTACTTCTGTGGGGCTATATTCTTTATATAGTTTATTACTAGAATGGTCAAAGAGCCATGCTTTATAGACCTTAACTGGAGCAAGGCATCCATTTGCTCATGCACAGACTGAGTAATGGTTTTGCCATATTTTATTCCCAAATTAAAGGAAATGTCACTCACCACTCATATTTAAAATGAGAAGGAAGAAAAGCATTCCCTTCATGTAGTTTAAAAAATAAATGTAAAATCTCTTAAATATCTGCAGACGTTTATAAAAAGTAAAAGCAGTGCATGCATTGTATCTTGGATTACTATAGTTCATATATTATATTAGGCAACATATAGCGATTCTTAGACTCTGAAACATTTTGATTTTCTCTGTGGTAAACAATTCTACATGTTTCTTTATCACACAAAAGACCCAGCATGGGCTCCTTTGCACAGTCAGGACATAAAGACGTCCTGTGTGCAGCCCATAGTATTTCTGATGCATCTCACAGTAAGTACAAGGGTAGGGTCAGATATGCTGCACCTATACGTACATACCTGTAATTACAGCCTCCTATGGGAAACTTGGAAATTATTTAGCCATCTGCTGTACAGATCACTCAGCCAAATATAAACAATTTGGATGCACATAAAGGAGATTTCTCTTGTTTTCTCTCCCACACACATTCAGAACTAGTCTTGAATTTGAGGTCTTTCATTCAAAATTATAGTCCAAACTGCTGTCCCTATTGGAAACTGACATAAAACATTACCTATAAAAGTGATTAAAGTGTTGGTATCTGCATGCACTTCTGAGCAGCTGGTCTATATTTGATGTATATCTCTGTTCTTGGCTCCATCATAGAAAGGGACAGTACAGAATGAGCTAACTGGCAGAAATCTTTGAGGATTTTCCCTTGATACTGGCAGCAATTTGAACAGTTTCCTTTCTTCTTTGCCTGCATGGAGGAAACGTCAGTGTGCTTTAAGCTGCTGTGCTATAGCTGCTTTTGTCAGTGATGGAGTCTGCTGGGCATTTTGTACATGTTCAGAAATACCCCAGGAAAACCAAATTTCTCAGCCTCATGTTGTTGGGAATCCTGGTGATAGTGCCACGTTCAAATCCTTCTGAGCACTTCAACTCAGCTCAACATTTAAGAAAAACATACTTGTTTTTTTTTTTTTCTCAAACTCTTACCCCTTTACCTTAAAATGTTTTTCCTATCAGTTCTTGACTAATCCTGCAAAGTATTGAGCGTCAGTGGCTTTTTCAGGGCTTTAGTCTGACCATTAGTGCTTCGCTCTGCTCCTGCTGCTGGTCACCACCAAAGTCCAAGGCTGAACAACCTTGTCCAAATAAACTTATCCTTCCACTGTGAGGAAAATGAAATATTCACAGCAGATCATGTTAGCTGTCTGTCTGAGCTGCTTTAACATGTCCAAATAGCTATCCTATTTTTTACACAAGTCAGCAGCCCCCCTGAGTTTCATAACCTGTATCAATCTTAACACTATTTAGGAAAAAAAAAAAAAAAAAGGAAGAGCTTTAAAATGAGAGTGAAACAAGCCTAGATATTCTCCCATGGGGCACCTCTGAGCACTACAGTATCTTGGCTTGGATTTTTTTCTGCATCTCTTTCAAGCTAACCACATCCAGACTGTGGACATGCCAGGAAATGCCATTCTGGGGCTAATTTACTGGTACTGAAAATGTTATTTCCAGAACTGTCACTTTCCAAGGGAATTCGAGCATCCACAAGTATTTCAGCTGTGAGGATCCATTTTCTGACATTTGGGATCCATCTGCACTCCAGTCCAGCTGGAACCAAACTGGGCCCCATACATCTGTAATCTCCCTGAAACTGTCCAGGATTGTCAAGGAAATTGCACTATGACCACACCAGAACCAGTGTTGGTGTTGGCTGGTATGGTTCAATGCTTTGTGAGGAAAGGGATTTAAATGAGATCATTTCACTACCCTTTTGGTAAATTCCGTTGGGAAACAGCTGGAGGCAATGATTTCATTGCCTTATTATTAGTTGCATTATAGGACACAATAGAAGCAGAAAAGAATAGGAGTTGTGTCAGAATTTTAAGTAAAATTGTTCTCTCCTGCCCAGGCATCATTTCTGGGTCAGCAAAATACTGATCAGACCTGAATCCCATAGGCAGGATAAAAGTGGAAGGATGCATCAACGGGGGCTCCACAGGAGTTGTTCTTGGCCTGGTATTTTCATTAACAGGTAATAGAACTGAGATTGTGCAGGTGATAGAAACCCACAAGGGACCATTTTGGGGCAGGTCTAGAATGCAAAACAGTCTTGACAAGCTGCAGGCCAGTGTGTGTTTGACTGGTGGATATAGGGGGTAATACATTTAGGCAGAGCTGATCAGCTGCACAAATAAATAATGTAGACAAGGCAGCTAGGTAGAGCTGGAGGATCCAGTGGATCAGTACATGAACATAAGTCAATATTACCAATCTGTTGTACGATGTTTTCCTTCTTTGCAGAAGCATACAAGCAAGTACAGATAGAAAGACAGGTGAAGTTATCTTTCTGCTCCGCGCTGCTGTTTTGGAGTCAGCCACAGATTTGTTCTTCTGGAGAGCTTCGAAAAAGATGACAACCAGTGGAATAGAGTCCAGAGGAAAGGAACCAAGGGTGATCAAAGATCTCAAAAATCCAGCCAAAGATTGGCTGAAGGAACAGATGATGCTTAATGCATGCGAAGGATCATGGAGTGGGAACACAGTAACAGTCACTTCCGCATCAAAAAAGCTAGTGCTGGGAAACATCAACATAGTCTTGTGCTTTGGAATAATAGCAATAGGCTAAAACTGCTGCAAGTGAAGATCAAACCAGACATTTGGAAACAATCTCAAATTGTATAGATAGGAATGAAATAGATCACCTATGGAGGCAGTGAAACCTGCAGCTATAAACATCTTTAAAAACAAGGGGAATGTTTACAAGGACATAGTTAGAACTGGTTTTGCTTTGGGGATCTCTCTCTCCCTCATCCTACCAAGCTGGAGTAATATGCTCATTGTCTCATCAGTGCTTCTGCACAGCAGCTTTCCTGCAGTGAAACTCAAAGCAGTTGCTGTAATTCAGGTCCAGTCTGAAATCTGTCAAAAAGAAACAAAGAATACCCAAAGTAAATTAATATTTCACAGGGAGGATGCACTTTTAACAAGAAGGAAACTGTGATCAGTGGGAGTTAAGATTAGAATTTATTCTAGAATGATGAGACTGTCTCTGGCTCTACAAAGGTGGAAGGAAAGAGCAGCACTTTCCTCTACACCTCTTCATACTTAATCAATACCCAGATCTGTATCTTATACTGAGAAAATCAAAAGAATTTTTTCTGCCTATTAAAACATTGCAATTGTCTAATCATTTTATAAACCTGATTTTTTGTAAGAGACCATGTCTGATAAGCTGAAACTTTTTGCTGGGCAAAACCCATAGCTGATTAGTGCCTGCCTTAGAGTGCTGCTTGGGATGGGTCATCTGTGCGTCCTCCGAAATGCATTTGAGCCCTAAGGATCAGTCAAAATGCATTCTGCAAGGAAAATAACTTCACTACCAACATAAAAGAACTCAGCCCAACAAACACAAACTTCGTAGCAACCTCAAAAAAAAAAAAAATCCTTAGGGAAAAAGTGAAAATGAAAGAATAAGCATACGACATGTATTTCTGCATGTTCCTAAAAGTCCACACCCTTTCCCTTGATAAGATGAAAGTGTGTGATTTGGTAAATCAGACTAAACGGAGCTACACTGACATCATGGCATTTGGGCCAGCTGACAGCAGAAGCTGGTCTGCAGAAGCTGGAGTGCACTGGAGGCACTGGATCTGACTGCTTCAAAACTGAAATGAAATCTTCTACTGCCATGCAGAGATCCCTATTCTCATTCCTGCAGGAACAAACAAACATCAGCGACATATTTACCTTGGTTTGAAAGAGTCAGGAACTATTTGAGGACCCTCCTCCCAAAAGAAAGGAAATAATCCCGAATAAATAATCATGTCCCTTATTAATCTGTATGGGTAATGAATGACAGCCAGTGCCTTACAGATGGTATCTGCAAGAGGAAATTATTCTCACAATCCACTAAAAGCTTCCCCTTTGGGGACTTGCTGATTTGTTTAGATTCATCATTTGCATATTTCTATGCCCTGCAACTCTCCACAACTTGCTGTCTCTATCTCCTCTTTTCCCACAGCTGTCTGTCCACACCTATCTCTAAGCTCTGTGAAAAATGGGCCTCCCACAAGTACACTGTTTTTGTTTCTGTATAGGCAGTGATAAGTGTCAAGTGTAAAAGACTATCTGATAATTTAATTCACTTTGCAGAATTATGATTCTGCATGCACCATTAGTTCAATCACGAACCAGCTACAATAAGAATTAGGTCTGTTTTGCAACACAAGGCAGACAAGGCTGTTCAGTGGAGCACTCAAGGGTGCTTAATGTTACATTTGTTGTTGACTTTGAAAACAAACGTTTGTGCAGTGATGTACAGCAATCTGAAAGCCCCATGCAGATGTAGCAGCAGTGGCATCTCAGGGATCCTGGGCTTGTGTTCAGGGATGGATGTGACAGAGCTAGAGCCTCAGCCAGCTACGCCGGCACAATGGCAGGTTTCTCCAGGCAGGAGCCGGTGTAGAAAGGTCATTCCTTGGCTTAGCAGGAAACCAAACGCCTCAAGAATGAAAAAAAGTAGGAATTTTCATCCTGAGCAAGAGACATCTGAGGAGCAAGCAGTTTAGACAAAGAACATAAACGAGCAGTTTAGGAACGAGACCATTCATCTCAGTACAGGCTTGAAATTTTGAATGAGAGGAAATTTCATGTCACTCTGTTACATTTACTATTGAATTCTGATCAACTTTCACTTCTAATAACTTTTCCCTTGACCTTAGCAGGGTAGTTTGGGTCAGAAAGGTAATCTCAACTTCTCCCTCACCACTTCATCATCATCATTCTTTCACAACACATTTTAACACTTACTTGTGAGAGGTTGGCTGGGAAACCAGAGCCAAACACCACCTAATCATGGCTGAGTGCCAGCCCACAGTTACACTCTAATGCGCATATTGCTTAAGAACCTCTCCTGTATTTATTTTGGAGAACCGTCCTGATGCTTTCAAAAATAAGCAGTAAGCATACTCTCTTCCACCTTCTTTTTGGAGCCAGTTTTCAAAAGGAAATCCCTAGTCAAAGAAAAACTGTTCTTGGCAGGGAAATTACTTTTAACCCCAGTATGTTGTTCTCTCATGCCATAAAAGTCCACGCTGGTCAAGCAGGGAAGTCAACAGCCTTTATTCCTGAACACCACTGTGTGACATGGAGAGTGGTGAGAATTCAGTGATGACAGTTCAGTGTTATCTCACCACTCCCCTTGTCACAGAAGTAGTGTGAAGCCATTTTCATCTAATGGAAAAGGCAAAGATGCCATGCTCAGTACCTGTGTATACACTATAAAAAGAAAATTTCTGCCGCTTACGTATGATTGAGGATGGATATTTTCAGTGGTAAATTCTACAGCACTTTTGTATTGTCAGGAGAGTAAATTGATGACCAGATGTAAGTATTAAGCAGCAAGATTTCAATTGCATGGCATACCTTTTCTTAAATTAAGAATCTGTCTCACTACCTTAATGGCTAGTGAGCGTGTAGAGCCCTGTGCCATTCTGCTTTTCCTCTGGCACAGTTTATAGATTAGGGTTGCTTCATCCAGCACATCTGCCATCTGTGATGTCCAAGGACCTGCTCCAATAATCTACTAAAATGAATACAAGATCTTCATCTAGGCCCCCCAACCATTAAACAAATAATGACTGAACATATTGAAGTGGCACAAAATAAGGACTAGTTTGCCACCACAGGTGGCTGTAGATTTCAGGTCTTCCCTTGTACCTAATATTTACATTATAGCAGTGACTAGAGACATTGGTCAGATGACTAGTCTCTTGTGCTAGGCTCTGTACACATACACACCAAAAAGGCAGTTCCTGCCCCAAAGAGCTTATTGCCAATGCTGTTATCACAAAAGTCTCTTTTTTACATGCTTTTATATTGTAATCTTCCATTACACTAAAATGGCAGGAAAATTATGGTCCCCATACTATTTATGCATTGGCTCATTACATTTCTTTTAAAAAGCAATATAAATGTCTAAACTCCTATAAATACCTCAGCATTGTTGCTTATCTTGCTAGTTAAACTGGCAGCTTTGTAACCTCAAGACATTGCAGCTGTGCAATCTTTTACATCTATACTGCACAAGAGCTGTGTATTTTCTTTCTCCAGTTTCCATTATATGAGAAAAGTGCTTTGATATAGTTCTTGTAAATAAACTGTAACTGCTACTGATTGCAAATATATTGGCTTAGCCATAGAAATGCTGAGCTGTAAAGTAAGATAGGAATTTCTGTTGTCATCTGATATTTTGATCTTCAGTCAACACTAACCATACAATAAAAAAACAAAAATACCCTGTTTTCAGCAATGAATCAACATCTCTGTCATGCTGGAATTGCACTGGAAAATTCTTCTGAATTAGGTACTTTAAAAATTCAAAAGGAATTTTCAAGCGTTGTTGCATCAAAGGACAAAAAAATTGAATACATATAACCTCTGATGTTTTTGCATTTGCCATGTCTCAGAGTTCCTACTCTGAATGAAGGCACATAAGAGTTTACAATTTCCATTACCTTTTACAGGGTTATATTTGGCTTCTGTGCTGGACTGTATGGCTATGGCTATGTACAGCTGCAGTGGGTTGCTAGTGGAAGAAAAAAGATTTCATTTCTAGTTTCATAGCTGTTTATTTTTTTTTCTCTTCAGAAGCTTAGTTTTCACTTGCAATAATAAAAGGAAAAACCAACCACTTTTCATTACAAGAAAATTTATGAGTTGCAGCTCATGAAAGAGCTGTATATAAGAATCCTACTGGGCTGACCCTTACCCAGCACCAGAATAAGTAAGGAACACCTCCAGCAAAGGCAGCAGAAGAGCACTGGCATATGGTCAACACATGCACTGCCAGGATCCGGCCCCAGGAGCGCTCACACACGGGGATGTCAGCCAAGCTGGCCCTGAAGAGCTGTCCCCAAGAAGAGCTGGGGCTGCTGGCTACAGGCTACTAACGACTCCCGGAGAATTTAAGAAGCAGCAGCTCTCTTTGCATGCACAGTTTTCTGTCAAAACTGCACGAATCTCATCAGGATGGATGTCAGCTAAACAGGATTTTGAAGAACAGTGCTGCTGGCTACAAGCCGTTAATAATTGACCTCTTGGAAATTGAAGGCAAAGCTTTAAACATGCACATATTCTGTCTGAGCTGCCCGATTAGGATCATACACACGGCCTTCGGAGGGCAGGCAGGCAAGGAGGAGAGAAGGGGAGGAAGAAAAAAAAAAAAAGAAATTGATTCTGTAACATTTTCCAGAGTTGACACTGGTTCTCATTATCTGTTATACTTCATGCCTGACTTTTATTCTGAGACATTCGATTTGCATCATCGTAGTTAATTCTGTAGGCCACTGTATGCTTTGGCATCTTTGCTGTTTTAGGAGCCCAAGTGGTACATTCTTTCTCCGTCTGCTTTTAGCAAGAAAAATCTCTCCTATTCTACAAAATCTGTACTTAAATGAGAAAAAATAACAACAATTTTGCTGTGTCAAATTTAGGAATTTGACTCTTTAAAACCTACTTTATTTCTGCACTTAGCGGGTTTACAGAGTGTTACTGCTTTACCTCAAAGTAGGCTACGACTACTGGTCACTTCATCCCACTGCCTATTACACAGCCCTGGAAATATATTCTGAAATGTGCTGTAACATCGTTCATTCTGCGAAGGGGGCTAGAGAGCATCTCTGGTTGCATGGAGGTGAAGCAAGGTGGGATGCTGCTCCAAGAGTCTGCAGCCACCCTCGACCACCGTCTTTCTGCTGCTGGGAGAGTGGGAGGGAAGGACTATGTAGGTGCCTGGGTATGGGCTTATGCCTCCCAAAACTGAGCCTAAGAGCTCCATGTGAAATACTCAGATTCAGTAACAACTCCTGGGTCAAACCCTTTTCTTCTTCACACTGTGATATGTGGCTGATTTTCTCGTGCTGAAAAAACCTGCCTGTGCACGCTCTCTGAGCTGCATCCCCTGGCCCCGGGAAGGCTAATTCCTTCACTGATGACTCTCCACGTAAAGACACTTTCCTTAAAATGGAAGGAGGAAAAGTTTACTATAACTAACTTGGATCTTGGAATAGCAGGTGGCAATTTAATTGGAAGATGTGAGCTGCTTACTACTAATTTGCATGATTATAAGATTTTGTAATTGCCCTGTAAAAGTTAATTTGGCGGCAGGTTCAGTGAAACTCAACTATGTTAGCATGATATTGATGAGTGTATGAGATTTGCTGCTGCTGTTTGGTAAGTTCCCCGCTGAAAGACCAAAGGAGAGGTTTGAGGGGTTATTTTTAAATATATACATGCACGCACACAGAGGTGAATCTCACTGTAATGACCCCCATGGGGTCTGGATAAATGCATGTTGTATCAAGAAGTTCAATACAGCTGGAGCTGCTGATTTCATTCCCTAAAAATAATGACGAAATATCTATTACTAACTGAACATCAGTATCTAGTAATTCTTATGACGACTATCTCATTGATTAACATTTAACCTGTATTTTAAAAAGAAAAATAGTTAAGAAATGAAAATAAACACTTAGAAGCTAAATATAGCCTTCTCTGAAGAAAGCACGAAAAATGTGATTTTGTATTCAGCTCAACTTTGCCTAAATGTTTGCTCTAACACAGCCAATTAGCAAGAAAAAACAGCTTTTGTTTTGGGAATAAATAAAGGGGACTCTGAAGCAGAGCTTATCACAGTGCCACTAGATTTTGTGTGAGTGCACGCGTGTGTGTATATCCACCTCCTTCCCTCATTGCACGTACGCATCCTGCGGGCCGCGAGGCATGGGGATGCTTCTGTGCAGTGCGGCTCCCTGCTGGAAACGTCAGCGCAGGCCATAAGCGAGGTGCAGCCCAGCGCCACGAAGAGGCGTTTGCCTGGGTCGCGGGAGCCATCGGGCCCGTGGGGATCTCTCGCTGGCGTGGGTGCCCGCACGCTTTGCCGCTGCACGGTGCTCCCCTTGCAGAGCCCACTCCGGTGCCAGAGCTTCGGCTCCACAGGGAGCGCGAGCGGACGGGTACCCCATCCTGAAACACTCGCCCTTGAATATCCCAGAGAAATGGCTGATTTCCCACCTTCTTCATTTTCCCCGCCTTGTAACCTGGCAACCTAGAATGGGCCACTTTGCTGCTGCGGAGTGGTGTCAAGGGCAGAAACGAGCAGAGACAGGGAAGGCGTAGAAAGGATTGTGCTAAAATGCATGATTCCCATGATATACCTGCCCTGCAGGGGACAATCTAGCATTTTCCTGATTCTGTAAGACACATAAGTATATATCTAGCTAAAAGCATGGTACTAGAGTTGCTGCCCTTATATATTTAAACTAGGGACATGGCGATGTACCTGACTGGGCTGGGAGCCAAGATGCCAAACAAGAACACACACACATGCCCATCAGTTCTCCGGAAGGTGATATTTGGTTCTTGGATTCATTTTTTACTCTTTTGCCTGCTTTTCTCTCTCCCTTTTTCTATTCCCTGCTGTCTGGGGAGAAAAATGAAGGGGATGGTTACATATGAAGTTAGTAAATGTGGTAGCCAGGCCAGCTTCTCCACGAGCAGCACGGGGGTGGATGTCCACGTGGTGCTGTCGTGCAGCTGAGCAGCCCCATGAACACGAAAGGACAGCAATGCTTTATTTGCTTTCTGGCAATGAAGGAAGGCCCTGCCAAAAGCGTGGCTGGTCAGGATGCCATGCTGGAACGTTATCCTTTGTGTTTCATTTGCGCTAGCAGGAAGAAAGTTGGAAGATTCAGCATAAAACACTACTACAGATACAAGCACATGGAAATGCATGCCAAAGATTTAAATTTTGCATTATAGCTCCCTATACACATATTCTTTTAAGATGAGAGCACCGGGATGTTCTTCTAAAGGGGTGCTGAAAGATATATAGATAAAGAAACGATTAGGAAGGAAATTGGAAATGTGGAGATCTAGACCTGTCTTTTACCAAAATGCTTCAAAGTCACTCAGGTGTTCACCACTGTTTAAATCCTTCCCTTGTTTTACGCGCCTCAAACAAAGCAATGAATCAGCACCACTGTAAAGAGCCCATTCCTGCTCAAACTGAAATTTGTCTGACATAGGCAAACCAAAACAACCCCCCCAGAAACCCAGCAATGCCATTTCATGGACAGCATTATATCCACTGAATAAGACAAAATGCAGGGATGCAGCTGAATAAGAACCCTTAAAAGCTCATTTAAATGGTATGTTTTTTAGCTAAAGGGGAAACTACTGTATATGCAAAACTCAGATGAATATTTACAATATCCAGGAATAGTTACTGGGAAAGGGGGGGACATGCAGCAAATGTAATCATCTTTGGAATGGTCCAAAAACAAATTGTTCTAGCTGCTGTTGCTGAGCAACAGTCCCACGGTGGGATTTGGTCTGTGTAAACGTACGGCAGAAGAGTCTAACCTGCCCAGGGAGTGAAAAATCAGAGCAGTGGGAGAGGCAGAGGAAGGGGCCCGGCATGGCCAGCGCTCCAGTTCTCTGTGGTTGTGTCCCTCCTAAGTACATATTTTAGCCATTCTCCTGACCTTTTGCTTTCCCTGCTCTCATAACAGGCTTAAAACAAATATCGAAGCTAGACTGGTACCAGAGAGAGATGGGGCTTTGGCTCTTCTTGTAGCAGGCCAGTTTGTATCTAGGACATTTTTCTGTGAAGTAAAGCATTAACACTTCTTCTGAGGTGTTCAAAGGCCAGGAAACTCTGGGGAGGTAGAGGGAAAAGCAAATAACAAGTCTACCAGACAATTCATGGGATTTAAAAGCAGTGCCCCTCTGTGACTTCAGCTCTGAAGACCACATGTGTTCTCATTAGGTGGTAACACAGTAAAAATCCACTGTCTAAAGGGACAATAATCCACTATATTTTGAAATAAAAATTCTGGAATGCTTAATCATCTGACACAGTATGATGTCAGTTTTCATTCACTTCCTTCAGCGGGTTATTCTTTAAACAACTTAGAGACACAGAAAGGAAAAGGAAACCACAAAAATGCACGTTCAAATAATGCTAATAGACTGTTCAGAAGTTTAAAAAAAAAAAAAAAAAGAAAAAGAAAAAGAAAAGTGACTTATAGCTGATGGGACAGTTTGACAGAGCTCGCTATGCTGAGGTGACGAAAACAGTACATTGGGAAACAGATATTTCAAGTGCGTAGTATGATAGACCTGGTAATTTAGTACTAGGTGCATTGTACTGTGATTGTTTACATGGCAGCATAAAGCTGACAGGCCTCTGGGTGGAGGAATAAATCTGGGCTTGCCCTGGATTTCCCCACCAGTACGTTTTATAAAAACTTTTTATTTTAGACTTTTTTTTCCTTTTGTAAAACGGGACCATTGTCTAGGCAATTGCTGACAACACGGTATCTGTAACGAGAAACTTAAACTCTGTCAAGGCATTTTAATCCCTAAAATTTATTCTAAGTAAAACTCTAATTAAAAATACACTATTTTAGGTTGAGATATCAACAGATGGGTTAACCCTTTAAAAATGCTCATCAGGAATAAAATAAATATAACAGAAAGATGAACTGTTTCAGCCACAATATCTTATTCCAGCTTTGTAAGACTGGCACTCAGTAACTATTCCTAGGGATAAACCTAAACTAAGTGTCCATACCCAAACCTCAGGGTTATTCTGAAAATTGTGCTGACAAATGCCTAAATGTTCACAACCGGATCTTACCTCAATATTGGGCCAAAACTGAGCACTTTGTCTGAACTGTCCAACCTTTGACATGCTCAGAATCAAGGTCTCATTCATGTTGGGGGCAGTTAAAAAAAAAAAAGCTGGAAGGTAACACTCCACAATTTCACTTCCTTGGTACAAGAGGAAAACTTCCCCTTACCAACACAGGAGAATAAAGTTGGCCTGCTTGTTAGACTAACTATCAAGCAGCTGTTTTCGTTGTAGCAGCTTAATAGAGTTCCTCACACACACAACAGGCCAGGTGGGAAATAGCAGCAGAACACAGAGGAAACTCTCACAATATATTTCCCCCCTATTATTTCTCAGCCTATTTTGAAATTAGGAAATCATATGGAAACAGCGGGAGGATTCCTCGCCTTGCGCTATTTCCTTCCCCTGTGATCATGAAGTTTTATTGCTGCACGAGCCCTGCTGCCTACCATCTCAGAAAAGCTCAGCAAGAGGTAAGGTTTTTCTAAGTGTGGGTGGTCATGTCCGTGTATTCAGCTGAACCAATAGGGCTATTCAGTTTGAAGAAAAGGCAGCTCAAGATGAAGTATGGAAGAATAATTTTCAAAGAGAAAATAATGAAGAACTAACAAAAGCACCCAGGGAATTCTTTTTTTTTTTTTTTTTT
>VZSV01000002.1:6554582-6603807 GCA_013398735.1 Nothocercus julius | reverse complement strand
TAAAGAATAACTTGCTTGATCTCCCTACAGCCTCACCATCACCCTATGAAGATGCATTAAAATGTAGACTTGTTACTGTAAAATATCTTGTGCATGTGCGATAAAACCTGGATGCCCAGATGGCCTCCAAATGGTCCATGCCCAATTGAGAAACAATGGGGTTCTGTTGTTTCGTAGATGAAAGAGTATCAAAGACAGCCTGACACATTGAGATAGGTCTGGTTTGTTTTATATTCAAGTGTATCCTGTTTTCTGACTCAGAAGGAGAATAGTTGGATGTTGCTTTTTCCGAGTTGAATAAAATACCCTTTACCTCAATATTACTTGATTTGTTGTGCCACTGTCTGTTATGTGTCAATTTTGGAGAGCAACATAATATTCCCAAAGAACAGGCATGGCTCTCTTCAGGACAGCCTCTAGATGATCAGAACGATATTCACAGCGCCTGACTCTGCAAATCAGACAAGCTCTCCAACAGCAAGTGCGCTCTGCGTGTTGGCTGCTTCATTACCTATGTGTATATATATTTTCATTCTATGTACTGTCTGCTTTATTACTTATGCATTGCTTGCCTTGGTAAATTAGATGTGGTCTTTTTAAAGCATCTATATTCATGTACAGCATATGGGTGTTATTTTTCCCTTTCTCTCCATATAAGCACCATCCCAATTGCAGCACCCCTTTTGGGAATATTATAGGATTAGGAGCTCCCGAGAACTGATAGTTAAGTACTTATCAGGAAAAAAAAAAAAATGAATCAGACCAATTTTCTTTCATTTTTGCTTTCAGCCAGATGATTTTGTAGGACGAGACTCTTTAATTGGTTGTCTCAGCCCTATGAGACAAACACAAATTTTTTTCTCTGCATAAGAATAAATCACAGCGAAGATGGTAGAGTGCAGTAATATTGTCCATTACATAGCTATATCTTCCTAGCTCACACTGATTTTCTGCATCAGCCAGGGATTTTAACACAAATGAAAGCATATTAGCCTCAGAGGTGATCCAGTCAGGAGTACACGTTCCCTAATTAGCACTTTGATGTAGCTTTGCCCAGGTTACACAGGTAGCTTTAATCATAGCAAGCCATTGTCTGTGATGGTCAGTAAATCCCTGGTTCTTCTTTTCATCTTACAGTCTGATGTCTCAAAGATAAATGCCCAGAAATACTCTTTCTCTTTATACCTGCTTACTAGCAGGTGCATTATGGGAGGCTCACCCTAATCCCAAAGAAGCACAAATGGCTCAGAACAAAGACCCAATATTAATGTAAAATCTTCCCCCAAATGTATCTATCTCTCTGATCTCTTCTGGCTTATCAGCAAGTTTCCTGACAGGAAAGTTGAAAGTGGAATTTTATTTAGAAGGAGTTGTAGCAGACCCAGGTCCCAGCTCCTTCTGAATGGCTGTCAAAAGCGAGGATATTATAAATTCATCATACATTAATCATATATAACCACCAGAGAATTCACCATTTCTCGCCTTATGTGTCATAGGGAAATTCACAAGACCCAAATTATTCCATTTATTTTGCAGCTACAAATAATCAAGCGCAAGTTGCGACTCTGTGAGCCAGAAAGCAGTGGAAAGGGACGAGCTGGGGTTGTCGCTAGGGTTGTCGCCCCAGGTGCCTCCTGTCGCACCGCGGAGCTCTCCGGGGCCTCGCGGCGAGCCCGTGGGAAGGCTGGATTTCGCTCGGCTGCTCCGGGCAAGGGCTGCCCAAGGCTGCTCGCATCGCAGATGTGCGGGCTCAGGCGAGAATTATCACAATTTGGGCAAGCGAAATTGATTGAGGGCTATCTGCTAAAAGATTTTAATCCAAGAGCCTTTGATGTGAAGAAGAAATGCGGGGTGATAGCGCGAGGCTGAAGATTGTCACTACCAATCTGTTCCGGCAGGAATGTGGTCGCTGGTTCCCTCCCCGCAGGCCAGTTAGCATTCAGCTCAAGGCCGAGGAGCGCCCTGCAGGAACGCCCGGCCCGCTCCGAGCCTGCGGGCTCTGGAAAGGCTCTTAGGGCCAAGAACTGTAAAGTCTGCATGGCTGTCTTTAAAAGCAGCGAGTGAGTTGGCGTGCACGCGTTTATCCTCCCACCCCGTCTCACCCCAGGCCAGCGAATCTCATGGCGTGGGATTAATGGAAGCAGCTGGGAAGAGCCCCTGCATGCAGCGTGTGCCAGCAGCCGCCTTCACAGCCCCCCTCGGGGCACGCGGCGCCAAGACGTGGCCGAGCGGAAGAGCGCTGGAGAGGGGCAGCGCGAGCAGAGAGCGCGGACGGCCCTGCCGTTGGCAGCCGCGATGTGTGCGGCAGGGACGTGGTGCAGGGCGCCCAGCGAGGCCCGAGCAGCGCACGGTGAGGAGGCGCGAAAGCCTGCCGCCCCTCTGTGGGCCAACGCAGCCCCCCATAGAATGATGCTTCTGCATCAGCACGAGCCAAACGCTCTCCTCGCCGTTGCCTTCGGTGCCTGGAAGGTCCCGCTCGCAACGGACCCCAGTGTTGCCTTGCCCCTCAGCGCCCCTCGCACTGCGTGACACAGCCGCCTTCCCATCTCCGGTGACTCGGGCCCGGCCTTCACCCCAGCTCCCTGCATAATCAGGATATTGCAACAGATGTCCATGTCTGGCAGAGGCCTATTCTGCCTCTTTCTTTTTTGATCACTTATTTTTCATAGCTGGTTAGAAATATACAATATTTTGTCATAAAACCAGCTGCATTTACAGTATCTGAATGATTTTTTTTTTTTTTCCAGCTTTGCAGTTGCTCCCTATTTCTGTCTTTCAGTTTAGGAACTTTTTTTTTTTTTTCTTTTGTCCAATTTCTTGCTGCTGTTCAGCAATTTTGCTAATGATGTTAGGGTTTTATCAACCACTAATGCCATATACTGCACTTCCGTAATGTCTCGTAATGTGTGACTATTGAGTGGATGTTCTATTTTCTTTTTTTTTTTTTTTTTGCTGTGCAGACTCATTACCTTGCACACTTTGAATCTTATAAGCTACTTAACTGTCTGTAGCTCGCGAACTACATATTTTGAATTTTGCTGCCCTCCTCCTTTGTTTCGATTTCCCTTCACTTTATATCATCAGCAAGTGTAATCCACTTACTGCATCTTTCTTCTTCCAGGTCACTGATATATAAAGTGAGGAAAATTGATCCTCATACTAATCCTTGTGTCTCTCTTTTAGTCACATCCGTACATGTTAAACTGTTGGCATTCGGTTACCTCTTGAAGAAATAGTTGAGCTAGTTCGTTGCTCATTGAAACCAGATATCCCTAGAGCGCCGAGACCACAAGCATGAAGCGAAAGGAGGGGAGCTCCGCGGTGGCCACGCGCTTTTCCTGCGCTGCGGGACACAAGGAGCGTTTCCAGCCTGCGGCCTCCTCGCAGCCGTGGGCAGCTGCTCAGACCTCCCATTCCCAGCCTGGTCCCAGCCTCTCCCGGGATGCTCTGGAGCCACAGCTGACCATGAAGCCCTTAGAGAGTCCCACGACGAGCAGCCCACAGAGGCGTCCCCTCCTTCCCATTGCTCCGCACAGTGTTTCTGCTTTCATGGAGGTTTCCAGCCTCTGCATTCCCTTGACGTGAAAGGCAAGGCTTTGTTGTCTCGCATGGAAAACTGGCACAGGAAGGTGTTAAAAGGGGATTTCCTCT
Organism: Nothocercus julius; assembly: GCA_013398735.1. Taxonomy (NCBI): domain Eukaryota; kingdom Metazoa; phylum Chordata; class Aves; order Tinamiformes; family Tinamidae; genus Nothocercus; species Nothocercus julius. Next base: position 6,600,156 of record VZSV01000002.1, on the reverse strand, counting down.
GCATCCCTTCACCCCCCCACAATTAGACCTGTAACACAAAGAACCTGATTTGGGCTATGGACAAATCTAGTTAAAAGCAACGTATAGTTTCCTGTTATCAAAAAATTTTAATAATCAGGAAAAAAAATCCCATCAGTGGACTATTAAGCGCAACCTTGTTTTGGGAATTCATTCTGACTTTTCATAATTAAATCACAATTTCCCCCATGCCTGTCCCTGACTAGTATTTAAATTTCTTCCTGCTGCAGCAGACAGACAAGCAGTGCAGGTCTCTTGTTTCAGAAACTTCCCAGTCACCTTTCCAAGGAAGAAAGGTGCACTGGGCTGGGACTCAGGTGACCTGGCTCTAAACCCAGGCTCAGACCCGTGTTTCCTGTGTCAATATAGACAACGTACCTAGCCCACTTTATGTCCTAATAACATAACTTGAGCAGAGATAATAATCTCCCATCTTTCAGGAATACTGTGTAGATAATTTTGAGGCACAGATATGCATGAAAAAATAACTGTTAAAATGACTGCCATGATTTGTACTTGATAAGGAGTTTTTTATCAAATGGTCAGAGCTAAAGATCTAATTGCTCAAAGGTGCTCAGCATTTAGTTACAGCAGGAATTAGATATCTAAATAAGTAAGTTCAAGGAGCTGAGCCAAAGTTTGCATCATCAAATTGGCTTTAGCAGCAAGTTCAGCCTCAATAAAGCCATGCTTGGTGAGTACTGAATGCCCTGTAAGATGTAGGACACCTCTGCAGAGAGGCGTCTCTCCTGCAGTGCTGTCTGAGCCGGGCAGGAGGGCTGCAAACGGGCACTATGAGACTTTGGAGAGGGGTTCCCACAGCCCTTCGGAGCCTGGCTCCAGCTCCCGCCCCACCGGCCTGCCGAGCATCACTGAGCAAGGGTCTTTCTCTTTCAAGCTTAGTACCCAGACGACATCCTTAGCTGTTCTTCAGAAAGCTTCTCCATACTGGGGTGACAGAAAGGCTCTAACTGCAGAAATTAAAAAAGAGTTAAAAAAAAAAAAAAAAGAAAAATGAACCAAGACTTTCATTCCCGCTGCTGTATCATATTCACTCATCCACTCACTCCAGAGCTATTGTTCCTCTGGCAGAACGCCCTGTCTCCAGTTCCTTGCTGAAGAAACAGAGAAAAAAATATTTCTTCACTAGTGATACATAACATTATTATGTCTATTATGCAGATGGGCTGGCCGAGTTGAGGTAAAACTGTGATTTCAAAGGTGGCTCTTGAAATTACTGTATGCTGAGAATTTTGGAATTTGTCTCTCCAACTCAAGATTTCAGCATGTATATTAGGAGTGAATTTGTCAGCATAGCCAAAATAAACTATAGCTTCCTCACCAGCACTGGCTAGCAGGGTATGTATTTCTAGTCATATAATGGGGGAGCAGCTGCATAGCTCTTTCTCATCATTCCACATTTTAGATGCATACAACCCTGTGTACGCTGCATGGTGCACAGTAAGTTTTCTTTTCCAAAGAGACCCGGCTTTTCACTGAAATGTGCAAAGGTCGCCTATCAAACAAACGGGTTAGGAAATGATTTGGGTACTTAAGAATAAAGAATTACTCTGACTATCAAAGGCAGACATTTCGAATGGGAACAATTCACTATGGAGGGCTGTAACTTGGGGAGGGCAATAATGATAAGTGTTAGGACCAATTTTGTTCACTTTCCATACAAACGAAGAAATAAGGAGGCAGTAAGTGGATTCATTTGCTGTTTAATTGTGAAGAGGCAGCCAGAAGAAAAGGGGAGGGCAACAAAGTTCAGATCGAAATGAGGAGGAGCTGGAGGAGGAAAGGCAACTTAAAAACCACCAAATATTTTAACTTTTGAGGCTGGAAACATAAAAGCAAAGGAGATATACTATGCACTCAGAGTCCTAAACGATGAAATGGATGCATGCACTATGCTGCATACACAGGTGCTGCCATTATGGATGTACATTATAAATCTGCAGGGCACTAAAGTGATTACTCCTTCCCCCATGTCTCTGAATGCCATGTTTTTCCAGCATGCTGGATCCCATCTGGCCTCAAAGTTCTGTCATTCTTCAGACATTTCAATTTCTTGATAACCTGTCAGGTTATGACCCTCATTTTTTTTTCTTTTTTAATATCTCTTCCTCCCCACTTGGGAGATGTTCATGCACTTGTGACATCTGCCACCCATCTCCCTTTGCAGGCCCCATGACAAAGCACTAATTAATGTATTTATTTCAACAGTGTCCTCATCTTTCAATAAATGACCCAACATTTCTCTCAGAGCACCCATATTGCTTTCCATTCTTTCACTTGTGCTCCTCCATATTTTACTATAACCCTCTCCAGGATTCACTGAGAAGGAACAGCCTTTGAATCCACAGAGATTACTCTTCAAGGTCATATCAGAAGGTGTTATGCAAAAACTACTTCCACTGCATTCCTTTAATGGATAAGTTCAGTTGTCACCAGGCCATCTCCTGATCCTATCTCATGTCCCATCTCCTGATCTTCCTGTGAAGTTTAGAATACCTTCTGTCTCCATCTATTCCAGATAGAAAGATACCCCTGATTATTTTGAAAAATAAATGCCTTAATGTTACTAGAATAATCTAAAGGTAGATTTTAAATCTGAGTCCTGATTTCCTTTCCTCATACTTCTTACTTCAGTTACTTTAATAGTAAGAGAAACATATGAGAAAGATCTTGCCTTGAGTAAATACACAGCAGGTATGAAATTTTGACCTGAATTTACATGCTAGTCCTTGGTTCTTTCTGAAGACAAGAGATCATTCAGAATCAAGGGTTTGGCTGGGATTATACCCTTTTTGTTGTTGTTGTTTTGTGTGGCCACGGCCATCATAGGTATCTCAGTCTTCGTGTAGAGTCCAAAGCTCAAGCTGGATTTCTGCTGGTTTGGGGACAGGGATGGGTGCCTTCTGGCTGAGTTCAAAACAGCCAGGTGCTGGATGAGGAGTTACTCAAGTGAACCAAGGGAGAAGGAAAGATGGCAGAAACCTGTGTTTTAGTAGCCAGGTCCTCCATTTCTCAACTACATATACCTTGAACTCACCCAAACGATCATTCTTCATCCCTTTTTCACATGGTTTAGCTGGTTTTTTTTAGTTGTTTGTTTTTTATTTTTAATACAAAATGACAGTTTGGAAGTGAAATATAGAGAATTTATTTATGTGTCCTTCCACTTCTCTCATGTCTTAGGATAGCTTAATTAATAGGGAACCCTTCTAGAAAATGGGAGGTATATGTTTGGACTGTCATGGAGCTCATAAAAGCAATGCTTCCTACATCCTGGGTGGAACTAAGAAACAGAGGCCATTAATGACCACTGCCTCTATATTCTGTGGCGAGTGTGATTCCTACAGTATGTGGTTAGTATACAACACCTGGCTCTTTCCTTTTCAGTAGCTAGCTGGTGAAGGGTTAGTAGTAGACATTGAATGAGGTTAGGCATGGTCTATGAAGCAGGCTGCTCGTGATGGCTAAAATCAAAGCAATTTTGAACACATGCAAAAACTTTGTCTCTTAGGCAACTTTATTGTTGAAAATGCCAGCAAACAGCAGGTCCTGAGATTCACATTTTTGGACTTCAGGGCCCAAATTCCACCGAAATTTCCTGTGGATACTTAAGTAATTTGGGAGGTTTTGGAATGAATAGTTGTCTTATTTGTACAGCTGAATGTCTAAAAATAGTTACACTAGTTGCCTAATACTGTTAAGATTAACATATATCGCATACATAAATAGCTGAGCAATAAAGATCACTTCTTTCACTGTGCTCATTTTTACCTCTTTCACTGCATTGATGTTTTTCTTGATTCTTATCCTTCATTTATATCATTACTACATAAAATTATATTTTATACTAAAATCCTTTGATCTGTTTGTAATTAGGGGCTTTAAGGGAGCAGATGAAAGTGGGAGGGAGATGTCAGCTTTTTCAGAAGATAAAGAATTTGCTTCATTTGCAAATGGCATTTACAGAAGTAACTATTGATACTAAGATATTAGTATTAAAAGCAGGCACAGGTTACAGCGCCCTGGAAGTGAACTTGCATTAAAGCATGTGCCTGAATGAGAGTTAGTTTTAGCCAAAAGTATGCCGTCAGAGTCTTAAAAGTTCCTCTGAAGAGGCCTATCACATAGATTAAGCCCACATATTGAAATAACAGTGCAGTTCACCTCATTCATGCATTTAAGGGTTTGGGGAAAAATACATCCTTTTATTTTATTCATTCTACATTTTACTTGATAGTCTGATTATCAGGCAGTAGTTACAAGAGAAATAGGACTGAAAAACAGTTACACTCTTTAGACTGCATGTTTAAATGGGCATAATTTGGAAATACTGATATTTCTTTTGGCTGAAGCCTGAAATAATGAAATGTACAGGATACTGCTTCAGTTATCTCATTATCTTACAACTCCAAGCAACCTTCTGACATATTATATTGATTAAAGCAAGAGAAAGTTGGGCATTTCAACATAATTTATGCAAGCTCAAGCCAATAATTAGAACTGCTAATTAGCAATTGGTATCTGATTTTATAATAATCTAGAAACTAAGATAACAGAAAGAATACACAGCAGTCTTGTTCTGTAATAAGGAGTTTGGTTTCTCTAGCCTAACAGTGATCATTAAATTTGCTATGTTTTGATTTACTGTTTGTGTTAATATATTCCAGTATGTCTGAGGATATGAAAGTAACACCTGGTGTGCTCTGTGCAAATGTTTCTCTGCTTCAGGAGAAAAGCCAAAGGGGACATGCAGCTAAACCTAGAGCATCATTAGAAACAGTCTGGTGGGGATAAATGCTCATGCTTTCTAAGAATAATAATAAAAAAGTACATATAATTTTTTTTAATATATTTGTATATGTAAAGAGAGTGCAGGGGGTAGAGCAGAAAGAGCATTTGTAGAGAGAAGTTTGTTTTATATCTATTTGAACAATACAAGGGGCTCTACATGCAGGCTTTTGTTTACATCCGCATTCATTTGCTGTTTGCAATTTGTTAGTGGAGGCAGAAAGCCCAATTAAAAGGAAAACCCTCTGTGCTCTGAGTTTTAATTTTGCTGATATCCCACCATTGTGAAAGGCAGATATTCCGCCCAGATTTGAACATGATGGCACTGAGCTTTGATGGACTAGCATGAAAATAAAGACGCTGCACTGCCTTTTATTTCCTCAGCTTCAAAACAGCCTCTTCTCTCTGCTGTGAACAGTGCTCGTCTCCTTATGTGTAATTGAGATCTGGTAACTCACATAGTTAGCTTATTACATAAAAAAATAGAATCCAAGAATAACAGGCAGGGCCACTGCCCCCTGAGACACAAAAACAGAACATTGTTTACACCAAGCCAAGTTGCTGCATTGCTGGAGAAATGTGGCATGAATTCAGGCTACTTTAGCAAAGACAGAAGTATCTACTTTTTAATTTTGGTACGTAAATACATCGATGTCCTTTGAAGATAGCTTTTATTCTATTATGCCGTTTTAAGAAAGGCTGGTGGCTGAATCAGACCCTTTATCAGATGGCATTTCCCGCTGGTGCAATACCAACAGATGAAAATAAAATTAATCTGGCTCTATCATTCTCTTTATTAAACTCATCCTTAAAATGGGAAGCTGAAGTCTACCTTTCTGTGACAGAAATTCTGAAAGATTCGTTCAAATCTCTAATATATCTTGCACTTACTAGGTAAAACCGTTTTATTTCCTGTGCCCACCCTCCACCCCATGTGCACGTCCCTTCCACTCGTCTCTGCTCACACTCATTATTATGTCCCCTTGCAAGCACTTCTGGCACTATTAGCACTTGGATACCAGAGCTTATTATATCTAGTGTGTCTGTATGTTAAAACACATATCTCTTGCTCAGCAAGAGATGGCAGAGCTTCAGCAAGCATTTTTTAGCCCAGGAGTTGGACGCAGTGGCCAGCAGAGCTGGCGGGTTAGCTACATTAGCTAATTAATGCGCTGCTAAATGTGTTCTTGGGGTTGCACTGGAAGAAAGCACACAGTAAAAGAGATCCTGTCTCTCTAACAAGCCTTCCTGCAAAGCAGTATGATAAAATGATTACATGCACCACAAGCCCATGAAATCTCAAATCTCAGCTTTGGGCTGTTCAGACTTGTTTTTTTTCACTCATGCCATCTTCGATATAAAAGCTGAAAGTCTAAGAGGATTTTGACCTGTGGTAGAAATACCTTCTACTTCTCGAACGGCAGGTTTTCAAGATGAATTCAAGGATGGTCCTATCTTATGACTTCAACATATAAGATCCATACATCCATATATCTGTGTTGTTCAGTCTCTCTGCAAGCACACAGTTAGTCAGAAAAGAAAGAATGTGCGAATGGAATAAAAATTTAGATGGCGTGTCTGCAGCTCAGTAGCATGTCACCAAGAGTGTCCCCTTGGCTGATATTTGGGGTAGAAAATGTTATACAGTGGGGACTATCTCGTGGAACTTCCCCAGTTTATTTTTCTACACATCAGCAATCTGCAGTTCAAGGAATTCCTGAACCAGAGAGGATATCGTCCTCTTTAGTGAGCCTTGATGCTTCCTTCCAAGCATTTTTCTAAATACTCCTTTAAGTCTAGAAGCTTCTGTCACCCTCAACACCTAAGGATCCTGCGTTCCACAGTTAAACTTTGTGGTATATAAAGGATCTGATCTCACTGTCCTTATACGATATCGGATTGCCTTGCACATACGCTGCAAGTCGGAGCCTTTTGATCTTCTTTAAATGTGAGAAGTGCAAGAACCCCATTCATCCTTAAGACATTCTGGCTTAAGGACTGGGTAGGTGAGGAATTCATCGCTAGTCCTGCAGAAAGCTATTTTTAGAAATAAAAATTCCAATGGAACCTAGGTTGATATTTAGCTGATCTCCAGCCAGTTTACACAATTGCAGACTGGGTAAATTCACGTGGTACAGAAGCAGCAAGGTCTGTTTGGGTCTGTTTGGTCTGCTCCTCTTTCCCTGTGCTCGCCATCTCGGCAGAGCTTCATCAGGACTGAGCCTGTCCAAAGGCAGCTACTGACACATGTGTGTGTTCAGGTGTTCCCGGCAGAGTCACTTTGGGGGCAATGAGGGACAGATGGCTGCCCTGATGTTAGGAGCCACCTCAGGGCTGTGCCTGGGGAGACAGCATAACTAAGGAGTAAAAAACTCTCATTTCCCTCAAGCCATTTCTAGCCAGCGCTGCCTCTGCAAAGGTTGCATTGGGAAATGTGACGTAACCCCTGAGGAAACGTTATCAGTGGCATTTGGAAAAATTCCCACAGCTTCCCATGTTTGAATTTCAGCTGTTGGGCCAGTGTTCAGGTTTTTCCACAGGAGAAACTCCAGCACATGGCAACTTGTGCATGCATAGATGCTGTTCATGCTGTGCCTTACAGGGTCATAAATGGAATATATCTGAGATAATAGTCAAAATCCATCTGCATGAGAAGTCACATTTTGGCCCCATTCAGTGGCACGGGGGCATGGACAGGAAGGGAGGACCTCAGCAGCAGGAGACCCGCAGGCCTCGGCACCGCTGGAGCCTTGTTCGCTCCTGGCAGAGAGGTGTTGGGGCTCTGCTGCCGCCCCCCGGCTCCACACACCTTCAGCGCCCATCTCACAGCCTCGGTCAGTCCCTGACGCGCGCGGGCAGGCAGCAGGAAGCAGCTCCCAAATCTGTGAGAGCGTCGCCATCCCAGCGTCACCAGGGGAAGCGCGAGCGCATCGGCACATCCGTGCCGTGTGCGCTGAGTACGGCCGCCGGCTGCCAGAGGCCGGGCTGCCCTGGCTGTCGGATTCCCAGGCTCGCACAAAACCAGAATTTGTGAAAAAAAGTGCCTTGCCCATGAATATTTGTGCAGGATGGATACAAAGGAACTACTGGATGTCATCTTTTCATTCCACTAAAAGTTGTGTGTATACTTTTATGCTTTGTGGTATTTGTTCAGCACTAGGAACAACCAATGGCTTCATTTAAACAAGTGCAACCAAAACCATAAAGCCAAACAAGGCCAAATCACAAGTAAACCAGCCAGTTTCCTTCTTCTGCTACAGACCCTTGCAGCAAGTGTTTTACAGTACCTATTCTTCCTCATAACTCTATCCTTTTTCTCCAGGGGATCATCTGGAGCTTTAGGAGCTGCAGAAGCCATCCTAAAGCCATTTTTCCTGAAGGGAGTACTTAAATGGAAAAGAACCTTCTTCTCTTGATTTAGAGTGCGTAAAATGCTCTCCTGATCCTACCAGGCTGAAAGCTGCAGCCCTGATTCTCTTCTGAAACTCTTGCATCTGCAAAGAGTCCCTCTGAATACAGAAAGTCGGTGCACGAGCCGAGCAGCCTCCTCATGTGTTTTACATTACAGGAAAGGGCCTAAGAAGCCATTTTCCTTGCGCTTTCCAGAGAAACCTCCCTTTTATTAGAGATCACTTAATCTGCTGGGATGTAAATTACAACCGACTGAAAATCCACCCAGAATCTTGAGACAATCCTAAACTGAGCATTTTCAGACATTGAATCTTTTCAGTTACTTTAAAAGAAAAATATTTTTTTCATCTATAATGCATGGCCGTGTCTCCTGGTTCCTTTCCATAACAAAAAAATCAGAATTGCCAGCATACCATAAGTGAGCCTGTGCTTCAAATATTTCCTGCCTGGTGGGAAGTAGTAAATATGATGAGAGAGAAAAATTGTTCCTAGGAGATTTTCAACCTAATTTTGTAGACTTAAGATATCTGATTGTCCTGGGAACTCTGTGCATGCAGCTCCCATTAATTTCGGCAGGTGTCTAAATATTTCTTGTGCCCAGAGGTTCACATATTTGTAGGAGGATGTAGATAAAGTTTGGACAAGCATATAGCAATTCTCAGGTTAAACAAAACAGAACTCCTTGCCTCTTGCTGCTCATCTACTGCTACTTATTTTCAGACATTAAATATGCAGAGGACTAGAATGTGCCAAGCTGATCCTAAATAGGAGCCTCAGGAAAGCTTTTATTTTAGAAAACGTAATGCGCTTGGGATGAGAGACAGGGCATAATTTGTAAACTCTCTTTAATAGGTGCGCTGTGATTTCTTCACTCAGTTTCTTTAATTCTGGGAGGAAAGAAAAAGGTATTGAAGGTCACTGACCTCATTCTCTTTCTTCAGAGATGTGTTATCTTAGTCTAAGCCATTTTTCTTCTTTTTTCACCCTTCCTGGTCCCTGTAGAGAGGGGCATGCCCTACCCCACAGTAAACTTGCTGTGATTCAGAAGGAAGCCCGCAAGCCCCCAAAAGCACACGACTCTTCAAGAAGATTTCTTGCTCCTAATATAGCTCAGTGATTTTAAAACAATTAGCATGAATAGGAAGGTGGTGTAGATTTTATCTGCACATTCATTTTCTCCTTTGCTGGAGCCAGCAAAAAGCAGCTTAGTTTGCATCTGGTAGCTTCCACTGACCAAACAGTTGTAAAGTGACAAATCAGCGTGTCTTAGCCCCGAGCTGCTGGAGGACACACATATGTGTCACTTCCCAGCGCCCTCCGCCCCCGCGAGAGCCGCCTGACAGCTGCCGGCGGCGGGGCTCGCTGTCAGCCGCGCACACGTCGCGGAGGAAGCGGTGCTGAGCACAGCTAGCAAGCAGGCAGGGAGAAATACATTTAGCTGCTAGGAGCTGTTAGTAAGAGTCTATCCGAGAGGGACCGATGAGGTCTTTTTTGTTTTTTTGCTTTTAATCTTGTAGTGCAGAGCATGGGATGCTCACGTCTACCTCCTCTGTGACTTGTTCTCTTACGGCCTTTGGCACCGCAGGACTAAAGGGCATGTGCTGGACATATCTGAGGAGCAAAACTTTGCAGCCTGCTGTGGTTCTGGGGATTGCAATCAAAATTTCAAAATTTGGTTCATAAAGCTAGCATTACAGCCCTGCCTGTACACCCCAAATGATCATAGGGGACACCGGTCATGTAATGCAACCATTTATTTTTCAATTGTTAAATAACCTGAAAAGGAGTTGTGTTTTCCTTATGTCACCTACAAAAAAACCAAGAGAGTATTAGGAAGGACAGTCATTAAGATTTACACGTTATAACAACACTGATCTTGGTATGGGGTGAGAGGGTTGCCTGAGGAGCTGGTTTTGAAAAATGTAAAAAAAAAACCCAGAACTTGCCTAAGAACTCTCTATGTAAGTCACATTTTGACTCTCCATTCTGATAGTACTTCTTTTCTAGTGAATTTATTTCTTCTTCACCTTTTTAAAAATATTGATATGTATTAAAGATATATTAATGCATAAGATGGCAGTTCAGTCAGAATGATAAAATAGCAGGATGATGGTATAAAATAATTTAAAAAGGGAAATTATTTGTCCCAAAGGGTTTGGTCCAGATGTAAATACTATCTTGCCAGATTCCTTTTGTATCTTTTCATTGTTTGACTTGCTTTCCTGCTTCATTAAGTCTTTCTTTAATTTACATTAAGTAACTAGAATCTGGCATTAAAAAATCAACTAATAGAAGTGGACAGCTCATGTTCTTGCTCACAAGTTTTACATTGTCCATTTTGTATAAGGTTTATGAAATAATTAAGAGAGAATTTTTTGTTTAAAATAAGTAGGAAATCATCACATGGACCATGCTTCTGTGCTCGTGAAAGACATGGAAGAGATTTTTGTGCTATTTTTGTGTGATATAAAAATGTTCTCTTGATTTATTAGATTTTCTTGGCCTTTAACTTCAGATGTATCTTGAATGTCAAGTCTGATCTTTTTGTGTTTTAGTCATGTGCATTCATTTAGTGAGCTCAATAATTTCTCTGCTTTTCTAGTAAAATTATGCCTTTTTAAAAGGTGTCCTTTAACCAAATAGCAGTCTCTGTTAACGTAACAAGAACCATATAGACAGGCCAATAATGTTTTCTCAGAAACTTATTTGTCACACTTCTGACTTCTTTGTTACTTATTTATTTATTTATTTATTTATTTATTTATGTATTTATTGTATGTTTTAAAGAGGAAGCATAGATATTATATAAACTTCCTTTTGGTGCAGATCTTATGATTAGTCCATGGACTAAAAGTTGAAATCCGTTGTTTCTACAGCAGGTTTTGAGTGCAAAAGCTTTCACCCAGTAATCTGCTGCAGATACTCTGTTCTACATTTCAGAGCACGAATATCAACGTTTTAATTCCTCTCTGTGAAGGACTGATGAGCGAGAGTGAGCTTTCAAATACTAAGTTCATAGTTCTGTTGCAAGATAAAAAAACGGTTGCAGTATATATAATTAAGTATAAGCTTGAAAATAATGCTTTGGTTAGCTAAAAATGTTATTTTTATTTCATTTCACTTTGCTGAAAATAAGTGATGGTGGTGGATGCGACCTTACAAGCAACAGCAAGCATCTCAAGATTCGATGTGGAACTGGGCAGGTATCCTCTGAATCTGGATTCCTGGATGATGTGTATCTGTCTATCATCTGCTGCATCCTCTGCAGAAGTGGTCCTTCTGGCTGGACCACAGCAGTGATACGTTTACACTAAAAGCAGATCAAAAGTCGCAATGGAATAAAACACTGGACTGACGAACACCAGGTAAATGTGAAAAGGCTGAGGCCGGGCAAGAACAGTTTGTTTTTACAAGGCAGATAAAGAAAATCTTTAATTCTAAACCAAGTTATATTTTTTCAGTCATTTTTGCCTATAAAAGTTTTAGTTCCTTGCCTCACGTCTTTGTCCTACACCATAAAATGTGTCTTTCTCAAGACAATATATTCAGCAATGCCTGTGAGGCTTCCCTGTGAGTCAATACAGGTTCACATGGCTACTGTATAGTTCTAAAAGTCCCCGGCTTTGCAATGCATACAGTAATATATTATTGTTTTCCAGAGCATCAAAAATATAAATTTTACAGCATATATCTGAATTAAATTTCACAAATGCTATGGTTCTTTGACAACTGTTTCTGTAATTTTCTGAGGGTTGCATTTTTTCAAGTTAGATTAAATATCGGTGTTTTTCCATGCTTTTAAAAACTAGGATGTTGTATTGGTTGACAAGCAGAGCAGCAATGCATTAGACCCACCGGCACTACATTCATACCTTTTCTGTATAATGTTTTACACCTCTTTGGAACACTCAGTTCTGCCCAAGGACAGTGCAGCAGAGAATTAAAATTCAAGCACTAGAGGCAGTCTCTTTCTTTGCTTCTGCATAAATGGAGGGAAGCATAGAAGAAGGAAAAATACAGAAAACAAACCAGAGGATGATTCTGCCAGAATTTGTACCAAATACTTCCATGCTTTGTCAATGCTGGGTTAACTATTGTTTTTCCTGTTTAGAGATGGTAATGTCTATAAAAATATATGGCACCATATTCGAGTAGAAACTAGCAGTTACTGCCGGCTTCACTGAGATTGCACCGAGCGTGAGTCAGTGTGGGAGCTGGCCCAGACACCACTTACTATACACACAAATGCATTTGGGGAACTTGTTAAATATGGGTGTTACCTCACATATATAGATGTGAACATAGATTTGATCGTTTTTAGCCTATGCGTCACAGTTGCAAAGTAAATCCAGTTTGCTTAAGAGTTTTTTTTTTTTTTAAAAAAAAAGAGAGATAAAAAAAGAAACTTTTTCTGCAGTGGATGCAAGGCACAAGGAAACCCATGTGGGTATGGACGAGCAAGGCGGTGGGGAGATGGAAGGAGAAAGGAAACACGGTGTGAACCCCTGCGTCTGGCTCCAGATCATCCCCAGTCAAGGGCCGGCGGCTTTTCCTGGCACTGGAGCCCCCAGCAACTGCCCCCGCTCCTCGGCAGCGAGACCCGGCCTACTCTGTCCTGAGGCAGTGGGGGTTCGTGCAGAAATGTGCATCTTTATTGCTTTACAAAATCATTATACCAAGGGAGTCGTGTTTAGACTGAAGGACACACTTATTATCATCCTGTGGTTTTCAATTAATAAGTTCACAGCTAACAGTTTTTAAGTACAGTGAATCATGCAAATTTCCATATCACAGCAGCTAATTTATTTGTTTATTGGGGAATAGCAGGCGCCACACGACTCTGGTTTTGAAATGAATTCCAAGCAGGGCAGATGCGGCTGGTCAGAGCTGCGGGAGGGGGAGCGGGGGGACCGCCAGGTAACGCGACGAGGCCCCTGCGCAGGGCAGGGGGCAGCAACACGAGACAAGCGGCAGCACCGGGGGCTCATCCTGAAGCCCAGCTCTCACCCACTGGGCGTTTCCTTGCCCAGACTGACATGAGTGTATTTCCAGGTTGAAATGATAAAATCCAGGTGCTTTCTATATATGATTGCTGGTGACTTCATTCTGTCTTCCACGCACCATTCCAGCTTTTGTTCCCCAGGCACTTTTCAATGCTGGTTGCAAACACAAGGATCATTAAGCTACAAGCTGGATGTATTTACCGTTTGCAGTTAGATCTGAGAGTAGTTGTCTGTTATACCAGATTTTAATTTCAAGCCTGCCTGATGGGTATATAAGATGCCTTTTTACCTGCTCTTGCAACATCACATAGTTATGCTTTGGTCTTGGTTCTGCCTGTAAGGGCCATAACAGTGCTCAGAGGAATGCTTGAGCAAGAAAGCATGGTGGACTCATGTACCATAGGTAGAGAGGACAGGGAAAATATTGTGACTTGAGACATTGCTCTTGCATAGGCCCAGCACCTGCAAACAGCCCTGTGGAAAGAGCATCAATCAGTGGCCATCACTGGATATTAAGCTGCCCCCCGGGCAGCACAAAGGCCCCTCTCTGCGTGGATGAATTTCGCTCACTGTTCATAACAGCGGTTTTCAGTCCCTTGGACACTCTGCTTTGCTGAAGCTTTGTTTTTGGCCTGCTCTTTGTGGTAAGGGAGAGCTGATACACAGTGGAGTGACCTTTTCAAGGAAGCAGTGCCACAGACAAGGGGCTGGGATTCATCTCACTGAATTTGAGGCACCTGAGACATGTAAGTGGGGAGCAGGGCTGTCATTAACCATGCCACTGGGGAGGCAGCTTCAGGACTTACCCGTCAAAGGAGACTTGGTGCCTTGCTGCCAGGCTTGGCCGTAGAGGCTGAAAAGGAGTACGTAACTTCGCAGGCTGACCTGGGGGATGTTGAAAGCAGGGGGATGATTCTGCACTAGCAGATGCCCTTCCTGCAAGTGGGAGGTTACTGAGTCATCTATCTTTTTCTTTTTTTAATATAGCTGAGACAGGGACTAAATAAGTCCACAACCTGTGCACTTTGGCTGCTGCGTGAGAAAGACTCATCCTCCTTATTGTAGTCATTTGTGCATATTATATCCCCTAAATGCTTACACAATGAGCCTATAATTTAAATGTAAAAGTGATGAGGGCCTAAGTAGGCTGTCCAAGGGAGATTCTGAATGATGTTCTCAATGTTTGAAAAGAGATGAAAGAGTTGCTGATGTAGAGAAGCCCATTCCAGATAATGGCAGCGGAAAAGGAAATGGTTCCTGCAACATGAGAGATGAAAGTTGAAGAAGGAAACACTTATGTAGTTGTGAGAAGGAACTGGGCTGGTTATGACTGAAAAGAAATGATGCTGAGAAGAAATAAGATCATAAAAAATGGCAAGGGGGAAAAGGCGATGACAACTTTTTTTTTACAGGGGAATTGACCATTGATCAGAAATAGCCAGCAACATAAGCAGAACCTGATAGCCCTGAAAAAAATTTCTCAATATCTGTCTTCATGCAAGATGGATATACACATAAAGTGCTGGCATTTAATTAAAAACATCTTAAACTGAAGAACTCCTCTGACTGTCCTACAGGTGTATTTTTTTTTTCATGTTTTTCATTTTGTTTAACCATCCCGAATGGTGAAATGGTATAGTTCTTGCCATTCAAGGAACCTGACTTGAATTTCATGGTTCCTTTTACAACCCATAAAACTCATATACTTAATAAAGAGCATTTCTGACCTTTCACATTAAGATCACTCCAACTGCTTCCCACATATTCAGCCCATCTGTCTTCCTCTGGATCTGTTCTTCAGCAGAGGAAAAATCACCGGAAAATGGGTAACACACACACACACAAAGTAACCATTTAAACTGCAGAAGACAGGAAAAACTTTGTGTCATTAGAAATGTTTTTTATTTTTCTCTTTGATGGAATAAAATTCAAATGTCCCAGTGTTTGGTCTCAGTGTAGATGAAGTCTGAGCAGCATGGCACACAGAATCAAGAGTAACTCAAGAGCTGAAATCAAAACACTTCTTCCACAGCAAGCGCAGCTCCTAATTCTTGAGTGGACAGCTGCAGTAGCATCACTTGCTTCAAGGAAGTCTGTTCCTTTAAAACAGAAAGGAACTCTTAGTCGCTCCACTGGCTTGTGTTTTTCCAAATTAATTTTACATGGTTTTAATAAAAATAAATAAGTAGCAGAAGAAAGATACATGTTGTGATCTCCATGAAATACACTGAGCGTAAATTCTGGCCCAAACATGTTTAAAATATAGGCAGCTCTGTTTGTACTCAAAGCCTTCAGAAATTCTGTTTCTGAAAGAAAAAAATCCTACGAGTTTCAGCGTTCAGAGTGACATGCTGAAGTCAATGGAGATGCTTCTTTGTCAAGGTGGACTTTGAGTCTTGGTCTCACAGTGAACAAAAATCTTACACTGAATTGCATAAATATCTGACAGCTCTCAAGGAAAGGAGGATGTGAAAAAAAAAAAAAAAGAACAAAGGAGGAAAGAGCAACCAGAAGGAAGGGAGAACAAAAGGGGACAGCCTGGAACTGAGCTAGAGGATAAACAGACATAAAGGACACGCTAAAATCATGAAAGAAGAAAGTGACAGAAAAAAAATGACAGAGGAATAATGACGGAGAAGCAGTGAAACTGAACAATCCTAGAAAAAAAAAAAAAAAAAAAAGGATCAAAATAAGAGTGAGTATTGGGACTGATGGAAAGATGGATAGAAGCGATCCTACCAGGGAAAGAGGAGGAAGAATGGCAGGAGGCCTAGGTGGCACTGGGGGGAGATGCTTGAGAGAGCCTAAGAAAGATAAAAAAAAAAACGATGAGATATAGAAGAGCAAGGGGGGCAGCACAGATTAAATGAGAACCAAATGCAGCTGTGACAAAGGCTCTGGAATGCAGGCAATGAAAACATGTGAACAGAGAAATGCTCTGTATATGCATGTGTTTTCACATGTTATAGAAGACTCTACTTCTCTTCCATGTTGTGTCCCTCTTCCCAGACCAAAAAGGCTCTGCGTCAAAAACAAAAGACAGGACCTCTCAATGTCTGCACTTCATTTATCATTTGTTTTTCTCTCTTCCCTTTCTCACTTTTCAAGCAAGCACCTTTGTGGTGGCTGTCCCTCTTTCAAATCCATTTTTAAAATACTCTCTTACTGTGATGACTGCAGAAGATGTGACAGTGGGCAGACTGCTGCTGTGCTCAAAGGAGTGCTTGTTGTGCTGTTTTTTAGCTCTTTCCTTATAATTCCTAGGCAGCTCTTTGTACCCACTTATTGGTCTTTCATTTTCCTTAGAGTGTAAGCAATTAGTGTGGAGCTCTACCTCCTCTACCTCTGCCTGTGCAGCAACCAGGGAAGAAGATTAGCAAAGATTCTCCCATGATTATTGTGACTCACTTTTGAAAATTTCTGAAATTTTTGAAAATTTCTGAAACTGAAGGACTCAAAATTGGCCTTTTTTTTGGCTGAAATCAAGTATTTATTCAAAACACTGTATTTCTGTTTTTATCACATGTTGCTGCAGAGCTCACTCAAATGCCCCCAGGCCTGAAGAGAAGTTGAAGCAGCACCTGTGCAGACTCACGGTCACAGTTCCCGTTATGCTGGTGCTGTCACTGCTGACATGCCCACGTAGCAGCAGGGTCTGGGGTGGTGGCAATGGTTTGTCCTGTCAGCTCTGTGGGCTCCCTGCTCTTTCCAGCAGTGCCCTATGTCAGCTCAGTGTCTTCGTTACTGTGCAGAGAGTGTCTGTGTCAACCCAGATCACAGCAAGAACTAAGAGAGCATGTGGTATGGAAGAGAGAAGTGCACAGGTTTATTTCTGTGCTGGGAGAAGTAGCAACTGCTGTCCCCTTTCTGCCCACACTCCCTTGAAGGGTGCAGACTAGAGGAGGTCTCTCCTCCCTGAGCACCAGATGCCATGTCTGGAGAGCTGTGCATTTTACATGCCGAGGTCCTCTCAGGCCTGCATGGCTGCCCACTGGAACACAGCTTTGACCTTCTCTGTCCTTACCACCATTTCATAACCTGCACAGGTTTCTACACGCGTGTGTCTCTCTCAAGCACCTCCTTTCCTGCTGCCTGAGACAGCGGCAATGCCAGGCAGGCCCATGCAAGGAATACATCTAGTCTGTGCTGTGTTCTGATGGAAAGAGGACTGCTGGTCTAGCCGAGGAAGGAGCTCTTCGAGGGGCAGCCTCGGAGCAATGGCCTCAGCTACGACTTAGCACCCACCTTCGCTCTGAACCTGCGTGCAGAGTGGTTGCTCAATGTCTTCCAGAACTCAGCACAGAAATACAGCAGTACCTATCACTGCCTTGTGTTCAGACAGGAGAGCCCAAAATCTCTGTGCAGTGGTATAAGATTTTTTTTTAAGATGTTCCTTAAATATTGGCTGTCATTGATATTCCATATAGATTTCTCTTCTTTAGAAGAGAGATGCCAGAATTGAACGGGTCATGGGAGGAGAGGGGGAGCATAGGAGAAGAATATGTTTTTACAGTGCAACTTAGTGTTTTTTAGGCAAAGAACTGTTGCTAACTTGATAGAAGATGACAGATCTGAAACTTGCTGACTCTACATTTGATTTGTTGTTGTTGTTGTCCTTTCATATGATGACTGGAGAAAAGAAACTCTTGATCCACAAAGTAGAAATTAAAGGCCAATATAGGACCTGCTGCGAGCACCAGACTGGGATTCAAGGAATCAGTGCTCCTAATGACATTTGGGTACTGTTTCCCACAGAGGCTGGAATATGCTCAGGTTGTGAAGTTTGGATGAAAAGCCGCTGAGAATTCCAGGTTTTCTTTAAATATGTTTGAAGCTACGCTCTGGGACGTTGCAATGATGATGTTCTTCAAGTGAATCTGAATTTCCCAGTGGTCTGGACTGCATGTCCATGCCAAAAAATGCACATTATTGAGTTTCAAACAATGATCATTAATGATGATCTTAATGATCATTGATATTTTTCTTTTTCAAGGGCCAGGATGATGTTGTCCAGTACAATCCTCGCTGCTAAGGGGTTAAACATTTCCTGGCTAAAGCTGCCTGATGATCCAGCTGAGAGAGAAAAAAGCTATAGGTCTAGAGGTTGAGATTGCCCTTCTTTAGAACTATCCAGACAGTCTGAGAAGCTTACAGAAGGTGTGCAGACAGTTAATTAGGAATCAGAGACTAGGGAAAGTTGATTTCGGTTCTTTTATGCACTGTCCTTAGGCTGACATCCAGAGAAATGCATGGGCATAATTCATTCTAGCAACCCAGAGGATTAAGGCCCACCTAATCCAGGTGCTTGAGCAGCACCATACTTGTGGCTGCTGACATTTGGACAGGGAGCAGACAGAAAAAAAAGATAGATTGGTCTCACTGGATAATTGGAGTCTTGGCTAAATGATTATACAAGGGAAAGGAGGATCAGGAAGAAGCCATTATTAATAATCTTTAGCTTTCTCTTGTTCTTTCAATGAGGCTTTCTCTCATTCTTTAGCTATGAAAGAAAAACAGATGGTAAAGGCAATCTTTGACATATATTCACTGAAATGGCATTGTATCTCAGTCAATACACAAGATGGTAGACTGTGCCAAAGAAATCAAACCTGGCAAATGAAAGATGTGATCTTATTGTTGGCCTACCAATAAACCACTGTTTTAGAACAACAGGAGCAGAGAAGAGACTCAATATAACATTTCTCTGTGCAGTGGCCAAACAAAGAAAATGCAGGTGTATGGCAGTTGTCAACTCTAGATATTAGAGTTGATAATTTACCAATAGCAATATCTAGAGTTTAGCGTTCTCGGTGGTTGATGATATGAAACTTTCAGCTGACAGCCCATGTTGTCATTTAGCAATATTCTAATAACATGGCTATTTAGGCTCGCAAGTGCTCTGCACCATGTGTTAGCCAGCTGGCACCTCTTTCCACAGTAATAATAAAAAAAAGTATTTCATTATACCTTGGACTAGAGATGGCTATCAACAATGTAGCCATGAGTAGGGCCATATTCAGCTATGACTATACTTTACCTCTTGGAAGTGTATAATGGGAAATACCAAGTGAATTCATGAAGAGAGATTTGGGTAGAAATAGTGGTGAGTGATTGTACATTAGTTCAAAACTCAAAAGTCACAGATGGAGATGCATAAGTCTGGAAGTGTCTATACAGCGCTGAATGGGGAATCCAAAAGTAATTCCATGAAGTTCTCCCAGACAAAGCAAAAGACAGAGTGAAAATGCACTAACTAGAAATCTGGTGGTAAATCTATCTGGAGAAAACCATCTGCAGACGGATTGCTTTCAGATGTGGCCTTGAAAATCACCCTGGAATTAAAACAGCTTGCCTTAGCCATACTACATTGCTTTTAATGTACAAAGACAGGGACCATATTCCCTCCATGCTGACTTATGAACCAATACAATTACCTCTCCAGCCGACTGTACAAATCTCTTCCTCACAACTGGGAGCTATTTTCATAGACTCATTGTTTCAGACACTTGTAGAAATTATGGTATGTTTTTAATGTAAAAGAGCCCTAACAGTGGAATCCCTACTAATGGACTGTAATTACAGGATAAATTCCACAGTCCCAAGCAATATGAACCCTTCTGTGCTTTCTAAGGCAACAACAACAGTGTAAATCAATGGATTGCCACCACAAGCTTCAGAGGATCCAAGGTGAATAGACCTTGGTATACACAGTACGATTTGCTAAATGGGGACAATACACACCTGATTAGCATAGTATTATTAACTTTTCTCCATGGGCATGTGAAAGATTGTCCTTGTACTGTACTTCATTTAACAGCTGGCAAGAAACTGATCATTTTCAAAATGGGTCTTTACACTTGAGAGTGGCCTTATCTGCATTAGAGGCTGCAGCAGGAGCTACAGCAGACATAGAACAGATGTTGAACAAGGTTGTCCCCTTGGGGAAGAATAAACTCTTGCTCCTGTGAATCCATGGCACATCCATGGTATTGGCTAGGAACTAGGAAACAATCAAGCATGGACCTTGAGTTTGCAATCTCTCATAGATAAAGGATTTGTAAAATCATATTAATATAGGGAAGCACTTGTCTGTGGAGCAGTAAGGAGGATTCCTTTCAGTATATTCATAAAAAAAAAAAAAAAAAAAAGCTGCTTCATATCTTTGCTTTTGAAAGTAAGACATCAGTTATATCACATGATCCTTTTAAATCAGCTTTTAAATGAATAATAGGTCTGATTTTTCTTACCCTATATGTCAGACAGGAACTATTAAACCTGTTGCATGAAAACCTTGGTGAAAAGCCTGAGCTATATTTCAGTTACGCCTATGTCTGGCCATATATCCCACTGATTTCAATTCTGGCATGCAGGCTGACTTCCTGCCTTGTCACTATGGACTTTTCTGGAGATTTGGACTTTCAGCTGAACCCAGCTTTTGTCCCTAAACTTGCCCTGCTCACATTGCTCAGGTGCTCTGGGGCTGGGCCATTCCTGGTGAGACCAGCCCTACCTGCTTGTTGCTGTGTCCATTCCTGGGCTCCCCTTCCCTTTTGAAGCAGACCACTGTGCTGCACCCTGAGATTAGGATTTTTGTTTGTATAGTTGGTTGTTTATCTTCTCCCCATCAAATACACCTTGATCCTCCAATTCTCATTTAGTTAGTAGCGGTGTTCTTAGATGATAGAAGTAGACAGAGTAGGGTCTGTGCCAAAACTATGCAGAATATATATTTATATGTATATAAATATGGGTCCATGGGTGGATGCGTCCAACAGTGCTCAATGTGCTAAGAGTTTTTGTCACCTTGGATTGTTCTAAAATGTCCTAAAGGATGATATCTAAGTTAATAACAGAAAAATATTTGCTTATCATGAACCAAAGATCTGTGTACACTGTCACATCAATCAAACCGGTGAGTTAGTTCAGTCGTTCAATTAAGCTGAGGGAAATGCTCAACTGATTTATTTCAAACAATTGCTGCAACCAGAAGATATTTCTTCTAACTAGCAGTGAACATGGTGTCATCAGGATTTTCTCTTTTAGACATCATCTTCCGCTTTCAACAACAAAACGGTGCCTGAGGGAATAGGAAAACAACACCCCTGCCATCATGAAGTATACTAAGAAACTAAGAAGTTGGTTGAGGACTGTATGTAACTTGCATGACATGAGGCCCATTGGGTCCAAACAGAACAAGCAGAACAGCAGATAGAAAAAGGGCCAGATAAATAAAATGTGAGTCTGGGACTGAATCTTGATGTTAGTGTCCAGCTGGCCATATTATTAACCAGATGGCAGGTTCAATATCATGTCCTTGGAAGGGTCATCCCAGTAAGTTACAAGACCTGCCAACTGGATTTGGGGAGAGAGAAAAAAGAAAAAAAAAAAACAAAAAAACAGCAAGCTAGATCTATCATATCCATTGTGTCCATCTGCTGGGCAGACAAACAGCCAGAGAAGGATTTCTCATAGTCTCATCTAAGTCCAGAGCTGGAGCTTAGTGATAGTTACTCAGAGTACAGATTATACCAACAAGATACTTTAGCCTTGTGCAATACAAAAGAGTAGCTTGTCCTGTAGACATGCTTAAGATAATTTTTTGGATGTATGAGATGAAATACCTCCTACCTTTTAATTTTTATTTCCATATTACCATTTGAATATCTCATCTTTGTTCAGAGGGTGTGCGAGGAGCAGAAAAAGAACAGCAGAAGTGTGGAAAATGGGCATCATTTTGTTCCAAAATCAATTGGCACAGTCTAATCGATCTTGATGCCAGCCCAGATCATCCCAGAAAGTTCTACAATGGCCTCCTCAAAAGGTGCCTTTGAGGTAATTGGTTGTTCCCCATGCTGTGTGTAGGACAAGCATGATACTTGTATATAAATTTAGCCAAAGCTTGTGATAAATGTCCCTACCTCAAGACTTCCTCTGAAGATTTTCTTTTCTAACAAATAGATCTCTGAATTGAGGCAGTTTGTTGTCTAGTTTACAACAAACAGAAGTGATATTTCAAGAAAAAGAAAAAAAAAAAAAGGCTTAAAATCTCACAGAATTTACATGGGACTTCAGATGGCTGTGCAAATTGCAAATATCATCTGTAGAAGCCTTCCCTACACTGCTTTTTGCTCCAAACAGTAGATCAGAAGATACTTGATAAAAGGAAATGCAGCTCTAGAAGCAGCAAGGCTAGCTAGGACCATGAAATCTCTGATTACTTACCATTCAAGACTCCCAGAAGAAAATTATGGACAAAATAATATTATGGTGCAGCTAGGACATGACTTTTTATGCTGACTCTTGCTCCATCTTCTGCAGAACTAACCTACAATAACTTTTGTTTGTAGAAAAGCGCCAAAGTGTTATGGGCACAAAGATTTAGTGCATTGAGTCTTTAGATGGTCCTTTACAATCTAGACTGTTTTACATTGTAAAGGCAGTACTGACAGGAGCACCCAAGGTTGCTGTCCTGTCCAAAGTTATAATGAAGTTTGCTGCCAATGTGCAAAAGCACATAAAGACTTAAGTATCTTCTTTAATAGTAACATTTTATTTAACTTATATATTTAAGCTGCTAAAAAGTTTGAAAATTATGAGGCAGTAGCTTACTTGCAATCATTTTTATTGATGGTCAAGTGTTGTTCTGGATGACAGAGAATAATTGCACCCTTTATTTTCTTCAGGATGGGGTGAGGGGAACTGGGAAGCAATCAGGAAATTAGTTTCTAACACACTCTGAACTAAAACACAGATGTGGATGCACTTCTAGCCTATTGATGCAACACAGTTCATGTCTAGCAAATCTCTGTCTCCCTCACTCCCAGGCCTAGAGTAATAACTGACTCAGCAGTAGGGAAATTTGAGTAGGAAAGTAACAAAGAGATCATGAAAAACTTCTTGTTCTCCTCTGCTCTTCATGAACTCCAAGAGGGGAACAGCTGATGAAGGCAGCTGAATGCAAGATACTTGGTAACTCAAAGACACTTTCTTATCTACAATACACACTACACTTATTGTGCATAGTACATGTGTATGCTCCTGGTCTATGCTTGCAAGGGACCCTGAGGACCCAAAAATTTAACAAGAAGGAAGTTGGGAAAAAAAAAATAGTTTGTAAATAACTGCTGAATTAAAGAGTATTGGAGTGCTTTTTCTTCACCACAGCCTATGTTCACTTTCTTAGTGACTTTCTGTTTTCCCAAGAAAGTTTGCTGATTACCTGTCATCAGTTACACTATTTCTAGTCTTTTTGCCTTTTTGTCCACAGGATAGATAAGATGCCATAACTAATAAATATTTGAGAGGAAGGAAAACTCATTGGATATTTATTAATAGATTTGTGAAAATTATGCTATGACTGTCAGCATATTGCCTTTCTAATATTAGTTATCCACTGTGAGATTAATTATTTTAAGCTACTGCCTATTCAATTTTAAAATGTTCAATAAAACAGATAGATGATTTTTGCAACTCATATGAACATCAGAGATACTGCATCCCAGCTCTCCATGTCTTTTCAGATTCACTATGATTTCCTGACATTTCCGAGAATTTGGGGGCTTTACAAGATGCTAATGGAAGAGGTGACAGTGTCTGGAATCTGGGGTGGTATGTAGCTTTCAGCAGAGTTTCTCAGTGAGGACAAAAAAATGCATGGGTTGCTATATTATCACCGCAGTAAACTTGACATAGGCAGCAGCTAAACTTGGGAAAGGAGGACTGTGTCTGTGTCTCTTGAGCAAGGGAACAGTTGCAGACTTTTGGACAAAAGCAGTAGTTCTAGTAAGTAAATCACAATGAATTTTCTGAGTCAGCAAGAGCAATGCTAACATCATCCGAAAGAAACTTTAATCACTCTCAGCTTAGTACATGCTATTGACTGTGTGCAATCCTTCAGAAGACTGTATTCATCCAGGAAGTATCTTAGTGTTAGTAGGCAGAGCAGTAACACAGCAGCACCCATGTAACCGAATCCACAGCATGACATTTCATGTAGTGAAAGCTGTTGTATATGAGGTTACCAAATCTGTGGGAGTAAGACGCATATGAGCTGTTGCGGCCATTAACTTCCTTTGTCTTTATCCTTTTCCTTATATTTGAGAGCTTGGTTCCAGGCTAGCAGCCTATGGCAGCAGGCAGCGAAGATGAGGTTTCACTGAGTCTCAGTTCCCAGAGAGAGAACGCATGACAACATCCTACTCACTAGGTAATGTCCCATTTATAGTTTGTGGTTGGCGATGGCCTTATCTGTTTTCCTTTATACACTGAGTGATTAAAACCTCATTTTCATTTCCTTTTGTACCTTACTGTTATCAACCAGATAATTTCAGGGTCCTTAATCAACATTTGCAGAAATAAACAATGTTGTGCTAACAACACTGCTATGCTATAAGCATTTCCTAAGTCATACAACATTACCATTAGGAGGGTAAATGTCATATTGTCCCATAGTAACATGGAAGCAGAAATCAGTTGCTATGGTCTATGAGCCAGTAGGTCTAACAGGATCTGTGATCATATTAGTTTGTGGTGGGTCTGGAATACCCAGTTGTCCTGTATTTAAGCAAGAGACATTTCTTCATTTCACATTTTGCAGCTTTGCATAAAAATCTTTTTGAATTGATCTATATATTTTAACATGAAGCAAACAAACCAAAAAAAAAAAAAAAAAAAAAAAAGGAACAAAATACCCAGCTTAAGGAAAGATTTATTCTTAGTCAATAAAGAGAAAATGTTTATATAACAGGCCAGCAGATGACTAGAGAGAAAGATGTAGAAGTTACCACTCATTACCTGATCCACAAGGAAAAAGCAAAGATGATGAACAAGCTTGTTAACAGATATGACACCCCAAGCAACCATGAAGCCCTTGCTGAAACAGTTGGGATTTTAGTGCCAAACATCTTGATCTTATCACTATCACATTACATGGCTAAATAATACAGAAGTGCATGTGATGTGATCTCTCCAGTGACAATGTTATCCCATAAATGGAAAAGTGTGGAAGATGGAATGTGCTATATAAGCATAAAATATAGATGTAGGCTCTATTTTCCACAAAAATCAATGAGCCTGGCCTGTACTTCTCATTTGCATAGCACATTCCATCTTCCCAATGCTATTGCCTCACCAATTAGAAAAATTAAAAATCCAAGATTGAGCCAGGATCTGTGAAATCCAAAAAATATTATATAGAGCGCAGGACAGGAAGAAAATTATGCATGTTACTCATAGAAGGTTAAATTGCGGAAGGTTAGAAACCAAAGGTAGGTGATCATTTCATTATCTTTATCTTATATTTTTCTAGTTTATTTCTCAAGTAGCAGGGCATTCCTGTAAAATCCTCTAAGCTTGGTTGCCCTGGATGGAAGTTTCCTCTGAGTTCAGTTCTCAACTTAAGAAACTTGAGAGCAATCTGATTTTGACCTACTTCATTGTTATGATTTACTTTCCTAAATGACATTCGTCTTTTGCTCGAAGTGTTGAAGACATAGCACCTTGTTTTTCTTTTTTATTTGAGTGCTACTATGACTCAGCTTGTCTTAGTCACTAAACAATGGGAACATGACAGTTTCTGGCAAAGCACATTAGACATTTTATCACTATAGCAGACAGTCAAGATGGTACAATTGCAAGGGAGAAAATATGCTGGGTCAAACTAAAATATGGAGGAGGTAAGAAAAACTAGCGTCAAACCAATCTTTAAGACACCATACAGTAAGATTTCATTATATGTGTGTACACAAGCCGTACCTGCAGGCATCCTGATCCACAGGAACAAGATATAAAACTGGGAAGAGAGCAGAATAGAAGAGTTCGGGAAGTCTCTGGGCTCCAAGTCCACCTGATCTCATGCAGTTGAGGCAGTGAGAGGCTGGGAGATATTTTAAATAGTTTTATTCTTTCTTTGTGCTGAAAGAGCTGGGTGTTCACAGCTGCCAACCCAGTTTGAAATGATACGACATGCACCCCCTGGCAGTCTGCTGAGATGTCTGTGATGTCCCAGTCCCAGCATCAGCCCCTACCCAAAAGGTGCCCTGAGACAGGCTCAGGCTGCTGGTTCTGCCCTGCCTGGGTCTGGGAAGACAAGTGGAACAGCATTCCCGCCCTCTGTGTGGGCAGACTCTCTTCTTGCCCAAAGCAGAGTGTCCCTCTCCACCAGCCTGATGGAAGGATACCCTGGATGATGCCAGCACCTGCACTGTGCAGCTGTTCAGGTCAAAGCCATGCCAGAGGGCATGTAGCAGAACACAAAGAGGACAGACCCAGGCCAGGACTTGATCCTACGCTCTCTCCCTTTTAGTTTCTTAGCATAGATACAGCCAAAAGCCCTCAGTGTCATGTAGATGCCAGAACCCAACTCAGTCATCCGGCAGCTTCCCTGAAGCCACTTGATAGCCAGCAATGAGGAAGGAAGAACAGTCATGTACTTCTATCTACTCACAATAATTCCCTTCTTATGGAGTGGACATGACCAAGAGATGGCAGTCCCCCAGCTTATGTCTGGACTTTGTACATAGCAATCGTGAGGCAAAATTAGGTGCATGTTTACCCAACCCCTTGTTTGTGGATCCTTCCGTCATAAGTTTAGAAGTCCGTGAGGGTACACCATGGTATGAGGCATGAAATATAGTTAAGCCTAAACTGTAAAACCGATAGCTTTTATGTGGATGATTCAAAAAATATATATATGGTTAAGGTTTGCAAGAAAATAAAAAAGATCTAGAGTCCGCTGTCTCTGATCAGAATTGGAATCTAACCAGCTCAGCACATTTAGACATTGGTGTGACCTGGTCACCCATAAGAACTTTCAGAAAGCCCATTCTCAGGAGAAAAAAAAACAATCATGTAAATATTGCAGATAGCCAAAGACTGGAGACTTCATGGAGAAAAACAACTTTTTATTCAAAGCTCTGTTAAGACAAAACTCTCCTTGGCCTCTGTGAACTTTGAATACAACTTGAAAGCAGATCATGGATATCATATTACATCAAAAATTTTTTTTTTTCATAAATCCAGTCTACAATAGCATTAAAGGAAATAGACCTAAATGTTATCTGGAGAGTTACTGCCTGATCCACTGGGGAGGAATGCCGCACATTCCTCCAGTTCTTCCCTTCTTTGATTCTTAGAAGACAAAATATTTGGTTTCATTTTTCTTTTAGTAGAACCACTTCTTTTAGTATGCCAACATGAACTGATATGAGGCTGTCACCTGCTCACTCTTAAAAAGTAAATTACTACAAGCTTACTGCTTAATCTTGCTGATTGGCAACTCCAAGAAATATATATCTGTAAAGGGACTTGAGCTGTTAATCAGTGCACCAATATCAAATCAAAAAATGTTCTGTCATGCAGATGATTAGCTGGCTAAAGCAAATAACACAGAAGTCCAAGAAGATGCTGTGCCTTTCTCTGTGAACACTTTCATGCAACAAAATGCAAACAGAACATCCAGGGGAAGCAGACAAGAAAGGCAGATGTTTGGACTGACTTCTATGGACTACAATTTGATTGACAGGCTGGTTGACTTTACTCAACTGCTGAGGAGACCTACATGGGAAGTGGAACCTTTCCGGAGAGTTGTGCACCCATCTGCAGCTTTAACCCTTTCTTCCTCTTGTAAGGTAAATGCTGCAATGGGGATTCCTGCACTTGGAATTACTGATTCTGGAATTCTGATATTTCTGATACTTCTGCTCAAATTCAGGGAAACAATTTTAAATGGGTTAGAGATTGAACTCATAAGAGTAAATCACTTGAAAGAGGCTGCTGCGTTGTTTCATACAAATATTTACAGATCAGTTACATAGACTCCTCTTCAAGCTCTGTAGCTGGTCAGTCACTTGCCAATTCAGGCTGCTACTGCTGGCCTAGTAGCCTGTAATATATTGACCAGTATGTGGGAGTTGAAATATCTTAAAGAAATTAGGTCTAAAGAGAATAGACCACTGCAGATTGCTTTCAGCTCTGATGTTCCTGAAAGACATTCTCAGGGAAGTGGTAATTCAAGAATAACTGGATAGCCCAATCAATATAGTTTGATGTTTACATATAATTTCACAGCTTGTTATTACGTTAACCACTTGATTGGCATATATTTATGCTGTCATAGTTTCCAAGCACACAGAAAATGTGGACCCAAGGAAGGGAGGTTTTCTTTTGGAGATGAAATACTTGTCCAAAGCAAAGAATAAAAATCTCTGATCCACTTTGTTACTAGTTTCTTCTATACTTAAAGGAGAGTAGAAATGGCAAAACCCGATGCATCTGACAGGTTGCATAGAAAGAACAGTAGTTTCTGAAACCAGGGAATTTCTGTATCTTTTTAATAATAGTTTTTGACTATTGCATCTAGCATATTTCCCAAACCTGTTGCAAAAACTTTCAGCCCTAACCCGCTCCTCACAGCACTGTACAGCATGGAGCTGAGCATAAGCTGATAGACAGGCCTGCACTCGTCTTCGCTTCTTGTTTCCCTTAAACTGTTATCATTTTATTGGCTCTTAACAAAGGAATTTTCACTCCAAATAATCAAGCAAACATTCTGTATTGGTCCTTGCTTATCACAGTTAGTCCTGTCCTTATAATAACATTCAATTCAAACGTTCAATAGCTTTTGTACTTTTGCCACACTACCACTTAGTCAGTTTCCATCAATCACATGCTGAAATAAATCTCATATAGAATCAAATTAAGTGCTCTGTGAAGAGTTTACATCACTTCCCAAGCTTGGGCCTTGAACAAGGACTCTCTAGTGCCTACTGAATATTTACTTCATGCTACCACTGCACAATATACTCTATTGCTCTTATGCAGAATCCCCATACTTAATGAGTCTTTTAGCATGTAAAAAGGAAAGGTTTATAAATAACTATACTACCAGAAAACACCCCTAAGCACTTCCTTTTTCAGTATTTACTAACAGCTTTTCCATGTTATTTTTTATTATTTATCTTAAGATTGAAATTAGACTTTATTGTGTCATGTTCAATATTCTACAGCAAAATACACAGAGCAGATTTCGTCTCGCCAACTGCCATTCACAAACTGCCTGCAAGATGCAAATCAAAGTGATATGTGGCCCAGACAGTCATTATATGCTAGCATAGATCAAATTGCATCTGTTTCTAATGCATTCACATATAAATTCTTCTCTTAAGGTTATTTTCACGGAAATCAATGTTCAAGAAGCAAGTCCCTGTCCTGGAAAAGGTTGCACAGACACTTTTCTTAACGTGTGACTCCTGTTCTGTGCCCCTGAACTCCATGTGACTCCTACAGAACAACTCTTTGTAAATTATGGTCATAATTTGTAACAGAGAGTAGTATCTCTGAATATACTCAGATGCATAGATGAATGAGGCCTGAGGAAGCTTACCTAAATGTGTTGACTATAGAATCATAAAATTTTGAATTTGAAAATGACACTTGTTTTTGAAGATAACATACATATTCAAGTTGCTGTGTCAAACCCTTAATCATTTTCAAATAAATCAGATTTTTTTATGATGTTTCAAATTATGATCATCATATCAGGAATTATGAAAAATTATAAATGGAAATGTTTTTTTCTTGCAAATAAACTTACTGGCTTCTTACAAAGTTTGAAAAAGAAAATCTGTAGAGGATATAGTGGAATTGCATACAAATGCTTTTTGTGTTTAAATTATGTACATACATTTTTGAAATTTTATAAAATTTCTCTACATTTCATTTCATAAGAACCCAGAGGTGAAATTTTGATTTGCAATAAAGTAAAGAGGTTTTAGGTTCCCTTAGTATGTCAATCTTATTTTTATCCAAAACAAATGCATTCATGGCAATGTGCAACAGGACTTAATTTTGTTCTTTTGTAACATATTTTCAAGGAAATGAATTATTTCAAAACCAGGTACCTTTGTGAAACAGGCACCTTTAGCTTCAAACTTTTTACAATTTTACATGCATTAGGATTTTTTTTTTTTTTAGATTTAAGGATTTTTAACATATCTTTATACTTATTTAATGCCATTCTGCACAGTTCTACTTAGAATTTGTCAAAAAGATTGTTGAAATGGATTTTGCCTGGTACAGCCTCGTATCTTTAGTCACTTCTCCAGCCCAGCATGGTTCTGTGACCACACGTGTCTCTGCTGCCCAATGCATATCGCCGTTTCGCAGGCCTGTCACTGCCTGCACGTCACTGCCTTGTCACACCCAGGCCCAGAAGACACATAAATAATGAGCTGAGCAAGACGGTGGCCCAGACTTTTGCAGGAGTTCAGAGGCTGGGTTGAAGGCAGATATAAGAGCTAGCAAATTCCTTTTCACAAAGGCATGCGCATCAGTGAAGAACACATGCCTGGTTTTTCCGTGGTAACTCTAGTAATCCACTAAGATGTCAACTCAAAATGAAGAAAAGGTCCTAATTGTCTACCTCAACTGCTCTGAAGTAGTTCTAAAGAAACTACTGATATTTTTAATAATAGCCCCCTTGCAGCAGAACCATAAAACATCATGTTGCTCCTTCTGAAAGTGCTACTATGTAATGTCTGTAGCTTTGGTTTTTATTTAATTTCGTGATTAAAGTTTTTATTGATTTTCCCGCAGGGTAGAATATATCAATATCTTGGGTTTCAAAGGAGCATTCAGTAAGAAGGAAACATAAAAGGCCTCAACGTATAAGCAGGTGCTTTATTTTAAATTTATGAAAACTCCACAGTGAATCCCCTGAGCCTGCTGCCAGAAGTTCCTTTCAATTGTGCAGCTCAGCTCTGCTTGCAGACCCAAGTCCCTTTGGTACCTCCCCGTTCACAGGCTTGTGCTTTTTAACTAGAAAAAAAGCTTGTTTAGGAGTCAGAAGGAGCTAATATTATTATATAGAAAGCTTTTAAGCCATCGACTGAATTCCATTAAAAGTTACTGTAAATCATGTGTGCTTATCCCTCCTCCGCCATTGGCAGGCCGTGGCATGCTGCCTGGGAGCTGCTGCCATCAGTGTGCGAGGACAGGACCGCTTTGGGCTGCCTCTGAAGAGTTACAGCCTCCCTGGGCTCAGAGGGGATGACACCACCAAAGCCCTGGCCACTGGCGGGCACAGCTGTGACTTCTACACCATCTCTAAGCCTGTAGCGCAGAGTCAGTTTGGTGGTTCGCAGATACGGAGCTTCAGACCAAAGTCACTCGCTAGTTCCCGTGCGTGTGTTCCCTCCAGGCCCGGGCCGTGGCACCGTACCGTGTTTGTAAAACAGGCGCACTGGGGGCCTTGCATGAGGAAACGTGGACAGCCCTCTCACCTGCAGAGCACATGCGCATCCCTCCTGGCACGTCCTGAGGAGCCGAAGCCACTTAGGATGGGGTGCAATAAATAAGTGACAGGGGTAGAAAATGGCTTCCCAGGAAATACCGTCCCAGTCCCCACGGAATTTGTAATCAGTTTTGAGCAATCAAAGCAAGGGCCAAGTGAGCGATGGTTGGTTCACACAAGAAATCTGCAGATAAAAACAGAGCAGGATTTACCCGAATACACTCGTGAGTTCATTGATGCTGTTTCTTCAAATAGGAAGGAAGCTCCTTAATAGTCTCTTTCACAGGCCTCTCTCCAACCATTTCCTGTTCCCACATTAGAGATTCCATGTCTAAGTGGATTGTAAAGGGTTAATCAATTATTAATAATGTCTGAATACATACTAGACGCACGGGGCCATGCCCCAGCTGAACGTAAGTGTACTGGTATGAGGTACTATTGTTAGTAATGAGCCATAGATAAAAGCAACCGCTTGACCCCTAGGACTGATTACACACTTATTAATCATATATGAGTGTTAGGAGATCTTTGAATGCATTTTATAAGCAAATCCTTAGTAAAAGGTGGAATTATTTTTCCTTTCCATTGCTTTTACACTTTGAAATGGCAACACAACATAAGGTAAGGTTGCAAAGATGTGATTTCAAAAATAGTCAACAGCGTGATGCTGAGTGTTTTCCTGAGGAGCTGCGGAAGTGTGCTGTGGCCTCTGCAGGGAGAGGCGATGGAGTGAAACGACTTCTCCTCAGAAAAAACAGCACGCCAAAAGAAGTCAATAAACAAAGGCTAACTTCATTTTGCTGCAAGGGTGGCCATTTTTCTTGACCTTATGAGCTACGTGCCCGAATTTTTGTATGGCTGAGAGCCATAAGACACATATCTCAGAGACCCTAGAGGAAGGGGACCTCCAGTAGAGTTTCAGAGAGCAGAAAGGCTGATGTTTCTCTGGGGCCCTGCATTGCAGCAGAGATGAGGGTGGTCTGCAGTGGCTGCTCTGCTGAATTCCCAGGTGACCCCAGTGGCAATTTCAGCAGCCCCTGCTGTCACTATCGAGACTTCAGCTCGCACAGCAGAGTGCAGCTGACACACCACCTCCCTGAACAGCCCCTTTGCCATATTTTGCTCAGACTTTGCCTTAGTACGGGAGCCACAGTTTAACTGCTTGCAGACTTGCTTGCTGATACACAGGAAAAAAAAAAAAAAGCTAGATTGGAGCCAGCAAGAGGTGTGTTTACTTTATTAGCCATAGCTGTTGTCTCATGCCCTGGTTGTCAGTTTGTCCCATCTGTCTGCATATTTCTTCCTGTGTGTAGGTTAGGTGACCTTTTGGACGGGGACCATGTTTTCACGCTCTGTGTGCATGTAGTCCCTGACACACTGGGCTTCTATGTGGGCCTCTCGGCATCACCACAATACCCAAACAGACTTAGAAAAAAAAAAAAAAAAAAAAAAAAGCACATTCTTGAATCTAACTTAAAAGGGAGGGAGGAAGAAGGGAAAAAAACATGTTGCCACATTCACCTAACTCTGACCACTGACCCAATCCTGTAGTTTTGGCAAAACCATGAAAGTCAAATGTTATGAGGTACTATTTGTACTACAGCTTTTAAATTGGGTTTGATCCATTCTCAGTGCATGTTCAAACCACCAGCAAACAGTTAGCAATATTATTATTAAGGTCTTAAAACAAGAGGCATTAGTGCACAGATGCGTGGTCTCTTTTAAGCATGGGCAGAATCTTTCCATCCTGCCAGGCTTAGTTTCAGACAACTTAACCCCACAGAAACCTCATTGCTCTTCACTGGAACACCACAAAAACCCTAACAAGCACAGAGGGAAACATTTGTTCCTCCTTCCCCCTTCCAGAATGTCTGATCATTCAGGACCTGCCATAAATATTTCCTGGCTGATTTTGTCTTACACATGAGCTGTATTTTCAGTTTTTTTCCTCCATTTCCCTTTTCTGTTTCTTTTTTACAAGCATCATTGCAATTTGTCAGCAAGCAACTTGGGCCAATCTCGCAAATAGTTTAGTTAACAGCTTATGAAATGAAATGATGTAAGGGTCCACTCCAAACAGGGTCAATTTAAACAGGCTGCCAAGTCTGTAACCTCAAGGGACTTGGACTGGGCTGAGGGGAGGCACCAAGCAGTGTGGGCTTGCAAAGATTGCTGCCAGGTGGGCTACAGATGTTCGGCTGCAGTCCACTTACATGGCATTCACCTAGGGAGATGCTAATTTGGCCCTGTGCATGTAGGAAATTAGCATGCGTATACATATTCACCCTGCAAAGGCCCCTCTCTGACTGTGCTGTCTGAAGCACTAAGGTTTATAGGTGCACTAAAATGGCTTCATAGGAAGCTGCAGAGCTGCTTGTATCAGCGCTGACTTTGAATTCGTTTAGTCAGCTATCTCAAAAAAACAAAAACACAGCATCCCCTGCTATAGATGGAAGCTGGGTTTCACGGCACATGCAGCTGCGGTCACTGTCTTGCAGCTGTTAAATGAAGAAATACCATGTGAACACTTGGTCTGGTTTCAAAAGACCTAAAAACACTGGCCAAGAAAAATGGTACATCACGGTGCTGCTTGGCTATCAGCCAAGACAAAGAAACTTGTAGATTTCTAGGGACAAGAGGCCATGTGAAAGGAATTTTCCTCCTTTCAAAGGCACATCAAAATCTACCAGAGGATTTATTTATTTATTTTTGTGTGTGCTCTTGGCAAAGCTTTGATTGATTGCTAATGCAGTATCAGCATTAAACTCACAACACTTAAAGAACGGCCCAGAAAACAAGGTGAAGGGGCATATCTTAAAACTGTGGATCAGCAGCGATACATAGAAGTTTAAGGCAGAATTAAAATAAAAAAAAACTCCAGATAAGATTCCCAAAAAGGCAATTAAAGCTAACTTTTCATAGGCAGGAAAGGATTATTCTGTGGTGAAGGCTCAAGAAAAGGAGCCAGGGAAGTGAAATTCTTGTGTTGACTCAGGCACAGACATCATCATGGGCTCAGGGACACAATGTGCAGCAGAGCAGAGATGCACAAGCTCACCCTGTGAGACCCACCTCAGGGTCCCAAAGCAACAGAGAGACAGTGCTCTGATTAGGACATTTAGTCCAATATTAATAAGGATATCACATTGCTCCACACAGGACACACCTCTCTGCCACTCTGGCATATGTGCGATTGGCCATCTCTCTGCATGGAGCTGCCCTGGTAGCCTCCATTCAACTACCTGGCAAAAAGGAGTATATCCAGAGTATTACAGACTTATCAGGAAATTGCTGGGTCTTTTGAGTGGACAGGAAACTTCATTTGAAATACAGCACAAAAATAGTAAGCTTTGTTGTTTTCTGTAGGGCTATTTCTGCAGAAGAATAGAGAGAGATGTATAAAAAGTCAGGCAAAGGGACATAGGACACCCAAAAAGAGATCAGGTCCTTTGGGGAGAATGATCTTTTCTTCATTCACAAGCATCTTCTTCAGTTAGCTGAGCAAAACGTCTGGCTTGGGCCAGCTCCTGGGCTTGTTTATATACTGGAGACTGAGAGCCAAACTTTCCTAGCAGGAAATGAGTGAGACTGCAAAGAGAATACTTCGATAATACAAAAGCAACTCATAAGCTTTGGTAACCACGTTATTTTATTGGTTTGTTTGTTTAATGCCGATGCTATATTAAAGGTCAAAGATGCATTAGATGTTAGGGGAAATAAGTACTCAGGCTAACAGATAAACGTCATAGAACCCCAAGTAAATAACAAGGTCCATATGTATAGATTGTTCATAAGAGACAAACCATTTTTTCCCCCAATCTGAAAAGACAAATTCTGTATCTGCTAAATCTCCATGTAAGGTTGAGCCAAACCTTGCTGCCCTTTCTCAAGGGAAATTCCCACTTACTTCAGGGCGGTTTTTCTATGAATAAGACTTCAGTATCTGGCCTATTATTTTGGCCTTGTTTCTTCACATTGCCCTTGAAAAGCCACTTTTGCTAAAGGCTCCGTAAAACACAGTGGCGGAGTCATCACAAACCGACCACACTTGTGTGAGCAGGGAGCACAGTCCCAGGCACTTTTATCTGGTTCTCAGAAAAAAACATTTCCCTTTCCATCCCCTTTTCTCGCTAGCATTCCTCTGCGTGTACAAAGTTAATGGAGGAAGTTAAACATCCTGGACATGTTAGTCTGAAATAGCATCTGACAACTGGAAGAAGTGGCTGTATTATGGATTTGATCCAAAGCCCTGAGAAGTCAAGGGAAAGATTCCCATGACATTGTCAGCTTTAGGATTAGTTTCTGCTTGCAATAGAGGACGCTAGAAAGACACTCATCGTGCTCATAGTACACACACCAGATAGCCTTTGCCAAGAATGTCCCTCAGATCTTTAGGAGGAGGAGGCTAAAATAAAAGCCATCAGAACACATGGTTAACTACATTGCATCTCACATGAAATATGCTTAGGAATCACCAGCAGGAGATTACTATGGAGGCAAAATGCTATTTCAAATTGGAGCCAAATGGTGATTAAAGGAACCTGAATGGTTTATGCAGTGACCCCTCCCACAAATGTATCATGCATCTGCAATCCCTTTGCCCTCCAGTAAACTGCTGTGACTGGATCATTACCCCAATCAAAGCGCCCATCTCACATGCTACAGAATCAGGACCAGGCCACATTCTCCTTCACTCCTCAGGATTCGCTGGAGTACGTGAGAGCACAGGCTGGGTTCATCTCCAGAGCACCCCTAACACTGGTTTTGAATTTGTCTCAAAAGAGCTGCTCAGCATCTGAATATATACAAATTGTTAGGAGCTCCAAAATCAATGATGACGTCGAACATTCCTAGGAAAGGAAGTTATGTACTGTCATCAGGCTGAGTCTTTAGGGACATTTAAAGTCGTTTATAAAATTCATCCAAGATGTCATTTTTTTTTTGTGAGAAGCTCAAGAAATCCATATTTTTTAAGTGGTCTGGATCAAGTTCTTTGATTCTCTAATGAAGAAGTCACAATGCTCCCCAGAATCATCCTCAGAGCCTGCGATCCTGCTGAGTGCTAATTCCCCCGCTCTCTCCTCCCTGGTAGCAGTTGCATCAGAAGGGCCGTGGGGACAACTGACCTCAAAACTGGTAACGGAGTCAAGAGGCTGAGTCACAAATCCCATGTTCAGTGGCTGATGACTTCCTTTGAAGAACTGCCAGTCTGGGATCTTTCACTAGTAATAACATTTTTTTCCTAAAAAAAATCCAAAGGTAATAAATTACAAGGAGTACAACATATTTTGTGCGTTGTGGTGTGATGATCAAAAGACGTTACCATTCCACTTCACATGTTTGCAGACAGTGAGCTGTTGCTTTAGGTAAGTTACAGGCAGCTTTTGTTTCCCTGGAATACTGAAACTTTATCCTGTTTTTAAAGGATGTGGGTGAGTGCACAGGGGAAAGGAGAAGCAGCACTGCGCCATTCTCATTCCCCTTGTCTCTTTGTCCGGGATCGAGCCACAGTTTCTTCTCCAGAGGGAAGGCCGACACTGCTGGGAAACAGGAAGAACAGAGTGAAAAGTTAAAGGTAGCTATTTATTTACCTATTTCCGGCACTCCCTTGAGAAATTCTGCTGGAATATCCCAAGGGCTTAGAATGAGACAAGGTTCTGAGATCTTCAGGAAAAAACAAGTATTTGTAAAACGCCTGTGCATTGGAGACCTGGGCTCCATTACTGGATGATTATGGCAGCCCTTCTCCACACGTTCATCCTTATAGATACTGCAATTTAACAGCGACCATAGAAGAGGCGAGACCTGCTCCTGAAATTATAATCATTAGGAAAGTTTAATTTCAGGATGCTTTATTCCAGATTCTATGTTGACCTGTATTTCCAGTTCCACATGGAACATGAAATCGAAATTCTGTAAGAAGCAGTTCTGATGGTACAGCTGAAATGGCAAAGAGCAAAACTAAATCCTGACACAAAAGCCAGCTGCATCTTAAGATGACATCTAGTCCAAGTTATCTTTTTATTAATTCTTTGAAAGTCTTCACTTTGCATCTCAGGAAATAATTCCTGCGTTTTGTTCTTCAAATGCAAGAGCCATTGGATAAACTAAAACCTAAAAAAAAAAAAAAAAAAAAAAGAGAGAGAGAGAGAGAGAGAAAATGAAAAAATACATTTGTAATGCAACATCAAACAATTATTCTATTGGCACACCTTCATAACAGTTTCTTTATGCAAACTTTACAGCCTTCACACCTTTTCCTGATTCTGTTATTTCCAGTGCATTTATTTCAATGAAAGTGTCTGTAAATCTTTTAAGCAATTCTGAAGATTGTTCCTTATTCCCATGGTTAAGACGTGTGGCTATGCAGAAAGCATGCACAAACTAGCAATGGATAGCAAAAATGGAGCGTTCTCATCTTCACACCACTTGCAAACCCTGTGTAGAAGCATACTATTTATGGTACACTATGATGTTTCTTTTTACTTCCTAGAGAGTTCTTTTTTTATGGTGTTAGATACATAAGTTACAAAACAGGAGCATTGAAGAAATTGCTCTGAGTAAACAAGAACTGTCCAGATCCCTTAACCAGACCTTGAAATGAATAAAAATTAAACCTTTCTAGGTTTAATCCAGTCCTGTGAAAAATAATATGTCAGTATATTGATCCAATCACAACCCAGCAATACTGGAGTCTTTCAGTAGACTTTCCATTGTGACAGCATTTCTAACCTGTTTTCTACTCTGTATGTTCTAAATTTGCAAGTATTTCTCTGGACATCCAAACCTCAAGATATGAACAGAGCTTTGGGCAAAGTTAGTTGATGAATATCACTGTATGGCTCAGGTCCCATCTCTAGGTTTGAGGCTTGTTTGTCACCGAACCAGAAGAGTGATAATATCATACAAAATAGTATTCAACTTCTATCTCAGCAAATTCAATCCCATAATATTTGTATAATAGCAACATTTACATCACTTTCTTGCCTTCTCTAAATCTTCAAAGCATGTGGGGGATTTATTATTATCATTATTCTTCTCTGGTATTTTATCTGTCTATCCATCTTGGTTTTGCTGTGAATGAAAAAGTGAAGAAGATGCAATAAGTTTTGTACTTGACTTTGCGAGTTATGAGATCTGCAGTCACGTTCACCTTTTTACAGAAGAGAACATGCTACTCTTTGCCCATATGTTAAGAGGATTCTGTGACTTGCTGAACTTTAACAGAAATGTCAGCTTCCCTAATCGAAGTATGTGTCAGGGCTGTTCTTTGTAATGCTGGAGATACCATCTCAAACACTTCATTTATGGTGTCAGACTGCTGAAAAGGATTTGCTTAAGTTTGCAAAGGCCACTGAGAATCATATCCTTAATGTTATGTGGTTGATATTGTCCTATTTGTCTTAGTAAACTTATCTCTCAGCAAAGTAGCTAGATGACAAAGATATTTCCTCTAAGGATCTTTAATCTCTTGTGCAGACTGTACACAGGGAGCTTGTAATAAAGTGAATTAAAAGATGTGGTTTTGTTTACCCTTTACACAGGCATTAGTCTGGTATTGCAGAATTGTACAACTCTGAATGGGCTTTTTCTATGAATAGCCACAAGAAAGATCGGAGAGATATCAGAGCCAAGGCTTTATAGCTTTTTTCCCCTAAAAAGTGAGAAACTACAGGAGCTATCCCAGGGTCTTTTTGCATGATGTGGTTTAGCTCTATTAGCCAGCTCCTGGTACTAGGATACTAGCTGCAGATACAGTCCTGGTTCTTCATCCCATTTAAAAAAGTCCTGAACTATACTCAGAATGTAAGTTGAATGGACATATAAAACAGTCTATTTGAGGGAATGGTGGTGTTTTCTCTGAATATTTTCAATTTTTATTGAAATCAGCATGTGTGAAGTGCGCTCAGATCCTTAACAATTTCCTCTTGAATTGATTAGTTTGCATAGTGAAAGGAGTTTTACAAACATCTTCCTTTAAATTCACATGGGAAAGGTATTCACTACACTGTTTTATTTTTTTTTCTCATGGGAGAGAGCACCACTGCACCCATCTGTACTTCTGTTTTCCTTAATTCATTTCAAAGGTCCAGACTGAGCTTGGATCTTGCAACTTCATTTAAGCAGAAATCCAAATGAAATATAGCAAGTTTAGCTTGAACAAAGAATGTAAGATTGGATCTTAGGATTTTAATGGACATGTAGCTATGTCCTTTCAGGGATGTTTTTCTTACTTGACTAAGATACAACTACCATTTGTGGAATATGTTTCAATAGAAGCATCTTCATTCAAATCTTAACTTGCTGCAAAATTATATCAGTTTCATTAAAGCTCAGTTTAAGAAAACATAAAATGTTTCAATAACTTAGTTTTAAAACAGATTTTCTTTTTGCATATTTGGATTCTAGAATAAAATATTTACAAAAGCAACCAAAAAAATTAAATTGATATAGTGAAGCATTCTGAATAAATCATAAGAACTGCTAATATTTTATAAATTGACCAAAAAAAAAACATTTTTAAAATTTCCAAATCATTCTAGGAAGGTTTTTGGACCCACTCATTGAAGATTCCTCGACAGAGCGGTTACCCTGGCTATGCTACCGAGAGCTGCTGGTCTGAATCCCCCTCCCACACTCCTGCACAACTTGCAGTGCCTGCAGGCTGGATATGGGCCCAGCCTGACCCAGCTCTGGACAAGCTGCTCCAGGTGACCCTGCCTGTGTAGGGGGCTGGACCAGATGTTCTCCAGAGGTGCCTCCAGCCACAGCTGCTCCGGAATCTCTAATATATTGTCATTCCTCCCGTCTTTTTCTCTGCCTCTTTGGACACTTAAAAACACTTCACCCCATTTAATCAGGTGGATTCAGTATCATCTTGTAAAACTGCCAGCTACCCTATTCCCGCTCCTCTTCATCCTTCTCTGTCCCGTGGCTCGATCTGGCAGGCTTTCAGTTACTCATTTTCCAGATAACATAATGAGGAATAAACTGGGACCTCAATGGATGCTCAATAGGGGACAGATGTAAGAAACTGTTCCCCTGTCAGTAGCACTTTTGCAAGGCACTCATTTCTATTGCTGAGCCCATTTAAAGTTTATCTTTGTCCTACAGTACCAGCAAGCAGGGCTGGCAATTTCCTCAATCCAGCAGCCTCACTTTGCTGCCCTTTCCCTGAGCGAGAGTGTTTCCTTTCAAAAGGATTCCATGTAATACCCTGCAAATTATCGGGAGTGGTGCAGAGTGATTTATTTTGTAAGCCTTACGCTGAGGATGGAAATTGCTTTTCCTTGCCCGGGCACGTGGCTGGGGCGAGCACAGCCCCCCTTCCCCGCGCGGCCCAGCAGGGGTGCGGGAGGCGAAAAACCAAACGGACTTCCCGCTTGGAGCCAGCTGTTTGGAGAAGCTCCATTCTTGAAGGGAAGCAGGGCTCCAGTTTGCCCAGCCCTCCCTGAGGGAAGGAAAAGGCTGGTCCTTCCCTTCCTGCTGGGGTCTGTACCCAGAAATATGCCAAAATATCCCAGGCCTGGGCTTAGTGCTTGTAATTAGGCGATCTGGCCCAGCCCTGAGTGCCTCCCCACACCTAACAGAGGTAGTTGCTAAAGAAAATATTGGTAGCATTTTCTTTATCCAGCCTGTTTTATAAACTGAAAAAATACTAAAGCGTCAGGAAAGGAATCCCCAAACTTCCTGTTTTTCAGAAAGCCAAACTGCCTCAGAGTCATCTCAAATTAGAAAGAGGATACAAAAGAGCAGACTCATTTATTTGATACAGTTTAGCAA
This sequence comes from Nothocercus julius, assembly GCA_013398735.1. Classification (NCBI taxonomy): domain Eukaryota; kingdom Metazoa; phylum Chordata; class Aves; order Tinamiformes; family Tinamidae; genus Nothocercus; species Nothocercus julius. Next base: position 6,558,843 of record VZSV01000002.1, on the reverse strand, counting down.
AGAACTCCTGTGCAAAATGCACATCTCAACATTTCTTAACTAAAGACTGAATAATATACAAGAAAAGGAAGCTAAAAGCAATGTGAAAGAACTGTCTTCACTCTTCCTCCCTTCTGCCTATTTGCTGCCCTACCCTTATTTATGTTTATGCTAATAACTGAAAGCCCTAGTGACCCCATTACCTAGATGTAATTCAAACATACAGTAAGACTCATCCAAGAAAAAATCATTCTTATATTATTTAGCAGTATTTAGAAAAGGATTTGGTATGGATATGAATAACAAAAAGTCTTGTAACAGCAAAAATAATATTTTCCAGATAGAAAACTTCATGCTTCATGGTTGAGGTCAATCTCTAATTTCTAGGGATTAAAGTGAATCTATCATAAAGGTGGATTATCTTAACACTTCTTTCCCTGGAGTAGCTTTCACTTTCTTCTGAAGATTTGCTCTTAGTCACAGCCAGAGGGAAGAAAATGTTCTTGATGTGTTTGATTCCATACTGCAGTTTCTACTTCTTGATGATTTATATTCAAAATAGACAAGGAAGGTAAAGAATTTGAGAAATAAAATGAAATCCTTCTTACTTTAGCAATGGAAGACCAAGGCTATTTGTAGCCTTTTTCAAGGGCATTTATGGGATCTCTGGCAAAGTCACATCTCGTGACTGTCTCTAAGAGAAACCTTATTCATGAGCCGTTTTTCCTTTTGATGGAACAGCAGCCATGCTTTTAGTTTTGCTCACAAATGGAGAGCACAAGAAAGACGCCTTGCCTTGAGACTCCCACAGCTGGGCACAGTTTGCTTTCGACTGGGATGCAGTAAAGTTGGCTCACTTTTTAGTGTTACCAGTTCCAGAATGTGAATAGCCAAATGAGCTCTTATTTAAAACACCGAAGTGATGAAATCTGAGATTTATATAGTAGACACAAGAGATATAGAGTGCTGAGGAATTAAAATATGTTTGTGGCTAATTCATCAGAGATGCTGCTCAGGGAAGATGTAGCTGATTGTGATTTCCCTATAGCATTGTGAAGGTTAGTATCTGCCTCAGTTATAGCTGCCCTATAAATGACAAGAGCTCAAGAGAAATGTTAGCTTCAATCTCCCTTTAACAATGTGCAAATCTGAGGGGGCTGAATAGCAGGCACTGCTTTGATCCTAGGTCTTTCTCACAGCTTCTGTTCTTCTGGCAGAGTCTGAGTCCACCTCCGTGATGTCTGGGACAAGGGTATCTGCTCACAGAGCTGTCACAGGGAGAAATAAGTTCCATGTTACTCATTGCATCAGGATGGACTTACTATCTCACTAATGGAAAAATTAATCAAATTTTCTTTTAAGATAAAAGTAACTTTTTTTTTTTTTTTTTTTTTTTACTGATCCCCATGTCATTTTAAATGACTTCTGTTGTCTCAGCTTTCTTAGCCTGTAAAATACAGCTAATACAGCTAATCTGGTTAGCTCTGTTCCTAAAGCCCTTTTCATAATGTAAAGTGATAGTATAATCTAGGTTTTACCAGGTATCCTGAATGGAAAAAAAAAAATTGTTCCGTTTTAAACTTCAAGAATAAAAATGGATCTATAAAGAAATAAAAAACACTCGTTTCTCCATCTCCTTTTAATCTTAAATGGGCTTAAAGGGAAGGCATAATTTGTCAAGTGTTACAACGTTCTTCTAACAACTGAACTACCTAATGAATGTTTTTTAGAAGGAGAGGTAATTTTTTCTGGATAATTGAAAAACTTTAAAAAACTCTATAAAATTGTGTCTGAAAACAAGAACAAAACCCAATTTTGCTATCTGGTTTCTTCTTTCAGAATGTTTGGATTCTACAGCTCCTTTCATTAAGATAAGTCTGGTTCATGCATGAACACAATCTACATGATTGCCAGTGAAACTAAGGCAAGGAGGAACATCTCCTCTCCCCAGATAGGCATTGTACCAGCCCTGAGGTTTCGCATGCAAAGTTCTCTGCCTTCTGGTCTTAGTGTTGTGCAGAGTTGCTGGAGGCTGCTGAGCAGCTGCCTTTTGCCCTGCCTGACACTCTCAGTGGTTATTGTGGGGTCTGCCTAGCTTAATTCTTCAACAAGTGCCTCACCACTGTTCAGGGCTCACTGCTGTTTTCCATATGATATACAGGGTATCTATTCAAGTACCTGAAAACTAAGAGATACACAAGTGCAAATGCTTTTAATGAATAATTTTCTGAATTGATGGTTAAGCATATTTTTAACCAACTGTTTGTTACAAGCTGATCCCTTTTCTTTACTTTATTCCTCACAGCACAATAATTTGAAATTTGCAGGGCAAATTAAATAAAACAGGCTGACCAAATGGCAGAAAAAGGGCAGAAAAGGAGCCTGTCACCACATCCCACTCCCTTTCCTAGCCTGCAGAAATTCCTTCTGTGTTCCTGCCTTTGGGCTATGCATTTCCCTTCCAGCCACTGTTTCTCTATGGAGCTTCCTCAGTCCACACTATTCTGAAAATCTGTTGGCACTGAACTCCTGTAATTCTCAATCTGCCTCCCTTTGCTTTCATTCTTCCAGTTTATCCTTATTTTTGTCTTGGGGAGACTTCCCTCCTTCCTTCCATCCTCCTACTGCTACCACTGTCTTCATCCCTCCCCCTTTTGGGTGGCACCAGACCAACAGCATCAGCAAGGAGAGCATTTTTGGTGAGCACTCCTGGGATGACTGCGTCTACCTGTTAACATGTTGACAACCAAAGATTCACTCCTAATTTTCTCCTTTAGGCTACAGGGATCACTCTGCTTCCTTTTTGCTTATCCTAATGTTTGTCTCACCCTAAATAAACTGATTGCTCTACCTCTAAAGTGGTAGGAAACTAGTCCAGCAAAAAAAAGGAGTGAACAGCTTTCTGGCTGTTTAGTGAGTCAAATTGGTCAAACTGAGGTGTCATGAAGTGTCAGCACTGTGCACGGAAAGAAGAACAGATGCCTTACTAAGAGTAGGGAAAGCAGGACACCCTGCTTTCTGTAAAGCACTGTAAAATACTGAGGCACACAGAGCACAGGAGAGAGTGAGTTTTGTTGCTCTCTATACCAGTAGTGTGTAGTGGCAAGGGCACCTCATTGCACAAATAGAGTCCCCAGCCTGAAAACCCCTATGTTCTTGCTCACATAGGGCCATTATATCAGCACAGGACTCCTGAGTCGAAAGTACAGTTGATTCAGCTCCAGCTCATTTCCGCTGGGTCTGGCTGTGCTGAATATAAGCACAGGAGCACAGGTGAGGGTTAAAGGGCAGGCTAACGTGGGAGACACTGTGGTGGGGGTCTGCTACAGGCCACCTGACCAGGACGAGGAAGTCGATGAGGCCTTCTGTAGTCAGCTGGAAGTAGCCTCACGGTCACAAGCCTGGTTCTCATGGGGGACTTCAACTACCCTGACATCAACTGGAGGGACAACACAGCCAGGCACAAACAGTCCTGGAGGTTCCTGCAGTGCGTGGATGATAACTTTATGATGCAGGTTGTGGAGGAGAGGTGGGTTACTGGACCTCGTGCTGACAGAGAGGGGCTTGTTGGAGATGTGAAGGTGGGGGCAGCCTCGGCTGCAGTGACCATGAGCTGGTGGAGTTCAGGATCCAGCGAGGAGGGAGCAGGGCTGTAAGTAGCCTTGCAACCATGGACTTCAGGAGGGCCAACTTTGGCCTCCTCAGAGGCCTCCTAGGAAGAATCCCGTGGGCTAGGGCTCTGGAAGGTCGGGGGGCCTGTGAGAGTTGGTTGGTGTTCAAGCAGCACCTCCTCCATGCCCAGCAACAGTGCGTCCCTGTGTGCAAGAAGTCAGGCAGAGGGGGCAGGAGGCCTGCGTGGATGAGCAAGGACCTTGTGGCAATGCTCAACCAGAAAGTGGAAAAAAGGACAGGCTCCTTGGGAGGAATATAGGAATGTTGTCAGGGAATGCAGGGAAGTGACACGGAAAGCTAAGGCACAGTTGGAAGTCAATCTGGCCAGAGATGTTAAAAATAACAAGAAAAGCTTCTTTAAATATATTTTAATAGCAAAAGGAAGATCAGGGAAAATGTGGGACCGCTGGTGAATGGGGTGGGTGCCCTGGTTACAAAAAACACGGAAAAAGCAGAGTTGCTGAACACCTGCTTTGCTTCGGTGTTTACCAAGGGCAGCCCTTCAGAGTCCCAAGCCCCAGGAACAAGAGAGGAAGCCTGGAGAGAGGAAGAGCTGCCCCGGTTGAGGAGGACTGGGTCAGAGAGCACCTAAGGAAACTCGATACCCACA
>VZSV01000002.1:6502105-6550139 GCA_013398735.1 Nothocercus julius | reverse complement strand
TTCCTTTCCTTTCCTTTCCTTTCCTTTCCTTTCCTTTCCTTTCCTTTCCTTTCCTTTCCTTTCCTTTCCTTTCCTTTCCTTTCCTTTCCTTTCCTCAGCAACAACAACATACATCAGGTACCTTGCAGCCCTTTAAAAAGCCACAGTCCAGAAAAGCACCTAACCACAGGCCGATCTCAACTGAAGAGGCTACTAGTATGCTCAAAGTTATGCAAGTACTTAAGTGCTTTTGTAGATCAAAGCTTGGATTTACTGATGTGTATCTGAAGATCACAGGCTGATCCATTACTCCAGAACACCTTGGAAATAGGTTTTGTTTGCTCCTTCTTCTTTGTTTGCATTCCTCTGAGATTTTGGTAAAGAAGGCAACTATTTATTTTACCACTATTAATGTTCTTGACCGAAAAATAGAAATCCTACTTTTAACGGTACATTATGCTGTCTCATGAGGGAAGAGAAAAAGGAAATTGTTTATGAATATCATATATTTTGGATAAAGATATAAGGCTATTTTATCAAGACTAGCTTTGTTACAGATGTTAAAAGCACCTGCCAAGGATGAAAGGAATTACAAAAGCGGCTTGTGGCACAGCAGGCCCGGGGCCCTTGATCAGTACTTCCTTTTCCCATTCCCCTTTTCTGAGATATTTCCTCTTCAGAAGTAAAATCCATGCTTTGCTGAAGTTCAGCAAACAAAATCTCAGTTCAGGAAAAAAATATTGGTATTATTTTTCTTTTTATTAATTTACTTTAATAACTTCTTCCATGTTTAATTGATTCCCATTTTAGAAGAAGTTTGCATGCTCTAAGGCTTCTTTAATTTTATTCTTCAAAACTAGAGTTAATTAAAAAGAAAACTTAATCAGAAAGAAAACAATTATTTCACAATCACTCAAGGCTGTATCTCTTCTGTTCTGGGAGCAGCAACTCACAGAAAGAAGCAAAGTTGGCAGATCTGTGGGAGATGTGAAAGCAAGACAGCCTGCTCCTTCTCAGGCTTGCCTGTTACCTCAATGCCTCAGTGAATAAGCCATGGGATCAAACTTCCCATGGAGTCTGAAGGAGCAAAGCTTCATCATCCTTCTTCATAGATCTTCTGGCTTTCTTGTGGGAAATCCAGTAGGGAACTAACTGGGGTATAACCCTGCAAGAATATCCATCTCTCTTCCCCAAATACTCAGATGGTGACAATCCATATATCCCTAGAAGAATCCTAGTGATTCAACATCTTAAAACAATTCTCATATTTGTAATCTGCAAAAATATATTAATACTCCTGGCCCTCTTCCTCATCTGGAAGAAGGAAAAACATATGTTAAGACTCATGGCAATCTAGTGAAATTTGTCCAAAGTGGGGGGAAAAGCAACAATTTTCAAGATGCCTTCACCCTGGTTCTGTGCTCGTGGAAGGCTAGAACGCTCTAGATCTGCTCTCATGTTTAGCTTGCCACGTCTTCTTTGCTGGGAGTCCCCAGCTGAAAAGACAACAATGTTTTAGCCTCCTGTAACGGCTGCTCTTTTCCAGGGATCCTGCAGTGAGGGCAGACACTGCATTGGACAGACAGGGTGATTCTGTTTATGCTGGGATCTGGGCACAGCCAAATGAGAGACACAGGCCTTCCACCTCCGACAAGCCACCAGTGCTGCAAGTCTCTTGCTAAGCTCTCGTCAGCACAGGGCTGGACAGGCACACAGGCTGGACACTCTTGATGCTCAGAAGTTACCTTGCTTGACTGAAGCAAAAGAACAGTTGAAATTCAGTTTGAAGGTCATGCTGAAATTATCCCTTAAACCTTGCAAGATCATTATCAATAAGCAGGAAAAAAGTTTTTAGATTATGATGTCTGATGTGTAATGATACATTTCACCTTATGAGGCAAATTGCATAACGAATGGATGCCAAGAGAGCCTCAAGGAGGAAAGCTCAAGGAGAAACAATTAGCACTTTCCAGTCATCAAAAATGAACCCATACTGCCATAGCTGCTCATCACAGATGAATCTATTCTCACACAAGCAAATGCATGGGTGGTGAAAGTAAATAGCTGCATTACCCTAAATGCCTCATAATCATCCTTAATTATGATGAACAGCCATTATTACTATTATCATTATTACTACTAGACCTGTTACACATAACACTGGTTTCAGGAGGCTTTGCATTAGGCCTTAAAGCATCCCAAACCAATATGGTAACGTGCTGTAATATCTATCTGTCTTTTCCGATATTTTCTTCAATTGTGCTTTATCAATAATAAAATACATGTATTATAGTTGAAGAAATTTTGTCTCTTATTTTTAAAGTCTGCTTTTGCTCAGGCACTAACAGAATGTTGTTGTGTCTTAGCTTTGTTTTTCATTTCCACAGTTTTTGCAACAGTCGGCATATAAGACCCTGACAGATACAAGCAGTTTCTACAAGAGCAAAGTTCTCTTCTAACATCATTATGCTAATACTTTGTGAGTATGGGAATTCCATTTTGTCAGAATTTTTCCTAGAAGGTATGTCTTATGCCATTATAATATAATATATACCATCTATGCTACAACTTTAAACCAAGGGAGATGAGAAAATTTAACCCAACTTTCAGTGTAGTTATTCAAAACTAGATAGAACAGTCACTTGCAGTAGAGATAAGAACAAACCAAACTCTGGTGCAAACCAAATTCCTGGCATTTTTTTTCACTTCCTCCTTTTTTTTTTTTTTTTTTTTATCTCTGCACAAGTTTGAGCTGCATAAATTGGGTCAGGATGCCCTTTTCCTGCTGCGGAAGCTTTTCTCTTTGTTATAGGGAACTTCACTAACCAGAATTAAATTCTGTTATTGTCTGGGAACACCTTAATTACATGTCTCATGCCCAATTTTCCTTGTGTACAACTGTCCACACTCCCAGTCTTCCTGAAAGGTGATCCAGTTACAAGCTTCCACTCCATAAAAAAAAATTTCAGGAGTTAATACTCTGACTCTCATTTATTAAGCAAAATTGTGATTAAAATGCAAGATGCTGGCTTCCTGAGAGCATATTCCAGCTCTGACATAATAGGGATTCAATGTCCTAGAGTATTTTACTGTGAATGTAAAAAGTACCTACTTTAATAAGAAAAGGATTGATTTTGAAACTGGCACAAGGCTCTAATGATTGAAAATAATGTATTGGTTTTTTTTTTCAGTTAAAGCCATCTTTCCATTCATAATGGAAGATCGTGCTCTTCTTGAGATTGATCACCATGGGCCTTGGGTGAAGCCTGGATATTTCCTTCTTACACAGCTAACATAAGGGAAGGAACAAGCTGTCAAGGTGGATAGTTGGCATTTTATGTAGATAGAGAAGTGTGTGTTAGAAAGTCTTCTGAATTCGGTGGGAATAGACAGAAACACAGACTGCCTGTCCTGCTGGGCCCAGGTAGAAGATTGTGGGTTTTGCAAGTACTCCTGTACATGGAAGAGTCAAATTTAGGCTTTCATCTACCTGCCCACAACTGTGACTGCCTGATTGGAAAGGTGAGACTGAAAATACAAACCTGAAACACAGCATGCTGCCAGTGATCTGATGTGTATTTGAAAGCATGAGAAGGAAGCAGGCAGGCAATGCAGTGAAAATGTAGGTGTCTGGTATTACTACAAATGTGGACTTGACACCACCAAGATGAATTTGCCATTGTTGTGGCAGAGCTACACTTTAGGGATTGCTCTGGGCTAATGGCTTCACATGTCCAAGGCCGGAAGCTTCTAGGATTCTTAGTTGTGGTTATGATTTTTGGTCCAGGATGTTCTCAAAGAGATGGCCTCTATTCATTGTTTTTGTTGGTGTCTAATGTGGCTTTTTTTAAAGCCCAGCATTTATTATAATTCTTCCATTTGCTATTATTTATTTTATTAATTTAGAACACTTACTGCCTAGCAACAAGTGCCTTTAATTTTAAAAATATATAAATTTTAAATATCTCCATAAATTAATGTGCCACCCCCAACAAGTGGCAGCACTAAAACCATCACTCACCTGTCACTAGCTGATGATTAAAGGAAGGGACAGAATAATAATCTGCCTAAAGCAATGTAGCAACAAGAGCTGCATGCACAATGTGCACTGTTCTTCCCTGCAAGCTGCATCATGTTGAATCTAGGAGACACAAAACCAGTTACAGGAAAAGTAAAGTTTCTTTCTGACTGAGGAACAGTGGTTTCCAGTTTGTTCAGCCTATCTGTGCTACAATGATATTTTTCTTTATTCAGCATGTTGGTACATTTTGCTAGAGGTACTTTGCATCTGACACCTGGTGTTATCTGCATGGTGACCATAATGCACCCAGTGCTTAAAGCACCCAGACCTAAAATGTCCTGAGCCGAGTGCCTGGGCCTGATTCCACTGGCGGTGTAGAATAGCTCCATGGGGGTAGGAAATGCATAAAAGATGTTTACTGGACAGCAACAGTCAGGGAGCCTCAGGGTATCTTGTCATTATTTATATTTGAATTGCAGTCACCATCACTGCCAAAAACCCACAGCGATCTCCTATTTTGCATCTTTGCCTATCTGTAAGTTTAAGCCTTGATTCAATGCTCACTAAAGCCAACGGAAAGCTTTCTGTTTCGAAGGGATTTGGCTCTCACTGCACTGGAGTAAATCAGGAATGCTCAGCCTATACACTGTAGGCCATATGCAGTTTGCTAGGATAATTTATCCAGGTCATGGCCAGCCCCAAATTTCCCTTTGCCCCTGGAAAAATGTTCCCTCTCCATCATGTGATGGTGATTTGGAAGGAGGGCAGGCAGGAACAGGAGGGCTTGCTTGCTGCAAAGCAGTCCATGCTTACCTCTTTCTCAGGAATGACTCAGGAGCTAACAGGGTCTTACCTGTGCATTTCTCCTGTGCGATGTAGGCAAAGTCTGTTCTGTAAACAGCAAAACCAGGCGTGTAGCAGCAAGTCCCTGGGAACCCCATGAAGAGCCTCTGCTCTGTGGAGCAAGGTGTGTTCTCCTCCCTGCTGGAAGCGCTGGGTCCCACACCATCATGGTGATTGCATCAGCACCAGATCCTACAGGCAGCGTGGTGGGTTAGTCTGCGGTTGGAAGAGAGAAGGTGTGTAGTTTTTGCTGCTCCTACTGTAACCGAGTTTCCATTCTTTCATAATGTAAAACTCTCCCTGGGTTCCAGCCCAAGCCTTTCAGGAGGCAAAACCACTTGCTGAATGTCATGAAGAAAGTGAGTTGCTATGCTAAAATGCTGGCAGGAGTTCCAACCCAGCAGAAAGTTTAGAATGGGATGAAAACACAGCACAGAAAAATTGTATGAACAGCACTTTGTGTGTGCTGTAAGTACTTGGTGTGCACTTGGTCAACTTTTTCTTTTATATAACAAAATGCATTAAAAAAAAAAAAAAAAAAAAAAAAAAAAAAAAAAAAGATCAGAACAGGGGGGAAGAAAAAGAAAAAAAAAAAAAAAAAGAAGAAGAAAGGAAAGGAAAGCAAAAAAATGTTCTCCTAAAGGGACCACCTGGTAGGAACATAGCCATGGTTGTTAGCTTTGGCAGTAATTAAGATGGGGCAGTTATTCAGAGGCCTAGGTTTCTTGGCAGTCTCTGCTCAGCCCTTTTGCTCTGGTGTTCATAATCACTGACTGAGGACACACAGCAGGAAAATTAAGGATTGAATGGGCTTGGAAAGACTGACCTGTTCTGCGGTCTCTGGAGTGACTTTTTTGAACAAAGATACATGGAGTCTACTTAGCCCTGCAAGAGCACTTTACAAATACCTGGAACAAACTAGGGGTAATAGTCTGGGTAGATTAATCTGAGCATTGCTAGCATGCATGGAATGCTCCTGAGCCTTGAGCTAACTCGTTCAAAGCTAGCTCGGTGGTTTGATGCTGCTCAGACATACTCTTGCTGGGCTGCGTGGGACTTTGTCGCTGTCACACGCTGAGCACTTCTTCTGCCTTCCAGTGTAACACTTGTTGTCTGGTGCCAACACTAGCTAGTCCCTCTATAAAAACACTCAGCTGCACATTTTGTAGCTTCTGTAAGGCATGTTCTTGGCTTATACTCCTGGGGCTCCTGCCTTCCTTATCTCTCTCCTGACATGTCAACCTCCTGTTGTTTTTTATTTCTCAGGTTGCCTGCAATGCCTCCTCTTTGCTTCTTCATGCCAAGGAATCGATACAGCTTCAAATTTCTTTCTCTTTTTACTGTTCTCTCCCTTCATTAAGGGTGTGTGCTCTCAGTTTATATTTTCTTCTCAACCCCTGCATCCCCTCCTCATGCTGTTTTGACTGCGTTTGTCTCATTTTTTTCAGGCTTTTTCTTCTCCCATATTAGGGTTTCAAATCTGCCCCAGGTTTCCCTTCCTCTCACTGTTCTTTGTCTAGTTTCCTTCACATTTTCTGGCCAAATGGTACCCAGATCGAGCCTGAGGTTCTGGCCAGTCTAGCAGCTATCAAAAAAGGGAATATTTGTTTGGCCTTAAATTGCTATGAGGTTTAGGTGCTTCAGATGAGCTTTCCCTTTCAAGGAGAGGTATGCTGCTAACCAATGGGACATCAGTCCCTGGCGTGTCTGTCAAGATGAATGTCATGCAGCAAATAACCGAAATCCTGAGCAGAGCAGTTACCCAGATGGTGAGCATGGATATTCTTGGATGCGTAATTATAGGTTTTTACATGCCCAGTAAACACATATTCCTTTCTGTGGCTCGTCATCTTTTGCCATGGTTGGCAGAAGGAGTCTTGATTATCACTTCTCTTTCTTCCTTCTCATGTAGAGTATCTTGGAGACAAGTCTCAAAGTTTTAGTAGGACTTTAGTGGAAACAGTATAACCTGCCCAAGTAATGGGTAGTTTACTGGCAGATTCCCTTTTCTTAAAAGTATTATCTGAGTTTAATGAGTTGTAACTCACAAGTATAATTAGCAAAAGGCTTAAGATACAACTCTCTGAACTTAATTGAATTTAATTTACAGCCTGAACAATTACATTTACATGTTCAAGCAAATGTTTGCCTTTATTTTAAAGTCTTCCTCTCTTCTTATCTTCCAGGTCTCACTGAGGCAAAAGTTCATGCATTAAGCTTTGTGGTACAAGGACATCTGACTTTACTTGGCTTGGAAATGGAATTTGTGAAATGTGATCCCTCAATATATCATAAAAGGACTTAAGCTCTTCCAGTGGAAAAAAATGTTATCAGCTTTTAAAATGTATGTGCTTAAGCCTCAAAGGAATGCTGTGTAGTATTAGCACAGCAACCTGCAAATTCACCAGACAAAAAGTTCTTATGTTTATTTGCTGTGGAATGTATTTGAAAGAGTTTTGTTTGTTTGTTTGTTTGTTTTTAAATTCTGGATGAATTTCTAAACTTATGGTTGCTGATGGATGTGTATGTGAAAGTATATTTGTTTTCCTCTGTCATTATGGGACGATATTATGAGAAATCATGAATTGTATCTATGTAAGCCCCAGAATAGTCTGTTTTTCTATAGCATCTTCTGCGATACAGGTATCGCAGTTAGCCAAGAACATCAGACTTTGCAAATTTGAGTATCTATCTTAGGTAGAAATTCCCCATCACCAGCCAGAAGTCATGAAACCAAAGACAGAAATGAGCACGAGGAGACAGGGTACCTCAGGCTGTCTGCAACGTCAATCTTCAGAGCCCATTAAGGTAAATAAAGGCTCCTTCTGTTCTGTTCTGGACTTGGAGAGAAAATTCAGTAGCAGTTGGGGCCTTTCTCTGAGTCAACAACAAGCCAACTGTTCATCAGAATATGAAGTGCTGGAAAGTCATAGATAGGAATATCCTGGAGTAGCAGGTGCAGGGCTTGACGTTAGACCAAGTGAAAGAAGATGGAAGAGGTGAGAAAAATTTCAGCCTGTGAGCAGCAGAATGGCTTACAGTGCAGGCTGGTGGAGAAAGACGCCTTGAACAGGTTCTCTGCTGTCCTCCCTGAACTCCTGTATCAATATTTTTGGAGAAAAACTGCTTCTTGAGGAAACCAATTAAAGTGTACTGACTGTAAAAACAATATAGTTACACAGTTAACATACTGTGGAAAGGCAACCAGAAGATAGGATTTAGTGTCAGATATTCCTGTTTGATCCTGCTTTGACAAACAGCAGAAAATTGTGGTCTAAGTAGAACAGTAAAAACTGTATTCTGATTCAGACTTTTTCTTTTATCAAAGCGGTATGTGGAATCACACACAAAAAGGCCACCACATCTTGCAGTTAGGCTGGCCTTCTTTCTTGCTGTTTCTGGATCTTCTGGGCTGCAAAACAGTCTCTATTCTCTTCCTTAGTGTCAAGGAAAGATCTACCAATATGGAGGTTTGTGATTTCAAATTTGATAGCAGTCAGAAGGCCCCAATAGGAATCATTAAATTATTAAATCTATCGCACTACAATATATATAACATTTGTCTCAATAATCTTAGTCCCAAAACAAGGTGAAAGTAAGGAATTAATTATAATTTGAAGGAATACATCTGAAAATTTCTATGGTGCAGCACAGCCAGAGGTGAGCAAGATGCCTGTAGACTAGCCAAGCTGAAGGCAACTGGAAGGTGACCGCAGCAGCAGCATGGAGTGCGGCTCTGGTTAGTTATGGCACTAAAGAGAATTTACATGTTAGTTCACATCATGTCAGAAGGACCTGTAGCATCTTCTAAGTGTTGTCTGTGTGTGTACCCAGAGTGGGACCATGTACTAACTGCTGAACTCAGGTTCAAATGAAAGTAAGTTCTGCCTGTGATTCTGCCTGTGGTAGCTGAAGGGAGCTTTGTTTCCTACTGATATTATGCGATATCCTTGGTTGTGCGAATGACTGGGCCTGCAAACGGTCAGGAATTAAGATGGCTTTTTTGATCATGACACGTATATGAAAACAGACTGGGGAGCAGCTCACTGACTTTCACTCCGTGGTTCCACATGGCTCATGTCAGAAATACTGCTGTGCTTCGCTACAGTAACCATTAGCATCAACATATACAAAAGTGCTCATTTTAATTTGACAGATCTTTCCAAGTAGGGGTGTGGGGAAAAAAAAAAAAAAAAAACACAAAAAACCTAACTCACTGTGTGGGCTTGACTATGACACTGGCTTCTTGTGAAGTCCTCCAGCTTCTGGTCCTTTGTGCAGCCGCAAGTGCTAGTCCTGGCGTGTGGAAGTCCCACCACCTCCTTTTGCAGTGACAGCGTGACTCTGGAGTCAGGCGCTCACTCCACTTTGTAAAACTTGCCTTAGAGTTATACAGCTCATAGCTGGGCACATTGCATCTTCCCCTCGTTTCAAACTGAGAAATATCTTCCCATGTTTTTCAAACTTTCCAATTCTGTCAAAATGCTTGGAAAATAGATTGGTGCAGTGGGTTTCACCACAAGCAGGCAGAGTGTCCCAGGATGCCACGGAGAGTTGTCTGGGTGCAAGGAGGGAGGACAGGGCCCTCGCGCTGGCTTTTCTCTCACACCCACACACCTGCTCATGTACATAAGGACGAAGCTCTGATCCCATGCCTGTGGCTGCCCTACTTCCTCTTGAATCACACCACCCACAAAGTAAGCAGGCATTAAAACTTGGCTTTAAGAAAAACAGGAGTAGATTTTTCCTGCTGGGAAATTAATGTGCCAAAGCAGACCTGTCCCTTATAACATGAAACTTCTTTAACTAGCTCTTGCATTGAGATGCCCTAAATTGAACAAGGAAAAGTTTGCAGACCACTGAAACCTGACTTTTCACTCAGAGATTGGGCTATACACTTCTCTGCCTGCAAGCCCACCGGTATTCAAAAAACCCACAAAAAAAAAAAGAATGTCTTTACATATTTAAATGAATTTAAATGAACGTACTCCAGATGAAACATTCAATTCACTTTCTTAACTGCGCTTCTAAAGGGTGAGTTCCACTACAAAAGAAACTTATTAAAGAATAATGAAGACTGTCAAAAAATATATGCTTAAAAAGCTAGCAAATAACAAAGTAAGGCTTTTAGTCATCCTGACTGGACAAGGTGAGGTCAGAAAGAAACAACAACACATCTGGTACCATGGCAATGGGTTTTCATGCTTCTTGTCTTTAGCAATTGCTTTTTTTAGAGAGAAGTCTTGATTTTCTTTGCTCATGCATTCTCTTCTGTTGAATACTGACTTTACCATGACCTTCTCTGATATAGAAATTCTCTTTTTTTGGAAGATTTTTACCTGAAGATGTGTGCTTCTTTTTTATTTCTTCTTAACTGAAACTATGTTTTTCTCATTTGGAAGCACAGACAACTGAATGAAACAACAACATACTCTAAGCCACTGGTAAAATACTTTCTTAGACAGCTATACTATGGATGGATTCAGAGCTCATTGATTTTTTTTTTTTCATGACAATCCTTTCTACTGGATCTGTTAATAAGCCAGATCCTACGTAATGTTAAACATTTTTCTGTGTTTATGTTCACTGCATTAATAGCCATATTGTAATTGTAAACAATGCCCTGAGCAAAACTTAATTCACTGGCACTGATTTACATCTGTAGAACATGTTCAGATGGGGCTTGCTGTTGAAAAAGTTCACATTAAAAGCATATGCAGCCATAAAGAACTGATCAGTTGTCATCTAGTTTATGCTCTGTGGGAATGCAATTGTTGTTAATTATTTTACTTTTGTTGCTCTTGCTGTTCATTCTTTAGCATATCTTCCTTTCTTCTTTATAAGAAAGCAAATGATCAATGGTGATCAACTGCTGCTTCATCTTAAATACTGTTTGACAGCCCTAGGGTTAACAGAAATCTCAGTAAAAAAAAATGTTTATAAACTTAGAGTGACAAGAGCACAAGCTTGAAATACTATGCCCAGTAATGTAAGAATGCACAGAAATTGAAATTACAAGAACAATCAGAACTGAATACATTACACTTTTTTAAAGTAAAGCAAATGTTTTTTCAATGTGATCTTGATGTGTAAAGAAGATATAATTAATGAAGGATTTAATTTGATGGCCAGGGGATGCTGGAGGAAGGATAAGGGAAAGCTGATAATACTGTTAAAAAGAGGCAAAGTTAATTCATGTCCTTGGGACTGAAATGATTGTATAATTCCACAGCTTGTAATATCTATTTATGCTTTGCTTTTTCATTTTTTTTTTACAGCAGTCCAAAAAATAAAACATTCTGATCCTTACCTTAGTATCAGATACCTAAACTAGTAAACAGAATGTATCACTCACAATAAGAAGCTATTAAAAAAACAAACTGTTTTGCTTGTGTCTAATTCTGACACAGTTGAAGATTTTTGACATAAACCTCATGCATAAGAAAAAAACATATTTGACATAGGCCATCTGTAATTTCTGTGTCAGTAGTGAGTTATATAATTGTTTTGAAAATATAAATCATGCGTTATGTATGAAGACATATAACCCAGAAAAGACATCACATAAGTCATTTGAACAAAAGGCACCAGTCCAATTTTGGATCTGATGAGTGCCTGAGGTACTCATTTCCAAAATATGCAGTATATTTTAAAATTACCGAATATCTTTACCAAATATGTTATAAAACTGATACAATGTTGCATCATTAGAATGACAGAAGTGTTTAACTTTACTTTCCAGTTGCCTTATCCTAAAGGCCTGTGAGGCATCCCGCCATATAAAAAAAAAAAAAAGGATAAAAAGAAAAAAAAGTGAAGAATGGAGGAAGAGAGTAAGGGAAGGAGGGAGAGAGAAAGGATTGGAGGAAATAAAGAAGAAGGAAGGACAGATGGATGAATGGATAGACTCCTGGACACAAGCTACATCTCAAAATGTAAGGACCAAAAATGTTAGGAATCATAGGTAGCATTTACAAGCATGGGTGATGATCTGTGGGATCTACATATTATATGTCACTCGGAAGTCAAGCTGCATTTGTGCATAAATCTCTTAAAATCTCATAAATTTGTGCATAAGTCTCATAAATACAGTTTAATTTTCCCTTGCTAACAATCTAACAGTAGCTACTGTGGCTGCTATAATCTTATCTGTTACAGTTTGAAAGGCTAACAGGCATTTATTCAAATATTGTTCATTTTCCCCCAAAATAATTACTATTGCTAATAGGATTTCTGCACTTCAACACTAGGCAGGACTGAGAGGAAATCCACATCTAATGGGTTTTTGAAATCTTGATTATCTTTCATTGCAAATAATAATAATAATAAATGTTCAGCAAACCAGAAGAAAAAAGAACAGAATTTTACTTTGTTTATTTTAGTATTCTTTGATTATATTTACTTACTGTGGCACAATATGGCATATCATAATTTCTTAGTATGTTTGTGGTTTTATTTTATTATTATTTTTAAAATAAATAAGTGATACTCACATTGATTATATTTATACAACTTTTCTAGATTAGAATCTTCTGTCTATCCTATTATGAAGTGGTTGACAAAGAATAGAATAAAGTAAATAGTATAGAAAATGGGGGCTTGATTTCTATTTCCAATATCCTTTTGTTCCATATTTTAGAATTAAAGAAAATACAATATCTCTAATTCATACCTTGAATAACCGATTTGCTAGACTAGAATGTGCATTATAATGAAATGTTGTGTCAAATACCTCTACTACAACACGTGTGTCAGTGTGTTCCTGAAAATATGATGTATCAATAGAATCAATAGAATCAATTAACAGCTCCTCACCATTATTTTTAAAAGTATGTGAAACAAAATCTTCTATGTCTTCACATGATGTGCCATAATTCTACACCGCTGCTGCAAGCATGACACGCAAGAAATACAAAGGACTAGAAATGAAGACAAAGACAAAGCATATGGAATCCTTACAGACCTGATAGTGAATTTTGCATGTTAGTACAGTGATGGTAGCTATTTAGAATTTGGTCATTCACTTATTTTGCATGTCTACAAAAGTGGCTGCAGGATCTTGTCCTTTTCAGTGTATGAGTCAAGACACTCAAGTGTGCCAAACTACTATCTGTATAAAAAGAACTATCAATAAAAGGAGAAATACATTCAGGACAACTACGGATGAGGTGCTTATAAACTTAGTTTAGATATGAGCAGCAGCTTTGAAGTGTGGAATTCACAGTCCAGAGTTGAGGGAAATCTTATGTAAGATTGGAAATGTTTAAGTGTTCTAGCATTTGGCCTTGTTGGCCACGTGCAGAAAGTAGACCTGTTAGAAGATCATAAAGAAAGCCTTTAGTATTTATGACTTCAATTAGAGAAGGAAAAATTTTCAACTGAGATTCTCCACCCAGTTTTGCAAACTCAGGGAAATATACCCAAAACCAATTCAAAAGTTGAATCTGATGTGTCTGCACATAGCAACCTGCGTGGCAGAGGCACATTATCTATAACATGGCTAAAAGAAGCCACTTTCCAGGTCATGGGATCTCTTAATATTCTTTTCTTTATTATTCTTTTTCCTTTATTGCTCTGCTGCAGAGCATTCATTTTGCTTTTCACGACATTGTTCTTGTTTAGTGGCACTTGCCTGAAATTAGTTTCTAATTGGGATAAATGAATTGCATGTATTCATGGGGCCTAGGCATTTGCTTTTGGCTTCCAGCAAAAGGCAGTGAACAAGCAGATTTAGGCGGCTGCTGACAGCTGTTTCACATAGGCTCATGTTATCAGGGCAAACACATGTAAACTATATGAATAAATAACATGCAAATGTTTATAAGTTGAGAGAATTTAACTTTATCAGATTATCCCCAAGCTAGTTTGAGACTGAATTTAGTGGCACTAAATCCTTTAGTGAGTACCACAAAGCAATGCTTCATTTTAACATAGTGAAATTATGGCACTTTCCTCTTTTTAAAATCAACTTTCCAATTGATACCTATGTTACAGGAATTTCTAGATGATGGCAAAACTATGGCAGCAATGCATGCAGACTGTCCCTCATGTGTACCAACAGGAGCAGCTCCCCATTCCCTCCTGCCAACAAGCTCACTGAGGCCAACACATCCAGAAGCACGTCTTTATATTCCAGCCAAAAACATTGCTGTTTTTGGCTTCCAGGTGTTGGCATCCACAACATACTGTACAGAGAAAAATCTAAAGCAAAGTGTCAAGCGTAGTATGTCTTCCGTAGTATCTCAGTTTACCTGAACACCAAGAATGGATCAGGACTTGGGAGACAGATTACTTCATTAATTTTCTATTTGTGGAATAAATATGTAATGCAAAGAAAGATTTGTTCAGAATAAGTGAACTCAATTCACTCTATCCTAAAGAGAAATAATAGCAAAAAGCCAAGCATACTTAAAACATACTCAAAATCTAGGTTAACTGTACCAGTGATATTTACCTCCACTAGAGTATGGTGAATGTTTGCTCCTTCTTTGGGTGCTTTTACAGTTCGCCACAACTTTGCTATAAAATTACATGAAACTACTGTTATGGTTGTCCAAAATATGCAACGTTCTTAGAATTATGTTACATTGTTACACCTTCTATGGAGCTCTAACATGGCAATCTTTAATGTTTTTGCATAACAACTGTACTCTTGTTTAACTAGACAGTTTTCTTAACAATTCCCACTTCCTGTTAGGCTCTGCTTTTGTCTCTGTTTTAATTATGTCATACTGACAGTTGCCATTTAATAAACTAAACTGCTTTTTTGTTGTTTTTGCTAAATATGTTTTTAGCCCTAATCATATAGTGGCTAAATTCAGCTGTATGGCTAATACTATTGATTAAATTGCAACTTGGATGAATCATCCTATTGAATTCTGGTCTTTTCTTTAAAGTGTATGGGTGCTAGCCACATAGTTTCTTGATGTAAATCAAGAAATGAAGTAATAGAGCTGTATAAATATTTTTAACTCCAAAAGTCTTTGCAGACAGGAAAAAGAAGTAGCACTTGTAGAAGAGCTGAGTTAGACTGAGATTCAAAGCAGGCCCCAAAACAAGTTTGAGATTAAACTGAATTCATACAAAGAAAGAACTTTATATGAGCAATTCATGGTCATGAGCCTAGCTTATTCTTTGTCTCCCAGAAAATTAACAGGAAGGCAGATATTAACACACCGTGCCTTTTGCACTCTTCTTTCTTCATCCTTTTCTTGCTTGCTTGCTTTATTTCTGTTTTGACAGAATCCTGATTGCACCTCCTCTAAGTACATGGTGTCATTGGTTGTTTCTTCTGATAGGTTTTTCCTTCATCAGAAATACACTTTGATGCTTAAATGACTTTGGGAGTTAATCACTTCTTTCCCAGTGGGCCTTAGATTTGGAACAAAGTAATTTTAGGAAAAAATATTGGGAGAAAAAAAATCTTTTTTTTTTCCTCTGGCATTTTTAAGGTACATTTACCTATTAAAGAAAGCATGAAGCGAAACTCTTAAGAAATAAAAACCACTAGAGCAATGTTTCTGTCTGCTCTGCTTCTTTAAGGGATATGCCCAGTTACATTTACATTTATGTGGCAAGAAATTAAAAAATATATATTTGTATTCATCACTCTTGAAGAAAGGATTTTACTGAAAAGAAAAGATCTATCTCATTATAATCAATATTTTGCCATTTTTGCTCAGGACACCTTGGTGGATGCCAAGAAAATCATATTCTGGAAGGCTCTCCAACTTGCAGATGGAATTACTAGCTAATTGTTATTTACATCAAAAGGACTAATTTGTTGGCGATATTCAGGCCCAGGTATTATTTCTGTACAGTACCACATTTTACCAATGAGAAGGAGGTAAGATTTGCTTTCATGTGAAGCAACTATTAGAGGTCTCTGTGCCAGAATCATGTGGGCACAGCCCATGTGCCTGAAGCCCTGAATATGCAACACAACTGTGAGTGAATCCTGCCTTCCCCTTCTACATATATTGATAACAACTGTCTTTATCAACAGTCCAGAAAAACAGATGCTCCTGAATGGTACATGTGTTGAATTAGCCACGCTGAAGTGTAAAGGCCATTATGGAGACTGTAGAACTTTGGATTACATTGAGGTGTGAGTATTAGTACATTGCATATGCTTCAAAGTAGAATTTTCACTACAGCTAAAAAGCACCACATAACAGAGGTAGCAGATGCTTAATAGCTGCACCATTGACAATGTGTTTAACTGTTATTAATATTTATAATTCAGTAATGATAACCATGGCTCCAAAGTGCACTAAATGCACTATAATTATTGCTTTAAGTTAAACCTTTGTCTGAGTTAATTGGCTATGTGTCCCATTCCTATGTAGCCCATATGGCAAGGCCAGGAAATAATAATATTGTTATCCCGGAAAAAAAAATGAATGGCTGCTCTCAAGTGACTCTTTGGTCTCTAGACAATTATTGACCTGGCTTAAGCAATGGTCATGGTAAGCAGCCATTGCTCAGGCTTAAGGAAAGGAATAATTAAGCTACTTCATTTAGTGAGATTGCTAGAAAGAGTAGACGCCACCGCTCAAGGCAGTGGGTCACACAGGCTTGATCAAAAGCTATTACCTGTGACCTGAGAGGCTGACTGCAGGGATGCAGAGATACCTGCAGGGATGCAGAGATGGTGTGACTAGCTATGGATAGGTGTTGGAATAGAGAAAATGAGTATAAGGCCTTGAGAGAGAAGCAATCACAAGCATATATACAGAAAAAATTGCTTTGTCATGGAACTAGCTAGAAAGAAAGATTGAGCATTTCTTAGCAGGGGAGGCGCAATTTATACATAGTGAACTCCAATGAAGAGACTGTAGTGTGCAGTCTTTCCAAATGATGAAGATAGCCCCAATTTTATACACAACTTTTATCTACCTTTTCTCCTTGTAATGGAGATCAAGGCTTGTGGCACTTGGCTAAGTGCTTTTGCCAAAAGGGATAACAACATTACAACTTTGATCTTATACAATGCGTTTAACTTATGGTCTTAAACGAATCGACAGTTCTTACTGTATTTTGTACTTCTGCACAAGGATTTCTTTGGAAAGATTTGTATTATCAGTTAGGCTACTCATTCACATAAGTAGGGAAACACTTTTACTCCCATACAAGACTGGCTCTGATGAAAGACAAAGGAGGACTCACACTTGACAAGAGATTGAAACTGCAGACTTTTGCTGTAGTTAGGTGTATTTCTTATACCACATCCTAGTATACTGAGCAATAAGAGACCTTTCCACTCACCACCTCGGGATCCCAAGATAAGAGAGTGAATCCTTCCCATTTGAAGTTCTTCTCCCTCCTGCAAATCTTTCCAGAGGTGCACTGGTCCTAAGCAAACATTAATGTCCCACTGCCTATTCCTGTACCATTGCACATGTGCTCTGACTGGGATATCTTATTACATTGGTCTCGTTGCCTTTATTCTATAATAAAATGACTGTTGTCAATGTTGAAATAAAAAGAAAAAAAAAGTGGGGGGAGATAAAAAGGTGAGGGGGAAACCCCTCAAAGTCAGAAAGTGATGATTCTACTTGTCCTAGGTAAGTTCTTTCTTGGCTTTTCAAATACCAGTGACAGGATGCCCTGGCTATTTTTTGCTGCTCCCATTAGGAAATAGGTGAGATGGTAGCTGTCTGCCACAGGTCTGGTCTGGTCGTCTGATCCCCAGATAAGGTCAGAGGGCTTATAAGCCCTATTTCCCTCCTCTTTTTGTCCAGTGCACTTCAGGACTTCAGGAGTCCCCCTTCTTGACAAGGTGTATGTGTCAGGGGAGTGGGAGGCAATGATGCAAAGGGATGCAGAGGAGACAGAGGGACAGCTCCTGATTATTCTACATCCGGACCAGCCAAAACCTCCTCCTGGCCATTAAGTGGAGGCACTAAGTGCATTGCCCAACATCACCACCGGATACCCGTGTCAGGAATGAGAGCTGTCTGCAGCTGTAATGGGAACAGATGGAGAGGACGGTCTGGGGCGCATCAGCTCCTGCAGTGTGAGCCGGCAGGCCAGCCCTTCCCGGGCAGCCGTCACCGGGAACGGCTGAAGCCCCAGCACCGCTTAGTCTAGGCCTGGATGCTCTGGATCGAAACCAGGGAGAATTGTAACACAGCCAGCTAAATGCTTTGCCTCTGTTTTGTCTTTAGAACTAACTTCTTTTTGGCCTTCAGAACAAATACTAACAGTTTTAATAATGAGTTATTTATTAAATTTCATTGTTCCAAGGTGCACTTATAACTACGTGATGGCTTTATGTCTGAAAACATAAAGAAGAAATGAAAAACAAGCAAGATATTTTAATATCTTGATTAAAGACAATCTAGAAGTTAAAAGCAAAGAACAAGAAATTGAAATGGAAACATAAGATATTAGAAACCATATTAAAACAGGTTGTCAGTTGAAAATTTTCTTCCTTGAAGCTCCTGCAATATGGATCAGTTTCCTTTTATATCATTAAAAATTACTTTAAAACATGTTCTTTGTCCCTGCTCACTTATTTCCTTTTGTCTGTCACTGGTTGAAAAGCATCATGTTCTGAGTTCAGATATTTGTACTTAAACAATATATTTATAAGACAAGTGGGAATAATAATGAATCACACTTGCACATTCAGATAAATGCCTTATTGCCAGACTGATCAACATTTCTTGACTCACAGAATTATGGTTTCTTGAATATTTTTCCTAATAAAATGGAAAGTATATATATTTTTATATTTCTGACATATATTACTCATAGTTCCAGGACATTCTAGAAGCTGCCAGATATTCAGGGAAATGTTTGAGTCCCAAAAGTTACATGAATTATGTATTTATTCTATGAAATTTCAGATGATACAATATTTGTTATACTCTATTTGTTATTCATCATTTGTTATTCATTATACTTGTATTTATAAGTTTCATTCACCCTATCAGAGAGCATAGACAATGCTATGTAATTTGCTTGACCAGTCAAACACTTCAAATAGTGAATAGATGACACTTAGAATCCAAGAACAAAAAACAGGCTGAAATCTGTTCACGTAAAACTGTTCAGTGAATACTTACAAATAACAAATGTGTTTGCAGAAATCAGGATTGTTTCCAGAATGACTCATGAACAGCAAAACGGCCAAATTAGCAACAAACATTCTTTGCAACACATAAGTCAATCAGTTAAAGATAAAATAGAATTCAGGAGAATCGATAATTCTTCTCTCACGGAAGGAAGAGTAGTATTTTCTTTCTCTGCTTTACAATGAATCCTGATTCAAAAAAAGGTTTTTTTTTCTTTTTTTTTTCCTTAAAATTTCAGTTGCATTAGATACTATGAAATACTTTAAATCATAACAGATTTAAACTATGATGCGATCATACTTAAACTTACGATGTGGTCCACAGGGGGACCACAGAAATCTGTGACTCCTTATCTGCTCAGACAGTCAACCTAGTGCTACAACCCTATGGAATGACTGGTGCTGTGCCAGGTACATATTATATAGATTTGGTAACTCTTTTTGAAGAATGTTCTAGCACAGGTAGTGGAATTGACATTCCCTACCTTTATCTGTCTAAAACGTCAGGACCTCATGACTACTTGGTCACCAAGGCTCCTTCAATGGAAAAGGGGCAAACTCACCTGGACTAAGATGTCAAGGATAAGTGAGATGAGGCTGGATGAATAGTTTTTACTGGACACATGGGCTGGGATTCACAGGGTGGTGTTTGAAGCCCCAGATACCACTTCAGGTCTCCAAAGGCCTCTCCAGAAAGTCAAGGACTTCTCACAGGTTTTGTGCCATTACTGTCAGCCCGGTACCAATGTCGTGGATATTCTACGTCACATAAAACTGCAAAAGATGTTTATACATAGGCAAGTAAATTCCTCTAAATTTTACATAGGAAGCATTTTACAACTGGCACAAAATTACTCCCATATCTTTCCCCTCTTACATGAGTTTTAGTCAAGTATTCAATGCCACTTAGGTGTTCTGTTGTGATTTTTCCCATTTTTTTATTAAAAACTCAAAACGCAACATAGGGAAAGTTAGAGATTATATTTAGCCCTTATGTAGTATAGCAAAAAGCCTGAAATAATAATAAAAGATCACACAAGTTCAGGATATGAGATAGTTTTTCTTTAATGACATTCATGCTGCCTTTCCCCTTTGTGCCAAGAACTTAGGCTGGCAGGGAAAAGATATTTGCAGCCTGCACAAGAGCTTAGGACAGGAGCTGTGGCTCAAATGCACAGTCCTGCCCTGGCTCTCTGCCTGCTTCATCGTCTTTGGAGAGCAGGAAAAATGAGATTGTGAGACTACCTACCTCGCACCTGACTACTGCTATTAGGCTGTGCAAGCTACGGAAGAGACACAAGTTATTTCCTACTCCTTCTCTCTCACGTGTTTTGTCTTATTTATTGAATGTTGTTTTCCTTCCCGACTTCCTGTACCAAAGATACCATGTAGCCAGCAGCAAAGCAGCTGTGCAGAGTAGGAGAAAGTGTCACAATGATCTGATTCCCCTGGATTAATCAAAATATTCCTTGTTCTATTCATATACCCTATACAGTATTTATTTTCATTTCCACTAAACCACTCCATCATCACTTATATATATGGTTTTATATACAGCTGCAAAAACTGTGTTAGTTGCCCTGCTTCTTAAACTTTGAGAACTGCTTCTTCCGCTACCCACATGTGTAGATACCTATAACAAAAATCTGCTATATATTTCTAAGTGCTTTCTTTGATGTGTATAACTATGTTTGTTAAGAAACAAGCCCATGAAAATAGAAGGCAACAGAATGAAGTACATCAGGACAGTAGTGAAAAACTGTTAATTTAGCTTACAGCACTTGCCAGAAAGACATCTCTCCTTTAAATCCACATTTATGTTTGTTTACATGAGTATTATTTTAATCCTAGGAGACTCTGATCATCCATCCTGAAAATGTGAATAAATTTAACATCAAAGATTTGCACACCTACTTTATTGTTTGTTTTCCTTATTTTTAAGATATCAACAATTTATACCCTAGCTGTGCAGGGGTGTTTTTATTTTTTTTTAAACAGGAAAATATTGCTATTTTATGAATCTTAAGAGACTTTTTTTTTTTTTTTCTTTTTTGGATTAATTAACAAAGGGCTTACGAGGCTTCTATTAGAAAAAAACAGATGGGATAGTTCTGCAAGTAAAGTCATTCATTTACATCTATGCTTGAAATGACAGGGGTTGCTCACATGATTGGAGATATGTAAGAATAGTTTGGTCACTAAAGTAGACTATTACTACTAATCAAATGTTAATATTTGGAGTCCACGAAAGACCTTAGCTTATTAGAGCTGGCAAGATGCTTTTAATCATCTTGAGTTGGAGTATCACAAAGAAAGCCTGAATGTTCAGTGGAGAAACTCTTTAAAATAGAAGCATCACAATGTTTCTGAGTCACAGTGCTTTACAGAACGCCAAGAGGTCACACAATGGTCATCCCCTTGAGGAAATCTGAGTAATATAAAAATTTTCTGCCCTCTGACTTGACTGCATGGGTGGCTGAGCTATTTTACCACTCAGGAAGTCTTGAACACCAAAAATGCTGATCAGAGAACAAAAGTTGCAGTACTGTTTTCCTTCCCCATTCAGCCTCTTTCACGTTTATTTTGATATCAGGGGTTTTAAATTACATGGAATGATTTGGCTGATTATTTTTTCCCAAAGTGCACTGGAAAGAAAATCCTATAAGACTTATAGAACAGATTTTTTTTTTTTTTTTGCTTTAAAAAATGCATGCAAAGGAAGCAGAAGGTAAATTGAATTTTAGAGAAAGTAAAGAAAATAGAAAATTGGATAGCTCAGCCATATGCAGGAAGACATGAATGCTCCCACATGTACATTCTTTGTCAGTAAAATAATACCTAAATTTATATATACAGATCAACTCACACAAACATCACTGTACATGGATACTAGCACTAGCATAATTTTTTGCATTTCTTGTTCAACGTATGAAGTTATGCCTAAATTTGTGCACTTGACATTACATTCGTAATCGCTGATCTATTTTGAAAACTTTTAGTCTAACATCATGAGTTTTAATTGTTTCCACAGTTTATTTCTGCCAAAATACAGTATTTCTGAGAACAATATTGAAGAAACAGTATTACTGAGTGGAGGTGGTCTACTTCCTGAAAGTGATCATTTTTGCTGAAACTTACATCGCTTTTATGTCTCAGTGCATTCCCAATCTTATCAACACATTTTTGAAGTATAAAACACTTCACACAGATGTTTAGGAATGAAGGCAAGCAGTTAGAAATTTAATTCCTCAGCAAAACACATCTATAGTTACACTCTTAACACCTGATTATTTACTATCTTCTAGTTACATATTCACACATAGCAAAGGCAGCATGTGGAAAAACCTGCTGAACTTGTTGCTAGCTAAGGCTCTTCCCAGCAACCCTACACAGGTTATATCTTGTTGTAAAGATAAGATTTTTGGGCTAGGGACCACCTCTCGATTCCATATTTATATGATGGCCAGTATAGCGAATATTGCAAAACACAGTACAAAGGAAAATTCCTACTGATAGGGTCATGGTTAGATGAATATAAAAGCAGCTATCACAGTTTAGAGCCAGAACCCATGTAGTCAAGTATTTTCGGTGAAGAATTTCCTTAGCTGATGTGATTTGCCTATCTAGTAATCTTCAAGGGGCAACTATTTGTCCAGCCCCCATTAATAACATGTTTATTTTATGCACAAGACCTTTGGCAAGACGTTTCATGGATCCATCACCTACTGTGTAGAGAACCACCCCCTTAAGTTTGTTCTGAAACCAGCTCCTACTCCGGTCACTCAACGGCCTCCAGCTCTTGATTTGAAAAAGGCGAGTAGCCAATCTGTACGTTGCCCATAACTATACAGACCTCTACCATAGCGCCTCTAAGAGCCTTTTCCAGGCTGAGAAGCTCCAGACTACACAGTAGCTGTTTGTACAGAAAACATAAAATAAAGGATCATTCTCTGGACTTCCTCAAATTCTAATACACCTCACAGACCATTTTCTAAGGGGAGTACGGACTGCTTTTTCTTATGTGCATCACTTTACATATATCTACATTGCACTTCTATCTATCATTTTATTGTCCAGTCAGTCTTTGCAATGCTTTGCAGTCTGCCCTTGTCCTTACAAGTCTGAATAACTTTGTATCATCAGCAAATTTTCTTACCTTACTGCCTACTCTTTTTCAGGTCATTTCTGACATTTCTCCGTGAAGCAGTTCTGGTTTAACCAGCTTGTACCTGCTGCATACACTCAGCATGGCTGGCACAGCTGTCTGTGAACTGGACTGGGGTCACGCAGTGATCTGGACCAAGCAAATGACCTGCGATTTTTTTGCTGGGCTATTTTTAAATGGGGAGGCAGGAATAGCATAAGATGATACTGCTGTCAAACACAGAAGCTTATTTTTTCACTGACCCAACAGTGAGGCGAATGAGCAAGCTTAACCTTGAAAGCATTGCCTTACACTGACTGCAAAACTCAAGTGTTTAAGTCATCAGGGCCACTGAGCGTAAAGCCTCCAGCTGACAGATGAGGCAAAGGAGAGGGGAAAGAAGAAAGAAGCAGGGCTGTGCGATTTCCACCTTTTGTGTGCTGATTTGGGGGTTTTGTGTGAAGCCTTTTGTGTGGTAATGAGGACAGATCACACCAAACAGCAGACAAAGAGGAGACGGAAGAACCAGAGAAGGAAAGTAAGGAGGGCAAGAAGACAACTAAGAGAGGAAGAGAGTGCAGTAAACATACTAGGAGGATGTCAATCTGCAAAACCTTCCCATGTTGTTATGTTTTGTTATGATCACTCCTGTAATCACCAGCTTCTGTCTGAGAGCATATTCCTTTGGACCGAGATGGAAGTTTTTCCAATATGAAAGTGAGAAGGCCATAGAGATTGCTTCATCAGCATCTTTACTGAAGTGTATGCCATGAAAGTGAAAATGGAAATCAGGACTAAATTATTTCTGCAGCTACATAGTCTAGTCTGTGCTTGACATACTTCCTGCTTGGATTAAACTGTTGCATGTGTGTTTTATAAGGTATGCCAGCTAAAACAAAGGCAGGAGACTAACAGGACTATGTAAGAAAGTAAACCTAGGATCTTACAAGGAAGGAGATGAATACAATGTGGATCTAGTCACACTGACCTGTTAGCCAGCAAAGGCAGGTATATTTCATCCAGCTCCTTTTGTATGTCTACTGCAGGATGGGCTGTACCGTTAACTCAAATGACAACACTGATCACATCATCACTGGCTGTAAAAAAAGTCTGGGTGTTAGTTCAGGTGTCGACATCTACCTTGTAGAATGCCACCTTACACCTTTCAACCTTGCTTGTGTCTAGATGATGTTAAATAGCTTATGAACCTAGTAACCCACACATCAGTGCTGAAGTTGTGGTCTCATTCCCCTTGCTTAAAGTCTTCAGCAATTTTTGTCTACAGAGCACTTCTTAGGTCATCTCAGCCTTCCTAGGGTAGCCTCCTCTGGAGAATACTTTTGATTTGCTTCACTTACCCATTTATCACAAGAAATTTTGTGGAAAAAAAAAACCTACTCAGCATTTCCAGCATGAGCTATTCATAGGCTCCAAGCTTGAAAAAAAAATCTAAAATGTCTACAGCAAACTCAGTTAAAGCTGTCTACCCACAGCTGTTTGAGTGACAGAGCCATTTAAAAATGGTGACCTGAACTGTTTAATAATAAAGAAAAATATATGTTTTTTTTCATTTCCTTTCCTTATTCAAAATCAATAAGTAAAAGCTTTAGAAAGTTATGAGCTACCGAAAACAAAGGACTGGAATGGAAAGCATTATACAAAATTAATTATAGCGATCACTGTTGCCGTGATTTACAACACATACCTCTCCTTGCAGTAAAAAAAAAAAAAAAAAAAAAAAAAAGACATGAACAGGACATGAACTTAGTTAAAGAACAATACTTTTCTATATATATTTTCATGAGCAACAGATTTCTAAAAATTTCCTCGCTGTGACCTGTTCCCTCCTCTTTCAAAATCACACTGGAGGTATCTTCATGTCACAGTGCAAGAGGCAATAGACAGTACAACTGCATGAAAATATAAGGTTAGCTAGCCTTCCTTAGGGCAGCAAAAGATGTAGATTAGAATGCTGAAAAGTGGGACAGTCTAAAAACACTGGGACATCTGGCTGCCCTATTGGAGATGGAATATAGCAGCTGTTGAACTGTCACAGGAATGCTCCACATAGGCACACAGGAATTACCACACCAGTTCAGACTAATGGTACCAATACCAGATGCTTCAGAGGAAGATGTAAAACTCTCATAATAGGCAATTATGCAACAACATGTTGGCGAGTAAAGTTTCTTCTTTAAGGCGCAGACATTGAGTGTATGATTTATATCCTGAAGAGTGTGGATTGATTTATGTCCTAAAGTAACCACAGTCATTCTTGTAATTCATATAATGGCTAATCCTCTCCTTTGAAACAGCTACATTCCTTTTCTCAGTTACATGTTATGGTAGTTGTATTATTAAGAAACAAATACGAAGAAATATTGCAAGTAAAGGAAACACTAGGAAGAAAGCAGAAGGAAAATGCAAAGATGCAAATTAGAATATGACTAAAAGGTCAGGGATAATCTGGAAAAAAATGTGAGATTCATGTGTTCTTTCTTAATCATGCATCAGCATTAAGAATGGCTAACACAGAGCTAACAGGCACAGGTTGGAGGCATCCAGGTGTGAGGCTGTGTGGACGGGCCAACCCCAGGAATGTGCCCTGCCGGCTGGCTGGATGAGGCCCCCTTTCCTCATTTGTGTCAGAGCCGTCAACAGCCATTTCACCACAGAGAAGAAAAAGCACCAAAGAGGTTCTCCAACCCAGTTTAGTCTTAGTCATTCAAAAACACACCAAACGGTGTGTCATAAATCCCATCCTTACCAAAGACTTAGCTTGCATACTCTCTATCATCACATGGCACACAATCAAGTACTATCTTTGTGTGTCTTGTAGCCCAGTTTTTGACCAGGCCTTTGAGCTGCTTCTGACAGCTCTTGAATGATAGACTAAGCCAGTAGAGTTGTGTCACTGAGCTGGCTTCTCTAAAGAGGGCATTAAATCCCCATTGGTCAGGGTTACTATAGTAGACTGAGCAATTTTTCTCCCTCTCGGAGCATGAGCATGTACTCTAAACTATTTATGTTAAGAAAATGCATGCCAGGATCTGAATGTTTGCTAAGGGTATGACATGACAGGCACACATGCTACAGCTGTGTACATTCTGCTGCTGCCAGAGACTGTATTTCATTTTGAACTACTTAAAGGAGTAGTTTAACTTTTATGGCAACCCACAAAGTGCTTCAACATATAAACACATTTTCATCTGAGAGGGGTTATTGGTCCATGCTACCAATTTTGAGATAGAACAAAATGGGAAAGATACAAATGAAAGATGTTCATTTAAATATGAGCAGACTGAATAGTTAAGTTCCCCAAGTATTTCTTAGACTATAAAACTGTGAGGAACCACCGTGATAATCTAATCCAATCTTTCAGAAGGAAATCCTGTTCTGAGTTACAGATTTCCAGAGACAAAGATTTCACCATAATCCATGTGAAATTCTTCCAGAGGTTAATCATCTTCCCTATAAAAATAATGCTTCCAAATCTGTTTTTTTTCCAGCATCCGTGTCCATTTTCGCATCTTGTTATGTCTTAGTCTGCTGGAATGAAGAAGTCATAATTATCAAAAATGTTTTCTCCACGGAGACACTTATAAACTGTGATTATGTCATCTCTTCGCCTTTCCTTTGATAACCTAAACAGACTGAACTCATTGAATTTACAAGCCTTATTTTCTTTTCTTTAACCATTCCTGCACTTCTCTCCCAAACTGCCCTCCTCCCCTTTCCAGTTTGCAGGACCTCTTTGTAAAAGAGTGAATGCCAGAACTGGACCCATTAAACCAGTCACAGTCATACAAATATAAAATACTTAGAAGCTATAACAGACCAACTCCTCCTCATTCTTCCAAGGTTCACAGAAAACATGCTTGTGCAATTATGAAAGCCTGTTTACATTTTGAGACCTACCAGTTAGCCAGTTCTAATAAACTCAATATGTACAGTGTTGATTTTTAGTCATTACAGTTTCTTAAAGAGAATGCTTGTCGGATCCTCAGCTGAATGCCTGACATAAATCTATGTCTATTGTATCAACGCGATTTACCTTTATTAATCCAGCTTGTAATCTCATCAGGGAAAGACTTCTGGTCAGTTTGACAAGAACCATTTTCATAAACTCATACTGATTGACATTTAATATATTACACTATTTTGAAAGTTGCAGTATCCCAAATGATATCATTTCAAAAGGAATTATCCCATCAAATGTTGAAAGACTATGTTTGCCCCTGTGGAAATTCTGTGGGTCATTTTATATTAAGTTGATTCGAACTTACATTAAACCTATCTCAGACTTTTGTCATGCACTATAATGCAGCCATCTCTGTAAAGAGGCTGCCCTACAAAACCAAAATGGCTGAGGTAAGAGTATAAACACTTCACTACGAATTAAACTAAGCAGGTAGTCATATTTCAACCTTAGGTTTTCAGAAAATCAGTCATTCCTTGCAAGGAAAAACTCACTGATCTACATCCTACTTGAATGTGATTATTAAAAAAATATGCTAAATGCATTACAATAACATAGTTGAGTATATAAAAACATGTGTTAAACCCAGACCATTTAGATTTCTCAGAAGTTCATGTCCAAATGACAATACTATCCTAGTGGATACAGCAGTTTTCCATCATTATAAAATGGCTTACCCCCAAAATCTCATAAAGGTAACAGAAATAAGAATCAATAATACAGAAATGGACAGAAGTATAATATAATGAAATGTAATCACATTGCCTGAAATTCATTTGGAATAGTGGTAATGGGCTCTGTGGAGTACAATTTAGACCATACGACCAAATTCAACACAAACTGCATGGCAATTACTTTTCTAGATTGGCTGTAATCCTAAAAATAGGTCCCCTTCTCTCACCTCCACAGTCAGTGGTGGTGCTATAGGTAGGTAGAGCTCTAAGGCAGTTGTGAGGGATTGTTCTGGTTCTCCCATGCTGACGTTCTTCTGCTTTATGTGACCAACTTAAACTGCAAGAGACAGAAGAAAGGGAAGAGAGAGGGATGTTTCTAAATCCCAATCTTTAAATCACTCACAGGAATGCATAACAACACAATATTGCATCTAGAGGGCCAGTCTCCTAGAACAACCTCTGTTATTTAGCACTTATTTTCTCTTTTTCTCAGTGGATGTTTAAGCTGACTCTGAAAAACAGAACAGCGTTAGCATGGAAGAATGTCCACACTCAGTGGTAAAGGCATTCTTCCAGGAGCTAGGAGATAAAGGATCTAATACACTGCAGAAGAAGGAGCTGATGTCTTATGTCTTGGAATACTGAGCTAACCATTAATGAAAAAAGATGCTGGATGCTGCATTCTTATTTCTCTGGCTTTGCTATAAGCAGATCAATTACCAGGCTTGTAGGAGACTCAGGCACAGGAATGCTGAATTTGTGAATTATGGCAAGACTTAGGCCAGGGATAGGCAGGGCCATTTTGGGAACATGCCTAGTATGGAAAGTTAAGACATCCAGAGAGGATTAATCTCACTGAACTTGAGCAGACTAACACTTAGGTGTTTAGTCTAAACTGTCTAGGTCTGATCTATAATTAACGTGAAAAAATAGCTTTTGTGAGAGAACAGGTGACACCAGCTATCATGTAGAGGACACACTGTGCATATACCTGTTTCATTCTTTGACTATGAGGGACACTAACAACCCACTTAAATTAAATGCCTCATTTTTAGGGTTAAATTGAGGTTAAATGAGCCCTGATCTTTGAATCAGAGAAATATAGGAACTTCAGGTTAACATGACAACTAGTGAAGGTGGAGTTAATACATGGATTTTGAGAACTTGAGTACTTGATACCTTTAGTATCCCACCCAATGCTTTTTGTGCTTCTAATCCAGTCTTTTAGTTAGTTCAAAGAAACACAGGATCTTGCTTATTTCTTTTGAAAAAAATCAAAATCATCCTATTAAAATTCACCTTGCAAGTCCTGCAGTATACATAGCATATGTATAGTATATATAGTAAGCGTGGTTCCTACTTCCTGTCACACGCAGCTTCCCTGTGCTTTTCCCTCACCCCACCTTGCATGTTTTGGCTGCACAAGCTGAATCCCAAGAAAATATTCTTTGCAGGGCTTAACTACACTAATGTGTGTGTTCAGTTGTGCCAGACGCAATGGACTTTACTAAACTCCAACCTATGACCTATCAGTATAGTTGACCCAAAGATGACCTGAAGGCATAGATGAGGTCCAAGAGCACCTGGCCAGAGGCAGTCAAAATGTCTTTACTAACTGAATTTGCTTTCTTATCTGAGTGATCATTCTTATCTCAGTGATCATCAGAAATGTACCTTCTCTGACTGCTGACCACTGGCAAACAGATTCTTTTCTGAGTATGAGCTTGTCACAAATGACCCCAGAGAATGGTTCTACATGGATGAGAAGTATTTGGAATTTTCACCCCACAAATCTACTGTGTACTGCAAATGCATATGGATATGAGGGCAGGGAAAGGTAATGAGCATTTCTGGTTTTGTGGAAACAAAATTACTTAACAAATTATTTTGGTAGAACATTCCCAAATAATATATATTTTTTTAATTCAAGTGACCAAGTTTTGTTCTTCAATAATAGCATAGCGTGTCTAAGGCAGTCAGAAAAGTAAAACCTGGGACAACAACAAAAAAAAAAAAAAAAGACTCATGCATACCTGCCACCATGTTGCTGAGATTTGCTCTGAGCTGGTAAAAAATAGCTGAGATACCACAATAACACCACTTGCATCATTACTTGCAATAGCTGTAGGATGGTCTACTAAATATCATGTTGGCTTGGCCAAGACTAGAGATAAAGAGAAATAAATAGGTAGGATTAAGTGTTGGAAAACCTGAAAAGATTCTTCCAGGACTTTTGCGTTTCTAAGAGTAGTTGCCAAGGCCTATAATTATACACATTAGATTCTTGCACCTGGGTTAATGGCATAAGCAAGTGTGAGAGCCAAGCCAAAATTGTCATGTAGCACAGACTTTGTTGCAAATCACACATACGCTGAACCACATTTTTTCTAGAATGTTCTTTGCAAACTGTATTGGAGCTTAGCTGACCCCCATCAACCTTTGGATACAGTATAACTAAAGACTGAAGAATGCAAAGCTTGAAATGAAGTCTACATAAAATGGTTTAGCTGTCTTTTTCTGGTACTGAAGAAAAAAATAGGTACAGTAAATAGGAAATGCTTCATTTTCATTCTTCCACTCCCTACTTCTCTTTTTAGGGAAAAACAGTCACATTTTCTCTTATACAGAAAAAAAGGCAACTCATTTTCTAACTAAAACAAATATTTTTCTTAAACCAACTTTTATTTTCCCAAATATTTGACAGGAGCAGACTGTACAGTTCTGAAGAAGTTTAGTCAGCTGTGCAGATTGACTTTTGAAGTGTAAAATAAACCTCTACTTAACAGATGTCAAGAACATGACTTTGTGAGATAATGACAGGTTTTGTAATAGGTTGCTAGTGGTTCTTTCTGAGTAGAATGAGTGAAGTTTTGGTGCCAACTCTTTAAAAAAAAATGACAACATGATTATTAACAATTGACTGGAATCAGGAAAGGAAAAGCAACAAAACCGACTGTACCTGTTTTTTGTATGATTGGAAGGTACAAATTGCTCACTAAATTGCAACAAAGTGCCTCTATCTTTAATGGATATGCTCTTCCTTCATCTCACTCTTCCTTCATCCAAAAAGAAACTGAAATCCCATTCCCCAGGAACACAGCCAATATTGAGGCAGAAAGCAAAGCCAACCCCCCTCCTAGGCCCACCTTACTCTGCGTACCCTGGCTATCCCTATTCCACACTAATTTGATGACAAATTCAAGAGCTGGCCTATCCTTCATCTTGTCAAAACCAGTTTGTTGCCCCAGCAGTTCACATGACCTGTATTTTGGAGGAGAACCAGAAGGATCCATTGAGAGAATCACGGCTTCTGCACTCTTGTCAGGAAGTAGGGCTGTGGTCAATGGTGTGGGAAGGGCATTTACAGACACTCTACATATTTTGCACAGAGCAAATCCTTAGCTGTTCAAAACACTAACAGCAAAGGTCTGGAAAAGGTGATGCACCTGAGGTGAGTGGCACCAACTTCCACTGCTGGCTGAACCCGCTGGTATTTGGTGTGGATTCCAGAAAACTTTCTCAGCCTCCAAAAATAGCCCTGCAGACTGTCACAATCCAGTCTGGCTGGAACCACACTGCTCTGTCAGGCGGAGTATATAATCCTGACTTAGAAATAGCAATGAGGACTTATTGCAGGATTCAGAGAAACGATGAAGGACACCTTTATCTCTGGTGGCCCCACACTGAACTTTATTCCTGCTCGACAGCGTTCAGGAGCTGCTGGATGCAGATCTGACAGCATGAGCTTTAAGAGAGGCTGGGTCCCTTCAGAGGGAATAACTAAAATGGACATGTGTACTGACTCCTTTTCTCACTTGCTGGCCTTGTGCCTGAGAGCCAGACCTCTTCTATATATATGTTTTTGAAGTCCCTGGGGAACAGCGATCCTTAGCCAGTGAAACCACGTGCCGCTCATCCCGCCGGCCATTCCGCGCAGCCAGCTCCCTGCCCTGCCAGCTGGCACACCACCATGGTGACCGCCGGCCATTCCCCACTCCCCTCCGCTCACCCACCGACCAGTGCTCGCCACCTCTCCAGCATCCTCCTTCAGACTAGACACGCCAGTCCTTCTTTTGCCACTGCAGTTCACCTTCATTTATGCTGTTTCCTCACTCTGTTTTTAACTGGGATCTTCTTCTTCCTGTCTGCTCCTCTCTGCTTTGCTGAAATGACATATTTTCTGTCCTTTCCTCTTCCCTTTATTGCTCTATTCTCTGCTGTTTCTCAGATTCCCCTCTCAACCTTCAAGTTCCCATGAATCCTCTGAAGCCAGTTTTCTGGCTCTCCTCCATGCATTACTTCACCTTTCCTTCCATCCTATCAATAGAATCTTGACAGCCATGTCTGCCCCATTGCTCCTGATATCCCAATCTGCTATATCCCTGAATTTTCAGGATGGGGGGTATGAGAAGGATGAGGTAAAATTGCATAAAACCTTTGTACATGGGTATGAATGTCACTGCAAGGGTGAGGCTTCAGAGACCTGCTTTCTAAAAAGTGTCTATTAATACCCAAGCCAAATGTTATTTGAAAGCATTCCCTCCGCTCACTCTCTGAATTGTTTTATTTACTTTCCAGCGGAAGCTAATGAAGAAAAAGAAAATACTTTGTTTGACGTAGGGAATTAATGCAGCAGGCCTGCAGTGGCTCTTCTGCAGTCCTCCTCATCTACAATGAAAATCCATGCAAGTCCCCTGTAAATACACACCCTCCCCATTTCTGCTAAATGCGGGCTATTTACACAATAGCCCATTACAACAGTCCATCTGTCAACCCTCTTTCATGGTCACAGGTGGAGGATGAAAAATTCTTTTGAATGGCGCATTGAGGGTCTCGGGAGGGAGGCTCGTTTGCCGCTGCGTAGCCGGGCCTCCCGCAGAGCCAAGAGCCCCGGCCTTCGGGGGCTCCCGGCCTCGGCTCGCCTTT
The DNA here is from genome assembly GCA_013398735.1 of Nothocercus julius. Taxonomy (NCBI): domain Eukaryota; kingdom Metazoa; phylum Chordata; class Aves; order Tinamiformes; family Tinamidae; genus Nothocercus; species Nothocercus julius. The sequence goes on along the minus strand of VZSV01000002.1, from coordinate 6,517,493 downwards.
AGTCAAACAGCGCCCAGGGCAAGCCAGGATTTCATGCCTTTCCAAAACGCTAATTGATTGGGGATAAACATTAACCTAGAATTTCAGTGGTGCACTCTAGTCTCAAGCACGCCGGGCAGCCGCCCAGCTTACACACCCCGCAGGCTAACCCTGCTTCAAGGGTCTTTGTATAAGGCCCGGAAAGTTCATAGAAGTTCAGTTCATTTTATGGTACAGAGGACTACAAAGAGTCCGAGCATTTTTATTTTTTAAGAGCTGTCCTATAATTCAGAAAATTTATGTGAAAATATGGTGGAGAGAGAGAGGGGGATGTCCCAAGCCTTTGAGAGGGACTCACTGGTTCAGAAATCAGAGCAATTAACCAGTACCTCAGCCCAGACTGCAAACTGAAGCTGAGCTATTATTTAGATTACATGCACACTTACAATGACAGATAATCCTCCCCTTCCCTGAACTCTGAGAGACATCTTGCCCTTCCAGAAATGTCATCACAGGGTCTCAGCAGTTCTGGCAAAGACTGGATGCAGTCAGAATACAACTGGCCAGAGTCCAACACAGAACATGTAAGTCCTGGATTTCCACTCCATCACCAGTGTGGGAATAAAGTTTCTAAGAGGCAGCTAGAAATCAAAGAAGGAATGACAGAGGTTTTTGTAAGGATCCAAAACTATTTACTGAGAGCTGTAAGGCTGCTAGACCCCATATTTTTTTCCCAGAAAAATTCAATTAGTTAAAAAAGAACGAACACACATTAATACACAATTCAAACTAAGGAAAAAAAAAAAAAAAAAAAAAGACAGCATGCTGCAGACGGTTCTTAAAGCCAGGTTGTCCCTTATCCTGGCAGTATGGAATGCATTTACTGTATTATTTTTTCCATTTTTTTTTATTTTGTTCCTCTCAACATTTGTTTATAATTCTGGAATATACTGTATCATCCACTCTCTTTTTTAATCCTTTTTTTCTTAGAAATGATTCTTTCTGAGCCTTCTTTCCTAAACTCCTCTCAGTAGAACATTGAACCAGTAACATTTAAGTTAAACTTTTGAACCCGAAGTGTTAGACTTAGTTCAAAACTAGGTAAAATCACCTCGAGACCAAAGGTCCTACTTATATGTTGAAAGAAGAAATGGGAAGATAAGGCATGGAGGAAGTGGTGCAGCAAAATCTCTCATTTGCTGTAGCATCACCAGCAGAGGACATGTCTAAACTTTGCATGGCAATGCCACACCTTTGGCAGTTGCCCAAATCTACTCCAAGCAAAAAGCATCCCACTGCATACATCCTGGCTTGGTTCTGGAGGCAGAACTACTGCGTTCACCTAGCACAGCTGAACTTCCTTAGCGACTCGGGTGGCTAATTACCAGAGACAGAAATTTGTCCTTCCAGATGAGAAGCTGTCTTGGGAATATCTCTGCTATGCTACACAGTGCAATAAAGACATGCCAAACCAAAGCTGTGTTCAGTACAATCCTCCTTGCTGTGAATGATACTCCCACAAATGTCAGTCAGAACCATATTTCTGACTTGAAGTGCCCAATGACAGCAACTGTTAAGTGTTTGGGAGTATGCTGCCTTCCAATTTTTATAGTCTTTTATGTATTTGACACGTATGGCTGTCAAAATAGAAGTTTTCTTTGTCCTTTCAATCTTTTATTTTACAGCTAGGCATCTTCCTTTTCCATCTGCCTTCTATCCCACTAGTAGTTAAGTTTATGCCTGTGGTGCATAAATATAATGGATCATGTTGGCCAGGATGGAGGATCCATTAGCTAACAGAACATAGTGAATTATACAAAAAAAACCTAATTGCCCCCACCAATTGCACATTTCAAAATCCTAATATGCTGATGTCTCAGCAAGTGAAAAAGAAGTGTTCAAAAATACGTCCTTCTAATATCTCATGGGGCACATCACAGCAGATCTGTGTGCTCTTTCCAGCAAATTTCTCTCTAAAAATTCTCTCCAATGAGTGCAATGAAAAAAATATATACTTAATGTTTCCTAAACTTTTCACTACGTCTCAGATTCTAAACATCCATAACACCCATACGATTTTCTCTGGATGCTGCTCAGAGTAGGCTGGTGAGTTGTGTTACAAAACACAGTAATTCTTTTATTCTATGTCTGCATTGTCTGCCTGTCTTATTTGTAGCTGATGGCTAAATTTCTATCTGATAGAATCGCTGAAATAGCCTTGAAATAGGAACTGCCTGTAACTCATGTAGAGATGTCTACTAGCATTTGCAGACTCTAAATGATGAGCTCCAAACATTGGTCACATCTAGAGTAGCTTGTCCAGTTCTGTTTATCCCCAATCCAAAAAGACATATTCAAATTAGTGCAGGCCAGGAAAACAATTGTCAGTTTGATATGGGGAATAGATTTCATTTTAGATGAGGAGACTGGAGCAAGCTAAATGGCAGAGGATAGAGACAGACTTAAACTTTCCTTAGAAAGTTCCACTTCTACACCGCAGCTGGGCTGCGTCTGGCCACTTCAGAGCATGGCAAGAGTGATCTTAGATGGTCTGTATCCACACACAGGGTCATATCCAAGTGCTCTTGGCTTGTTTAGCCTAACAGAACAAAAGCATGTCCAGTGTTTTGCTAAAGATCAAGAGTGTGCTATTGAAGCCGATCTCCTGATCCGGTTTGCTTCACATTAAAGTGCAGTTTTAGAGTGCTCCAGTTGGACTCCTTTCGGACGAAATTAACCTAGAATATATAATAAGAATCTATGTAGCCACTAACTCAATCCGTGGGCTCAGACTCAACAAAGTAAAGTAGGTAAAATCCCCCAAAATGTACAGTGTGGAGGCAAACTCCTCATCGCCAGCGGCTTCATTCTACAGATATGGTCCTATTACCAAAGCAGACAAGCCACGTAATATGTTTAGTGGCTGAGACATAAACTAGGATGACCTATGCTGAGCATGGCTGCCCAGATAAATTGTTTCTAAGACCACTGGTTTAAAGTTAGCACGGGCATTTTTGCAGTGCTCTAAATTACCATCAGTGACTGCAGTGAAGAAATCAGAAGGAACTATAAGAGTGATGAAGTTCTGGATCGTCTTTCCAGCAACACCAAAAAAGGAAGACAGTTTAAAAATGCTTTATGGAATTTATGGAAAAGATTGCATGATATGACTGGCTGTAATAAACAGGCGATAGAAAGGACTTAGTCATCCCAAGAGTTTTCTCACACTTCTACCTACTTATGAGGTGTCACTTGTTACATTTATTTCAATATGTTTTAGCTAAGAAATCTAGAACAGTATTTCAAATGGAAGAAAAACAAGAAAGAAAGAACTTGAAACAAAACTGCAACTCTTCCCCCTTCCTTCTGTAATCATCAAGGATCAAAGACAGCAACACCAGCACAATGCAGGGAAAACTAGGGTCAAAAAAAAAAACAGTAGCACAGTCACATCCGATTAGGAAAGCAAACTTTTGGAAACTCAAGAAATACCTTTTTTTCCTTGGAGCTGAGCTCAGAGAACACAAGAAAAACATAGGATTATATGTGGAATGCTGTTGCAATCTAGATAAGCAATGTCTGAAATAAAGAGACCTCCTTTCATAGACAGAAGATTTATTTCTTTATTCAATCAAAGAGACATAAAGGAGTTTCTCAGAGCCCCTAATTCTTTGTCAGGTTTACAAAGAAAATTAGAGAACTTGAAAGACGCTGTAAAAATGTACAAATTGGTTCCCAGGGGGTCATGTACTCTGCTTTGACACTTCTCCTGTAATCATGGGGCATACTTTGTATAACTGGCACCTATGCACAGCTAAACCATCAATGTTCAGGTCATTCTGCCTTAAGAAATCTGCATCTTTTCCAGGCACATGTCCTGTGCCAGACAGAGGAAGGCCTGGATCTCTGATCAGCCTCTGTCAGAGATCCACCCAGCAGGGATATCCCCCCGCATTTCCTAAGGCTAACATCTCAAGAAGAGAATCTGACCCTTTCACCATGCACCCTAAAAGCTTTCTGCTTGCTACACAGTGAGTTTATAGCAAAACTGCAGAAAGAACTGGATACAGAGACATCTCTGAACAGTCAAGAATGGAAAAATCTCTGAGGTATGCAGAAGACATCTGGTTTTGTAATTAGTGGCCAGTACATGTTGTTCAGGAACTCTGGGTTTCTCTTCTCATCTGTGTCACTGGCTTCCTTTGTGTCCCTGAAAGTGCCACTTAAACCTCTGTGCCTTGGATCCATTTCTATGAAAGGGAGATCAAGGAACCTGCCTACTCACTGTGTTCTGATCATGTTTGCTAAGTCATTTCGCATCATCCAATGGCGGGAATCTATGAGTCGAAAGAATCATTAGGGTAGGCAGAAAAGTATACAAAGTAAATAGCTAGAATTCTGCCACAGAAGTTATTTAAAGAAAGTGTGGGTGTTAGGCAATATAAATCATACTCGAGAAACATACTTTCTTTGTTTCATTATTCATTTCCCACTTGGCATTCAAACTATTTACAGGCTAATGTCTTTTAACACTTTTATATGTTTTTTCCTGACTCAGGATTCAGTAGTTCATAAAAGTTGGACAAGTTTTTAATGAATTAAGTAAAAAGGTATGAATTTGAGATATCTGAGCACAAATTAATATGCTTTTTGAGGCGGGATTGTTTTGACTTGCTGACTGGGCTTGTGACAAATTTAAAATGGCAAGACAACTAATTTTGAACAAATAAGAAACTCCAAAAATATCAGTAGTATCTGCATTTTTTAGAAATAGTGTTGTTTTTACCAACCTTTTTTTAAGTCAGTGACACTAAAGCATATATCAGTAACAGTCTTAGGGAATTACATCAAGCACAAAGTGTTGATTCTGCCTGCTGTGTCTGCCCATCTCTTCTAGTGTCACAGCTGTTCATAATCAGAACATCTATATGATTCCAACAAGATGTAACAAATCAGGCATCATAATCAGAGTTATCTTGAAAGTCTTGCAGCAATGATCAAAGTCTCTACAGGATCTGTTACCCAGCACTTATTCTACACTTGTGAAGGTCAAAGACTGACATTAGGTCAAATGATGAATGTTCAGACCAGGTCCAAACTGGAGTGGCTCTGGAGTCAAGGTCTGAAACTGAAACCAAGGTTCAGGTCATATCAGGATTTGTATTTTGCGGCAGGACTGTAAAATGCTCTAGGTAAATTTCTAAGTAAATTTCATAGATCTGTAATCTGTACAAGCAACAGTATGAGAGGAAGTTAAACCAACTTACAGATATCTAAATATAACTGTAGTTTCATATGCACTCTAAGCCAGTATCAGTCAGAACTGTTGCCAACAGAAGTGATCCTGCATCTACCACCCTAGACTGCTTTTTCCTGCCTCTATATCACCCCTTCTCTTGTGCTGGCACAAACATTTTCTCTGATGTCTAGTCCACCCAGATTAGGCAAAGTTAATACTAACCAATGATTTTTGTCCTCAGTTTTATTCTTGATCATTTTGAGATCAAGCTCATAAGAGGCTTCACGTGAATGATTTTACCAGCATTACAGAGTAAGATGTGTTGGAATGTTAATGAAGGGGAGATGCAGAAGGATCCTGAGATCTTTCAGTGAAACAATTGGTACAAATTATTACAAAAGTAAAGTATATGCCTGCTGGGAAAAAAAAAAAAGTTTTCAAGTTTTCTTGAGGATGTAGTTCATACGACCACAGGATACTTTGATCTTTTCACCTGTTTTCATGTGTAATTTGTAACCATGAGGAAAATCAGCAATAGATTTCCAGTAATCAGATCACCTGACACCAATTTATAATTTTCAATGTGATTGCATAAGGGCTTTTCTCCTTGAAAAATAACTGGAGAAAAAAAAATATATTTTTGAAGTCAGGGGATGTTTCAGTTGTGCCAGCCTGCTATAAACCTCACATGACTGACTTACCAAGCAAGGCAAGGACAATTTTGCATCTCAGATGTTCTTGTTTCAGCTATCCTTTACAGTACCTGATTTTGGTCTGGAAAATGGATCCTTCTGGTACAAATTCAACCTAAAGCACAGGGAAAGCAGAAATTCAGAACTTGGGCTAAAATCCCACTAAAAAGGGCACAGGAGCCATTGCTGAGAAATTCATCCAACAAGTCACATTTGGTTACATCTCAGTGAAATGCCAAATGAAATGCCTGCCAGTCTCTGTGCCAGTTAGATTCAAAACACTATTCTAATCTCTGGCACACTTTGGGGCCTTACTGCTCCTTGTAAGGACAAGTTAGGGAAGAGTATGCAGACCAGGCAAGTGTCACACACTGAGAACAAAGCCCACACATTCAGTTTTCAGACCACACACTCCAGCAAACAGGCATCCCTTGCGTCTCCAGAGCCATGTGCAATGTGCCAGACCCAGGAGTCGAGCAGAACCCATGACATTTCTAACAGTGCAGCCTCTGTAATTCCCTGCTTGCAATGGGCCTGTGGAAGGTGCTACCTCAGGTGCAGTCACTGCTTAGGGTGTCCGTGAAGCTGCTCCCACAGCTATCTTGGCTCTTCCTTTGTTTTATACAGACTTGATATAGTTGTTGTCCATGCTGAAGCATTCTCCTCCTTTTATTAACAACACTTGTGAAATGACCTAAAAGGATGCTGGAGCATTTCGGTCAGAAGTTATCAACAGCAGAAAACCTGCAGATGAGTACCTGTGTCCAGTCGCGCTTTGATTACCAGTCACTTAACTTAGATGGTTAAAATACAACTTAGATGGGTTCCCTCCCACTAGGGCAATCACTGCAACAAGTGTTTGCAAACAGGGCCATCTCACAACGGAGTCCTTCTTCCTGCTCCTCTCAACCAGGGCTCCATAAATCTTTGCTCGTGGCGTGATAACCTGTTGCTCTGGGAATCCTGGGGGTATCACAAACAGAGGATTACAACCTCAAAGTGGGAGCAAACAGAAAGGGGATTGGTTCCATGAGAAACAAAACATCCGTACGGAAGATGGATAGGTCATCCTTCCAGACCTTTCAAGATAGTCTTACCCAGGTCCTGTAAAACTGGGATCAGGTTCCAAATTGCCCTGTCACAGTAACCTAATCCACAGCTCTGCAGGATAGCGAACCCACTGAATAGTCACTTAACATTAAAGAAAAAAAACATGTATAGGCGTAATAGGGGTGCAAGGTTGATAGGCTTTTAGAATAAGCTCATAGGTAAAGCAAAGGAAAAGATCTATTTTTTACTGAGAGCATAACATTCGTACCAGAAAGGACAAACTTGCTACCATTAAATAACCATATAATCTGAGTTTATACAAAAAAAAAAAAAATTAAACTGTAATATGTGCCCATTTTGTGAGGGTTTTTGTTTGTATTTTTACTTTCATCATTGAGTAAAAATAGTCTTTGAACATGCAGTAGTGGGGACCTGTGGGAAGGGTCCCCTCTAGAGATAGTGGTTGGAAGCAACCTGTCTGTGCAGGGCAGTTACATCTGAGCAGCTCAGGGACCTAATGGATCACAGGCGGGAATGTGTGGTATGATGCTCCTTATGCTTGCACCAGTAAAAGGGATGAGATGTTCAAGGGCGCGCCCCCTTCATGGCTGCCTGAGACCCTTAGAGTGACTGTAGCTTTCTAGCAAAGGCCAGGGCTCCCAGGACCACCACGGCTGGGAAAGGAGAGGGGCTTGGTGCTCTTGCTTGGAATTTCCACACAGTGCTCCTAGAATGTTTATCCTTTATTACTAATCTATTCGAACAGAACTTGAAGGAAATGCAAGATCAGTAAAGGCATATGCAAATATTACTTTTTTTTCTTGTAGGTCATCACTATAGAAACTATTACAACAGGAGCCAGAGAGACATGACTGGATCACCAGGGCACACCAGTGAGGGTCTCAGCCTCTTAGGTTCAGTACCATAAATATTAATGATGGTTCACTCCCCTTTTTTTGAGGGGGTACAAAATGTTGTCCAGGCTCCTGGAGAAGGCAGCCCAAGCGCTTTTGTGAGTGACTTTTAAGTGAGGCTCGCTTTCTGCTTAAGATTTAGTTACCTTATTCTATGGACCCCTCCCTGTCTGTGTCTCAGGGTGATAGGTGAGTGTCACTCTGTAGACCCTTACTCTTTCCTAAGTAGTAGAAGCGTCTTGAGTCATTCTGCAATATTATGTGTGATGCCTCTGCATCATGGGCAGCACGTGGAGAAAGGAGGGAATTCCTTGGAAAGACTTGCAGTGATGCCACTCTCAACTGTCCGTGACATTACCCCAGATCCCCTATAAATCCAATTTGTCTACTTAGTAAAATTAAAAATGTATTTCTTCAAAAGAAATCACCCTAGCTGATGGTGTGTGTTAGCAATCTTAGACCACACTGCAGACGTTCATTTCCTCAGCACCCTGTGCCTTATAATCTTGATGCATCTCTTGTTCTGGTGGTAGCATTTGCAGAGCCACACAACACAGAAAACTCAACTTGCCTTTTTTTTTGTTTGGTTTTCTGTAGGTTTCTCAGTCAAATCCACTTATTAATATTGTTGATGATATCACAGCTAGCGTTGCCATAAGATAAGGAAATGTGCAGTCAGACACAAGGGAGAAAGAGCTGAGCCAACCATTTTGGCAGAAGGCCACATTCAAATTGGGTTAAATTGATGGGGGAAAAGCACTTGTACCTAACTTTTCTCAACATCCTCCTGCCATCGTTAGCATCAGTCTAATTCCTCTGGGTTGGTACTGAAGAGCACCACATAATCTTTGCTCATTAAAGTTGCTTCCCAAGTTTTCCTGAGCATACAGGTAGTGTGGCAGTCTGTATTACATCTTGAGAGAGTACTGGAGTGGAGGGTACTTGGGAAGGCTGAAATAGTTGTTGAAAGCTATTTGCTGTCTGGTTTCTAGGAGACAGCATGACTCATGGCATCTTCCCTTGTAGTCTGCACCTCTCAACCATTTATCAACTAACACACTTGATCAAGACTGATAAAAAATCTTTTAGAAAAATTATAGAGAGCTGCACTATAGAATGGGAACATTAAAGTGTGGAAATAAAATGATTGCTGAAGATTAGGTCTGCTCCACTAGTATTGAAGAATGTAGGCTCACATTCACCCCAAGGGATTTATTGGCGACACTCCCACTAATGCAGGTAATAAATGCATGCATAAATCCCTTTCTATCTTGACAATTTTCCACTAAACATGCTTTGACTGGACTTCACAGTCACCAATCATTTTATGTGTGTGTCTTTACATTACTATTGCCATTATTTAATTCATCATTGCATAAATATAGAAAAATCAAAAGAAAAAAAAAAACTTCATTTTGGTCAAAAAGTATAATTTGCATATGCAGGCCTTTGTAATGACAAAAAATACAGTAATAGCAATAATAACAATAATGATCCACAACATGATTTCAGAGCTGCCAAAAAAAAATCAGAAGAGGATTTGGTGAAGAAATCATAAATAAGTAATAGCTGGCAATTAACACATTGCATTTTCAAGCTCTGAAAGGAGAATGACACAAGTGTGATAAGGTTGTTTTTTGAAGCTCATTTAGAATAAAGGTGCAAATGGTATATATGACATTTCACAACTGTAGATACCCAGAGATTAGAATGGAGGAAGGCAGGCAGAGATATCATATATAGGTTACAAAGGAAAACTCAGCTATTACTGCAGAATGTACAGATTAGGTCTTATAAAAAGAGCACTCTGAATGTATTTTCTGACAGCAAGAAGATATTGTCAAACATTTGATTCATCAAATGTTATCTTCACTATACAAGAAAAGTATTCTAAGCCCTGACAAACCCCAGGAAGCAGAAAATGAAATAAAACAGAGCAACTTCATTGCCAAATCAGAAAAATAAATAAATAAATATGACATCTGAAAATGGGAAAATGCCCTTTTTTATTCAAATATTGGTCTTCCATGTTGGAGTTGAAGAGTTAAAGGACTTTGTTCATCTGTAATTTAAAAAGGCACAGCTGAAGAACATGGGTGACATTTTCCATAGCTCGTACGTACCTGCTTTAGAAGCTTAAACACCACTTTTAAGTGATTTAGACACAGGGAAGCAATGTGTTCAGGATGGAAACATTAAAAGTCAAGGAAGTCAAAGAATGCCATTGCAGACCAACCAGCCCCACTCCTGAATCCAGACGGGATCCAGGAAATAAATTTTATATGAACAAAAGACAAAGGAAGGGCAAAACCCTGGGTGAGGTTCCTGCCTGCAGCTGCCCACGCCACCTCGAGCCCTGCTGCTCTCCTTGCAAACCAGCAGCCTCGACACCGCGGCGCTGCTGGGCACGCTGGAAACGAGACCGTTCCCCTCCGGACACGGGGCTCTGCTCTGCGCTCCGAGAGGGAGCACCGTCCGCACAGGGCCACACACTGTCCGTGTGTACAGCTCAAGCCCTCTGTGCTCGGACCCAGCGCCCTGGGACTCATGGTCAAACCTGGCCTTCTTCTCCAAATGTATTTTTGCCTCATTAGAAAGGCTGGATAATGAAATGCTTTATTCTGCTCAAAACTGACCTTTTTGTTTGTTTGTTTCTGTAGAATTTACCCACACACATATACCAACCTAACACAAAAGAAAGGTGTTAATCTAACAACCAAGGTAACCAAACAGTCTGCCTCCTAAATGCCTGCATCATTGCATATATCTTAGGACCAACTCTGGAAACGTCCAATTTATATTACTTAAAATTACTACATGATCTATTTTGCTGGACACAGCTTAAACCACTCCTCTGCAGATCCTTTAAAACTGTTTTTGCCACAGCACGAAATTAAAAAAGAAAAGAAAAAAAAGAAGAAAAAAAAGAAGAAAAAAAGGCTCAAGTCGGGATGATATGTTCTCCACTAACATGTGGGAGAAGCAGGTTCTGTTCCAATCCTCTTGTTCCCCAGGCTGTCATGGGCGCCGAGTGCTGCAGAGATAGCGGCAGCAGCAGCTTCTCCAGCTGATTAACCAGAGACAGTGACAGACTTTAGCAGGAGTGCTACCCAGCACTCCAGAGCCAGAAGAATAGTTGACTCAAAATAGAAGCAGATGGGCCTGTGCAAAACGATGAGACTTTGGAATTCAAAAAAAAAAAAAAAAGAGAGAAAGAAAAAAAGTGTGTGAGTGGGGAGGGAAAGGGGGAATTGCGTATCTCATTTTAAAGGGGAAATGTGCATGCTGTCTCTTACTATCTTATCAAGCAAGAAAGATAAGGAGGTCAGGCTGTGTTAAACTATAATGAGCTGTGGTAAACTGCGGTTCAAAAATATGTTGAAACCTTTAGGAATCAGAGTAGAAGATTAATGTAAAGGTGCCATGCTATAGATCATTTATACAAGCATAATAATCCTGATAATAAATCTGAACAGGAGCAAATGTATTTTTTCTTTTGGATTTTGGACAAGTTAAATAGACTGTATGAAAAGTAGTGAAATATCCAATTTTATAATCAGTTCCCAGTGCAGAGCTGGATTTGTAATTCCTCATTGCAATTTCCCAAGTCTGAAAGGCATTTGTTGGTGTAAGGACTGAACTCTTTGAAGTCAGCAGGCCTGAGGCTCCAGCAGCTTTTACACCAGGTAACTCCTTTGACTCCAGTGAAATTGCTCTAGGTCTGTGTTCTGACAACTGAAAATAGAATCATTCTCAAAGGAGGGTTTCCCATTCCTAAGCAAAAACGTAAGGGTTGGCCCCTAATTTATTGATCCTGTGCTGCAACAGCAAAGTTATATTCTAAAAGGATGTTGCAGGGCTTTAGGATCATTTATCCTGATCTGAAACTGAAGTTACTAGTGCCCCCACTATATCCAAAATGTGCATGCTCTGCCCCTCCATATGCCGAAAATAGTGCTTAGGGAGGGCTTCCTCTCATCACTGGTGGCAGATCACTACAAGTTAAGGCTAAATTAGTAAATAATATGGGCCTGGGCCCACTCTCTGACCCTCAGCTAACTTTTTCTCATCCATATGGCTAAACTCTCCCAGCCTCCAAAACAGACTGACTGCATTTAATGTGCTTACTGAGAATGTGTCAGGCCCATGCTGAGCCCTGAAGTGTGCGGGCGCTGTCTGGGAAAGTGCGAGGCTGCTGCTGACGGTGCCAGCAATTCGACCATATGGATGGTCATGCACCAGTGCGCAGGGCTGTGTGATGGCCTGCCTCAGTTTAGTAGTACAAAAATAGTCTTAGTGTCTAAGTCTGTGTCTGCCACCTCTTAAATGTCCTTCCTAGGCAAACCAACACCTAGAGCTGCCTATTTCTCTACAATAAGTCTGTGGCAACTAACTCAGACCTAGAATCTAACTTTCACATGCCAACTTAAGGGAAACGTATGCTCAGGTGCTTTAGGGAGACCGGCTACATCCACGAAGGAAAAAAAGGAAGGCCGATTTCTTATTCTATGTGCCTGAATTTAGCATGTAGTAAAGCTGAATTTTGGTGTAAAGAAATAAAGAGTAAAAACAAGATACTTTCTGCTGTATGTACAACAAGGTAGAAACAAGCACTCACTGATCTGGGAGAGATTCTGAGATCATGCACTTTGTCACCTCTCTAAGCAATATAAACATTACAGACATTGTATTATTTTAAATTGCTTCCTCCAACAAAATGCTGATTTTAGACTTTGTTTTGAGTCTGCCAGCTACCATAAAACAGAGACTATTTACTCTCATCTTAGAAGATTTTACCTGGTAAGCCATAACCACACCAGCCAATACCATTAAGGTGAGCAAGACCCTTCTGCACCACCAGCAGTTCTTCAGGGTATGATCTCAGCAGAGTTCTGGGGAGATGCTCTCAAATCTCAGAATCAAGTGGAAAATAGAGTAATGGGCATGCATGTCAGCACAGACTGGCTAATCATCATTTAAGTCAGAGTTTGGGGGACATACTTATCCTTATATGAGAAGAGTAAGCCCCACTTACTGCTCTTGTTACCTAATACTTGGCATAGCCTCAGTGCTCACTTAGGCCTGGCAGAGACCCAGAGAGAGATGCTGATATTCAAAGCTGCAGTTGCTGAATCTTTGACATCCCCTGATGCATCTGATTAAAGCAAATGATCAATACTAAACTTTGAGAAAAACTAGTGTAGGGATGTTACGGTTGACAGCCCATGAATAAATAACTCTGATAATGGCATTTGTCTTACTATAAAGCTCATTCATAATTTAGCAAGAATAGTGCCCATTAAGGAACACCTAGAATGATCACTGCCAAAATAAAGAGTTAATTGGTTTCTATCTTCTGGGAACTCTCTCATAATAAGATCAGTATGGAAAAGTGGCTAGCAACTCTATTTAACGAGTATAAAAGAACCTACTCTCCATATAACTTGCTCCTCTTCTAGTCTTTCTTCAGCAGTTTTTGGATGTCTCCTTGATATACATTCTCTAACTTTGAAATAAAAAAAAAATGAAGTCTAATTTTTTTTTTCTTAAATAGAAAGGAAGGATTTGACCCAAACTCCACTGAAGTAATCAGTGATTTGCGCCCCAAAGTAAACACCATGCAACCCTTGCAATAAGCATTGCTCCTTACTAAGCGAATCATTGTTGCTGTACACTAAAATTAGATGAAGAAATAACCCAGTTATGTCGGAGGAGTTATGTACTTTAATAAAATGTAGCTTGAATATTCATACTGTACAGTTATGTAAGACCTATAAAATGTTTCCTGCCCCACCGCCACAAAACCAGTTTGCAGATGTCTGACTTTTAATCCTGAAATACTGTCTGTCTAAGGGAAGAGGAGAACCAATAGCAGGACCTTGCTCTAACAAAATACAAGTGGTTTGTATTTTCACATAAGGACTGTACATATGCATTGGCACATCTGTTCCCTACACAGTCCCACAGTCTGGAATGGATAACATGGACTTCAGGGATTAATGCCAGCCTCGCTAGAATAACAAATACTTTTACTCTAACAGTCCTTGCAGATGAAAAGAGGACATATTCCTTCGAATGTCATGTCAAAATGCAAAGTATCATCTGACCCTACCCTCACCAGCTGATCAGTCACCTGTTTCTATTTAACAAGTTTAGAATAATGGTGATGGAGCCAGAATGTTTCAAAACCATCCTGGATTAATACTCCATGTGGAAAATTATGATGTCCCATAGTGTTTCACATCTACCTCTACTATATTAAACACTACATAAAACAGTCCAAATTCCAGACGTTCTCCCTAGATGTTGTAAGTATGCTACACAAGTATTTATGAGATCAAAAACATGCCAAGGCTTTAAGTCCATGATTCTAAATAGAAACCTTTGGTTTCATGGAAGACCAGGTTTTCAGCGCACTGCTCCCCTCACCATTGAACATGCCACAGCCTTGACCTTGAATATGCCCACAAATGTCACCACTGTCACTTCTCTTGAGTTTAAATGCAGAAAATAAGCAGGCTATATAACACTGCAATCCAGAGCTCTGCTTTCAAAGAGGACTGCTATTGAAATACTGAGACTTTCTACGGGTTAGCTCATCTGATGCCTCTGCACAGACCTTGGCAGTGCCTGCCTTGCTTCTCATGAATAACAGGTCAGAGGCATGAAACAGTCATTGCTAATAGGCACTATTACTAGCAATCAAAGTAGGAAGACGAAAGGTTTGACAGACCTGAAGAAAGAAGCCAGGGAGATGTGTGAGAGGTGAGGAAAGGCAGACCAGATCCCCTCAGTCCCACCAACAGCAAAGTTTACAGGATCTCAGACATCACCTCCATCCCCGGAAAAGTGATGGTACAGCTCCTCCTGGCAGTTGTCTGCAGGCATATGGAGGACAAGAAGGTGCTCAGGAGTAGTCAGCATGGAGTCACCAAGGGGAAATCCTGCTTGACTAACCTGATCGCCTTCTATGACAGAATGACTAGCTGGATGGATGAGGGGAGAGCGGTGGATGTCATCTACCTCGACTTCAGCAAGGCTTTTGACACCGTCCCTCACGACATCCTTCTGGGCAAGCTCCGCAAGTGTGGGATAGATGAGTGGACAGTGAGGTGGATTAGGAATTCCATCCATTAGGCTGGATGGCAGGGCTCGGAGGGTGGTTATCAGTGGCGCGGCGTCTAGTTGGAGGCCTGTGGTTAGCAGTGTCCCCCAGGGGTCAGTCCTCGGCCCAGGCCTCTTCAATTTATTCATCAATGACCTGGATGAAGGGATGGAGTGCTCCCTCAGCAAGTTTGCTGATGATACCAAACTGGGAGGAGGAGCTGACAGCCCAGAGGGCTGCGCTGCCATCCAGAGGGATCTGGATAGCTGGGCAGAGAGAAACCTCATGAAATTCAACAAAGACAAGTGCAAGGTCCTGCACTTGGGGAAAAATAACCCCGGTCACCAGTACAGACTGGGGACTGACCTTCTGGAGAGCAGCACTGCAGAGAGGGACCTGGACGTCATGG
>VZSV01000002.1:6433166-6501605 GCA_013398735.1 Nothocercus julius | reverse complement strand
CTGCCCAGGGAGGTTGTGGAGTCTCCTTCTGTGGAGATCTTCCAAACCCGCTTGGACGCAGTCCTGAGCCACCTGCTGTAGGTGACCCTGCGTGTGCAGGGGGGTTGCACTAGATGATCTCCAGAGGTCCCTTCCAACCTTAAGCATTCTATGATTCTATGATCATATGTTTGCACTACTATCCCCTTGCACTATCATCCCCTACGTTACTGAGGTTTCCTCCTCTCCCTCCAGGCTGTTTCAGTCTCTTTTACCTGCTCAACTTTATGTAGCACAAAGTGGGACTATGGTACCAGGGCAGATGGATAGAGTAAAGCAGAAGCCAGGGCTGAGGACAGATGCTGCTGCTCCTGCAAGGGGGAGCGCTGCCTGCCTGGGCACTTGTCCAGCACCAGCAACTGCTGGCAAACCTGAGAGGAGTCTCACGGAGCTCCACATTCCCACAGGGAGTGATTCTGGGGCAGAAGAGATGCAGACTGGAGCAACCTTGGCTAAGGCAGCTTTACCTCTGGTTGAAGGGCTATGCCCTGTGCTCACAGTCTTCTGGCCACTTCTCTTTTCCCTAGGGGGAAATGGGATTTTCCTGGATTATTACGCTTGTGCATCCGTGCACGGAATTACACATTCCCCTCTGTGGCTGTCCTGAGCGAATTGCACTGAGCAGAAGCACGTTAATGCCAGGAGCTCATCCTGCACACGCTGCACTAGCCGTGCTGCGGAGATTTTAGTCTCCAAGAATAGCAGTCCACCATACTTAATGAACACTGCTCTTTCCTATTATTTCCTGTAAGAGAGGGGAGAGAGAGATAATTCACTATGGAAATCTACATAATTAGGGTCCATCATTTCCTACTGAGAGGAAAATCGTGAACAAAGCAGACCCCTTTCCCCCGCCTTTTAGCAATTCTTCCCAAGTGCCTGTTAGCTCCCCTGCCTCTAAAAAGGAGAAGAGGCACCAGGGAAATCCAGCCTGAGCGGGAGAACTGCCTCCCCGGCACTGCCACTGCTCCCCAGCTTCTGAAGTCAAAATACCCTCTGATTCAGAAATGTTCAGTTGATTTCTTTTCCTTTCAGGGCACTCGGTTTTGATGCCAATTTGTAAATCGTGTCCTAACCCGGGACAGAGGTACCTCCACAGGGCTTTGGCCTGGCAGCACAACAACACTGTGGAGGTCGGCGGAGGCCTGGTCTACCTCAGGAGTCCACTCGAAGCCGTGGGAAACATCTCAGCCTGCAAAATGTGGTTGGACTTGATGATCTTGAAGGCCTTTTCCAACCATAATGATTCTATGATTCTATGTGTGGTTTGGCGAGCAATGGAAGAAAACCAATGAATGACGGAGGTGCTGGGGCACTGGAGGCTAAGGGACCCTGCAGTCCGGGGCAGAAGGCAACCTGGAAGGAGGACCAGGACCTGAGGAGGGGGAAGCAGGCCAGCTGCAGGCTCAGAGCCCAGGAGCATCACGCTCATTTCTGGATGGCGGCAGTTACAAATTCCTGCTTCTGCCAACTTCTGCATTTCGCTCTGTCTCTTTCCCAGCAAGCAGGGTGGCTGCTATTTGGTGGTGGAAGAGATTATTCCAGCCAAAAGGGGAAGAAGGAGGGAAAGAGGATGACAAATGGCTTGAAATGGGAAGGGAGAGATGTTAGGAATGCACAGTCATGATTTACATATTTCATGTTATTCCAGCAGAACAGTTAGTGACATAAAATCCTAACAGGAATTTAGGGGCCCCTAAAACAAGATAGTATTCAATGCTGCCAAAAACGGGAAGTCCCACTCTTTTCCTTCTACTTCACCAGACTGAAGCACTACATCCCATTTAGAGCTGGTTATGGCATGTGTTTGTACAGCCCTTCTCCCCTCTCTGTGCTGATTTAACTCACTACTCTGGCAGTATAAAAAAAAAGGGGGATAGGGGGAGTAAAGGGAGAGGGATAGATTTCTGTCAGCTCAGTGAGTTCAAGGAGTCGAGGGAGGCATCCAGATAAACGACCCAGCATGTGCAAAGGAGAGAACAGAGCCTCAAGTATCCCTGACGCATGTAAGCAGGAGAGAGGCAAGGTGGAGGACAGAGAAGATGGACATTTCAATAGCAACAAATGAGTATGTTGTCTCAACTGCTCCTAGAACAGCACTGAACTTTATAGCGGCTTTAAGGTAGATTATGCAGGTCTGGGACAACTATATTAGGGCATCATTACAGGGCTTTTGACTGCGCTGTTACATAAAAACTACATAAAACTAAATAAAAAAATCACCTATAAGCAAAGACTGGGGAGAGAACTTAAAATGTGCAAATCAGACCTGAGTTCACCTCTGTTCAGAGCCACAAGCAGCTGAGGAACAGGAGAGCTCAAATGCCTCAGCGGCGGATGTTTATTGGAGTGCTACACATTCAAAACTCTTCCCAAGTTTTTTCACAGTTCATTTATGTCTGCTCCTCTTATTCTGCTTAATTTCTTATTCTGTGGGTTGATAGGACAGGCTCAGAGCTTGGATTCTATACCTGAGATATGCCTCTCACGTTTAAAATAGGTTTTTAACTATACCTTTTAAATAAATCAGATAACAAAGGAACAACACAAAAATCTTTAAAAGAAAAGGCTCAGCATGGTATGCTTTTTTTATGGTATGCCTTTTTTTTTTTTTTTTTTTTATGCTTTGTTTGAACAAATTAGCAAATCAGGTTTTCTAAAAAGTATACTCCTGGCAATAGATGATGACAATCTCAACTTTCTAGTAACTGTATACTTTCCAGGTTGCTTTTCTTCCTCTTTTTCTTTTTCTTTTTCTTTTTCTCTGATTGCTAACATACTGAATTATTTTATCATCTCCAATGTTTATACACCTTTCTCTATCCATCACTGAATATATTATCTAAGAAATCATTTTGCATACCTCCACACCCAAGTTCAGCAAAAACAGAAAATTGCATTAATCATGTGAGAAAACCTTTTCTTGAAAGGCTCTAAGACTAACTCAGACTGGATACGTTTTTTAAATAGATTTAAGCACCCGATTTTTTGAGACAAGATTTCTAACTTTCAAAAGTTAGAAATCAGCTCCTCTGCATTCTGCCTTCTAAGATGAGAATCATTACCCTCAGCTCCACAGTAGTTGGAAACATTAAATCTCAAAGCTATGTCTAAAATCTGTGTTGTATCTAAAGACAATTTGAATTGTTTTTGTTTTCCTATTACTGATATAGTCTTATTGCTTTGTAGATCAATAGTAACTTCTCACGAGCAACAACATGCTTCGTAAATCAGCATCCTGTTTTGGGCAACCTTACGCAGACAGTTTCAGTTAGCTATTTTTGTGCTGTGATTAGTTTGCTATAAAGCATTCACCCGCTCACATCTGGGGGAAGCGTGGATTGGAACAGGGATAACAAATGGTAATCAGCTGCTCCCATGGCTGCTTGCAGAGACCACAGACCCCACTGCTTTGCCCAGAAAGCAACTGCCTGAGATTTCTTATCTCTTCTAAGTTTCACACCAAATCGAAGATCTTTACAAGCACTTCCTGTTCCCCTTGTAAAAACCTATCAGCTAAAAGCTGCTGGTAACTTGTAGCCTTCAAAGGTGAGACTTGAGTATCAGCTCTCCCCTTGTGCCACTTTTCAATACAAAGGAAACTCTGAGCTTTAATTGTCAGACAAAAGCGAGTGCCTTAACCCACACAGTCCCCCTAATTAGGGTCTGCATGTGTATACATCAATGACTTTTAATGGCAGACCATTAGCACCTTTAAACGTTACACTCTCATTGGTTGAAACTCTGTGTGCAGAGAAGATTTTTAGTATTAAAGGTCTCTTTAATCTAAGGGAAAGGATAATAGGATCCATTGCCTGGAAACAAAAGTCTGCAAAAATCTGTAATTACTCCTTTCACAGTGAGAAACTGAAACACCTTCCTCAAGGTGGGTCTCTCTCGGAAGCTACAGACCTTTAGTGTTGACAAACCAGTAAAGAGCGTAAATGCCAGGAAAGGAGCATAAACTCGGGACGCATATATGTCCGGCCTCCTGACTGCCTGTGACCAGACATCAGGTGAAGCACCCTAACTAGCCCTCCCCAGGGGCCCACATACATTATCTGGACTGGTTGCTTTCCTGGCCCTCGGCTGCTTGTTCCTCATGCCATGATGTCCCTCACCCACTGGGACCAACAGAAGTGCTTGTGGGACTGCAGACTGAACTGAGCGAGGAAAATAATTCTGGGGAAAAAAACAACAACTTCTCCCCTTCTCCCCTTTTTCTCCATTGGATTGAACTGGATACATCCATTGATGTCTGTGGCATGACCTCATGAACCAGAGCACCCACAGAACCTTGGAGACAGACCTTTGCATTACTGACAAGGAAAAAGTGCTGCTGTGATGCAGTACTGCTGCCAAACAGGTAACTTTATCCTTCATATGATCTTTTGTGAGGTAATACACTCTAGTTTGAACCTGGAAAACATCAACTTAGTTATATGGCAAAACCAGAGTGCAAAACAAGTATAAGAGTAAAAGGCCAGTCTCAGCTCTTGGACTGGTCCTCCTGGAAGTCCAGAGTTTTCCAGTGAGAAAGTTCCATGTCTGGTCACTGAAAAGTTCTTAATAAGCATTTTGGTCTGATGATCATTACTGTTATGATAAATGATAAAGACAGTTTTGTGAGCAGTCACTTTGGAGTTGTTTTATAATCCATTTAATGATCTCAAACTGAAAATTATGTGAACAAATTCTAGATCTCCACAGTAGCAAATCTACTCTTCACTGGATCAGAAAACCACTTCAAACGCTGTACTTTACATTATGTTTCTACACAATCCTTTTCTGGTTCCCCTAATATTTCCCCTAATAATTTCTCTATTTCTTTGTATCCTTGCAGGACAGGCTTTTTGTTTTTGTTTTGCAGATTTTGCACCTGACTTTAATATGACTCAGATAAAAGGGGGTAGGGTGATCCTCAGGAACAAGATTTCTTCCCCAGCCATGAACCCAGCCATGCCCTTTAGCATCTTCCTCATTAACATCAATTAGAAATTCCTTCCTGATAAGACGCAAGGAGTTAGTGCTACTTATATTATTAGTTCTGGGGGCTACCACCACAGCCAGATGTGAAAAAAATATTTCTTTCCATATCTTCCTTTCCCTTTGTCTCCACCTAACATAGAGCCTTTTAGCCAAGTCCGAGTAAACTCTCCTCCATCTCCCAGACTTATCTGGTTTAGGCAGTCACCCAAATCTCTTCGGCTCCGAAGTTTTTAGCATACATGCCAGGAACAAGCCATACTTTATGCACTCCTTCCCATCCCAGCCTTCTGTTAGCTTCCCCCTGCTGCTGAACTCCAAGACAGAGATTTGAGTTACCCAGAATCCAACCGTTTATCACTACAACATCCACCAGAGTTACCGGAGGAGCTACAACAGCAAGAATCAGCCTTCTTGTTTACTACTGTAAGCACCACAGAGAGCAAACACAGGGCCGTGCTTGAACGTATTTGTGCTGATGATCCTTTCCCTGCCAAAGCCCAAATTAACATTTTTAGAAGCACAAAAACATGGCTAGTCACTGTAGATAAGCTTTTATAGTCTGACAGTCCCAGGTCACCTTTGCCTGAGAGATAAGCTGGAATCTGAAACACAGGAAGTTCTCCGGCCAAGCTGTAGGGTTTCTAGGAAGGCCTGGCTTGTTCCAGTTCCTGAATTAGTAGCTTCCTCTTTCTTACTCTGCAAGAGCTCTGGTGGCATCAATTGTATTAATGCAGGAAAAATCTTTGCAAAATGCCTTTTTGACACACCAACTGTGGCCATGGCTTTAACAGTAGGAACTATCCTAATGTACATAGAGCCGCCAGGAAGGGCCATCATGATGGTTTATCTGATGTCTGGTCACAGTCAGTCATGTGGTCCTACATAACCACTCACCAGTATGATGTTGTATAGACCACCTGCCTCCACTACTCTTTTGCAGGATCCACGGCCCCCTCCTTTCCCTGGAGGGCCCACTGTGAAGGTGGGAACTCCTTTCATAAAGCAGCGTGCATCCTACACTAGGAAATGCTTGGGGTCCCACAGTGCCTATCCAGGACACCAGCAGTTATGCCAAAAGAGAGTTATGACAGGTATCAAGTCTCTCAGGAAGAAATATCTGTGGATCTGACATACTGGAAGTGGTTAGAAGAAGCAGAAACACTATTGAAACAAGAACAGTGTTTAGCAAGATGTTGTAGGCTCTCCAACATCACAAGCTACATTTACCAAAAGACTCTAACAGAGCTTCACTGGAGGCAATGGCAAAACTTAGAGAGCACCAATGTCTCTCATGGGCAAGTCCACCCATGGACTTGCATCAGCTGAGACCATTTGGCTGGCATGGTAAAGCACAGTAAGGCAGGCAGAGAGGCCAAAGAGGATGTCGTGCACGCAGAGCACTAATCTAGTTCAGAACTGTAAGTGTTCCATGCTTTTTTATGAAGAAAGTCCTACTTTCAGTAAACAAAGGTGAATGCTCAACCAGAAGTGTCCTTGCCTTTATTTCAACCTTCCAAGCTCATTTCAGCCATGTACCATGGTCTACTACATGCCCAGTGGGATCACAGCTTCCCTTTTCTAGGCAGGGTCAACAGCTGCTCCGAACTGTTGCAGTTTTAAAGCTTTATTCCCTTTTTGGCATTCAGGACTTGAAGCTTGCAGCAGGTGAAGACAGTGTTGCTCTCCATGCATCTACCACCTAGCTGGAACTAGTGCTATTCTGCATTTCATCTAATTTGTTCCCACTTCTCCTTGCTCTTGAACAAGCATTTAAAGTCTCCTTTTTGTAATTGTGTCACATCTAAGTTTTAAAGCCCTGTCCAAGTATTCAGTGTCTGGTTTTATTCCAGACAGAAAGTACTTCTGTTGTGGTTAAAAAGGTTTAGTGTTCATCTCACCCAGCACCTACAGAAATCAATTGATGGATGGGATTTCCATGCAGTGGCCTAGTCGGTGTGAGGCAGATTGACCAAATGCACCTGGATTGCTGGTAAAGAAGTTCGCATGTAGCAGACACAAATTTCACAGGGGGGAAGATCAATAATTGCAAATTTTGATTAAGGAGACAGAATAATAAAAGGTGTCACAAGCCTACAGACAGATGTCAAGCTCTTGGTAATTTATTAGCTAGGTTTTTTTTGACAGTTAGAGACATTAACTTTTCTTATGACTGCTTGTCTTGTATTTTGTAATAGGAAGCATTGCAACTTTCAGAAACCTCGTGCTGCTTCGCTGATGTTGCCGGTCAGTCTATGAGGCTTGGCCTTAATTCCATATATGATAGAGGTCTTCCTCTCCACAATGCCATCTCCCCACCACTGTTAGACACCGATTTCCTCTGCCTACATGCACACATGCAGTGACTCTCACCCACGTTGCCCTTATAATGGTAGATATCTGGTCAATATGTTTATTTTTTTGGAAGACTGAGGTGGCTAGCTCAGCTGCAGATGTCTGCTCTGTGAGTAACTGAGATTAAGTGAGATGTTTGCCTGCAGCACAGTCCCTTCCAGCAAACCCACCTTTATTTTCTGCATCCTGAACAAACCAGAGAGTTTCAGCCCAAGCCATCTTCCTTAAGTATCTGTTCACATTCCCATCTTTGGGTAGATTGCTATCATTCTGACAGAAAGGAACTCAAATACTTGGTAAACAGCGTTTCAGAAATCTCCATCTTGGCCTCTTTATGCTTGAAGATTTCCGATTAGCAACCTCCAACTATCGCATAAGCGCTGAGGAAAATATCCCATGTTGACGTTAGAAAGAAAGCACACAACTTGTGGGAGTCTTTCCTTTAACCCCAACAGATTTGAAATCACAACCAATGGTTTCCGATGGAACTGCCACTGGATAACTGTCTGTTTTGATGACATTTCCTCGTGTGGCACATGACTGGAAAGCGTCTTAGATATTTGATTTAGGCGGAAAGTACTCTTTGACTAATTTGGCTATTTGAACTTGCCAGATGCAAACGTGAACATTTCCTAAAGCACCTGCTACCTCCAGGGATATTTGTGAAAATGAGGTGCTGTCTCTCTTGAGAGTATCTTGGCAAATAAAAATCATAAACCACAGCCCCCCATTACAAAACATCTCCTTTCTATTCTTTTTACATGTCTGTTTTTTTGTTTTGTTTTTTAAAGTCTGTGAGATCCTATAGATTCTATTTAAGTTAAATCAATTGAAGGATGAAAAGAGAGAAAAAGAGAGAAGAATATTTCAAACAAGCTATTTTTGCTTTTGTCTTCACAAAACTCTTCCTTGCTCTCTCTTTGTTTATATGGCTGGGCTCAGCCTCAGCTCAAGCAGCTGATTCCAATAAAGAAGTACTGGCAGCTTTCAGACCTGCTTTTCCCCTTCAATCTAAGAGGGAAACAAAGAAGAGTTTGCAAACTTTTCCAAGAGGACCTGGAGGGGCTCACTTTCTAGAATTTGAACTTCTGGCAGAAGGACTCAGGCTAATTATAACATCTCTGTGTTCTCAGTTTCCCAGACCCTTTCCTGGCCTTTCCCCAGAGCAGAAGCAGGAATGTGCAAGACTCCTGTTGCCAACAAATGGTAAACTCAGGAGTCCCTATTTCTTCTCCTTCTCCAGCTGCACCCACACCTGCCTTGGACAGATCTGTCTCTCACAGCTGTGAAATGCATGTTGCATCCTTGTAACTTGCGATTGCTAGGATGTAAGACCACAGCAACCTGAAAACCCGTATCCTGCTAAGATAATTTGTCAGTCTTCATTTGTAGCAAGCTGTGTGGCAATGCCACTGCTAGTTAAAGGGTCAGTATACTTTCACTTAAGATTACCTGTTCCCTTTGAAGGCCTCTATGCATTTCCACTTGAGGGATATAGAATTCCACATGCAATGAGCTAGAGATCTGCCCCCAAAAGCTAAACCTGTAACTGAGGGCTTGAAAATGCACACAAGAATGACGTGATTACATGCTCCTTACTAGGCTCTACATCTCTTCAGCTTCCTCCGTGACTGCCTGGCTGCAGCGAAGAGCAGCTGGAATTCCCCTGTATATCTTCAGATTAAACCTTTCCTTTGCCTACGCACACGAATCATGAGAAAATAACTGAGCATTTTGGGATCTCCAAATACTTTCCTAACAGCATAATATAAAGGGTATGATCTTCAAACCTGGTCAAGCAGCACATGGTGCCCATTTTGAGAGGATTGTGAGGTCTCCTCCTATACGTATATCTCCAGGAAACTGAGCGCAAAAAAAATTCTGGGAACAAATCAGTATCCCCCTAGGGATTTGGGCTGGGACTGTGATGTCTTGAGGGACAATTACACAGCTGGCCTTGTTTCCTTTTCTTAATGTATCCTTAGCACATCATCCAGTGCAATCCCTTGGATGTCATGATACAACCCAATGCCAAGAGAATCTGCAACTGCCCAATTAGGGCTGTATTTTACAGTCCTTTTCATACAGCAGAACCGTGAAAGCCACAGCCTGACCCCCAAAGCCCATCTTGTAAAAGAGTCTATTGTTCAAGCAGGAACTTTACAATGCTTTTAATAATTTGGATTATTTTCTCTTACTATTGTTTTCATTTAAATACAGTGCCTTGTATCAAGACCTAGTAGTTTATTTCTGTTTTTCTGTTTCCCCTCTGAACATTCTTTTGGGTTTGTTAATTTCCCAGAGGTTTTTCTTGTTTCTGTATGTGTAATGGCTCGCTTATATGTTTAATGAAAATTAGGGGAAAAAAAGACTAAAAAATGAATATATGGCAAATCAGATTCCAGCTGCCGACTCAGAAGGGAAACAGAGAAATCAAATAAAATACTATTACCTCCTGGGTTCTTATAGATGGTCTGTATCTTTGTATGTCTTTCTCACCCTTTTGACTGTTCCCACCTTCTGACATTGGTTTGCAATTTGTGTTCTGAACTCTTAATACATTATTCAAACAATGACTGTCTCCTAATTTCCACTATCTCGTCTGATAACCTTGAGTCTCTTTTTATCTCAAAAACTAAGCAAATGAGCCTGTTTTATTTTTATATGCTGTTTGCTGAGCCTCAGCTAAGCTCCAGGTTTGAAATACTCAGACTTACTGGAACCATAGTTCTGAATACAAGTAGTTTAATCTTTCCAGCACACAGAACAGAATTCCAACAACTTGCTCAAGCAAGAAGTTCTTCCTGAAGAGCCCCCCCAGAATGATGGGCTTTGCATGAGCACCCTAAAGAGAGGCTTGCTTAAAGGCTTTCTCTCCTTAGAGAAGATGAGTTAAAGTTCTAAAGTCAGATGCCCTCCCATACACTGATCTTCCAGTGGCAGTTTTTTTTTTTTTTTTTTTTTTTTTTATTAGATCTCAGAAGATAAAGTGTGGGTATCTGCACAGATTTCTGCTGCATCGGTATAGCATAAAAAAGGTAGTTTCTCAGGGGAGAAATTAAGCCAGTTAGTATATCGTAAATCCAAACCAACACTCTAAACTCCACCCCAAAATCAATAAGCAATCAACATAGATCACAGGGTACCCAAAATACAATCCTCTCAACATTCCTCCAGTGAACAGCTAGAACCTTTTTTCTCTGCACCAACGAAATTATTTCACTAGATTTAAGAAGCAGAGTTTCCATAGATCATAGCATGGATGTTTGCACCTATCAATGAAGATTGCATCCTCTTATATAAAAGAAAGATCTTCTGGCTACTTCTAAGACAATCAAGGAATAAGTGGGAATCAAATCAAACTATTCACTGGCCAAATAAAAACAACTGGCTGATAAGCATCTTCAATCCAACAGGAAGATACATTCCTCACAATAATCTCTGTTTTGTTTGATTTTTATCTGGCTTGGGTGTTGTGACAGGATACCGAGTTGTCTGCAGTGTATCCTCAAAGAAGGCCACAGACAAAACATCCAGGTTTTATCTGAAGGTAAATATATATATATATATATATATATGTATGTATATTGGAAATATAACTTTTCAAACAGAAAACAACAAACAGGAACAAACTTTTCAAACAGGAAAAATTCAAAGCAACAAGGAACAACTGAACAAGATTGTTAAAATATTTGGTACAGAACCTTTCTCCCCATCCACTGTAACCCTGCTCTCAAACAACTCCATGATTTAGGAGGAGTAAGCACCTTCCTAGGGCCTTCTGGGTCCTCGGAAGGCCATCTCCATCATATCTGAGGCCTGGCTGGCTTCTCTCAGCTCCACCAGCCTCCAGTTCCCTGTTCCTTTGCCAGCCACAACCTGCAGTTGCTCCATACCAGATTTGCTCAATTACCCAAAGGGGAGGAACCAGCTCCTCTCCCCTCCACAGTCCCACCTCACTCAGCCAATGTCTTGTGAAGATATAAATAAAGCAAATGCCATGCAAGACCAACCTCAGTTAGTTTTCATACATCCATACGGCAATGCCAGCCAGAACCAGGAACAGGCATTTAGCTCTGCCATCTGGAGAAGAGAAGAAAGAAAAAATACAAAGCTAACCTGTGTCTGTGCACTGAAGACTAGCTGTCCAGGTGTTCATACTGGCAACTTCAAGTCTGCATTTTTAAGCTGAAAAAGAGAGAAAAAAAAAAGAAAAAAAAAAAAGGATAAACTCTTGCAAAAAATAGTCCTCAGAGGAGAGAAAGCAACTGCCTAGCATTACTCAGTAGAACTGTTTCTGGGTAATGAATAAGAACAGCCCAACCCACAGCACTAAGTTTTGCAGGTTGTTTAACAGTATCTCATAGATAACTAAATGGATATGTATAGCTGATCTGACTTCATCCACAGATGGAAGAAAAAAGCATTGACTAGCTAAACCATGTCAATCTTCTCACTTGTGCCCAAACTGAAAATAAAGTTCTAATGTATATATGCACATAGGTGAGAATATCTGTATATATGTATATAGTTGTGTATATGTATATATATACAGTAGGTGAAAGTATTTACAAACATAAAGCCTGTAATTGCAATCTCATTGTGACCTTGTTAATAAAGTTCACCATAAATGAAAGCGCTAACAAAAGGCGAAGTTGGCAAGCCTGTCAGCATCAAGTGGATGTTTCATTAACACAACTCGTATCATGGCTGTTTTAAGAAAAGCTGCTAGCCTGGCCTCTTGAAGAAATTGTCCCACTTACACAGGACTTTGTACCATCTGCGAGGATTTAATAGCTATGAAACGCATGTTTTCAGCACCCAAGTCATGTCTGAAATGACACCAATCTCTTCACTACTACACTATGCATGACCGAAACAAAAAGGAAGTGGAAACAATATACCATTTTCTGTTCTGAAGATCTTGCTCTAGCTGCACAGAGGCAGTGCTGAACTGACCTTCTCACAAGGCTCTTACGTCAGTCATAGAGTAGAGGCAGGTAGGATCATCCTCATAGCTATCTGTAGCTTAAAGCAACTGGAGGGTTTCATAAATCTTATGAGCAAGAAATCTCTTCTTTGTTTCCAGTTTAGTGGGTTTATTAGAGTTTTTAGACACCTTTTTGATGGATTTTGCTTGAGAGTCCTCCAGCAAGGACTCTCCCTGGTTTCTGGAACTTTTGGACTTCTCTGGATGATGACAACCAATGAGATGAGCAAGGACAGTCATTTAGGAGATGGCTCCAAATTGACTAGGAGTCTAAATCCAACAATAGTGCCCATGGGAGAAGAAATTTTCTTCCTCAGAATTCAAACTTCAGTTTCAGATGTCTTTTAGAATAGCTCATCAAATACTCTTACCCAGACAGTAGTCATGACCAAACTTCTGATTACAGCCCAAAGGGAAAAATACACCACAGTGCAAAGCTGATCTTAGCTCAAAAGATTCATAGAATCTTCATACTTCAGGTAACAGCACATTCACCCCATCAGCTGCCGAAAAGCCCTGCTCCATAGCAAAACAGTGAGACAGAAAGCTCTCCAATTCATATACCTCTCCTTAAGTGGCTTGTCTTCTGCAGAGCCTGAGTCCCTGCCACCTGTCAAGTCATGCCTTACCTTTCGTATTTTTGGTAACTAACTTATTTTTTTCCCTACATGTCACTCATAGCAAGAGAGCTGGCCACGCAA
This sequence comes from Nothocercus julius, assembly GCA_013398735.1. Taxonomy (NCBI): domain Eukaryota; kingdom Metazoa; phylum Chordata; class Aves; order Tinamiformes; family Tinamidae; genus Nothocercus; species Nothocercus julius. The sequence continues at coordinate 6,488,534 of VZSV01000002.1, read as the reverse complement.
AAATGCAGTGAGTCACCCCCCTAGAAACTACTGCAGAATATTCTACTTCTTCCAGCAGTTTTAAAGAGCCTTTCAATGGGTTTTGTAGTTGGTTGTATTTTTAAAAGCCATGATTTTTTTGACAGTAGCTAATTTTCAGAGAAGGTTAAAAACTCTGAAAACTTGCACTTTGAAAGTTCTATTGCTGATGTATGTTTACCTTTTCACAAAGACCTACAAAAGGGTAAAGTGTCTCAATTCATTATTGTGAAGAAAAAATTCTTCAGGAGAACAGTAGAGAAGATCATAGAATTTGACAGTGGATATATTCTGGAAACAGAAATGATGTTCATATTCTTTCAAGAATAAAAAAGGAGACATAATAATAGCAAAAGGAAGAAAAAAAAATTTTTACAATAACTTCAGAGGTTATACCTAATTCTGATGTTTCAGTAATCAAATACTTTATCAAGGGAAAAAAAAAAGTAGTTAATTTGCTATTTTAAAAGTTCTACAGCTGGAAACAGTCTAATCTCTAAACGAGTGCCAGATGCATACAGATGCATAGGACAAGAACAGCAAAAGCTCTAACCCAGCAGTCCTCTTATCTTCACTGGTAAGAGGAAATGAATGAGTCAGCAGATCAGAGAAGCAAAAATGGAGTGGCCAATAATTAATGGAGTGGCCAATAATTGGAAATGGCCAATAATTCTGGCACGTATGGACCCAAGAAAGTCTCAGTTATCAGGAAAACTTTTAACATTAATAAAGAATTTCATTGGAAGTCAATGGAAGGATTTCATGTTTGAAAGCATAGTAAGTCAGAGAGTCTTTGTGTCAGTCATTATTTTGGGTCTCAGTTTAGTAGTATCACCTAGTTTTAAAAGCATTTTTCATCATTTGGTCAGGAACTGCTTCACTGAGGATTTCAGTATTTTTAATGCTATTGTAGAAAACAGGAAAAAAAAAGCTTAGAACAAGAAGGGAACCTTGTTTGATAAGGCATTTGAAGAGTTACCAGAGACTGTCGTGCAATCTAGATTAAAAGAAAAACCACAGGCTAGAGTTTCCATGTTTGCATTTGATTGATTAAATTGTGTTGTTCTTGCAATGATAAGCATGTTAACTAAGGCTGCAATGTGTTTCTTAAATGGCAGCAAACTGTCAAAGACTATAAGATTAATTTGATATTGAAAAATTGCTAGAAAAAGAAAAAAAATAGTGGAGAAACAGAACTGAGCCCTATTTAAAGTGAAATTCCAAATGAAAAGTTCAGATAAATATCCTGCATATGAAAGGTGTAATTAAAAATATTCTTTAATTCTCTAGTCAGATTACTGAAGAGCAAATCTCACAGATTTTGATTCTCTCACAAGTTTTCTAATATTCATTGGTTTTGCACAAGCTGGTATCTCCTCAAATACAAGTCTCTTAATAAAAAGTGCTTTGTTATTTACACTCGTGGCCCTATATATATATAGACAAGCATATATTATTTTTTAATTTATATATAACAACAGTTCCAGCTGATATGAAGATATTGCTTAAACAGTCACAAGACTAGAAGGAGTTTAGAGTTGAAACCTCATTCTATTTATTTAATTTTGCATTGGTATAACCTATATATTTTTCATAGCCTGTATGTTACAGATAACTAGAAGAAACTCAAAGAAGGGTTCTTACTATTTTCCCACTTCCCAATGGCAAACAACATGAGAGAATCTTTCTAGTTGACCAGCTACAATAATTTAAACACTACATGAGACACTAACCATTCCTAATTCCTTATTTTAACCTGCCATCCTCTACAGGATAAAAATAACAATCTAAAAACTGAATAGCTGAAATTTAAAAGGTGGCTTCGTGAGGTATGTGATAATTTTAGATTTCTTTGGTAGCCTGTAATAAGCTGAAATTAGACACCTATAGTTTTCAGTTAACTCTGGATTGATTTTGAGAAATGTGGCCTCACGTTCAGAATATCCGAAGTGGATACTGAATGTAAGGAGCTCTCTCATATTGCACACTTGGATCAGACCTTCTAGACTGTCATTAAACTATTAGGCCACTGAGATAAAGCGTGAAGCTCCAGTTTGCAAAGCAGACCCATACCAGGGGAAAAAAAACAGCAGTTTTTCCAAAACATTTTTTTGAAGTGCATGCAGGGGAAAATGTTACCTATAAAAGTAGTATATTTAGATTTCAGTTTGTTTCAACATTTTGCCAGAGATCTGGTAGTGATCACAATAGTTCTCATTGCAATTGTCCACAGATGTAATCTGAGCACGGTTTCCTGTCTAGTTTCACTGGTATCACACTGAGTCGTTACATTCCCTTTCCATATTGAAAATATATAGGCCCAGGTCTTGCAAGGTGACGCAGGAGGAACCAGGGCAACTCTCACCAAGAGACAAGGCTGCCTTCCCTTCTGCTCCTCCCTTTGCTGCTCCTTCTCGACTTTCACTCTGATCAATAGAGTAAAATGTAAAAAGTGGGGGCCTCTTAACAGATTATGCCCAAGTTCTTAGACGAAGAGTCCTCAATAAATGTGGCCTCAGAGCCATTCTGTAATAGCAGCTCCTGAACATGCAGTCACTGATGCCTAATTCTCATTCAAATGAAACGATATGAATGAGCCCTTGGATGCTTTGTTAGGAGTAGAATCGCTCGGGCATGGCATTCAGCGGGCCCAAAATGAGCTTTCTCTAACCAAATGGCTTGCTTTAGCAGGGTAAACAGTGACCACCTGCTATTCTTTCAGCCGCATGCAAAGGAGGAGCACTTTATTATTTTAACAAGCGTGCAGCCTGAGTTGCATATCCCAGTGGATATTAATCAGAAAATTCAGAGCTCTAGTGCTATCAGAAATGTAGCGTTTTGAATTTATTTTCATAAAATATAGGGTCAAAATGAATGTTAATCTTTAACGGGATGAAAATATGTCATTTCCCTGTGGGAATTAAAAAGTAGACATAATCTATAACTGACTTTTAAAGTAGACAATAAGGCAGTTGGCTTTACCTAGGAATAAAATATTTGGCATTTTAGAAGTGTATTTTCTATGAATTATTTGAAGCGCAGAGAACTATGTCTCAGTTTTGAAAATACTTCCTGGCATTTGTTCAGGCTATTTTTCCACTAAATAACTAAGTACCTTCTAGCAGTGATTTGTGTGTTTATTAACTAGGCTCTAATACATTGCAAGCATTTTTGCCAACCTATCATTTTATTTTAAAGAAGTAAATTCTAGAAACCAAGTCCAGAAGTAGGTTCCAGGCCTCTCACCTTTCAGGGCGCTGATCAGGTATTAGCAGAAATGACTTCCCTCAATTACTCTTATCTTACCCTTCTGCAACCTGCAGTGGGATTTCCAGTGTGGAATTCAATCTCTTCTCTCTTAGAAGATCTCCTCACTCATATCTTCCTTACAAAACATGATATTTAAGATTCTTAGACGAGTATTTGATTGGTTAGTTCTTTTCTGTAGCTTGATGTTCTTAAAGTGAAACAGGTGGAAAAGTTTAAGAGTATCTATATTTCCTGTAAAGAAACAGAACATTAGTCCTGGCATGCACTGGGGAAACTATTTTTAACTTTAACTTTATTGTGCAAATATAATACTGGAGTGGTAACCCTGGTTACAGTCCCTCATTTTAATTATGATTTAGATGGACTGATTGTTTCCAGGACATGCTAGAGAGATGTCTACGAGTCAATTATATATTAACATAATACGGTAAAAATACAAGATTCTGCATAAAAATATATACCTCTGCACAAAAATTGCTAAGCCTGTTTGAAAAATGACCATTTTTAGGGTAAAAATGAAACCACTCTTAACAAGAGGGTGGTGATATTAAGCAACACGTGCTCCATCTGCCCTTGGCATTGCGCCTGTGGCCAACAATACAGACTGAGTGCGCGGATGCCCGGACACCTCCCGGCCGAGCTCTTTGCTTTGTGCAGGACATGTTGAGTTGGGGTGTCCTCAGGCACCCCATGCCACACCTGGGCAGGCAGGTCAGGCAGGCTCTCAGGTGCTGACCACCTTCCACCAGAATTTGGATAAACATTGCAGAAAAAGTTAAAGGACCTCAGTAGGCCTAAAAGAGGTGCAGAAATTTTTTAAAGGGAAGGGCATACCTATCTCAGTGCAATGCTTCATATTTTCGTAATAATATGGTATTACTAACTAATGATCAGCTACTCTGCCGTTACAGCTGGTTTCTGTACACCACAAGGAGACTTTTCCAAACTTTGGCTAGGTGATCTGAAGAAAGAAATGTGTTCTTGATACCTTTTCTCCTTTTTAAAAAAACACTTAAATTGGTCAACTAAAAGAGGTCATCTTTTCTCTACACATTTTGTTTTGCTTCATATTCTATTTGCCTTTCTTTACTACCATTGAATATCAGTCCGATGTTTTTGGAGAACTATCTACAATGATTCCACCTGGTAAACATATGTTTATAACCCGTCACCATGTACTTTAATGGTAAGACTGGCGACTAAAATTGCTTTTTTCCTACGTATACTTCTTTCCTTTCACTGATATCAAATTTTATATTGAGATGTTTTCTGGTTATTCATGGCTGTGAGAACTTGCTGAGGCTTTCCAGAGTCTATTTCAGAATAGACTATGCCGAAAAAGTCTGGACCATTTCCACCTTGTCAGTGACTGACAACACATTCATCCCCATTTTCAGATCTAGGCTAAACTATGTTCTGGTATTGATCTTAAGAAAATTTTGCTAATTTGTGAAGTACCTAACCTGTCTCCATTTCTCTGTTGTAGAAACATGTGATTTGTTCCTAGCATTCTTTGATCAGCCATTAATCCATGAGAAAAAAATCCTCTGTTATCCCATGAGTGCTTAGTTTCATTAAAAGAGATTTTGTCAAATGCTTTTTGAAAATCCGCATATATTATATTCTTTGGATCAGCCCTATCCTCATGTTCATTTACTCTTTCAATCAAGCATAATAAAACTATGACTTCTGTCAAAAGCCTATTTGCCAATATCTCATACTCCTCACAGTATTACTAAATTTATTTGTTATTTTTTATTAATTTGTGGAAATCAGGTTTACCAATTCCTATTTCCTAGGATCATGATTGGAATTTTTTTCAGAGTTTGATACCACATTTTCCATCTGCTTTCCTGTGTCATTAGGACACATGCAGACAATAATTAGAAGTGTCAACTGGCATTAAAATAACTTACCAGTGCTTTTGAGAATTCTAGAGAGAACACCACCAGGTTCTAGTCATTTATTATTCTTAAGTGTATTGATTTATTTCCAAACTCTTTCATTGGCACATCATCTGACACATTTTGTCAGACTCATTCCCTGTAAAGAATAGATGCAACATGGGAAGGATTCAGCCTTGTTGCAGTGATTCTACATCACATAAATATTCCTTGTATTTCTTAACAATAACCTGGAGCTAGACAAGCTTCCTTATTCTGGGAGATTTGAAAAAGTTAACACATTCTGTACTACCGCTAAAGATTAGTTTCTCCAGATCTCTTTGGCATACCTTTCAGAGATTTTAATTTTAATCTTTATTGAGGAGCATGGTCCTATCTAATCTTCTTTATTGGACATTATTTCTACTTTTTTATTTTAAGCTAGAATATACCTATATTGCTGCACCTTCTGTTTCCTTTACATTAGCTTACTCTTCTTTATGGATTTTCTTTTGTTTGTTTGTTTGTTTTTCTTGGTTTGTTTGTTTACTTGCACATTAGAATTTTGAGGAGGTGAAGGAGAAGTCTTTCTTTCTCCTATGTGGAAATTGAAAGCATATAATTTCAATAATGACCATTACACACCCACCTTTTCTACTTACAAGCATTAACCACCCTAAAAATGTAAAAGCTGACAGGAGAAGAGAACAAAACACTCTCTGTTCACTGCAGATAGTAGAAAGAAGATGGTCTTAAGTTGCAAATTTTTTTGCAATTCTGTTTGCGAATTTAGATTTTTTAAAAATATATTTCATATCTATAAAGATGTTTAAGTAATGAAATAGAATGTCTAGACAGTTTTTTTTTTTTTAAAAAAAAAGCTGGTTACACAATAAAGTGTGATGGTTCAGTATCATGATAGAAGAGAATGGTTGCTCAATGATCTCCAGTACCCCTTCAATTCCAAGTTTATTTTCTGTAGCTGTGTGATTCTCATACTTATGTTTCCATATAGCTGTTGAAGATTTTACAGTCTTACACTCTTACATCCATCCATACAAAAAGTGTGTAAAGCAGTAGCAAACCTGAATCTATCTCAAACAATTAAAAGACTTGTAGGTATTATTTAAGCAAGTACCTTCCAAGAAAAGGGAAATCCTTCTGAGATTTTAATCTGAGCAGGGAACACACCTACAGCAGGTTTATTCTTTATGTCTTCATATATGAATGGAGTACCTTCAAAAAAAGTTCAATTAGGGAAATATATATGCAAATGAATTAACAATAGGTGGGCTTAAAATCTCACTAACTATCTGAGCTGGAACAGGAGGGCCAAGTTATTTCTAACATCACATGATTGTTAGCTTTAAGAGAGTGGTACCTTGCTCATTCCTAATTTTCCCATTCACCCATGCCTACTTAAATAATCAAGTTTTTATAGATTTCTGTATAATTTATAGCCTCCTAGTTCCTCTGTGATAAAACTGCAGAACTAATATAACTAACAGATATAATGGGTTCTCTGATTAATAGATCCCTATATCTCTGGCAATATTTAGCAGGTGGCAAATAACATAGTGCTTTTTAATTAATGCCACTGAGAGAGAGTTTTTCCATTTCAGATTATTATGATTATTACTCATAACATTTTTAGGGATGAAAACTTTAAAAGTTTGAGCAATTTTGTTTTGCAGGAGCAAAAGATTACCTGAAAGTATCCCAAGCATTTCTGATTCCTTGTGTGTTTTACCTCTTATATCATGCACAGGTCTTTCAAGGGAAGTTGTCCTCTTTCCACAGAGATTGTCTGCTTCACCCTTGAGGTCTAATAATGTCCTTCTGTCATACTGACCTTATCTTTGACCTTGAGCCCAGCTGTGCCTGCCAGTGTAATTCTAAATTCAATAAGTATTTTGACTGATACATCTAGGTTCTTCTGGTCCTCTCCTACGATCTTCTGTTCCTCCCATTTTACTTCCAGCTGCTTCAAACAAATCCTTTTCAGAGTCCTCCTTTTGTTCTACTGAACTACCAAAGTTTAGTAGTTTTTTCTTCTGCCAAATTATCTGTAGAGTGCAAAGTCTGCATATTACATTGAAGATGTATATTTTTTGCTCTGGATCACTTAGTGCATATTACATTGGACATTAGCAAACAGCCTAAAGATGACTCCCTTTTAAGCTGAAGCCCTTCAACATAGGGTCTGAATATCAAGGGCAGTGCCTGGGGCAGAGGGTAAGCCACTCCTGCGAAATGAAGCCGGAAAATGATTCTTACTGGGGGCAGAAGTTGGAGGTTGAAATTTCTACTTCAATTTATGCTTGTAATTTTTTCCAAAACTAATTTGTCCATCCCTAATTAATACTAAGAAATAGTAGTGAGCAACCTTAGAGTGCCACCACTTAAGATAATGCTAGTATCCCTTTAAAAGACATCTATAAAAATTCACTGTAGGGCAGAGGTGCTTAACCTTTTGTGACACAAAATACAACACTTGCAACTCTGACAGTCTGAGGTTTGAGCTTAATTCGTGTAAACATTTAAATGCATTTACATGCACTTGCCCTGCAAATAAACAGAAAGATCCAGTGCTTGCTATTAAGGCTTAACTGTGAAAATAATAGATGAAGGTTGCATTTTAAGGACAAGATAGAGAGAAGAGTACGTAGCCTATAAACTTTGTATGATGATTTTTGCTGAATATTTTATTTACAAATTAATTCTGGCCAATCTGAATATGACTCATAAAGAACATACATTATTCCATTCCAGATCAAACCATTTATGGCTTAAAATTGACTAAAATTTGCCTGGTATGTTACTAGATGTTGATGGATTTTCAATATTATTTACCAGTTCTAATCAAAATTCTCCTTTAAGCAATCTTCCCTTCCAGGAAAATACAATGAAATGCAAAGGCACAAAACAGTGAAATTAAATGTACTAATCTTGCAGTTGTTTTTATTATAGTGTATTTCCCTCTCTTATATTCTTTCTCTTGTCTTCATTCTCATTCCTTTTTTTTTGAAAAAATGCTTCCATAGCAGTTACAATTTCAGGAGAACATTTTGACATTGGTGGATAACCACAAGACTAGAGAGAAAAGAAAATAGCATCTCAAAAAAGGCAAAGTTCACAGCATTCCTTAGCGAGACCTGGCAGGATCATGCCCCTGTAAACTGCATATAAAGGATTCATGAACACAGCTTTCCTCCTCCCACAGGGCAACACCACTTTCCAGAAAGATACTGGAGTAACAGAGTTGTAATGAGGTTAATCTGCAAACAGGTCCAAAGGAAGGTATACTCATGGTTTGTGAGTTTGGTGGCAGAAATGGCATACAGATGGAAGACGTGTTGTATCTCCATAACCCATTGCCTTGCACTCACATAACTCTGTCTTCACAAGATTTGGAAGTGGGTCACTCAGCTTGTTCACTCAAATGGGGATATGGCCTGCTTTCCCAGTGGATTGTTTTTTTCTTATTCATTTCCACAGATTTTATGATGAGAAAAGGCAATCCAGAAGACACTGTGCCTTCTAGCTCCATGTTCATAATGTCCCATTTGTTTTGCTTTATGTCCACTGTTTTAAGATACCCATGAATATTTACTTCCATGTAGGTAAGTATATCTGTAGAGTGTCAGCGCAATATATCTGAACAGTGCTGCCAAGTTGCTCATAACAGTGCTGTTTTATCTGTCTCAGATAGCCTGTGAATTTAGTCATGGACTTTATTGTCTTCAGTTGATAAATGTCCTCTTCCATAAATGTTGCTTTCATGACACCAAGAACCCAAGGCTTAACCCATAACATTGACGTTGTCAACCATAGGAGAGCTATTTTACCCTTAGCCAGTTAGTAATTTTGTTGGTGGGACTAATTAAATTTTTGTTGCAACTAAGGTACTGTGATCTGGAGATAATTGCTGGAGCCAGTCAGTTTTATCTAATGTTGTTTAAAGACAGACAAGGGCATTGAGAGCTTGAAAATGGCATTCATTTTGTTTTGTGTAGGTAGAAGTCTGGAGTAAGGTATATGCAGCTCTTCTATCAGTGTAAATCTAGAGTAATTCCTCTGAAGCTATTAAAGTGACCCAGATCTGCACAAGCATTGTAAAGACAAATTCAGACCTTATCATTTTTTTAATTCTCATTCCTAATTTCTCATTCCCAATCCCATTCTATAAATTTGAAAAAATAGGTAAGCATCTGTTTTCTCTAATATTAGCTGACAGTATCTTTAACAAGTACATGCGTCTCCATGAACAGTTCAATACAGCAAGTAAGAAGATGGTCATATGAGCACTGGAACTTGAAACTGCCACAATATTCTAAATTATCTTTCTAAAATATTTTATCATTTGAATATTTGCAAAGGTTTTGCAGGGAAAGGTTATAACTCTTCAAGAATTTTACGTCAGGTTTTTCTGAGTATATAAACTCTATTTTGGCAGAGACAAGAACCTTTCAAACCCACATTTATCCTTTTTTTTCCAGCTGGGGATTTTGTCAAGTGGAATTTGAGGACAGAGCACACAATTGGATTGGAAACAAGATTTCCTGATATCCAGCAATCAAATCAGAGCAGCAGCAGCACAGTCTGGAAATCGTGGCTATATCCTTAGCACATGGGGAGGTCAAGAGAGCGGCACATGAAAAGCAATGGCCCATTTGGAAAGCACCACCCCTCTTGCAGACATGCAGGCGAGTGGTGGGAACATGTGGACATCAATCATGTAAGTCGATTGCTGCCAGGACTTACTGGGCCTGTACACTTCATTCTGCCTGGGACATCCTGGAGAGCCCTGTAACTGCCAGTGCTTATCTGCAGCCCCTTGCCAGGGAGCTGAAGCACTGGACTCTCACAGGGAAATGATCGCCCTTTTCTTTCCAATCTGAAGCTTAGGCATTTCCCACCAGGGATGCAACCACTTAAGTCTGAGCTTTCAGAGACTGAAGTGCAGGATGTGGGAGTCCCAATTCTGCGCCATCCTCAGCTAAGAGGATTCAGACTCCTTTTTCTTACCTCCCAGGAGAGTGTCCAACCATAAGGCTAGAAACAAGAACCTCTGGGCTCCCTATACAACAACCATGCTGTCGCCCACATCTCTCCATGAGCAGCAGCCACTGCTGAGTTCAGCACAGTTTGAGAAGGTGCCTACATTTTAAGGTGCGAATTTACAGATACCTTCTCAGGAATTTGGTGCTTCCTGGGGACTGAGCCAGTTCCACAGGCTGGCTAGGTTATCACTAGATGAAGGAAGGATGCAGTTCTCTGCACCAGCTGATGTGGCTCCTTGTGTGTGTGTGCCAGTCTTGTGTGGCTGCACGACTTGCCCTGTTTGGGGACTGACGTTGGCTCCGGTACTGAATATGCGTCAGGGATACACGGGTCAGAGCCCATGGCAACTTCACAGGAGTCCTGCGGAGCAGACAGAGAAGCTGTCAAGTTGATACAGCCTAATGCCTTGCATATTATAATATGTTTCTGCTAGTCTCCAGCCACCTCTGTTATTAAAGGTGCTGGTTATCAGAGTTTCAATTTGTCCCCTCCTATCTCACCTCCAGTCTTAGTGTTCTATATTTATGCAGTCAGTTTAGTAACTCTGTAAGGTAGTATCCCTGCACCACACACTTTCACCATTCCTTTATGCCTGTAATAGTTAAACCAGGGTCAATAACATTTTTAATGACTTGCAGCAAATGTGGTAAGTACTTAAACAATAGACTCCTTCAGTTCCAGAGAAGCTGTTTTATTCTGCTAAGTCAATTATCAGTGGTTTCAAAAGTCCCTAAATAAGTAGCTGTCTGACAGAGCATAATGGCTCCTTCTGATACTCTGTGCCAACTCATACACTGCTGCAGAATAATTTGTCTTACTCTTCTTTTGTTTAGGATCATGTTGAAAACAATCATGTTGAAGGGAAACAGAAGAAAAAATGTATTTATAAGAATAATGGAATAAGAAAACAAAAAGCAGTTCTGGGAAAAACAAACTTCCTACTATAAATATTGCTGGGATCTTATAGCGGAGTATATTGCTGTATGAACTGATTTACCAAAGCTCACAGTTCTCTGGCAATCATGCTAGCAGGCCACAGTTAATGCTGGCTGAAATAATTTGCTCTCTTGTTCCCACGAGACTGAATTTCACTGTCAGCCCTTCCTCAGCTGATGCCGAGCCTTGGGGAAACCTCCAGGCTGCCTGCACCCTTAAGAAAAAACCCTCCCTTGGATCTCTTTTGTGCCAAAAGCACCAAGATTCCCCGCAATGCTGCCAAGAAAACATTGGGTACTTGCAGTTGTATTAATGGGCTCCCTTTGGGGATGCTGTGTCCTCCCACTTTCCATAACTGCTTCAGGGAATGAGCTATGCTGAGTGTTCATGGGAGGCAGATTTCAGGTCACAGGGACAAGTGTCTGTGGTGGCTGACTGTGCAACGTTAGCACCTCGGTTGTCCAGTCAAGGAGAGAAAGCACTACCGCATGGTCAGTCATGACTCCAAAACAGAGAGCATACACAGTAAGGAAAACTCTCTATGATCTCTTGCCAGGCATGCAAAGCTACGTGGTCCCCTCAGACGTGGGGGACTACGGACAGACAGAAGCTCTCTGAGATAGCAGCGACCTGAGTTGTCAGTGGCTTCAGGGATCAGGGCCTTGCGAGGGGGACAATGAACAGCTCTGAGACTGGGAGCAATGTGTCTTTGTAACCCATGTCAGCAGTGAAGGAGGTAGCCACGGTTTGCATAAACTGAAGTCTCTGAGGTATTTTCACATGCAGTGCCAGATACACCAAGTTTCACTGATGATGGCTGAAAATGTTGATTGCATGGATAGTTAGGGCCAAATTTTCAGTGGGGAGGCGAGCTTGCATTCTCACCTGTTAGCAAGAAAGAGATGGAAAATGGCTTCTTTTCCCTCCCAAGCATCTGGGACTATTGTAGAACTGAACAGAAAATGGATCTTCTAATGAGCTGAGGTAGATACTCTGTTCTGGCTGCTGACATGGATCATTCCCCCCTTTCAGCGAGCATCGTTTCAGTTCTCTCTGTAGCCCATTTTAGCCAGTCTATCTACAGGCAGCCTCTGCAGGTAATGATATCCCTGTGGTAGGACTAGTGCAAACTGAGACACCATTTGGGTGAGGATCAACGTGCTTCCTCCAGCACGCTTCCTTCCAGCATGCTTCCGTATACTTATTATACATATTAGAAATCCATATCTAGTATCCGACTTTCAGTGCTTAAGAACCAGCACTTAGAGATGGTATAGTAACTATTATTATAAAGCAAACTGAGATGTACAAGTAGAGATTCCTTTCCGAGCACAAATCCATTTTAAGACCTTCTAGAAGAAAAATAAATGAAAAATCATTGTAAAACATGCCAAGAAACAGTTTCTGTTGCATTACCTGTGTTCTTACTTAGTAAAGAAAAGCTGCCAAGAATCAGGCCTAGTGTTTCTGTTTAGCTTATACTTCATATATTGTTCACCATTTGCCTTCATACCATAAAAACATTTTCAGAAGAGTTTTTCCAGTGCAGTGCATGATTTCCATTCCTACTACCCCATACTTGACTGAATTGTCTACACAAATTCAAATATTTTTAGCAGCTTCTGAGCCAATTTGTAGACAAGTTCTGGAAACTCTGCACAATCAGGGATTGCTTTTTTGTCCTCAGAAATTTTACCTCTTTCTGTGTGTATTGTGATAGGGGAAACATTAAGGAAATAATCTGTCTCCTTCATTAGAATTCAAAAACAAAGTTTCTTTGATGATTTCCTCATTATTTTTATAAACAGCCATAAAATAGTACATTCTTTATGCATAATTTGAAAGATCACTATGTTTATTTCCATATACACTTTTTTTTTCCTGCTAACTGCAGATAAGGAGTCACTCATATGTGGCATAATGCTCTTTTTAAAAATATTAGTCATGGTGAGTAATACTTGGAATCTTTCAAACTTCTGGCTATTCAGCTACTAGATGACTGAGATGCAGAATCAAAAATTCATAAGAAATACGAAACATCTTTTGTCAGATAGAAAACCAAAGGAGTGTGAAGTTGTATTATCTCAGGCACAGTGAGATGAGAAAGAGTGGCATCCCCCAAAAGAGAGATTTATAAAGGTTTAGCCAACAGCAGTCAATTAGCATTACTTTTTCTTAAGGCAAAGTTATCTGCAATAGTTTGGGAACACTGCCTAAGGTTATATTCCAGCGCAAAAAAGGTGGACATTATGCATTATTACTGTTGGTGTTTTAAATACATTTGACCACAGGCCATTGAAGCAGATGATAAAGTTTTTTTTAGCATGTACATGTTTTCCATGCATAAGAGCTAATCACCAAAAAATGCATGAAAAAGGAGTGGTACAGCAACAGGAGGTTATTTGTGTATTTTCTTACTGTAACGGGAAATGAACTTTTATTACTTCTCTGCATTTGTATTCCAAAGGACAATTTTTATGCACTTAGCTGTCGTAGTGCAAATAGCCTTTCTGTGAGAAGCTGTGCTAATGATCTCCACGCAGTTGTGGAAAGATTGCCCTCAGGAAGGGTTAGCTGAGTTTACCTCAGAGGTATTTAGATACTTTTCTAATTTTTTTCTGAGTGGACTTGCCAGCTACTCTGGGGTGTGTCTAATGCATTGATGTGAGCTGTTACCCACTGATAATTATGCAGGACTACACAGCATTTGCTCCTTTTCTCTGACAACTTTGATTATACTCATAACATAATGTGCTTTTTTTTTTTTAATATATACAATGAAAAATACTTCCTAGGAGAACACTTGAACCATTAGCAGGAGACCAAGAGACTTGCTGGGTTTTCAGAAAGCTTTTTCTTTCAAACACGGAGTATCTTTCATGGAAAGGTGTTGAAACCCTGGGAAAGCTGTGTCTGACAAGACAAGACTCTTTGTCAGAGGAAATACCTAATAAAAGCATCAGGAAAAAAATGCAGATATGCTGCAGAAAACTGCAGATCTTCAGTGCCTCACAGGAAGTCCCCCAAGATATGATTCTGGCTGGTGCCTGGATTCCCCTCGGTGGCATCCCTTGTACCTCACCTAGCAGCTTCTCTCTGCCTTCTGCACAGCCTGTCAAAATCCATTTCTCCTTTAATTTTTGCTCACTGCCTTTCCCACTGGCTCCTCAGTAATGTCACTATTTCCACATCTGCTTTCAGGATTTCACCTCTCTCTCACCTTCTTAGCTCTTCCTTTTTTTATTCAAAGTGCCTCTCATGGCGCTCTCTCCTTTTCCAAGACTTCTTCCCATCCAAGACTCACATTGTTTGATGGCCCTTTCTTCTTTATGCCCACAGCCATCCTCCAGCTCCTCATTCTGGTCCCGTATTTTAAGACCATGCACCCTCTCCTCCTCCCTGCATCACCGCTCACCTCTCAAGCTCGTCTCTCCCTTGTGCTCTTCTGCATACACTCACTGACAACTGCAGAAAAGCTTAAATGTCCATTCACTTACTTGCCTAGGGGCAGAATTTATTAGATGCTGGACCTCAGAAGGGTTGATTCTCTCAAGATAGTTCAAGACTCGGGGCCAGATTCTCAAGAAATGGGCTTTATGGGGCAGACTACACAAGAGCAGTGTTCAGGCGGGCAGTGTGGGAGGAACAAGAAGAAGCGTCTTTCACTTCCTGCAGCTGGGTGCTTGCAGTGTGAAGCAGACGGATTACACGCTCTCAATTCCCAGTCCTGCTAGTCCTGGAGCAGAGGAGGTACGGGTTTTTGTATGCAAAACAACTTCTTGGAGTTCTTGTGGCTTAGACTGTAACATCAAAGTCTGTTATCTGTATGTGCACATCACTTGCTTGCAAATACACCAGGCAGGACAGAAAAATATGACCCTAAACTGATGTTCAAGTTTAGCTTAATATTACCCCAAGCGTTATTTCCATTAGTCCTAATACAGGAATGCACTGATCATAAATTGTCTTTTCAGGCTTTGACAATTCTCAATTTAGTGCCAGTGTTAATTAAGCATGAGAAATTTAGGCAAGGCAATGGATTTGGGGAGCAGAGAAAGGAAAGGAAGAGCTGGGTCATCAGTCTGGGGACTTCAGGTGGTGGTGATTTAGTGCACAAACAGTCACAAGAACCTGAGTATTTTAGTGCTTTTAATAGTGCTTATTGAATCTGCTGTAGGACAGCAGATCATTTTGGAATCATTTGGATTCTGCTTTAGTAAAGAATACTCTTGATTCAACCCTCCCCCGGCCTTTTTTGTGTTGACAGAAAGGGTTCATTTGTTACTCTGACATACATGCTAATTACTATACCCATATGTACATACTGCACATTTTATTGACTACTGTATGAGAGTGATTTTGGCAAGGTTAATAAATGTCAAAAATCTTTCATAAACATTTGCTTCTCCTTTCTTTCAGGAGTCTGTTTAATAAACCCAAAATCAGTGTAAGGTCACAATGTGTTTGGCTTTAAAACTGATGTTAAAGTAAGTAATTACACAGGGTCCACTGTATTCCTTATTTAGTTGTATATAACATAGAACTGAATGGATGATTAATAATCATGCTCCATGCTGAAAGAATGTAATTTATAATAGTTTATGTAAATACAGCAGCAGTATTAGTTGTTCATTTACCATTGCCATGTTAGCACATATGGGAATTCTAGCATTTTTAGAAAGTAACAAAGCCAAGATCCTCGCAGGAGTTGAGTGCTTAAATACCTTTGAGAATGTGGGTCCAATGTACCAAAATAGCTTAGGGTTATTGAATGTTTAGTTAAAATGGGACAGAATACTGGCATGTGTAACAACGTTTGCTAGAAGAGTCAGTTATATTGAGCTCTGCTGGCAGTGGAGGAAGACGGGAGAGAATTAAAAGCTTTTACAAGTTCACTGAACTAAAAAAAAGGCAAAATAAATAAAAATTAATCATCGTCATAGCATAAATTGCATTTAAAGATGGGAAGCAACTCAGAATCTCATAGAAGATATTCTTTTAATTAATTAATTAATGACAAAATTGGAATATAAATTATGATTATAGCTTTTTTTTTTTTTTTTTTTTAACCAGAGTGGTCTGTGAGAAGCTTGAGGAAGAACAAAATGAGTTCTCTCTAGCTTTGCCCATAGCCCCTGGTGTAATCTCATAACAGTAGTGAGTTGGTCCTTAACTGCAGCCTTTGACTCACAAGGAAATCCTAAGAAGTGTTCCTCTCTCATGTTTCTGTTAATAAACAGGCTATGCATTTGGAGCACACCAGATAATCCTCTCTCATCTTCGGTATGGATGATCATATTATACCCAGGTACACTGAGGTTAGAAAGACTTGGTCTCCTAAATAATGAATCTGGCAGTTAGTGAGCACTATGTGCAAGGTAGTTATTGCCTTTTCCAAGTGCACTGAAACACTTCATATTTGCCTCACGAGGTCTGTACTCATGACGACTTGTCGGAAAGTCCTAAGTGTCCTATATTTTTCACTCTGGAATATACATGGTAAATCCTTCATGAAGATAATGAGGTCCTAGATTGTAAGACATTTTTAATTCAGGATACTGCTATTTATAAGAGTTCCTGCTCAACAAAAATGGCAGGTTTAAATCTATTTGTCTTTGAGAGTGTACTGAAACTTTTAAACATGGTACACTAAAATACTGTGTGCTAAATAGTACTTTCTTGAATGAAAGGCCCTTGGCAACTAATTGACCAGGTAATTAATGGAAGGTCTCATATTCCATACGGTAGAGACTGGATCGCATATTGCTAGGGCCGGTGGGAGTTCTGCCGTTGACTTCAGCAAGGGCGCGAATCGAGGCTGTTTTGTTCCCCATTCAGTTTGGTTAGTAAGATTTGTGCTGCAGGCCCTTTTCACCAAAATGCTGGCAGGCTTCTTATAGCATTACTGGAAACTAGAGCCTACACAAATTACTAAGGCCTTTTGTATTTTAATGTCTTTTTTTTGTAATGATATTCAGTCCTTTGGGGCAGCTGCCTGAGAGAGACATTTGTCAACTTCACTTTGTTTTAGGACAGACAGGCCAGAGCCAAAACTGTAGACCTGAATAACTTGAAACTTCAGAGGAGTTTGGATCCCGATTTGAGCCCTGCAACTTGAGGCCCTTGCTAATTAGCGGGCCTGAATTTCAGCCTCTCCTGGGGTGCTCCACATTAACCACAAAGTAATAATTTGTGCCCCTCTGCACAAGGGGCTCAGCAGTTTCTGCCTGCATGCTCCGTGTGGTAACTCAGCACTAAGAATATAAAACCAGCCGGACCGCGTTAAGGAAAAGGGCTCGGTCGCACAGCTTCCTGTCGCCGACACTGCCCGATAGCGATCGCCTGTGGAGGGCACGTGGTGATACCCAGCACAGGCCCCCTGCCCTCGGCACACGCCGGAGGGGAGAGTGTGCCCTGGCAGGGGGAAAGGTCTCTGTTCGCACCAGCCTCCCCTTTCCAAACTGCCTGTCGCTGCTCCTGAGGGAAAGAGCTGGAAGGCAGAGCCCGGGAAATCCCAGTGCTGATGTATATGCATGCAAGGGAGATGAGAAGGGTAGAGCTGAAATACGGGTCACGAGGAAGAAGGCACAGGGGCGGAGGAACGACTGCGAACTGTTTGTGCTTGGGAGGACTTGAATCTTGGGCTCTCAAATACCCAGGATAGCCTTTTTCTTTTTTTTTTCTTTCAGCAGTGTAGCTGTATCCAGTTAGAAACTGGCTGGAGTTAAATTAGTACGATATTCTCACTTAGATAAAGCCATAACCTATAAATGCAATTCCTTATTTTTAGCAAAAATCGCAGTGCACCCAAATGAAAAAGCAATGATAGTAAAGGCATGAATGTTGCTTGTGAAATGCATGTGCAAATCTAATTAATGTATAGATGGCACTTACCCATGTCCCCCCATGTGATTCGCTGAGAATCTCTCTGGTATTGTAGAATGCAAATGCTTTGAAAAGAAATTGCCCCAGGGACTGAATGTCTTTCCTGTACATTGTTTTTAAAAGGAAGAGTTTCTCGCGCTGTGTTTATTTGCTGCTAAGATACTGTTACACTAGCACCATCATAGCCTGTGTCTCACTGCAGTATCCCATAAATTAGATTGTTGCAGGGAGTATTAAGAATGCACGTACACTGCCTGACTGGAGCAATTTTATCTGAATAATGCTTCATGACCTTTTTTGCTACAAGGTCCTGACTAGAAAAGCATAGATTTACCAGGCATCCTCGCTGTAGTGAAAGATTGTAATTACCGTTCCATTTTATCAGTATTAGTATAGAGAGTTCCTGCCCTGACATCTCCTCTCCAAACACAAATGAAAAGTTGGGAAGCTGTATGACTCAAGTAATGAAGTACATTAAATCCAGGTACCTGTTTCAAATCCAACAATTGTGGAAATGATGGAAGAGCCATCCCCATCAGATGACTTTCCAACAGGCTCAGTGAGATGGTTTTGTGGCCTTGGTCCAATTCTTAATGGACAAGAGTCCACATTACAAAAAGCAACACACAACTGGCAGTAATTGATACTCTTTGGCACTCAGCAAAGAAGCAAAGTATTGAATGAGCATGAAGAATGGACTAACCTTTCACCTCCCCCTTATTCCAGGTCAGGGATGAGACATCTGATAGAGCTGCATAGGAAGCTTGGGCGGCTGCTGTCTGAGCTGTCCTGCACCATATGTGAACAAAAGGCTTCTTTCTTAACCAGCATCAAGCTGACACTTTTCATGAACTCTAAATTTATGTGAAAAAAATTTGGAGGCTTTGGAAGTTAGTGTTTCACCTCAGGATTCTGATAAAAAGTAAAAGCTACTGCTGTACATAAAGCCGTGTCTTTCTGATTGCCAGCTGCTTTAAGAACTATTACACTAATTCCCTGTTATACATATGCATACGTAATATGTATGTACATGCATAACAGGAGTAAATGTATTAGTTATTCATGTATGTGTATATATGACAGAAGAAGTAATGCCTTTAGCTAAGATTGGTTTATGCTCCTTTATAAGAACTTACTTTCAATTGCTTAAACAGTTTGCCAAAATTTAGCTGTTACAGCTTAAATTTTCTATGGTAGGTGTCTGTCTGTAGCTGAATTGTTTTTGAAAAGTTTTTACTAAAATGGCTCCTATAATTCCAAGTACACAGTTAGTAAAAAGTATATCCATTTAGTCATGTTAATATAACCAGTATGTTGAGAGGCTCTAACATGTCTGAGCTTTGGAGCTGAAGTTCAAAACTCCATGAGGAAATTGCTTTGATGTCAAGACTTATTTTCTGTCACTCCAATGGAAATATGATTCATCTGTAATCTTCTAAAAAACTAAATTCTCGCATGCTCATGTTCTGTTAAAATGTAAATTCTCCAAATGCAGTAAGCATGTTACTTTGTAAAGCTACTACAATATGTTGAACAGAGCACATATTTGCATTTCCTATACACACTTGTGTGCTCACACACACATATAACACATATATGTACACACACACATATATATACTGGTCCAAGCCCCCTCACAATGCCATGCATACATAGAGCAAAAATCAGGCACAATTGCCCTATAGACCCTTCTATCATGAATATTTAGAATTCAGCCCTTCTCAGGGAGAGTGTAAATTATTTTAGTCAGAGCCAGCAATGAGTACAGAAAGCAGTCACATTGTGGATCGATGTGCTTAAGTCTAATCTGAAGACTTCCCTTCATCTCACAGTGTATCCGTAAGAACTCAAATGCCTGGTATCTTAAACAGGACTTGTTGAAGGCATCTGGAGGCTGTACTGGTCCATGTGACTCCTGCAGCCTATGGCTTCTAACTGAGCTTTGCTGAACCCTCAGGGTCGAATGGATGTTGATTACAGAGTCCTTTAAACACAAGCATAAGTAACAGCGTAGTAAGAAGGATGAGCAATAAACATATATTAGGATCATTAACTTTTGAAGGATTCAAAAGTGCAAAAGTATCTAAATTGACTTGTCCTTTCAAGAAGTTCTGTGTAAGCGGGAGGTGGAAGCTCCCTTATAAGTTCTGAAAATGATAACTTGAAGCCAAAATATCTCAATGGGTCCTCACCCTCTGATCATGATAAAAAACACACAGGAAGAAATGTAATGACTTTGTTACTGATAAGGATTGAGTAGGGTATATTAAAGAAGGGCTTGGGGACATCACAGAAGGAATGGACTCAAGTTAAAAAATCCAAACATTTAATTCCTATTCTGTGAGCACTCTGAATCGACAACACTAAATAATATGAGGGCCCAATGGAAAAGAGAAGATGAGCACATGTAATCAAATCTGAATTTTAATGCATACTCGTGGGAAGGACAAATTAGCGTTATGCAGACTACCTGAAATAACAGTATTTCCACACTTTTAATTCCTTTTCTTTGCAACCCTAACTCTCTCAATATAGGGTTTTTTTTTTTTTTTTTGTATGACTGAGGTATGTATTCAATCTTTTGTGCCCCTCAAAACAGCCATCATGAGAGACTATGCACAAAAAAAAATTGCCTTCTTCCTTTTCTATTCCATATTTTGAACTTCTCTTGTTATGCAAGCTAACCCTCAGGTCATAAGCACTTTCACACTTTTCCAGCCAAATGGATATGATGAAAGGGCACCTGTAAGCATATGCAGAAGCCAAGAACATGCTGTACATTCATTATTTATTTATCTTTCTTCTTTAGATTTTGTTTATCGAGAAAAAAAAAGTAGAAACAAAAAAAATTAATCTGCTATGCAGTTGCATGAAGGATAAGTATAGAAAAGAACAAACTTTGTTATCTTGGCACATAAAATAAGAATGTTCTCCTCTCTGCACTCTCTGCACAGTAAGTCCTGCAGGAATTAAGTGAGCACATTCTCATTACGATAGTTATAATTTATATTGCATTACTAAAGTAGAAACAATCATTCAAATGGGGTACAGTGTTTTGGAGAGAAATTGCCATTCTGCCAAATAGAAAAAGAGAGTTAAAGGGTAGGGGCAAGGGAAGGAATAAATCCTGCCAAAATGAACTCATGCTAAGGTGAAGCCAAATGCCCAGAGGTGCAGATTTAATGCTCTTATGAATATCCGAAAATTTGTATAAACAAACTGCCCAAATAAGGTTTCAGACTGAAAGTTCAAGAGTTCTTTACCCAGAAACACAGAAAGAAAGAGATTAGATACTCTTTGACGCAAAGATTCTGGTTTGGTTTCCTTGAGAGAACTTTTGTAAGACACACCTCTTTGAAAGAAAACACATTTTAATATAGTAGACATATTTCTGGCCTCTTCAGTAACTGAGAATCAATCCTTAGTAATTCCACAACATGAAAGTTAGAGTATCATAAAATTTGCTTTTACTTAGTTCTGGTTGTTCCCCATTTGTGTTTTTTTTGGTTTGATGTCTGAAACAGCCATTTTAAAAAATGAAATCATTCAGATAATTTTTTATTGGCCCCGTACTTTAATGAAAAATTCACAGGAGAAAAAAGTTCTTATCTTAAACATAGCTGCTGACTTCCGATATCTCATTTTTCTCTCACAATAATCCCAATGTTGAAAGTAGGTATTGTATTTATCATCTTTGTATGGAGCTGAATTTCTCTTCACTTTTCTTTATGGTCTTATCACATCATTTACAAACACTTTATCTCTGTAACTGAAAATAAATGAAATCCTAGGCTTTCGATGAAATGCTATGATGAAATGGATGGTCCAAAAATCTATATTTAGATGACTGACTCCTGTTTGTAGAAGACATGATAAATGTTTCGTGCATTTAAACTGAAGGATGATGGATTTAATGATCATACCCTAACGGGGAGGGGAGGATGTTGTTTTGGAATAATTAAGTGTTCTGTCATTTGCAAGTCTAAATAGACCATTGTTAAAGAGTATTTTTGTCTGTCAACAAACCATTCCATTTTGTGAAGGATATTTATCATTAAAACAATTGATGTAATGGAAACACACCACCAGTATGCATTACTAACGACATATTTTGTGAGACCTTGATTTGGATCCATATTTCGGGGATAATTAATTGATGTACATTTCTGTCTTCTGTCTACCAAAAAAAGAAATAGGACAAGACCATTGAAGGACCGGAGGTAGCTTTTGCATTTGAAGCATAATATGAGAATTGTGTTTTTTTTTTTTTTTCTTCCTAGGTGTCTTCTCAATGACTAAAATATCTTGGTTTTAGAGCTCAAATATACAAACAGTTTACCCTAGGGTAGGAAGTGCTGCCTGGTTTCCAGCTGCTGCTGCTCTGGAATGATGTAGGTATCTGAAGATCCTGACTTCTAACTGCTGGCTTCTGAGACCTGTCTTGGGCACCTCAGATGATATGTCAAATGGAAGCAGACATCTAAGTTTAACAGTTGAATCTTGCCAAGAGGAGTGTCTAAATAGAAAGTATGGTACCTGCGTTATTTTTTAATATCCACATCAACAGCTGAGATCCAGACAATTACAGTGGCCCAATTTCTCCCATACTGCACACACAATTCGTATTGGCTGTATGCAGAAAGCAGGATACATGAGTTCCATTTTTATTAACATACAACAGCAAGGCAAATAATGAGGAATATAAGTTGTTAGAGAGTACTATGAAAAGGGAATCATTTTATCAAAAAATTGAGTCTAAATGCTGTCTTATGTGAGAATAATGTCTTATATTTAATATTTGAATGTCAGTCATAGCCAGGGAAGATGTAAGTTGAAGTGAATTTGTATTTTCGTCACAAATACTGTGTCTTGGATTGTGTAATATTTAAAATATTGGACCACTTCCTACATCTTATTGACTCCTGATTCTAATAGGCAGGTACTTTTTACTGATGGACCTAAAAACAGTTTTAAAAGCATCTGGTATCTTCTCACCATGTTACAGATCAAGGACTAAGGCGCGTCACGGTGAGTTGCCCAGGATTATTGATAAAATTTAGCAAAGAGCCTCAGTCTCCTGACTCCTCTGTCTGTGCTCTGTTCACTGGTGGCTCTGTGGAGTTTCTTGTCACCCTGATTTCTGCACTTTGCCTGATCTGGAACATTTTTTTTATCACAACTCTCAGGAGAAAGAGCAGTTTCTCCTTTTTGCTGGCCAATTAATTACCTTTGCTATGAGACTCTCCTTTCCACACTCATACATTCATAAGACTTGTGAGACCTAATAGTCAAGTAGAAATATCAGTATGTGCAAGTGTGGAAGAACAGATATATCTGATCATCTGTGACTTGGCCTGGTCTGCAGAAGAAGACAAGTATTGAAAGCATTCCCATAGGTATAGGGTTAGGGTAAGGGTTCCGACCTTGACAAAACTGGCTACACACTGTGCCACGTCTGGTTATCAAAATGCTTTAGAGATTCTTCTAGTACCTTTCCCCATGAGAAAATCTTCTGTTTTGGTACTTCCCAAGCTTTATTTTAAATCCTGGATGTAGGCAGTAAAGAATGCCCACAACAGACTCTTGGAAATGAGATGAGGGTGAAGCATGTTTGCTACGAAAAGCACAGAATAGAAGAATATCAGAGTGGATTTCTTTGTATTTAAGAGATTGGTCATTTTCATTGTTATTTTGAAAATTTTTCTTTTCTTCATTGTAAATTTTTGACTTTTTTGAAGTGCTTGTATTCATTGACTTTTCATAACCCAAAATATTTTAAGCTCTGATATTAATCTTGAAGTCTTGATGCAATACATGGATAGAATTTAGCAGGTCTATGTTACAGTTTGTTTCTTAAAGAGCACTTTGCTGTGAAATTGTTTTAATTTTTCCTCAAATGCATGTAATACTAGGAATAAGTTAATTGCATTTTACTGATGAGACAAACACTCTGGAACTTCGACACTGCTGTCAGTCTACAATTTCTTTATCATATAGTACTCCGTTTATCTTTTTTGCCATAATTTATATTCCCCATAAATAAATGCTTTATTTATGGGAATAATCCATTCACCTCTATGTTCCATAGACTGATTACCTAACACAGATAAATTTTATTCCTTTTGGAGCAGACCTCCCTGGGAGCCAGGATTTCATAGAATCATAGAATCATAGAATGCTTAAGATTGGAAGGGACCTCTAGAGATCATCTAGTCCAACCCCCCTGCACACGCAGGGTCACCTACAGCATGTGGCTCAGGACTGCGTCCAAGCGGGTTTGGAAGATCTCCAGAGAAGGAGACTCCACAGCCTCCCTGGGCAGCCTGTGCCAGGGCTCTGTCACCCTCACGGTCAAGAAATTTTTCCTAAAGTTCCTGTGGAACTTTTGGTGCTTCAGTTTGTGGCCGTTTCCTCTAGTTCTGTCAGCAGCCACCACTGAGAAGAGGCCAGCGCCATCCTCCTCACTGCCTCCCTTGAGGTACTGATAGACACTGATCAGGTCTCCTCTCAGCCTTCTCTTCTCCAGGCTGAACAGGCCCAGCTCTCTCAGCCTTTCCTCACAGGGCAGATGTTCCAGGCCCCGGATCATCCTTGTAATTTCAATTACATAAAGCCAAGATAGTTTCACAGAAATTGTAAATGCTGAGGAATGCATCACCCTGAATTCAGAGCCATTATCCTGAAATTAAGACTCATATGAAAGGCTGCTCTGTTTGCCAACAGGCGCAGTTACTCAGTGGCAATAGTGTAGGATTAAGTGTAGGACTAGGCAGCCCCTGATCTACCCCATCAGCCCACCCGGTCTCTGCTGAGGAGCTTCTCTGGACACATGGTTAACTGAGCAGGAGCTGACTGCTGCAGGAGGCTTCCTCGGCTTCCCTGAGCACCCATGAGAATACGAGTTTTTATGCCAACCTACCAGCCAAGAACTATATTCAGTTGGAATAAAAAAAAAGAAAAATTATTTCCACTCTCTCAGAACAAATTGTTGATACTCCAGGACTAACTACAGCTTGGTTAAACTAAAAAAGAAGTTGCAGAGCAGTCCTGATGACTTCAGTGTGTACAAGTGTGATCCTGAAAACATCTAAGTATACAAATAACCTCTCAGTTCCATTAGTCACAGAAATTAAAGGACAGAAATGCTAAAGTGTTTACAGAGTCAGACTTTTTGCTAGCAATTTCCCCTATCCAAAGCATGAAATGTAGATCTGGAGAAATTCAGTATTATGAGAGCAGAGATTCAGTATTACGTATATTTTTCTGTTTTTAAAATAATGATTAGGTTAACAACAAACCCATTAAAAATATTTTCATGGCATATAGTGAACATTTTGAATATATAAAGTCAAGGTTTTGGTTAAGCATGTTCATATGGTGTCAAGTTTGGTGTTTATTAGAGAATCTTTAGCTAATTCAATGTAATTGATGTTAAAGGAGGTGTTTTTTCTTGTTCTTGTGTGCTTTTTTTTCCCTCTAACTGTGCTGTTTGTGTATTCCTTTTAAATGAAGATAAAAAGAAAAGGATTTGTAGAGGATGTTTTTAATTGATTCCAAAGGGAATACCTACCACAGAATCTGCTGACTAGTTCTATGGGACTCTAGACTCCAATCATTCAGCATCTATATTTTTAATGACAAGATGCTACAGTGCTTAAAAATCTGAATTTCAATAGGCGCGGATAATTAATGCCTGCTCTCACCTAATGTCTTATCAATAGCCACAAAAGCTTCAGTTGGTGCAAGGACCTCTGTGGGCTTTTACTTGCCTTACTTTATTTCTTGGTTATTCTGGGATTAGTCTTCCTCAGTTTTCACATGGATCATTCTTGGTTCAAAATTGTACGGGTAATACTTTGGTCTGACTCATGATGTGAAGAATCCCACTAACTTGGGAGAACTAGTTGTGTATCTGCATGTTGTTCAGAATTAATGATGATCAGGCCTTGTGTTAGTAATGTGGTTTAAGGCTAGCTTCAGGCAACGGGAAGCAGGACTCCTGAGCTGCTGCGGCTATTGATTCTCTGTGTAACAACTGGGCAACATATTTAACAACACGATTTTAAACCAAATACAACAATGGTGACATACATTACACAGCTGTGGCATGATATAGTGAAGGCTCCATATTATATTCTGTAGATTCACCTGCACAACACATATGTATTTTGTTGGAGCCTGGGTATATAAGCAGGAATGTAGCCTGTAGGATATAAAAAGTAATCTTTCAGTTCTCTTCAGCAATGACAGACACTTTGAAGAAGCATTTCTTCTAGTTTTGGCTACTGCCCTCCAAAGAGCTGTGGACTAATTGCAGAAAGCCCTGAGGAGATGAGCAAGAACAAACAGGGTGCAAAACGTATGATCTGTCAGGAAAGATTGACAGAGCAGGCAATATATGACCTAAAACAGAGAAAACTTAGGTGCAAAACACTAACATGCCTCAGGGGAAAGTGAAATAGAGACTAAGGTTACAGGCAAGGAAACCAACATTCTAGTGGTAAACAGAGCAGAGAAATGGAACAGATTTCTTGGGGGCAATGTGTCAATATCACTGGTTTTCTTTAGGAAGAAGATACCTGCCAAGAATAACAAGTATAGTCAATGCAGTGTATGGGCAGGGATGGACAAGATGACATTTCGTGTGCCCTTCCAGGGCTAGGATTCAACAAGTCCATGACTAATAGATGTTACATAGATGTAAAGTGCTTTTGTTTTATTATATTTTCACTGTTCATCATCACGTACTGATGAGCTACTCCAGACATAGGCATAATATACGCATGGGATTTGTAAAAAAAGGTCTCTCCACATAGGTCAGTTGCCCTGCCAAGATTCCATCAATAACAGTAAGGATGTGGCTAGTGAGTCCTCCCAGAAGCATGACAACTTTTGTCTGTATCTGGGTAAGTAGGGCAGAATATTCTGCTACTTCCACATCAGAAAGGACAGATGGAAATGTTCTCTGCACATGTCATCACAAGCAGAATAGAAGTGACCTGAAGCATTAGACCTGTTCCAACTGTCCAGCTGTGAGGTCCTGGTGAACTAATATTTCACTTTCTATTTAACTCATTAACTGCAAGATATTTCCAAGGTCTCAAATATCAGTCAGGGACAGATCACATAGGGTATCCTGTAAAGGATGAGCAGATGGGCACATCTGCTTATTTGCCAGGAAAATGTGTGGGTTTGGCTGGCAAATATTTCTTGGTGCAGTGGAAGAAATGTACAAAATACTTTAGATGGCAATTGAAAAGCATTCCCTAGAAATAGCTCTGTAACTGAAATCATATGATGCCCACAACAAAATGTCTTTGATAGTTCTAGGCTCAGTTAAAGGAAGACTGTTCAGCTGAAATTAGCTTTGCTACCTGTGCTAAATGATTCTGTCTTGCAGTGTTACTCATGAGTCCTGTTCCTCTATTTTTTTACCTTTTCAGTGCAGCATGTTGTGTGAGAACATACTAGCTCTATGACACGAGCTGAGCAGAACCAGCACATGCAGGCATGTGTTTTACCTATCTAGGAGTTTTCTGCTTGTTCCTTCTCTCTATTTCTGATGCATTTCTTTTAGCTGGTAATTGGGCAGCTTTCTGGACTTGAGTGTTGCTACAGAAGTCTGCTTTTCCTGACCCAAGCCTAGTAAGGTGGTTCCAGTCGTAGCTTTCAGAATCATATGATGAAGTTAGTTGCCTTTAACTGAAAAAAAAAAAAAAAAAAAAAGTGCTTCTGTCCATTCTATTTCCAAAAGAGGGATTTCAGTCCTAACAATTGCAACAAGGTCTGCTAATGATCTCAGTATCAGTAGTATCAGAGACTAGCATCAGCCATTGGAATCAAAGGAGATATCTAGTTCTACATCCCCTAGAAAGGACAATCTTCATCTTTTTTTCCTGAAGAGATCCCTGGGCTAGGCCTGGCCAATCTGGTGTACCACAGCTCCGATTCTGTTGGATATACTAGCTGTAGTCCTAAAAGCTGTATAATTACATCAGTGTTGCTCCATGCCTGAGCTAATAAGCTCTGCCTCGTTGCCGTGTTATCAGCTCAGGTTCAGCACAGCTCCAGCTGTGGCATCCAAAGCAGAACCTGGCACTCACTCAGCAGCCTCCGTACCATGCTCCGGTGTGCGGTGGCACCACACTGAGGTCTCCTTGCTCCGCCAGGCCCCTCTGCCCCACAGGGATGGAAAGAAAGGATGCAGCATTTACCATTGCGTGCGTGCACTGCGGAGGTGGTGGCCAGGGTCATCAAATAAAAGGGGATCCTGGCTTCTCAAATTTAATCCTGGGAATCATGAGTGCTGGCAGATGTGAAATATAGAGAAACTAGGGAATTTGGCATGCTCACAGGCCTCATCACTTATACACATCAGGGAGCTGCTTTTTATTCCAAGTTTTCCATTTTTTTTTTTTTTAATCTTTTGTGTTCGGGTGGGCAAAATCTTGTATTTTTATACATCATGGTACATAATACAATAGCATACAAATATGCTCCCTGTTGCAAAGGTAGAATTGCAGAAATCCCAAATCTTGAAACAGGCAAACAAACCTCACTTGTAAAATATTCGCATTTTCACTCCTCGTAAAAGCTTCACCCAAAAGAGTCTTTACAGTTTTCAGCTGGTGCCACATTTTGACCCACAAAGGAATTGGACTGGGCATTTGGAAGTCCTTGAGTATCCAGCTCTCTATAGGAAGAGAGGAAAAGAGTCCTACTGACTATAAGTCAGTAGGAACTTTAATATCCCTGAAAATCAGATCCCGTGGCTGTATCATGAGGACATCTGGAATGCTAGTCATGCAAAAGTCTTACTTGCAGCACTGTCTCCGGATGTATTTACAAAATCTAGATTCTCAGCAATAAAATATGTGTTGCTATGGGGCATCTGTTTATGTTTGTATGTGAACTGATAATTACACTGGAGTTCCTTCTGTCTGTAAAAATGGTAGACATTTTCTGTGAGCTTGCAAACAATTTTCAGCTACATGTAAGGACACCCTTGATTTTATATTAGAAAGCACAAATATATGAGATAAATCTGTACAAGCAGTTGTCCAGGCAATTGCAAGTTTGAGTGGTGTTTGGCATGTGGGATAAAACACAGTTTTGTCCCTTTGTGATCTTGTAAGTTCAGATCTTCTCTGGGTTCAGGCGCTGTATTCACCTATTGCCTCTCAGACCTAACCACAAACTTTCCTAGACTGAGCGGGTCTCAGCCACCATTTCTCTGATCAAAGGATGCCAGGTAAGGCACTGGAAATGGGACATCATTCTGTGTAGATAGACTGATTTAGAGGCCGTTCTATCAGGGCATTCCCAAAACTCTAACACTGCAGAAATATGATATTTACTATAAATAAAAGAGCAAAAGGAAGGTAACATAAAACAGACTGTACTTACAATATTCTTAATTCACATGTTGCAAGCATTAGTCCTATGACACAAAATGTGTGTGAATAAGGTCTCTTTCATGGTCCTCCAGAAGGCCTGGCTTGTTAATCCTCTCTGATATTGCTGTCCCAAAAGCACCCTGGCTCTAACATAGCCTCAGGTATCAGATGTTGTTTGTTAACTGTCCCCTTCTTATAGTCCCTTAGTGTGACCAGCCACACTCCTCTGCATGAAATTTGTCTTCTTCTTTTATCCTTCCCTCAAAGATACTGACATAACAGCTTTCTGAAAATGCTAGTATATAAACAATAATTAATCCATTTTTTTTTTAAGCTCTCTATCATGGAGACAGTTCTTCTGAAGCTGAATCAGGATCATGTCTTTTTTTTTTTTTTTCATAACCCACTTTTACATTTTATTCTCATTTTCCCCAGATTTCTGCTTTAAAAAAGCAAGGATTTACAACCTACTTGTTCTGGTTAGAGGAACAAATTTGCATCCAGCTTATTTTGCCTATAAAAAAGATAGGGTTCATGTTTTCTTACAGCTTCCCAGCTTTGTTCTGTTCTGTGTCCGATGTAATTGCTGACAGATTAATGCCCATCTGTCACAGTTCCACACTGTTCATTTTTACTGAAAATACTCTGTACTTACTCTTCTGGCTATTACAACCTAAAAAGAACCAAATTCAAGCCCATCATAATAACATTACCTTAATTAGATGGCTATCAATAACAAGCAGTTAAGAAAGCATTATATATGTATATATTATACATGCTTTGAAATGCCATGGATGGATAGAGTGAATTGCCACAGAGATTCGAAGGTAAAGACATAGGTAACAGAGAGCAACTGCAAGGCTGTAGCAGAAGCCCCCAAGAATACAGGAGATGAGAGACTTAGAGAGAGAGGAGGATGCCAGAAACCCAGTGGACAGACATATGACCAATTTTTAGTAGCAAGTTGTATAATAGCTTAATGAAGCTGCCCTTAACTGATAGTATAGGTGTATCTATACTATAGAAGATATAGCTAAGGTACCCTTCAATATGTGTCTGTAAGACTTCAAGAAAAGAGCTCAAAAACTCGTGCCATGCTTCTGAACTGACTGCAGAGAACAGATCAATCTCAGCCCCTGCCCCAAACTCCTTTTCTGGTACTGCGGTCGTACTGTGGTAGCTTTAGTCCTCAGGAAGAACTGTCTTTACTCCCTTAAAGGGAACTATATTTTGGTATCTGATTGTGCTCTGGTTACCTGCTTTTGACGACTGGCCGTTAAATCTGGATGCAGCAATGCAGGGAGGATGTAACTGATCTAGGAAACTGAGTATCTATGAAAACCTGCCTGAAGGAGGGAAATACTATCTTTCTCTCATGAATTATCTGCAGTATATGATCAACAGCCTAAGTCATTAACTGAAACATTTGTTGTTTCACCTTTACCATTTGGTGGTAGAACTGTTTTAAAGGACCAAATAGCTTAAGTAATTGGGAATCACTTACCCAAGAGGTAGTGGCCAGGTCTGTAAAAGAAAGATTCTGTCAAAGAAAGATCTTGAGCAGTACCAGTGCTGAGATTTCTAGGGTAATATAGAAAAAGAGGATGCTAACAGCTAAGGGGAAGCAAGACCTAAACCTGGGTTAAGTGTAACCCAGGTTATCGTTCAAGTTGAACGGGAAGATAGAAAGAGGAATCAGAGGAGTAGGATGATGACATGTTGTGCAATCAGGAAATGTTTCAGTTTTAAAACAATTTTTAAATAACAACTTTAAGAAATATGTTACCAGCACAGGAGCGTATTGCAACTGCTGTACAAGTGGGAGATAACCTAAATAGCTCAAATGGAGAATTATGGTATGACCCAGATTTTGCAGGACTTAATGAGGGTCCAAAAGAGTAAAAAACTCTCTTCTTATGCTTCATTAAGAAAAGAATGCCAATTAATAACATTAAAACAAATGCAAGGAATTGCAAAATTGGTCATCACCAAATGACTTTCTGAAATAGAAGGAGCAAAAAAGAAATGAACAAATCATGATTGAAAGAATTTTGCACCAGTCAGATCAGAACAACAAAAAAGAACTTAAGATACCTAAACAGAAAAAAAAAAAGCATGAAAAATGCATAGCAGTACAGGAGGAATACCAATGGCTAAACAATGAAGATCAGACTTGATTTGATGACGTATTAGTCTGGACTTTATTTAATTCAAAAATGCAAAGCAATCCAAAAGGTAAAAGCACATTAAGTAGGTGAGCTTGAGAAGTCTTACATGTCTTTTAAGGTGCTGGTATAGTGTCTAAGATTGTTTCACACCACAGAACAAAGAGCAAATTAAGATCCCCACGGGATATACAAAATAAAAGAAAATACTGAGGGCAACTGCCAGGTTAGTGGCTGAAAACGCTGGGGAATTTATTTCTAAAGAAGAGTGGTTCAAAGTGTCTGAAGGGCTTAGTCAGGCTGCAAACGAGTATAAATCTCAGATCCACTTCTGACAAATTTGCATCTGTCACTGATGGTCAGTGTTGTTACGAGAACATTCTTTCAGAGAAATGGAAGGGTACATATTTCAGTACATAATCAAGGAGAGTCATGCAGTCTGTAACATCTATGATGTCCTTATTAGCTTCAAGTTTTGTGCAAACAGGAGAAGAATTGACTGGATTATTATGTGATCCATATGATGTCCAAAATGTCTACTCAGTAAATTTTACTTTAGAAGACTAAATATCCTTAAGTGTGCCTTTTGGAATTACAACTGGAAAGCCTGCATGGTTTGTGTATTGTAGTTTTGGGGAAATTTTAAAATAACTGTGTATAAATAAATAACTTTAGGATTGTCCCAAGAAAATACTAGAATGGTGGAAAAGCAGAAGATCCTCAGCTATGGAGAGATGTTGACAATCAGAGCACTACATATCTGTATGATAAGCAAACAGGTACCAAGATTCTTTCATCATCAAGAAGCTAGCCAAGTAGCTTTATATATATCAAACAATATTCTGCTTATGCAGGAAAAGAGCAGCAAATAGTATCAACATGAAGAATTATTCAATGCAAAAATTACCTTTTTGCGAATGAATGCATT
Source organism: Nothocercus julius (assembly GCA_013398735.1). Taxonomy (NCBI): domain Eukaryota; kingdom Metazoa; phylum Chordata; class Aves; order Tinamiformes; family Tinamidae; genus Nothocercus; species Nothocercus julius. The sequence continues at coordinate 6,455,989 of VZSV01000002.1, read as the reverse complement.
GCATGTAGCATGTCATGAGGTATCTTGCTGGTTAGATCATACTTTGAAATAGAAAATTAAACTTTACCAAAAGTATATGGTTTTCTGTGCACCCAATTAGATAGATTCAAGTACATAACCAAACCTATTTTTGTCCTGTCAGAATAACTGAAAATAATGCACAGGTTCTATGCTGCTTTAAACTTTCAGTCAAACAGTATAAATGGATAGAAGAAATTATGGGAAAAAACTCATACCCACGGGTCTAAATCAGTAACAAAATTCGAACAAAATAAAAAGAAGACTGAACAAATCCAGCAAAGTATCACACCCTAAAATGTTATACAATAATTTTTGCTGGGATTTCTGTAGTCCCACATCATCTTGATTGTTACATGCATTATTTCATCTACTTACTGCATGGTTAAGAAAACAAGTTGAGAATTTGCTATATATTATTATGGTATTTTGGTGTTTATGGAAAAGCATTTGTAAATTACAGCAAAGATTTTGCAGCTGCATAATGGTTCCAAATGCAACCATTGAAAAGTCAGTATTTTAGAAGTCAAGTTCCGAGCACTCAAAATACTTGAAATACTGTCTGCAGGCTCATGGTAGTAAGCAGCCCAAGTAGGTCAGGAAGTGTATGGCTTGACTAACGGGACTCTTAAGACCACAGATACATGAATAAGCCACCATTAAGGATGAGAGTGTTATAACCTGAAGGGAAACAAAGTCAAACCATATAACAATGCTGTAGTGAGATAATCTGTATAAACAAATGGGAACAGTATGTTGCATGTGCTTTTAAACACTAATGGTAGGACAGAGTGAACTATCAGAGATTCTGACATAAGGACGTACGTAACAGGAAGCAAACGCGAGGCTATAGCAGAAGCCCCCAAGAATACCAGGGAGCAGAGACGTTGGACATACAGGAAAAAGAGAATGTCGGAGACCCATATAGGGCCAACTATTGATAGCAAGGTGTGCAATAGCCTAAGGAAACTACCAGGTAATTGCGCAGGTAGAGCTGAATTTAAGTTATTAAGGTGTATCTACAGAACTGTAACAAAAACAACAGGCTGTCCTTGCAACATAGTTCGGAACTGTGCATAGAAAGGATCACTCTGAGATCTTGTACTGAACAGCTGTGTAAGTACAGTCTGTGTAGTATCTTTAAAGGCAACGGCATTTTCATATTTGATCTAATGTTTTGTTAGTTGTACTGGTCTGGCTCCCTCCTTTCAAGGACTGGCTGCTAATCTGGATATATGGGAGGTGACTGGCTGAGGTGGCAGATTAAAACTCTCTGCCTTTTTGTCCTTTGGCTTAGAAGTTTTCAGCTTTTGAGACCAAGGGTCAAGAAATTCAAAGCTGCAAAAGTATGAATGTTCACCTCAGAAGACTGGTCACCTCAAGACAAGGACAGATTTGAAGGGTTCAGAGGGCAATAAAAATGAAAACATAGTGTTTTGGTTGTATTTGGGGCTAAGGCCATTGTTTTAGACACTATTCATTTAAGAGCAAATCATCATCTGTGTTAGGAACACTGTGTTGCTGGAACATTTAACATGATTGCAGGGATGTTTTAACAGAAATTCCCAATATGAAATGGAATTGAAGAAGCTTGTGGAGTTCTTCGGCATAAAAAAATCCCTCCCAAGTCGGATAGAAGTGCATTATAAATGAACATGGAGTTCTCTGAGCTGTGACCGGATGCCCATTGCTAGCCAACTTTATTTTGTGGTGCATTGATCTTCTCTTCTTCCAAAGCTCAGCATTCATAAATTGTTCTGGAAAACATCAAAGTTATTTGAAAAGGTCTATAGCAGTATAAATTTCTCTATGCAAAATGGCTGTTTAACAAGATTGCCTCCTTGAACTTTTCACATGATTGTGACAGCCACTTTCATTTACTAATGGAAGTTTTATAGCAGAATTTCCCCCTACTCCCACATCTCTGTTTATTATTATTTTATGAAGAATACTTTACAAATTAGGTCTCTGATAAAAAAAGGACGAGGTATTTGGTGACATTCTCAGACTGCTACGTGGCATGTTAGTCAGGCTGCCCACAAGACAGCATAGGGCACGCAGGAGAACCTCATCTCACATGGACTGCAGCATCAGATTGCCCATAACGAGTCCATCTACATTGGGGATAATTTAGCAGTCATGATCATTACTGAGAAACTTTTTTTGTGGTAGCCCTGCTCAAATTCAAATTAGGAAGAACAGTGCATTCATGAGGAATTGTTCCTCATTATTTGCAGTGCTGACACCAAAAGGTGGTATGTGTATGTGTAGTTAGGTTTTATAGTAACAGTGATAATTTAAGTGAAAAAGCAAGAGAGAGGGATGAGAAGAATAAATGGTTAGAAATGCATCTTAGACTACACATACCCAACACCCATGATATTGTAGTTGGTTGACTTTTGGAACTTATCAGGAACAGAGTATTTGCTCATGGAAAGCATTCATTTGATATTTTAGGAAATGTCTCATATATTCCATCTGGAGAATCCCTGGGTAATTTTATGCTAAATGATTGAATTCCCTCGGGGCAAGAAGAAAGATGTTTTCAATTGCTTGATGAGGAAGAATGGAGTAGAAAGAGGGGAAAAAATTCCAAAGCAAAGAAGAGATGGCAAAGCACAGAGCAGCATTTAAAAAATCAGAAAAGAAGTGTGAGTAACAGAAATGGAGGAATGATTTTTTATTTTTCCAAGTTATATGTCTTTGTGAAATCTCTGTTGCAAAAAAATAAACCCAGACTTTGCCAGATTTGTCATTTTTTGTTTTAAGAATGTTCGTAATTTTTTTCAGACCTTGTTACAAGCAAGTAACTGAATAGCATTTCTGAGTAGCAAAAATATTATTTAGAAATTTTTATATTTTTTAGCAGAAAAAAATAGCCGTTATTCTCAATGGGGTTCCAAAACTTTATGTAAACTTTAAGTATTTTATTAGGCCAAAAGAATATTTTGCATATTCCTAAATGTGACATGATGAACGTTTCCTACCTTCTGAGGCTGGATCATCCTTGTTAGCCAGGGTCATCCAAGGTCAATACACTATCCTCAGTACTGACTGTGTGAAGCCCAAGATGGATCATTTCTACATTTGAGATGAAGGCACTGGACTGCATTTTTCTTCCAGATGCACATAAAAATAAATGGGGAAAAAAAAAAAAAAAAAGCAGTTTCGAGACACAAAGAATTTTGTGGCTCTGACTGAGATGACTTTTGTATACCCCAAGATTGAATTTGATAAAGTGGTTGTACATTGTTGGCTTTGATTCAGGCAGTGTGGTTTCATAGCAGCAATGGTAACTATCATACATATTGCCACCATTATAATTAAATTAAATTTATAAAAGAAAGCTAATTTTATTAGCTTCATTTCCTTTTGCTTATATATAAATACTAACATTTAAAAAAATTAAGCACGTAGAATAAACAGCAGGAGCCAAGCAACTAAAGATCTAGTCCTACCTTCAGACCGCTTAGATTGCCTGCAGTTGAGGCACATCATCTGCATCAAAAGGACAGAATCCTGGCAGAGTATGTCCTCGTTCATTAATATGGCAAGTTAAGAGATGCACAATCATTTTACAATTACTCTACGTAAATGCAAGGGATGAGAATAGGACCTCAAAGACATATATTCTGGATTTCTCAAGCAAAAGAATTTCTAAATGTTCTGCAAAATAATATGTGGCATTTAATCATCTAAGAGATGTAAAGAAAATGTCTTCTACTTTATACAGTTAAAGAGAAAAGCCTTTTGTTATCATATTGGACAGAACTTTTATCCTTAAACTGTCAGGACGATAAGGGTATCAGCATACGTTTAAATTCCTTACCTCAAAAGATGGTAAATGATGTATGCAAAAGAAAAACATAATGCATGGGAAATTTCTTTATAGGAGATTTGTACCGTGGAAGAAAGTAAATGTGAAAAAATAGATGTATTTCTTTAAGCCAGTGTTAATGCATCATGAGGTCAAGTGGCAAGCAAAGCCAGCAACTGCGTGTATTTTTTTTTTAATAAGAAAAAGTCTATTTTTGAGATATGAGATTCTTTTTAGTTCTGCTCATATTGATGGGCTGTGAAGGTCAAGAAGTGATTGATCCACAAAGGCCAGTAAAAGTTAGAAATAATTTAATTAGAGTTGTCCAAATCTGAAATATCTCCTAATCCAATTATATACTTATTTCTTCAGGCTGAATGTGTGGGCATCTATATTAGCTAGGGAAAGATTTTTGTAATCTTCAAAAAATCAGCTATCATTTTTTAACAAGCAGAATGAGTCAAGAAAAAGATTCCTGGAATACCTTTTCACGGTTAAAAAATGTAATAGTCTTGTATTTGTTTATACCTCAAATTAACTGTAGAGGTGTGTGTGGATGTGTGTGCATTTGTAGGGATACCTTGTATGTACATGGTATATAATAGTGTTGTTGAATCGAAGTAAAGGAAGACACTGTAACTTGGAGGCATCCCGTCAGGATCCATTTTAGAGTTCTTCTGCCTGCCTTATGTAGCTGGTGTGATTCATCATAATGAAGGACATGCTCTGGGACATTTAGGGAGATGTAATTTTGTCTAACTGCACTAATATTTAAAAGATAAAAATGGTGTCTGCGAAGTGGAAGTCTCTCATCTGTCAAAGACTTTTAGTCCTGGCTTTGTCATGGTCAAGCTTTTCGGACTTTAAGGGTACAGAGTGCACATTAACTGTAAATACAAAAGCTGAGGTGACTCCAAACAACTGTGAAGGCCAACGAGGCATCATGAAGGTGAGTACTCTGCAAATAAGCAGGATCAGAATTAAAGTGTAGAACCCACTGAAGGACAGTACAGTGCAGTCTGCCTTACACAGCCCCAAGCTGAAGAGCAATGTCTTCTTCCTTTGGCCTCTGGATACAGTAGTGCCACAGAAAAGTTCCCAGGGAGAGATCCTATCCTCCAATACCCACACATTAAACAAGTGCTATAGCCCTTTGGTGCACACCAGAACACTAGAACAAGATTTGCCTGAAATGTGTTTAATTTTCTCATGTAGAAGTCTTGCAGTTAAGTAGGACTAGGAAGCACAGGACTGCAGGTGAATCCCTTTCTTTCCCTGTATCTATTTGTAACATCAAAACAATAACAGATTTTTTCAAAGATATTCGTTGGCTTTTTAAAAATGTCCCTTTTATTCCTTGAATCCAGAGCCAGAAATAGCAGTGCTGAAATTCTGTGAGAAAGACCACTCCTGCACTTCTGGGAAAATACCATCCTTATCTCAAGAAAGGCTGTTATTGTGAGATTTGGAGCTGTTTTGCTGACCAAAGTGATCTGGATCACTGATTCTTCAGATAAGGAACTGAAAGTTTGTCCCATTATCAGATGTAAATCTTCACTCTGAGATCCACATTTAATAAGTTATACATTGCAATATAGCTGTCATACAAATGTGGTAGGATGTCCTTGACATGAATGTTTGCAACATTGCTTTCAAGAGATTTATAAATATGGATGGGCCAGTGTTGTTACTCAATATGATTAAGATACTACTTAAATTGGAACTACCATTGTGTTGCCCACACATAGCACAGAAATGATTTTATTTTGATAAATAAAATATCAGAAACAAAAAGCCCTGTGCACTGAGGTGCGAGCCTCCTGAGCTTTTACTTTGATATTACCAACCTTTGATGAGCAGCTGATATAAACAGCAATTAAGCAAGTGCTTGCTTTAAGCAAGAACTTAAGTTCTATGTGCTCAAGTGCTTTGTTGAACAGGAACAAGATTACTCACTTGCTTAAAATTTATCTTGATCCAGGGAATTCAAATCAAAATTTGAAATCTACATCTGTGCAAATCCCATCCTCAAGTAAGAATTTCTCAAATCAAGAAATGTGCTGTGCATTGCAGAGCTTACTGAATCCTGGGCAAAAAAAAAAAAAAAAAAGGAGAGAATATATTCTTCTGTCTCATTGGATATTTCATTGAACAATTGAATTTCTTGAAGAATATCAGGCAGACTGTGCATTCATAATGATAAATATGCCAATATGAGGAGAACTGTTTTTAGTTTGACTATTTCCGTGGATAGTGATTTGTTTTCTAAGCTGCTAATAATATGTCTCATTCTCACAGAGGGGTAGAAAGTACTTTCTTAGGATCTGTGTAAGGCCATGCTGCATGAAGGTTATAAGAACAAATTCAGTAAGAAGTCACACGAAAGCTTTTTTGGAAAAAAGAAAAAAAGAAAAAGCCTGCCTAAAAGAGTTTACACAGCTGTGAGTGATAAAATATAGCAGCCATGGCAACCCACTCCAGTATTCTGATAATGCATCAGAAATGAGGCTATTAGAATTATTAATTCACATTAGTGGCTATTAAAATTACTACCTGCAGATTCACAGCCTGAAAATCCTTTTCTATTTCTAAGAGAAGGTTCAATCGCAGAAGGAACCTTTTTGCTAAATAGGTGCACTGCATTGTATGCTAGACATTATGGGAAGTCCAACAGATAATAAAGCTCACGTTGAGCTTTATGTAGCTGCTTTGTAATGCAAGGGTAGCAGATGTAATACTTTATTCTTTTAATGATGGCAAAGAACCAATACAGCTCCAATAGCAGTAACAATAACTGGACTCTTACTGGTTCCCTGGAAACTAACACTAGAAATCCAACTCACTGTATGCTATTTCATTAAAAAGCAAGTGACATACAAAATATTCTACTTTGGTAGGTAATAAACAAAGCCAACAGAAATCAGCAGAAAAAAAAACAAACCAAACCAAACCCATAGGAAGGTTTTGTAGAGATTCTGCGGTGAGATTCAGGGAGTCCTGTAGAGATTTGGCTACATCCTTTCCATCCCCCATTAACTTAACTCAAAATGCAATTGCATGCTGTTTTAAGTAAAAGAAGAAACACTATTACACCAAGGCCACAGCGGGAAATAATCAGGGGGAATGGCAACATGGCAGAGAAAGAACATTTTATTTATGGAAATGAGCAGAAAAAGTAACGCGCAAGCTAGACACAGCCAAATAGGTACCAGTAAAAATAACAAACAAGCAGAGAACATGAGGCTGGATCACAACCAGTTTTTAGGAATTCACATCAGAGTCTATTTCCTTTAAGATTTCATGTACCAAAAATGGATATGACATCCAATTTTTTTTTTTTTAATTATCTTTCCCAGAAAGAGAAGAGGAAAACAAGGACAACTACAAAATGAAATTTAGCATGTCCCCACAGGCTAGACACGTTAAATGATGTTGGCATATGTAATGGGGCTAGGATAGTCTTTCCACTAATTGGTCTTCTGATTTCTCTCCTCCATTGCCATCCAACTCAAGAACAGCCTGAATTCCTGAGGGACTTTATTCTTTTATAAGGTTCCCTCTGTTCCTACAAATATTTCTTTGTACATATCCACTTTTGATGTCCTGCAAAATTCCATCAGTAATGCCAACAGGCACTCTGGAAATAGACACTCTCCACCAACACTTCCTTGGGAGCACAACCAACAGAATCAGGCATTCAATGGATACAGTAATGACACTCTTTTCAAACATAATGGCAATTACTTTCCTATCAAACAGAAAGGTGATAAAATCAGTATCATGAATTAGAAGGCCTGGATTTGATTTCTGCCTGGGGATATTAAGGCTCACAAACACTGAATGTTTGGGTGGCACTATCTCCCCAGCACTTTGTGACTGTGCCTAGGAAATATCATACAAAGTAGGGGTACATGTTGGTTATGCAAGTTAACATAACAATTTGTTTTAAACCACTTTGGCCAGCAAAATAAAATAAATGTTAACTCCTTGGGCATACTAGAAAATGTTGCCAGTGATCCTCACAAGAGATCGTTAAGTGACGAGAAAATCCATCAGTGACCATATTTGTAAAATTTCCAAGGACTGTGATTCTGCAGTATCAGTGCTCTGCCCTTTTCCCATTTTTCCTCAGGCATTCAAATAAGTTTTGGAGAGTATGGTATTATTCACACAGATAACAGTGTCCCTGCACAACCAAGGGTCTTCATGCATGAACAGAAGTACTTGTTTCTTTTTCACTGCCCCCTGTTCATCAGCTCAAGTTCACGTCAGACGGGTGACTCATGCATCTATTTAGCACGTGCCTAATGCTCAGCTGAGTGAAACAGAGTCTGCTGTGGTGCTGTGGCCTGCAGAAAGATGCGTGCTGAGGAAGAGGGAGCGGAGGGTGGCTTGCTCTCCAAGACCAGCTTCCGTGCTAGCATCTAGGTAAGCTGCCACGGAGGAGGTCATACATTGCTTCACACCATGGAAAGCTGGCCCAAGTACACCAAAGAGTGGACCCATCTTCTATAGATCCTCGAGGTATATGCCCCCAGCTAGCACACCGACACCTCTCCCCTGATTTCATGCTATTCATCACCTGATCCAAGTAGACACAGCAACTTTGGAGCAGGTCACAGAAGGGCCAGGGAAATTTTTCCTAAGAATTTGCTGCCTCACAGACACTGAGAAGACTGGCAGAAGTGGTTTGACTTTGACAAAGCAGGGACAGAGCCCTGATCGGGTCTTGTAGATCTAACTGCCTGCCAGGCTTGTGTTGGTGACCTGCTTTTTTCTTGCCTCTGCGCCTGCCCAGCTGCTGCACCTGCCAGGGAGAGTGACTGTGTGTGCAGGGCTAGGGGAGCAGGGCCGAGCACCAAGCATCCTTTCTTTCCATCAGTAGAAATGAATATGAGTTCTGGGGTTCTTTATTGCTTTTTTTCCAAATTAGAATCTCCCCGGATACTGGCTGGGGAGATTAATCAGAATCAAGGGCAGGTGAAAACCACAAGTGGAGACCCCTAAAACCAGACTGAATGGGGCAGAGAAAATAGTACAGGTGATAGAGTATTTGTGTTGTTCTGTTTACATCATGAGAGAAACTGCAGAGATCAGTGGGCCCTTCGCTACAGGAAAGATATGGAGGCACTGGAGTGTGTCCAGGAAGGGCAGTGAAGCTGGTGAAGGGGCCGGAGCACAGACCTTATCATCTGAAGGTTATTTAGTGTGGAGAAGAGGAGGCTCAGAAGAGACCTTATCTCTCTCTGTAACTATCCGAAAGGAGGTGGTAGTGAGGCAGGGGTTGATCTCTTCTCCAAAATAACCGGAGTTACGTAGCTGCCCGGTGGGGTTCATGTTAGATATTAGGAAAAAATTCTACATGGAAAGAGAAGCCAAGCATTGGAACAGGCTACCCAGGGAAGTTGTGGAGTCAGCCTCACTGACAGTATTCAAGAAACATGTAGATGAGATACTTAGGGACATGATTTAGCAGGCATGGTGATGATGGGTTTATGGTTCAACTCGAGGATCTTGATCAGCCATAATGATTCTATGATTCCATGATCACTGGTATGGGAAAGCACCTGGGCGTGATCAGTCCCTCAAAAAATGCACCAGGGTACATCTCAGAAAGCACCTCTGCACTGAAAGAAGAGGAGCAGTCAAAGTTTCCAAATACCTAGTTCCCTAAAAGGGGATGCAGAGTTTAAGGACAAAGTCCAGTTTTATAGTAAAATACGTGTGGACAAATGCTGAGAAATACCTTATGAAATTCTTCAGTGAATAGAGGTGGAGAGGCTCCAGGAGTTCATGGATTGTCCCAGTAGTGACTCCTAGAAGATGCTGCCATGACCCTAGACATCACCACTACGGAGCGGTTCTGCTTTGGGAACAGGCTCTTCCACAGAAAAGCAGGTTTTCCTTGGAAACCATTTCTTCAAACCATACCTTCTGAGGGAAAAAAAAAAAAAAAAAAAGACAGTTTAAAACCATTTGCTTCTTTCTATTTTAACATTTTCTGTGTTCTATTTCAGATCATGCCCTAAGTCACCACAAAGGCACTGCTCTAATATATTGCCCACTGACTAAATGATTGCTGCTCCTTTTAGTCATTTGATTTTAACTTAATCTGATATTAAAATCTAAATGAAGGATGATTTCAATTTCTTCTTGGAGGCTGGAAAGAACAGCAATGTGGGACTGTACCAGCTGCAGCTTTAGAGCTTTATTTGGAAGGCTACAAGGACACACTTTATTTCTTTATGGATCTCAAAGGCCTGGACTAATTAGTACTTATTAGAAAACAAATTAGAAATGCATTTTATTTCTCCATATGGTGAAAGTAGGAGCTACAGTAAAGGGATAGGATATTGGAAGAATTGGCCTAGTGATTTACAATGCATAATTTATTTGACTAATTTTGCCTTTTCTTTTAGGCTTATGAAATGTCTGTGTACAGGTAGTAACTTCCTTTAAGTGTATCAATTTTTTATACAGCTTGTTGAATAATTTTTGCTTTGTAGCTTGTCTGTGAACAATTCATTGCATCTGTATGATCACTGAAATTCAAAATTGCAGCACCATAAAATAGATGTGCAGGTTATCCAATACATTTATTTATTTTTTGTTTGACAAGATAGATGCCTCTCTGATCTCCTTTACGTAAGTCTGATTTGATTTAAATTTTTTTTTGCCAGCATAAATTCTCCAAAATTAACTTAAAACTTGTTGATTTTCAGCAAATTTGCTACTGAAGAGAAAATAGGCACTACTATGATTAAGCAGGATTCACGGGGGCTTAAGACTTTACCCTGGCTGTATTATGAACATTTTGGTCATCATGCACCTTACTTAGGTTGAGGGCAACCCTAACATGTAACCAAATACAGTTAAAGCCAATTAATTTTTAACAAGTTAATGAATACCCACAGAATTTTTTTTTTTTCCTGGTTATTGTTAAACTGTTTTACAATACAAAGAAGGAAGAGAAGTGATCCTGGTAGCTACTGTCAGAGACACCTTATGGCAGTTCTGTCATAACTGATATGCTGTTTCTATGTTTGTAAAAAGAGCAGATTTAAGTATTTTGAGGCTGGGATAGAGAACTCTCTGTTCGTTACACCCCGAGTACATTAGAAATGGGAAAACTGATCATTGCTATTGAGATCCCTCTGATTGCACCTGGCACCAGGGTCGCTCCAGCACAAACACCTCCAGAACCAGCACAGGCAGCTACACATGGTGACTTCGACCATTATGAGTCCCTAGCTCAGGGTTAGGTCACAGTCCTCCAGTTCCCTCTCCTTCTGAAGCCAGAGGCTCTCAAAAGCTCTGCCTTTCTCCAACAGGGCATGGTGGCCACCAAGCTAAAACTCTGCTCCTCAACCCACATCTTGCTCTCTAACATGGGGCAGGTAAAGGCACTAGAGGATATTCTTTTCCACTGGCCCAAAGTCCAGATCTCCCTCTCTTTTTTTTTTTTTTTTTTTTTTCCTAAATAGGGCACTATTCGAAGAGTAGTTCTTTGAATATATAAAACTTAACCATTTCTGGTAACCTCCCGACTACCCTTACAGTGAAAGTCCTGTTGTGTAGAAGTCAGTACTGCCCTTGTGCTATGTGTGCTTTCAGTGCACCTACAAAACAAGGTGCCCTGGGGAGCCAAGGGCAGAAATCCTGGATTTGTTCATCCCAAATTACTTCTCCCTTTGCTCTGCGCTGGGCAATTTAAAGCTGTGAAAATTATGAACGGAGAAGTGGAGAATAGAATCAATTATGTATACGTGCCTGCTGACCGTGCAATTGGATGAACAGTTGATTCCACCTATTCCTTTCATAGCACTTACACCTAGCTACCTCAAAACTTGATTCTGAAAATATAGATGCCTGCACATGCAGCATTAGTGAGATGTCTAAACTGCTTTACAAATAGCCATGCACCCTTCACACTACCAATGCTCCCAGAGAAAATGCTCTGTATACCAAAAAGAAATGCAAAAAGAATCTAATAACCATGACAGTTTGGGGGGAGGGAAGGGATAGAATTTATCCTTGGATTAAATGCCTTTTGTTCTCTATTTGTAGATTCTAGTCAGACAGAATTAATTTTATTCCAGTGATAGGAAAAGGATAGGAAATCTGTTATCTTCCTTAAAATGCTTTTTGGCCAGAAAATCCTTCTAATTTATATGATGCATTATTCCATCGAGGTTATAAAACTATACACTTAATTATACAAATTGCAAGTATGCATGGATCATACATAGTTTTTCAAACTATGAAAGACTTCTTGACTTTTTGTTTTTCTCTGTTGATTTCCTTTACTGACAGGAACTAGCTTTCAACTAGCTCTTTTAACAGCATTTTGCTGATCTATAGGTAGTATAAACTCTTTTCTCTCTTTGAAAATGTTTTCTCCAGTATGTTTCACATTCAAGCTGTATTTCAATGTGCCACTTTAATCCTTTTTATCTTTCTGATAACTTAGAATACTGGTCATTACTTGCTTATTCTGGTCACATTTCACTCTTCTTCATGGAAATCTCAATAGAGAAAGAATGCTTTAGGCAAAACGAACTCTGAACTTTTGTGTCATCAAAATCCTAAAGTGAGGATATTGAAAACAGCCTGCACAGCTTAACCTAAAATCATAAGAAACACATTCACATTAAAAAGATTGCACAGTTTTGAAATGAATTTTTTTTTGTAAAAAAAAAGGAAAAAACATTTCTCAATGTTATTTCTTACAAACCTGGGTACCTACCAAATCTAATTCTACATATATATATATACACGCATATATATATATAAACACATTTGGATATACTTACATCAAATGCAAGAAAGGCAATGTAGTGGAGATAACAATAAAAACTTCCCACTCCCTCCTATGCAAACTGTTCTGCTTTATACTATCCATAAACTATTAAATGATTTGGCTTTCTACAATTAGAAAGCTATGACATTGTCTTCATGTGCCACATTTGAATACTTACAGGTCATGATGACACCATAAAAGTTAATGTGCATACTCTTTTTTAAATACCATTACTACTCCAAGGAAGTAGTGCCTATCATAAAATTGTGTTTAAATTAAAAAGAGATATTAACGTGAGTTAAAGTGTCCTTTTCTATTTCTTTCTTTTAATATTTCATCCCTCAGGGATCATCAGAAAACTACCTCTTTTTTTTTTTTTTTCTAAATAGCCACTTCTGACATAGGTATTTTCGCTCATACTTTTCACATATATCCCCATGTCGTTATTACATTAAATCACCTTTTCTGTATAGAGGATTTTGTCTTTTCTGCTTCACCTTCTGCATTAGCTATCAAAGCAGCTGCTCCCTTCTGGTAGAGACCAATTTCTCACAGCTTAATTCTCAAATTACTACCTTAAAATTCCTAAAATGCAGCTTCACCATGGATTAGACACTTTTGCCACTCTTAAAAGCGCTACTTATTAATGTTAATCATGCTAGACTGCCAGGTTTTCTTAACTAGTATAAGAGCTTAAGTTTTTAATCTGAGTCTTTTTTTCTCTCATAAATTTCCAGAAAATTGCTAGGATTAAAATACCATAAAGATTTCTTTTCAACTCATGCAAGCCTGTAGCCCAGATAGCTTAGATGAGCGTCTTTTATCCCATTTGAAGGATATATGTGCAGACTGACATAAAGCATGATCTGTAATACATGTGTGACCACTCCAGCAGCACATTTGCACATTTGCATTCTGTGCTTGATAACTAAATAAATAAAATTGAAGAATAGGGTTATAAGCAACTAGTTCTTCCATTCTTTTTCACCCTAGATCTATGTCTCTACTATCTATGCAGACCCCAAAAGCTAGTGAAAGCTGGATCCCCATTCGAAATAAGAGAAGACATCCTGCAGTGGGAGCCAGGCAAAACTATTTCATTGGAGTAAATTACAGAGGGGAAGGGGATCTGACAAATGAATTCTCCACCTCCAATGCTCTCCATGTTCCCACTTGCAGCCACACAGCTGTGTCTGGAAGAGATAAATATGACCTCTTCTCTGGTAACATGTTAGCCGGTGTAGATAGCAGTAATTTTGAAGTTTGAGGAAAGACTTTTTTGCAACCTGGATTTTGGGACCAAGTTCAAATGCATTATAGGAAATATTTCTGATTCCTCATGAGAATCAAAGATAGCATTTTCCCAAAACTATATAACATTTGGTCTCCTTAAAAAAGCATGTTTCAGTTCTTGCAATTTTGCTCATATCACTTTGTTCCAAAATCTCCTTTCTAAGAACCTTCAGCAAGGAAGGCAAGGCTAGATGAATCACTCTGGAACCTTCTGCCCTTCATCCCTTTTTCAGCTTAATTTGAGTAATGAGAATAGCACAAAGAGTATTATAGGCTCACCGCTTGTTGATTTCTCCCTAGAAATGGTCAAAAGATGGGATGTCTGTTTTAATTTCTCAGATTACCCAACAGCCTTTGATACCCACAGTCCAGAGTTGTGATAAACAGCACAGCTTTTATGCTATCACTCACTTGAGTGATTTTGTTCTTTCCTCTCCAAATGTCAACTCCGGTTCCCACTGAACTCAACTGCAAAACTGCTTTAGGCTTCAACTAGAACAGGTTTGGGCCCCAGGAGATCAAAGAAAGTGATTTTGATCAATTGCTCATGTGCCCAAAGAACACTTTCACACAGGTTCTGCCAGGCTCTATTTTAGCACCCCTCCTCTATGTGATGCTGAGAGAGATAATAACACAATTTGGGCTGTTGTGCTATCAAGATGCAGATGACACACAGCTCTATGCCTCATTTTCATCAAACCCAGATGGTGCAGCATCTTTGCTTTGCCTGTGCCTGGCAGAGATTAATACTTAGATAAGGGCAAGCCGACAGAAGCTTAATTTGGACAAGATGGAGGAGGTGTTATTGTGGTAAGGGAAAATAGGGTCGATCTTAATTCTTCTACATTTTCCCTTTTTTGGGGAGACATGGAGGGGCACTTGAGGGGGAAAGTGGCTGACCTGGAGTTAGTTTGGATGCATATTGCCATTTGCAACTGCAGGTGGCTTTGAGGGTCCAAGACACCGTTTCATATTAGCTTTGGTTAGACATTTATCACACTTCTTCTTGGCTTCGGACAGTGCCACCTCCAGTCCATGCCTTTGTGAATCCTAGACTTAATTATTGTGATGTGCTCTATATGGGGCTACAGATGAGGACCAACTGGAAACAATAGTGCATGTTGAAACCAGCTGCTTGCTTGCTTGGCAGTGTGAACCACTGAGCACTTACTAGATAGCTTCTCTGGCAAAAATTCTGCCTCCCTCCTCACTGAAGAGATGGTTTCCTCTCTATTGAATTTGGCTTCTATGGAGAATTAAAAGTGTTAAATGACCTGGGTCCTATCTTCTTGAGAAAGCATCTCCTGCCAAATGAACTCTCAAAGCAATTTCTGACAATATAATGTTAGAGCTCTAGAATTAAACAAATAGGAGGCAGTAGCAATGCTTTTAAAACAAACAGCTCTCAGCTTCAAAATTGGCGTCCCCAACTACTCCAACAGAGCCCAAATGTGCTAAGCTTGGCACAGTAAATGACCCTTCACTTTTCCCTAGCCTTGGATTATCACCACACTTATCACAAAGGACCGGTTTGGGAATCTCACAGTAATTGCCTCTGCATTCATGAGCTTTTTAGCATCATCATTAATATTGCACTAGAGTTATGGGCTCCCCATGAAATTTTGCTGAGCTGACACTAAAACCAGATCTGAACAACCCTGAACTTTGGATTCTTATTTTACAGATTCCATCTGTGACCCGTTGCTCCTCAGAATGTGTGGTTCAAATAAGCACTCACAAGATTCAATAGTTTTCTGACCTGTCTCTTGGCTCAGCAAAAATGCTTTGGAAAACTCAAGAGAGTAGCCTTATTTATGACATTTCAGCACTTCCTTTTCTAGTTCTGGCTAAAACCAGGAAATGCAGGAAGAAATTCTTAAGCATTAACAAAACTCTCTTCAAAATCCAAAGGACTTTTTGTTTGGTCCTAAGATGGGAAAAACCTGTCACTTCTTATTGCAGCCAAATCATCCGTTACAGGAGAAAATGTAAGAACAATACCACAGTCAGAAATTGTTCCACTACATATTTAATACTGAATACTGAGATATCTTTTCTGAGATAAATTTTGTCTCTGTATCCAAGTTTTTATCTGTATCCACATCAGATATTCTCTGTTAATAGTGAAACTGCCAAAATGGAGATCTAAGCTACATTTTCATTGGAGCAACAGTGGCATAATTTGTTTTTATGGTAATAGCCCAAGAATTGAATTCCTTCCTTTTTTTGCTCCATCTGACCAATTCAGACCTTCTTATCTGAATATGATATTTTCGTCTCCAATATTCTGAGTAAATGGGTTTTAAACGCAACTTAAAATTCTTGGAAGTGAAAATATTTTATCTCCTACATAGACTCCAGATACTAATAATTTAAATTCATAAAAATATGCAGGTGCTTGTATGAAAAAGGAGACATTTTGATTCCTTGGCCTCTACTTTGCTTAATTGGATTTTCCTGAGCATTTTAAATCAGCTGAGACTTTTGATCTACTGAACATCCGTCGTCACTTCCAAGAGCTTTCACAACAGTACAGACCTGAATATTTCTCTGACAGACATATTTTGAATCTAGTAACAGTTCCTTACTAAGATATTTTCATCAAAAATGTAAAACCTTATAAAAAATTCAAATGTTTTGGTTCAGTTGAGGCCTTCAGCTAGAATAATGTCATCTCATGTCTATATTGTGTGGTGTTGTTTTCAGTTGGGGGCTTTTAATGCTAGAGTGATAGTGATTTCAAAGGTTCTAGCTCCTTTTTTGTAGATAACTACACTATTCTTGATTTTGATCTGTCACCACCTTGACACATTATGATATTCCAGGTTTCTTGTTTTGAGTAAATGTAATTTTTTTTATCCTTGCAGCTTGATAAAACAGAAACCCATTTTGAACAATAAAGCATAAGTAATGTATTTCTATTTTTGTATGTTTTCTTGGATATGATTGCAATTTATGAGAAAAAAACACTATAATTATGAATGCAAATGATTTCACAGTTACTGCAACAGATTTTGTTTATATATGTTAAACTATGCTGAGAAAGAACCGGCTTTGATCTGGGAAACTCATTAATGTCTTTGCAAAATAGCAGTCAGAACACAGTCTGTAGCAGTGATAGTGACCATGGTTGATCAGGATGTGACTCAGACCACGCCACCTTTGAAACTGAGACACCCTCTTGCATCAGCACAAAGAGGTGGATCATAGGGAAGCTATTAAGACATTTCAAATTAAATTGTTTTTAAAAGTGTGTTTCTATTAACATTGTAAATTAGTAAAGCAACAGAACAATGTTTCTTACCAAGGAGAGCCAGAAATTGCTGTGAAGGCTGATTGAATATATACATACATATATATACACCCTGCTAAATTAAAGAGCAAGCATGAGCATTTGGCCCTTGCAGTCTGCATTGCATTCTCCTAAGCAATGTTTTGGACACATCCCATTACATCTCTTCAAGACAAAATGTGGATTCATCCTGGGGTTAGCTCCCACCAAGGCCTACTCCCAAGAGGCCATATGGATGAGGCCATACCATGCTTAGCCTTCTCCACCCATCACCATCCTCCATCATTACCCCTCAAAGACTGTATACCCTAACATGCACCCCAATTATTCACTGTACATTCCAGGGCCTGTGTGCACCTTCTGCATCACACCTATTAAAATCCCACTCCTGAGGCTAGTTTGCTTGCTAGCAGTCTGGCCTATGTGGTCCATTAGGTGTTGCTAATGCCGCCTTAGCAAACACCTGAGGAGAACTGTGGAATTGGCCCGGCTCTCCCAGAGACACCAGCCCTTTCAATGTACAGAAAAAATAAGCCCACAATAGATGGACCAGCCTGATATCCCCAAAGACAAGCCAAGATATTGTTTCATCCAAGACCATACTGGGCACACAAATACAAAAAAAAAAAAAAAAAAAATGTTAAAAATGTGATGACTCATGTCCATCTCCTGGAATAGAGCCCAGAAGAGGGCCCAGAGGAAGGATTATCTTCCAGTATGCCCTGGCTTCACTGCATAATTTAGAGGTGTATCCCCTGTTCTCTCAGAGCTTGATCACCACTGGTGACCTGTCCCTTGGTACCACTTGTAGGAAGGTGGGAGACAGAGACAAAGTATCACATACTTTGTGACACCAGACAGACTACATGGAAAAAGGGAAAGTACCAGCAGAAGGAACGCTGGTTCCCTATCCGAGGGACAGTTTCCCTTGGCAACTTCAGGGAGCAGAGCAGGAGCCAGGGAAGCATGGTTACAGCAGCCAGCTGCGTTGCAGAGCGGGTCACTGCCCCAGAGACCTAAGGCACAAGCCACAGCAGATGCAGCATGGTGTGTGCACATGCCCAGCCAACAGCTACACCCACATGCGTCGCCCTCCTGACATCTTCCTCCCTTGCAAGGCAGATGACACAGTGCTACTCCAAAACTGCACCCACATTTCAGCCACGTGAATGTCCTGTTCCTACCACCTGAGTGCAGTAAGCTCAGCCAGCAGAGCTGGAGGTTGAGTTAAGTTTTTCCATCAAGATGAAAGAGCTGCAGTAGGCCTCTCACACACACTCTTGCACTGGGCACAGGCCAAATCCACAGCCTTGAAAGTAGTCCAAAATATCCCAACAGTATCCCAAATGCTATATCTAAAGGCAACTCCTGTCTTCACCTTCCCAGTTTTCTAAATATGTATCCACTTTCCATCTTCACCTTTCCCACTTTTCTAAATGTTTATCCACTCTCCAGTATTTGCCCCATTCACAGCAGGCTCAGGCTGGCTTGGAAGCACTTTGGTTTGTGTGTTCACACAAGAGGTTGGAAAGATCTGTGGGTGATCCAGCATAATGGGGAAAGATGGGCCAGACAAGCTCAGGACCAAGAACAGGAAGATGGGAGCTGTGACAGGAGAAGTAGCTGCTCCCCGTCTTCAGGATTTCCCCAGGATTTCACACTTCTGCTGGATCACAGCACTCTCATCCAGATGGTCATCAACTATGCAGCAGAAATGCATGTGTGCCCCTCTTACAGCAGACGCTGGACTACTACTTGAGCTGGAGGGGCAGCAGAATGGCACAGTAATATGGGATGTTGCTGCCTGTCTCTTTCTAAGATATCTTCCTGCCTCCACTAAGGCATTTAAAACCATAACAGATATTTGACCCGGTGCCCATCGGGGTGTTGTCATTATGCTGTGATGCCCTCCTAGCACAGACACCCTCCTTGCTGTCCACTGTCCTGCCCTGTCGTGCTTCTGCCTCATCCTCCTTCCTGTGGCCTCATGAGATACAGTGCCCAAGTAGGCATGATCCCAAGGGCACTGCTGTTCCCAGCTTTCCTCCAGGCAGATCTCCCAGGTCACATATTATCAGCAAAAGAAGGAGCAAAATCCCAGATGACCACCTAACTCTGCTGAAAACTTTGATTTTGAGACCATACAGCAGGTTTTGCAAAGCTGTACTAACTGACCATGCAGCTATCAAAACTGTGTCTATAGCCACAGACGCAGGACTATGAAATAGGTCAGCGTCCCTGCTCTGGCCTGATGCCAGCTAACACAGTATCATTTGCATCCATCTAGCTATGTTCTCTCGTTCATGAACGCTGAACTGAACAGCTCAATCCCCACTTCCCCCGGGAACGGTCCCTGGCCCATGCTGAGCCTTACTCGGGCATTGTCGCAGCAGCACTGGCTAGTACTGGCCAAAAACATTCAGAAATCATGCTGGAAATGATCTGGAGCTGTGCTCAGATCCATGGCACACCCTGATTAATTTAACAGCATAAACACGGCCTGGCCAGTACACTGAAATACGAAATGATTTTAAACTGCTTCAAGTAGGCATTGAAATGATGGTAAGCTGCAGAGCAGCAGCCTTTGCTTGCTTCATCCTTCAGGAAATAAAGAAACTTTTCATTGGACTTAAAATAAGTTGACAGCTGAATGAAATTATCCTAATCTGTTTTAATATACATTCAGCTGCATTTTATGAATACTGAATTTTCTATAGAGCGCAGGCAAGGAGCAGAGTGCCTCAAGAAAACAGGCTTATTTTAATGAGCATTTCTCAGGTAAATCCCGTGATTAATTGCTAAGGAATTGTTTCTTTCCAGCGCTAAGAGCACCACGGTCGCCGGGAGCTGCCGACGGCTGGCAGCGCTCTCGCTCTGGGGCAGTAGGTCACTAGGTTAATACCTTGGCTAAGGGACCCGAGCGTGCTTCACTCGGCAACGAAGCGGCGTGCGGCCAGCGCGCAGGAGCAGCCTGCGACAGCGCGCGTAACCTGCCCGGGAGCCGAGGGAGCAATCATTCCCACATATCCCCAGCCTCCTTTAAATACCAGCCACGGCGCCCGGGCTGGATGTTTAGCATATACATGCAATCTTGTCACCGTGACTGGAGATGTTAAAATTCTAAGCTAAATGTTTATCTTTGAAAGCAGTAAGTGTATAAAATGCTCACATTTCACATGCAAACGTGTCAGCCTTTGGGAAGACCAGCATCAGAACTCTCTGGTCTTCTTTAGCCATAAAAACAGGATAACATTTAAAAGCAAAAACAGTTTGTCAGCACTGTCTCACCACAAACTTTATATTCTTTTTCTCCAAGTACCATGCTTACATAATTAAGAATCAGTCATGCATTTTTTTTTAATTTCTGCTCACCTTAAACTTCCCAAAAGCAAAGTGCCTATGTGTTTATGCTTTACTTGAATAGAGACTTAGAGAGATTCTCAATGTATTAATGAATGCAAATTGTACTATTCATATTGATTGCATCATATATGTATGCCATGAAGTTATCTTGTGAGACAAAATCCAAGGCAGTAAATGCGAAAGCAAGCATTTTCAGTAACTCCAGCAACTTCCATCATTTTCAAAAATGCTATTTTAATAACATTCAGTGAGTGATACTGCGCATGTCAAAAAATCAATTTCATTAATTTTCTAACATTCCATCCAGATACTGTATCACAAAGGTCTGGCAGCCCTTTTCTAATTATGGGTAATTGGGTGAAAGAACATTTGAATTTATATTAGTGTGTGAAGGATACAGAGCTTTCCAGCAAGATGCTCAGTGCTTCACCAAACATCTGAAAAAAAAATCAGGGTTTTAGGGCAGCTGAAGTTACTCAGTGTTTTATAAAATTGCTCAGTATCTTGCAGGATTAATTTGAAGTGAGGTTCTTGGCCATTGGTCACAGTATGGTATTTTCTGCCTAGCTGAAATCATCTTCCTTCCAGTCAATAAAAAAAAAGCACCTTTTGGATTCACTACATGCCGTTACCAAGCCATTAAAGTGGGCTTTGACCTTTTTCAAGTCTATAAGTGGCACTTTTTTTTTTCTTTTTTGTCTGTTTATTACTCATTAAGCTCTTTGTAATGGAAGAATTTGCCCCAAAGGAGGAGAAAATAATTTAAACTTTTATGTTCTGATATGGCATGATGAACAAGCCATGAAGGAAATCTCAAAAACAACATAACATATAAATGTCAGGGAGATTCCATGCAAACACAAATCTCACTGGAATAAATCAATGACTGTTTCTAATAAGAATCTGAAATAATCTTAAAGAGCAATGATATACCTCAGGTTGTAACACAAGGATGGAAACGGAGACATTATCATGTTTATGAATCCTGCAATGGTGACAAAGAAGCTTCAGCATAGGAAAGCCAATGGAGCAGTGGAGATGGAAAAAGCAATGTCTCTGGGCACATTTAGAAAAACATTGAATTTAATTTTTTTTTCACAGTAAACAAGATGTTCTCTGGCAAATGATACGAATCCTTTGTCAAGGCTGTCCAGATGGCCTTTGTGAATAAAATACTGCACACAGCAGTGACATACTTGTTGGACAGATAACTTACAGATTTGGAAACAGCCTGTTGGAGAGGTTTTTTTCATTAAACTAATAATGTTTCTGGTTATTTAGTTACAAGAAGCCAAGGGGCTGGTGACAATTTCATGAAAAGGAAAGTTTTAGCTGCTATGACGACCTGGGCAACTGTGACTCCCCCCATGAAAACCTTTCTGAATTACATAAAAACAAGAACCCACAGTAAAAACTAAGGCACTAAGAAATGTAAGAACATACCTGGGAGATTACAAAAAAGATAATGCAATGATTATGTTATTCTTTTCAATCAATAGGATTGAGAAGATTGCAAGAAGTATTTAAAACTTCTTTGATTATTGATCAGAAGCTTATTTGAGCCAACCTTAACAACAGTTGTTCACTTGATTTTATTAGTAACTGGATGGTCCCAATACTAGTTAAACTAATGCAGAAAAGACAGTAAAGAGAAAAGAGACAAACAAAACAAATTTCCAATATAAATGAGACCTTTTAAACCGTAATTTCCTACTCAGTCAATGCTTGTTCAGGCTCATTTTTACTTTCTTTTTCCCTTTCATATTATATACCGGGAAGTTTGTCACTCCAATTGTCTGTCACCCCCACTGTGTTTCTATGACCTTCATCCTTTGCACCCCATAAATTCAATTTTAAAAATATTCTCACCCATATTCCATAGCTAAAATGTCCTTCTGTTTTAACTGGATTTTCTTGATAGAATAACAGAACAAAATATAACTGTTTTCTTTTGTTTTTCAAAGGAGTTTTATGAGAGACAACATTTCAGAGCAATTTTTCTACAGGCATAGCAATAAAGGGAAAATAGCGACAAAAACCACCACTCTGAAAATGAATCCATTAGATCAGACCAGTTACATATCTTGTTGTCCACATGCAAGACCCAGTATGAAATACAGTTCAGCAATGTAGAGCCTTAGCGTTTCTACCAGGCCAAAGTCCATCTTCTTAAGGTACAAGACCAACAACAAGAAGCATATAAATGTATTATAATTAATTATTATATTATATTATATTAT
>VZSV01000002.1:6407621-6423319 GCA_013398735.1 Nothocercus julius | reverse complement strand
GAAAAAAAATCAAATGTCGGTAACTTTTTGCTCCCTCTGAAGCACCTTTGGGCTCGGTTTGCATTCTGGACGTGCTTGTTTGACGGTTCGGCTTCCTGTCTGAGTCTGGAGCTTTTGAAACCAATACCCTTCCTTTTGCACCCCACAGCTGAGCGGCCTGTGGGCAATTTGTAAACCACCAGCTTCTCTTCATGCCGATAGGCCCAACACTTGCTGTGCTCCGTGAAGGGGCACTGGGCTGCAGCTCTGGCAGTCGTATTTCCCCCTTTCTCGCATTGCAGCTGATTTATAGTTGGTAACTCGTTGTTCCCTTCCCTCCTCTGCTCTACTGTGCTGCTCAGGGGGTGATAAGGACAGCCAAGGGACATCCTCTGCCCCCAGACACTTTGCTCTCCTGTTGACCGCCAGTTTCCAACAGTGGCAAAGGGCGTGAAAACTCCCCAGCCTCTGTTCTCCACTATTCCCCCGTTCCATGATTGGAAACCACATAGTGTGCACATGGCAGCACACAGTCAGATCAACCCCCTCTTCTGCATACCCTCTAAATTCTGCCTACTTGTTTCATGAAGAAAGTATTTTAATGATTCTTCTTTTAAATAGAAATTGCTGAAGTATCATGAGTTTTCCACCCCCTTTAAACAAGCGCAAGAAGGAGCCATTGTTCATTGATGCTGTCTGTCCCAAGGTCTTCCCTGCATGTCAAAAGGAGATTAAACTCAATAGTCATTGATGCCTGACATTTCATGGGAGTATTCAGTATTTTACAGGATTTGGTCCTATAAAATGATGGTCAGCTTTCCCAGGAATGGTTGTAGCAGACCATGAAGATTAAGAGGGCTGCAGCTAGAGAGAGAGGGCAATTGCACTCAAGCATTTAATTCCTACCATGCTCATCTTTGTTCCTATTTTTGAATAAATTGATTCATAGATCATAAATATTGATTTCCCTTACAATGAAATTCTTTAATGGTGGAGTGTGATGCCTGGTTGCTATTTTGTTGTTTTTATAATCTCTTGAGTATCAGCATCTCAGTACCACAGTTGAATGATAATGTAGAAAAACCCTGTGCTCATAAAACTAAACTGGCTCTTTGTGAAAATGAGTTTTTACCGCGGTGTTGTAGCTGTGGTTCATATTCACACCACATGTTCACAGGCTGACTTCCCATTCCTTAATTTTTTATTTATTGCACTTGGGCAATTATTCACTTGCCTGTGTCTTCTTGATATAGATTTTGTTTTCTTTCTGCAGGACATTGCCAATGCTTAAAAGTGTTTGCATCTCCCTCTCCCTTTGTCTGTTAGGTAGAGATTAGGAAATTAAATCAAGCATATTTAAGTGTCAACCCGTTTTTGTTCCTTGCTAGCATACACGCTTTCCAAGGCTGAAAACCCAACACATTCTTTGACAGCGGTTAAGCGGTGTACAGCATACAATTATTTAAAGAACAAGCAATCTTTGTGGCATAGGGCTGCCCTAAATAATGCTAGAGTGAGCTGAACTGGGTGCAGGGATGGGGTAGCCTCCCTCTCTTCATCACTCGTGTCTCAATATGCACTGCCCACTCTCACCCTGCAGTATTTCTTCCTTTGAGAGGGGGCCCACTGCTGTAAGGGGATGGTGGTAGGTGGAAGGAAGTCTCCAGACAGGGCTGTTTGCATTGTCTTTGCATGTGTGATCGTGATGACTTTACTATTGTTTGGTCTATGCTGAAATGCAAATCTTCTAGGCTATTATGAATTACTCAGCTGCTACTTCACTTATATTTAAAATTGCTCTTTCTAACTTGAGAAGCATTGTTTTGGTGCCAAAAACCTTAGGACAAGAATAATAGAAAATGATTTCAGCAACAGGAATTTGTCAACAAACTCTGTGGCTTGAAATTTCACTGTCTGCTTAGGAAATTCACATTCCTTGTACCAAATATTGGGTACAATGGGAGACTAATGCAATAAAACATACCACACTTTTTTTTTTGTTTATTTTGCAATACTAAGAACATTTTGATTTCCTAATATATTTAGTTTTATTACCAGCTCTGTATGCAATCTAGAAATGTTCAGTTTAGGTTGCACTCTAGCTTATTGAAAGGTTTCGCACTGGATATTAATATAGTAGTTAAATACGAAATGCAGATAGAAAACGAGAGATATGGGAATACATGTCTGGGAACAAATACTGCCCTGTACAATTATTGTGGGGAGAGGAGATTAGCTTTCTGGCCTAGCTCCCAAAATCCTTTCTCTAACAAGAGTTGCTGTTCTTTGCATCTTATACCTTAATTACCACCAAAAAGACTTTGCAAAGGTTCTCTTCTTGTATGGTAGTGCCAACAGGAAAAGCAAGAAACTTTGCCTATCTTTCATGTATATTACTGTATATATGGGATTAGATGTATTGAAATGTAAAACTGCTAAAAATGTAAGAAAAATCAAAAGTAGCAAGTATAAGTATTAGCTGTCCTGAAGCTGCACTAGGTCTCTTTGCACATTAAGATTTCTTATCAAAAATAAGCCATTGATTTATTTACTTATTATGCTGTGCTTTGGATGATAAATATTTCTCAAGTGACTTCTAATAAATTTCAGATGTGTATGATTTTCTGATGATCAAAAACTTTTGAGTTGTTTTAAATTTCAAGCAAACATGAAAATTCCTGTTCCTCTGGAGAAATTCCAAGGAACTCAACTTTCACACTTTTGAAGAACAAAGATATCCAAATAATTAAAATTATATTCACACAAACTGGATTCATCTAATGGAAAATGTTCTAGCCAGAACAACTGAACCAGCATAATGGAAATACTGGGCCTCAGCAGAAAGTATACCAGCAGAAAGTTATGTCAACCACAGATTGTTATCAAGGACATTAATACATAATGAAAAATATATTCTCTCTTTTAAATTTGATGAGAGTTATGCCTCTTATTGAGGAGGCAGAGAAACAGAAATTAGGCTTGCATTTTAAGAGCAGTGTAGTTTCTGTTTGCTATTTTGCCCTTTCTCAAGCAAGTCCAAATAACAGCCGTGCATTTTTGAGGGAGGAACATGGTTAAAATGAAGAGAAGGGACAAAACATGTGGCTACATAGGACTCAAAATGCTCCACTATTTGTTGCATGTGGTAAATGCTTTTCAGCACTTAGCGCAAGCTGTACAAGTCTCGTGTTGCTGAAGTATCCTACTGTGTAAATGTAGCCATCTTGAATCTTGTAAAACTTTATACCTAGATAATAAACAAGAATGTCACTGATACAGTACTTTGAATTTATGGAACTTTTCCGGTTTCCCAGCAATGCACACTATCAGCATGATAATTTATAATGGTTTGTGACAAATGTTGCTGAGCAAAGAGGTGTGTGGTTACATTCAGATCAGATGTCATTATCTAGGGAGCAATAAAAATTTCACAGACACTAGGTTAAAAACATTAAGAAAATGAATGTGAAGCTTCAGAAGAAAAAGGCTTAAGAAAGGTGGAGGGTTTGGTAGAGAAAGTCCAATAGTGGTTTCCTTACTGACAAATTATTGACGTTGTTGCCAGACTTACTGTATTGTTTTACAAGGTTTCATAGATACAGCACACAGTACAGTTGTTTTATTAGCCATCATTTATCGATGAAGAGAGTAAATACCATCCTTGCTCGACAATTATGGAGTGTACACACATTGATGTCAAATTACTTTGAATAGAAAAATTGCCCATTTTGGAAATATTTGAACTGAAGAAGGAAAGATGTCATAGATAATTATTCTTTATATTGTGTTTAACAGAGATTAGTTAATCCCTGGTAATGAGGGATTAATGAGATTAGTTCTGTGTAGAAAGTGAAGTCAATTGTACCATATAGAGCAAATAATACCCAGGTTTGTTTATAGGGAATGATACAGCTCCTCCAAATCCTTGAGTCTGGAAAGAAGCGTTAGGTATCCAGACACACCAAGCAAAACTGTAGCCACAAGCAAATTCTTTAGACCTTAATGATGTTAGAAATTCATCCTTCTATTTTATTTCTAAACAACGTCAATGGATTTATGCTGCAAATCTGTAGGTATAAGAAAATAAGGCTGGTAAAATATCTAGGAAGAAGGCAAGTTACAGCCCATCCTTTCTTTTGTTCTTGCAAAGTTTAAGCTTTCGTTTACATTTGTCTAAATCTTGGTTTCTCATCCTTCGCGCAGCAAGCCCTGCTGTGTGCAGGCTCAGAGCTTTGTGTTTCTTCACACAGAATTTGCAAGCACTGGGTTCAGCTCGCTGGAGCCAGAGGAAGCCGGGGTGGCACCAGCGGCAGCGCGGGGGCTGCACATCCGCCAGCCACAGAGCGAGAGCAGAGCCGCGCGTGGCAGGAATCGCTGGGCTGCCCATCAGCACCGCCCAACGCTTTAAACTCCTAATGGTTGTACAAATTAGAGCTGCTTTCGAGCTATAGCTGCTTTGGGGCTGCCCAAAGGGACAGCTAGAGCCTGGCCGTGGCTCTACCAGCCTTGAGCTGCTCCCACAGACTCTGCGAAGGGCTTCTCAGGTGCAAGGCAAGGTCTGGGCATGCTGCAGCCCTGCTGCTGTTAAAAGCAGTGGGATTTTGCCCTCCACTTGCACAGAAGCACAGCAGTTGCTCTTTACAACTCTGAAGAAAGCCAGAACAGGCCTGGTAGGACTGTTTTATAGCTGTATCTGTTATTTTGATGGCAAGTGTCAATCAGAGCTTCCTAATCCCCTCTCCCTCAGCTGGGATTGAGCTCATAGGCAGTCGGGTGAAAGCAGCAAAAATCATGAGCGAAGCCGCAGAGCTGGTGCAGGAGTAGGTTAATTCACCACTGGCAGATGCAAGGAGAGGCAGGAAGCATCTTTGACTAGGATGAAACTCAGAATGAAGCTCCAAAGGAGCTTTCAAGCAGAAATATGGCTGTATAAGCCTGGTCTGTCTCCTCTGGGCACCAGTGTTGGCTTTTCAGTCGTTTACTGTTAAGAAACAAGCAGTTCGGAAATATTTTCAGAGAGCTGTTGCAATGGATTTGGGGGATATGTGATATCTCTTTGCTTCTGGGTGAGCTCCTAGAGCATTTCTCTACTTAATATTAAGCGTGTGAAAGTGTTTCTCAGGGAAAGAGTTCTTAAACTCCAGACAGTCCTGTTGTGTTGGTGACCACAGCTATTTGATACTCCGCAAGGCCATAGGAAGTGGTGCCAAGGAGCAGAGTGGGTCCGAGGCCTGCTCAGGATCAGGGAGGTAAAGACTCTTTTCACAGCAGACAAGGAGCATATCTATGGACAGAGCTGTTGCCTTCTGCATGCACACACACTCTGTCACACTCACATACAAATAATACTTTTCCTTATCTTAAAGGCTTTGCTTCATAAAATTATGCACAAGTGTTTGCTCTTTGCTGCAGGATTCAATGGGTATTTGCAAGCACGTATCAGATGCAAGTATCTAAAGATAGTTCTGTCATTTTATTGTCCTTTAGAGACTAAACAAGACTTGAAGGAAGTTGAAAATTATATTGTTTTTCTGATTGCACAGTGTCATCAACAGACTCTTTTGTTGTGTATCCAAGCAGTTAACTCTTGTGAAAGTCTCTGCTGTCAAAATGCTCCATGGCTTTTTCTTTGGGAGCGATGGTTTGACTTCAAGTTTTCTCAGGAAAAGGTATCAGGGAAGCGACGACCAAACTGGTCATAGCTACACGGTCTGCGCTCTCCTGCACTAAGGACTGAGGTGTTTGGTGCAGGACCTTTTTTCCATCCTATTTATGTGGTATATTTCCTATCACTGTAGGGCTTTAATCTGAATGTGTTTCTCTGTATACTACTGCATAAAAATTATACCAGTAATCATATCAGTATAAATGCAGGTGTTTACAATAATCTATATAGCTAAGTGAACTGTGAGGAAAATTCTGTCTTGAGGGGCTACAACCAGATGCCTTTCAGATAGTAAAAAAAAAAAAAAAAATGAGGGTGAAATATGGGTTCTCACGGGCCTAATCCTTCACCTGTAAGTGAGCACAGGTAAACAAGTTCAGATCAGAGGGCTGAGTCATTTACAATCTGAAATCCAGGGTCTTTGGCATTAGCCAAAACATCAGTATGTTTTGAGTGGACCCCACCCAGCTCACTCTCCCCCCTACCCCATGCTAACGAAATTAAAGCAAAAACCTATGTGTTAGTGAACAATAGTTTCTTAATTATAGCTTGTTGCAAGCTGTAACATTTGATCATAACTTGATAATTATAATACAGAGACATTTATATAGTTGATGTAAAACCAACTTCATTTATTTTCTTTTGTAGTTTTTCCAAAGAATGAAATTATGCCTGAAAATGGGACACATGCACTCACATGTATACGTCAAAAATTACATATCATGTTCAGCATTTTCAATATTAAGCACGTGTCCTATGTATGACTCTAAGTCTGTACACATGTACCCATACTTATGCTTAGTATAGATTTGTTAGTTTATGTAGAAGTTCCTAAAGTAAATCTACTAATTAACGTGCTAATACCCATCTTAAGGCTGATAATTAGGTATAAAGAGAACAAGAGATAGGATTAGTGTTCAGCTCATGTTCCAAATGCCTCTTAATTGGGTGTTTGTAATCAATCCTGATTGCAAGAGGCAGTGGTTTGGCAGTATAAAGAATGAAAACAGCTTAGCCTTACCATTTTCCTGTTAGTTGACTTGGCTATAGTATTTAGGTCATCATCCAGTGTCAAACAAGGTAATTTTGTCAGCTAGGCAATCCTTTATAAAACACATAAAAATCTTTTCTTTTTTTTGTGTGCGTGTGTTAAAAATTCTCTCAAATTGGTGACTTATTTTTATGCAGAATCTTATAAAGTGTTTTCAAGTGAGTCACAGAACAGACTTTGTTCCCCTGGCCTCCATCCACCACTGACTTCTGAAATCAGGTCTGAGTTCACTACGGGTCTTTCATTGCACTGACCTTGGCACTTTTCTCACCAAACCACAGTTTTCCATCACAAAGCCACACAGCTTGGTATAATGATTATTTCTTTATCCAAGTAACCAAACAATTTTTTAAATGGAGTGATAGATTTCCCTCTTGTGCTGTGGGAAGCAAGCACCTGGTCATTTCCAAATCGAGTTTTAATGAACTTCCTGGAGGAGATTTGAGAGAAGTTTAATAAGTCACCTGACAACTTTGGGGGAGCACAGGTCATTTGCTTTTCTGTAGGAATTCACAAAAATGTGAGAATAATCCTTCCCCCCCACACATCCTCCCCAAGTCCTAAACTTCCATGGAGGAAATTGTTTTTCATGGATAATACCAAAGGTTTTGAAAAACATAACCTCAAAAAAAAATCAAATTTCGGCTGTTTCTCCCCCATAAGAAGCCAGAAGCTTCTGCAAAGCTCTGTGAGCCACAAAGCTTGTTGTGAGCTGCGTGAGATTTATAATAATTCATTTAAACAGAAAAGGATTGTGCATATTTAGACTCATCTTTCATGTTAATAGCATTACAAATATTTTACGTAATGCTATAAAATGAAGAATCTGGATGTCTCAAAAGGACCATTGAGAAAAATACATGCATGTATAGAAGGGGCACCCATCTGACGCGGGGATCTCTTCCAGAAGAAACTATGTGCACCACAGCCCTACAATAACTAGCTTTTGTACAGGAAGAGCGGGGCTGTCTACCCGCTGCCTTCCAGGCTGCTGGGAGCTGAAGTGGTAACAGCCCCCGGTTAAATGCAGACACAGCACCCAGTGCCTGGGGGGACGGGGCTCATCCCTGCCAGCCCCCGGGCCCCATTGCAGCGCTTCGCTCCATGCGGCTGCCCCACTGCCTTGGAAAACAAG
Organism: Nothocercus julius; assembly: GCA_013398735.1. Lineage (NCBI taxonomy): Eukaryota > Metazoa > Chordata > Aves > Tinamiformes > Tinamidae > Nothocercus > Nothocercus julius. The sequence continues at coordinate 6,415,489 of VZSV01000002.1, read as the reverse complement.
ATACAGCTACTCCTTCTTCTTCTTCTTTTTTTCCCCCTCTTTTTTTTTTTTTTTTTTTTTTTTTAAGGCACTTCTTTTTAAATTCAAAGTTGAGAATCTGGGGAAAAAGAGAGGTCTGTTCACACCCGTGCAATTACTCTGCCCCAAGCTTTGAGAAATGCTTTCTTACAGCCAAGCTTTTGCTCATCTTATTCACATAAACAGTCTCATTGAAGTCAATTAAAACAACACACTTGCTTGTGTAGGGCTAACAGTGCTTGAAAGCTAGGACATACGTTTATGACACCATACAAATTAGTAGTTACTTTTTGTAACAATGGATTTCAGATGCTTGCTAATTTACAGTGTGCTAGAAAATTCAACTTCAATTCTTTTTGTCCCATCAGTTCATAAATCACCATAAATAACGTTTCATTTCTTCTCGAGTATCTTAGTTCGTAATAGTAAAGGTTTAGGACAAATTACAAAGCGGACGGGTTAGAATTAAAGTTCCTGTCATTGTAGGATCTTGTGCCAGTCTGTCACTAAGCCAGACAACTTCTGTGAACTTTCTTCTGATGTATTCATGTGCAACAAGGGAAGCAGATCAGTAATTTAGAAAAGCTTTAGCTTGATCACCATGCGGAAATGTAGGATATGCTTCCTATTTCCATGGCGATCGCTCCACTTTGCCACATGCAAAATGGGAGGTTTACATCCCTCCTGCTAAAATACCTTCTTAGAGGAAATCCTAGGCTGTCGCTCTGTTTCAGCAGCTTTAGTTAAATCTGGAAAAAAAATATGCAAAGGTAGCTCTTAAATAAAAGCTTTTTTTTTTTTTTTTTCCCTCTGTTTCACAGCCATCTCCATAATCTGTTTTGGAGGCAGAGGCATATGATGTATTAACATGGCAGGCATGTGTTCCAATTGCTGATTGCTTTTTGACATTCCCAGAAGATCTCTGAGACTTTGTGTCACAATTCTATAAACTTTATCTATTTGTATATTCATATCTGGGCTCAAATCCAAAATTTCTTAATATGCATTTGCAGCAGACAATTTAGGTTCATCTCCTTGTATTTCAGATGGCAACCAGTTAAAACAGATATGCACTTAAGCCATTCTGTACAGCCTAACATTATGCTAATACTTTTCAAAAGTTTTCTGTTTGGTGTTAAATAGCATGTGCATTTTACAATATAGGCATGTAATGTACATATAGGAACATAGTGAGCTGGGAAGCAAGTGCAGGTGGCTCCCCTGTAGTGATGTAGCTTAAGCAACATAAAATACTGTGGGCATATTGTATTATGTTCCTTACTGGTTTATATATTTATTTATCCTCCACTGTTATGCCACATAATGGCCCTCACATTGTCTTCTTTCCCTGATTTCTTTGACATCATTTCCAAGCTTCTCATTACTTTTGAACAGTGTAGCTAACAGTACCCAAGTTGGGTTTCATTCTTCCCACCCTAAGATGAAATTATTCAGGAAACCAGTGCTCTTCAGTTTTTCCACTCAAATAGCTCTTCCCCAACCAAACTTAAAGCTACTACCAACAGCCAGTTTCACATTCCTAAGCCTTTTTTTTTTTTGCTTATGTTATTAACTATACTTATATGGTCCTTGAAACCTGAATCTTTGTCCTCCAAAGCCTTGTCTTCATGCACTGCTTTTGCTATGATTTAACTCTTTCAATTAGGAGCTTGATTGTGTATAGTTAAAACAATTCAGCAACCACAGGGGATATATTTATTCTGGTGTAAAGATCCCTTATGTCAGTGCTTTTGTAGAAATAAACCTTGCTAGTGTCAGCAGTTTGTAGTATGGACTGTACTGCTTTATCTATAATGCTTTCTAAACTGGTATAGTTAAAGTGGCCATAGAAAAATGTATAGACCTACTTCTGTGTTGTATAACCAGTCACAAATGCTTGTGGAGGTTTTGGATAGTGTATTAGCTCATTTTATTAGCAAAAATTAATGACATGACCTTACTGCTTGCAAGTAACTGCTTGCATATGTACATGTAAATATAAAAATACAAATATATATGTATATATATTTGCACACATAGCCTATTTCTCTTCATCAGGGAGGAACTACCGACATGTCCATTTTCTTCTAGGTTTTAGTCTTCAAAAAAAAGCTTATGGGATGTACCTAAGCAAAGCAGTTCCTCCTCTGCCTTCTGTAACTTGCATTCTCCTGGGAGAATTTTTTTTTTTAAACTTGACTCACTAGGCAGAGAGATAAATTACTGTGGCGTGAACTTCAAGCACCTTGCTTACTCCATGGAAATTGTCCGTATGCGCACCCTCGCCATGTGATATTTCATATTGTGTGCAAGGTAGTTTATCAGTTTCCTTAGTTATTCCTTCCTCCACCCCTCTGACAGCACAAAGTAAAAACATTCACATAGATTCACATCAGCTCAGCTTGAAATTAAACTGAGTGCTCTGAAAATATACATGCGATCACCAGGTAATTCTGGATGTCCTCATATGTTCAGCATGAAGGGAGACATATCCCTCCTTGCTACAGTAATCCATGTCCCAGCTCCAGTTCTTTCTGATCTGAACAATTTTGGATTATTTCCGTTTGAATAGGTAAAGAAAGGAGCGTGTCTTTCATCAGCCAGATTCTCAATATGTCCAAAGATCATTCTGCTGGAGTTAGTGGAGCTACTGAAGAAGTGTACAGGATTGGGGGCTAGGGTGCTGTGTCTGTGTTGCTGGTGCTGATGCTCTCATGCTACGTGATCTTGGGCAAGTCAGTCATCTTTTCTGAGCCTGTTTCCTTAGAGCAGATACTACCTCCTTGCATGAAAATATATTAACGATGCATTTGTTAATCTTTGTAAATTCCTTAGAGACTTTTGAGTGGAGATGTAATGCAGCGTAATAGTTATTCACCATTGTTCTGTCTTGGTTCATTTTCTAGCTGCTAATTTTTTTAACAGTATACCGCTGCGTAAAAAATGCATGTGGCAATCTATTGACTTTCCAAAAGAAGTGTTATCCAAACAAAAATAAAGAATAGGACCCACGCTCACAAGAGACATATTATCTGTGATGAGAAGAATCTATAACAGACACAGCACTAACTCAAAACCGAGCACCAAACAGCATCCAACTGCAGGCAATTTCAAATGTGTGCATATTGTCAGTACGAAACCAGGCCATTCTGCAAATGCAGTGTCCCCCAAGGAGCAGTGAACCTAACAGCGGCAACGCTAATGGCTGTCTGCTCATGTGCAGCCAGGGAAAGGAGCACTTTAGAGCTGCCTTGGGCAACTTTTAGGTTATTCGTTCTTAACTTACTTCTATAAAGCTGTTATGGGGTGGGAGCAGATGACACAAAGATTTGGGGCCTGCTCTGTCGCTGCCCTGCCCATCTTTGCGTGTAGGGTAAAACTCTGCCCCAGCAAAAGCAAGGGGAAATTTGACCCCACCGCCATGGGGCTGGAACAGAACAAAGCACTTTTAGGCTCTAGAAGACCCCTGTGACGAGCACTTTTCAGATGCTATAGTGATCCCTGCAGTTTTTCTCTGTTGGGGCATTAATATCCTTACATTAGAGACAGTGCATGTTGGGCAGTAAGGAAGTCCATGCTTTTTCAAATCTGTTTGTACTACTGAAACAATGCTGAAATGCAACAAATAGCCCAATTTTCTGTTGACAGAGTGCTGCATGAAGTACGGGGCTAGGTCATCTGAGTGGTTTCTTAAGCTGCTTTCAGAACATTGTGGACTGTTGTGTGATTTGCTTGTTCCATCTGATACCTGTTCCTTCCCTATATCCCCTCTTTAGGAGACATAAAGCCTTTTAGCCTCCTAAGGAAAACACAGTAGTTTTCTCCCTCAATATTCTCAACTCTAAGTTTTGCAAATCATAAGTTAGGCCTCCAATAAATTGCAAAGCTATATAAAAATCACTTTATCTCAGAAACTACTGTAGATAGATTTATAGAAGAAAAATAGAATCAAAAGAAAATTGAAGCATTAATTTCTCTTTATCTCACTGCTCAGCTGTATTTCTTCACCCTTTACTGCATGAGCAAAACTTACAGAAAGCAAAATTCATCCTGCAAAAAAAAATCCCTCTTAGTTTACCGCCCTTTTCTTTCACTATCTATACAAAAACCAGCACGTTCAGACATTATGGAGGCTTTATGTTTGTATAGTTTCAAAACTAACTTAGACCACTTAGAGAAAGGGAAAGAAAGCCATCAAATGCAACACCATCAATTTTGGCTCAGGAAAGCCCTGATCTGCAAATCATTGGCATGTTTTAGGAAAAGCTCCCTACAGCTGCTGGAGGGATCTTATGCTCCCCCATGTCATCCCTTGGCAGGCAGCGTTGGAGACAAGCTAGGTGGACTGGCATAGAAAAACTTTCTCTTGACACTCTTTAAATATCGTGAGGTTTATGTTTTCAGGGAATTTCTTTTTCAGAGAACATCTCTTTCAGATTTTTGAGGAAAAAAACATGCCAGATATGCATTAGGGGTCTAATTCTCCCCTTAGAAACAGCATTTTTATGCTGGTGTGCTTCCAGTGCAGTCAATGAGGTTGTAAATGGTTGCTTTGTATTTGCATTTCTATTGCTGGCCAGATCCTTCCCTGGTGCAAGCTGCTGCAGTTACTCTAACTGCACAGGAGCTAATGTGATGTGCACAAGCTGAGAAGTGGTTTTGAACGCAGTGGGGTTCTTGTGAGGACAAAATTAATTTTCAAAACATCTTTATAAAGTCAAGGAAATCTTAATGTCTTTATTCTGTTCTTACTTTAAAATAATAATCCTAAACTGACCTGGGAGCTATTACTCAGTGAGCGCTGGCCCCTTGGAAGGTTTCAACTTGTCAAGTTTAGCCATTTTTTGAATGCACAGAGGAAGTCATTAAGACACATCAGGCAGCTGATTGCTATTAAATTCTGTAGAGGGTTCTCTGCAAAAATCAATGCCATAACAGGGCTACAAGAATCTAAGAGGCAGGAAAAGCATTTATTTACCCTCTGGTAACTCAAAAATGGATTAATAGATTTTGTGAAACCTCAAAAAATATCACCTTTGAGCTCGGGACCAAACATAAGCCTCTCTGACAAAATAACACAGCTCAGAAAGCTAGGAGCATGTGAAAATGGGATTATAATGGAACTGTCACTGCTGAAACCTCAACTATATGTTTCTGAACCAGAGAAATCTCACACATCTGCACATATATCCGTGCACATGCTCATTACTGTATCCCAAGAAACACCTTTTTTGCTATATTTATACTCAGGAACCTGGAGGTAAAATGCCTTTTTAGCAAAGTATGATCTTGTATAGCTCTTGCCAGAAAAGTACTGTGAGAACTTTCAAGCTGAGTTCAGTCTCAGCATCAGCAAAAGTGTTACTTAGGTGCCTGGCATTTTTTTGCATGTGTGGGAAATGTACTGAAAAATGCCACATGCTTTACAACTAGATTTTTTTTTTTTTTTCCCAGAAAAAAAATAATTCTTCATAGGAAAAACTAGTTTAACTTATATTGGGAAATTCTACTGTAGCATTCATTAAATAGAACAGGCAAAGACCATTCTCTGGCTCCGAGGTCAGTTGGCATAGAATGATTTACATCCAAACACTCTGATTCTCTTCCTCCCAAAACAGAGTGGCTCCATTCGATTCAATTTTTAGCATGAATTTCATTCAATTTTTTGAAGGGAGAATGTTGAAATCTCTTTTTAATTTGATTTCTGACCTTTCTTTCTTGTATTAAAATGTAATTTTACTGAATGATATTAAATTTTGCTTTGTAATATCATAGAATCATTTGAATTGGAAAGGAGCTTAGGCAATCATCTAGTCCAACTTCCTGCTCAAAGAAGTTGCATTTCATGTACTAGACAAGCTAAAATGAAGCAATCCCAAAACACAAAGACGTTATCATTCCAAATGAAGCAGATTTAGAATCTTTATTTCATGGCATATCCAAGCCTCTCTATTTGCATAAATACTAGTTCCTCACCACATTTCCATGTTAATTTCAAAAGTACATCTTTTAACATGTCTTGTTATTAATAAAAGATATTTCTTTCCTATTTTTCCATTTTAGAATGCATAGAAATATTAAGTATTATTTTTGAAAAATATATATTTAACAAACTGGCTATTATGCACGAATTCTTTCAAGTGGTGAAAGGAAACATACCCCACTCCAAGAAATGCCCAGTCTGGGAAAGACGAAGTAGCTCCACAGCAGGTAATGATGTTGGCCATCAGAGTTCACCTTTATTACGAAAATAACCCCAGTCCTGGCCTGGGATCACCCATGCTGCTAAATTATTAGTGGGAGTGCTGTGGTAGCCCTGGCGTAGAGTCTGGAGGGGCTGAAACGAAGGGGCAGATTGGGGACCATGTCCCCAGCATGGCACTGGGGACAGAGGCTGCTGCACTCTCATTGTAGCCGGGGAAAATCCACTCCTCTTAAGTTATGAATCAGCCTGTTGTTTTTATTTCAGCAAAGCACAGACAAGGGCTCTGTAAAATTAGGCTGCTGCCTGTCCGTCAGGCAGCTGAAATTTTTTACCCTGCAGCATCTTTTAATGTGCATTCTTGGGCAGCTGTGCAGAGGAGCGCTCACCACGGCCCGCGGATGGAGCTTAGAGCCGGTTTCATCCGCTGGTCGTTTCACCGGGGACTTCGCTTGTGCGTCACCCCGCGTTTGATGCAGCTGTTAGGCACCCTGACCCTGCAACGAGAAAACTAGTGCAGTGAATGAGTCAAAAGACACTGTAAAACTATGTTCTTGAATAGTCTGTGTTTGAACAGAGATTAATGTTTTCTTGCCCTGTATCTATTTCGCCCAGGTGTTAAGTAGGCAGTTTGCTGTCTGCTGCTTCTTAGGGGTTTTTAAAGTAGGTGTTAAAGGCTATTGCAGCCTTACTCTACAAAGTTTAAAGAAAGTTATCTGCAGAATAATGCCTGTATCTCCCAAATAATTAGCAATTATCCGTTTAAAAAAAAAAAAAAAAAAGCTTCTGAACCAACTACAGTCAGAAAAATACTTTTCATCTCTGGCTTTATTTTCGCCTCCCTCTTTCTCCTCCCTCTCCGCTTTCCCCATGCATTCTCTGTGTTGGCTTTGCCAAAGGAAACACTAGTGAAAGTAACTTCCAGTGGCCGGGCAGCTCTCTCCCGTCACCTCCTCCCTGTCCGCCCCTGGGTCGTGCAGACATCTGCCTCTGTGCACACCATGTCAGACTCCAGCAGGGACATTTTATGTTCACTGTTGCTCCAAAATAAATAAAAGCAGCACGGACGATCCGAACCGGCTGTAGACATCCCAATAAGGGAGCTGCGGTGGCAATTACTGATAATGACGCAGTGTTTCAGCATGGGAACGCTCCTCTAGCTGTGCTGTGGCCCTGGCCTGGATAAGGGGCACAGATGGTAACATTACTGCGTCTTTCTTCATAGGGGGAGTTGACATTTTTACTGTGGGAAAAAAAAATGCTGCATTTCCTTCCAGTTATTTCGTTAATAGCAATAGTAGTAGTAGTTCTTTAGTAGCAATCCTGGCATGCTGGAGCATGAACTGGGTCAGTGGCACCCAAAGCGCTTGGAGAGGCTCCTGCGAAGTGCGGCGCAGTTGTGCCACTTCAGGCAGGAAACGTTTAGATGCTGCTTGACACAAGATCTGCGCTTGCCTCCCTTGTCAGGACTGACCCATTTTGGTCTCACGCAAGGGCCGAGCAGCAAAGAGCCCATTCGCAGTAAACTGGAATTTAAACGTCTCTGCGGCGGCGCCCTGAAAGCGCCGGGTTGGCGCTCCCTAATCGGCGCCTCAGCTGGCGCGGGCCGCGCGCCGCGGCGGCATCGGGCTGAGGCGGCGGAGCCCGC
>VZSV01000002.1:6330322-6407161 GCA_013398735.1 Nothocercus julius | reverse complement strand
TTTGTTGGCTCTGCCCGCGAGGAGGGCGGCGCTCGCTTTTGGACGCTCCGAACTCACCGTGTGCCCAGCCGCAGAAATCTCAGCCCGTCCAGAGCACAAGTGACCGAGCGGGAGCCGTCCTTCCTGGAAGATTAGGTCACAGCACCAGATCAAAGGCTAAATATGACATTTTGCATCATGTGGGTGGACTGTCGGCCAAGTTTCAAGCCCCAGCACAGGTGTCTGCTAACTGTGTTGTGTTGGTCAGGCCAGAGGCCAAACTTACTCAGCTCCTCTGACTGCCCTGGCATTACCCCTTTGTCATCCACCCTCCTAACTCCACTGCCAGTCTAACCTCCAGAATAATTTCTACCCTCTGCTGACGGCTAAAACTTTCCTGCCTGCCTGTCCCTGTGCTGTGGTCCATTGCAATTTTCTGTCTTCATCTGGCAATGGAGAACCGAGCTTAATGACGCAGGCTGCGCTTTTATGCAGTTTAAGAATGATCCGCAGAAGAGGCTTCTTCCTGGCCCAGGCAGCGGCACAGGACTCGCTACCATGTGGGAGGCGCGTGTAGCAGAGCACAGTGTTAGCACGTGAATGAGAAGCAGGGGAATTGCCTTGTAGCTAAAAGGGCAAGGCATGAGCACGGCATGGTAAACAAGTGGTGATTCAAAAAGATTATTAGAAAAATAGTGAGCAAGTGCAGAAAGAGTAGGAATCATGAGACCTAATTTCTTGACAGTGAGGGGGACAGAGCCCTGGCACAGGCTGCCCAGGGAGGCTGTGGAGTCTCCTTCTCTGGAGATGTTCCAAACCCGCTTGGACGCAGTCCTGAGCCACATGCTGTAGGTGACCCTGCGTGTGCAGGGGGGTTGGACTAGATGATCTCTGGAGGTCCCTTCCAACCTTAAGCATTCTACGATCCTAATTAAACCTGCTAAAAGCTTAATGAAAAAGGATGTCTGCTTGAACTTGGATATCTAGGGTTTTCCTATGGCTTTTGGGGGAACAGGGACTCCAGCAAGGATGCTATCCTAAGTGATAACAGGATCAATCAGTCTTTTGAGGTGCCTCTCTCTCTCTGTCATAAAATGAAGAAAAAGTCCACACAGATCCTCAGAAATAGCTGCCTCAACTGGGCAGACAAGCTGGCAGTTTCAGATAGCTACAGAAGCTCATTCCTGTCATGGCGGAGACTGATTACCAGTATTGACTCCTGTCAGGAAGGTACGAAAGTCCTGTACCTGTTAGAAAATTGCTTGTCATGTGCTAAGCTTAAAGCTCAATAAGCACTATAACCTCTCGACAAATGAAAATTAAAACAGAAAACAAGCACGAGAACTTTATGTTCTGCTTATGTAGAAGTAAACATTTTCTCCAAGAACTGAAACTGCTCTTTTAAAATATATCACTTGGTCATATGCTTAGGGTGCAAAAGTGCCTTTGCATGAGCTGTGCTACCCCATTACCTCCAGGATCCTTTTGGCCACCAGCAGCTAGTGATCTGCTGTAGCAAAAGACATTGATGGGGCATCAGGATACAAACAGCTTCCTTGCCATGGAAGGGAATGGAAAGGAAAATACCAGAATGTAAGAAGTGAGTGCAGCACAGACTGCTTCATTCCAAAGCCCTAATTCATTCACTCTATCTTCCTTAGTCTTCACTCAGAGCAAACGCCTACCAAAACATATGCTTAAGCCCTGTTTAACACATGCTTAAAAGCCCACTTAATTTAATGTGGCTAGCAGGTGCTTATAATTAGGCACGTGCCTAATAACGTGACTGAAATGATGCCCAAATATTCGTGCTTCCCACATAAACAAGACTGTTTTTATTAGGGTGGGACATCGCATGCTAGGACTCGTAATCTCGGCAGACAACACTGCATGGAAGATGTGTCACTAGAAAATGCTCCCATTCAGAAGGCTATTCACAGGCTTCCATTTAGGTCTGAGCTCCAAACTTCTTCTCAATCAGGGTCAAAGTAATGACCCTGTCTTAAACTGAGTTATGAAGCCCAAATCCTGAAGTTCCTCGTGTTGCAAAACTCCCACGGACTTGAGACCTGCAAATGGGTTGCAGTTCTTAGGCTCCTGGTGTTCTGTTAAGGGCAGCTGCCTTAGCTTTTGGATGGGTTTTGCTTAACTGCAGGAAGTAGTGCAATAGTTCAAAATTCAGGGGAAAAAAAAAAAAAAAAAAAGGACAATGGATTTTCTTTGATAAATTGTTAGTCTCTCTACTCTCCGTAGCTAAAATAGGATGGAGTTAGCAACAGTAACATCAAGCAGCAATGATACCAGCGTTGTCTTTTGCAATACTAAGGATGCAATGTTAATCTTTTGCAAAACTAAGGATGCAAAGCTAATCTAGAGTTGTTTCTCTTTTCCTTTAAATAATATTTTTATTGAGCAAGAAGCGGATGTTGGAATAGTCTTTTATCAGCTAAAAACAACAGTGTCTCTAAGGGAATCTTTCCTGTTTATTGTATGTTGCTGCATTTCAAAAATGCTAGCTTACAGTACAGCTAGACTTCTTAATGCACAAGGAGCAGGGCAAAACAGGATGAGGCCAAAATGGGAACTGTATATCACAGGAACTCAGAAAGGAAGTAACAAAAGAAGTAGAAATTCTTGATTAAAAGTATAATTGTACCAGCTTGTGCAAGAGGATGATAACTTTAAAATGTCAGCCTTTGTGCCTGTTCATAATGATAAAGCTATTAAACCATATGTAAAGGTCTTAATTGCATTTCTCACGGCAAGTCATTTAGGATCCACTTCTATTTTGCTCACTAAAATACTTATATTTCTTGAGCAGTATATTCAAACTGTACATTTAAAGCAATGCTAAGTAGAGCAGTGCCAGCTAGGGCTCCTGAATGGTAGTTTAAAACATTTCAAAAATTCTGTTTTAAGCATCTACTTTTTATGGTTTTAAATATCAGCTATAAAAATTCACTCCCAGGATAAAAATCAGCCAAAGAGAGAATTTTTAAACATAATTTCTTAATAGAAAAAGATATCATTTTTGCATTTCAGGAGTTTTATGTGTAAATAAGCATGAGGTCTTTAAGCATTTTTTTTGCAGATGTGTAACTGAAAAATATTTCTATTGCAAAAACAAACTCAGTAAGAAATTAGCTCTTAAAGCAGTCCATCACTTTGTTGTTCCAGAAAATAAATTACAGCAGACATGGTCATAACCAAGTTTAAAACTACTGCTTCACAGTTGAGCTTTGTCCAGCTCTGTTGATAGTGGGAAAAAAAAAAAAAAATTGCTTCAGTGGTAATTAGATCAAATGCTAACTTCCTCATACGGAAGTTAGTTTCTGGAAGAAAAACTAGGAGCTCAGTTTTGCAATCACAATGTTTAGTAAAATGTCCAGCTTTAACCTTTGTAAAGCTGCCTTCAAGGGTGCAAAGAGAATCTTTTAGGTACCCGAGTCTCCCCCGACCTCCTGGTCAGTCTGTCAGTGCTTCTAACCCGTGCAATGGGGTGATGCTGCTTCCAGGCTGAAGCTGGTAATAGCATATTTTGTAATTATAGGCACATGCCAACAGCCAAGCTGCAGCATAAATTGCCATCACCAGATGGTTCAGTGTTTCAGGGGGAAAAAATGTGAGCGGAGAATTCTGCAGCAGCTTCCTCAAGTCCTACCCAGCAGGTGATATTTATGGATTGTTTGTAAGATTTTCACATATGGCTTTCTGAAGAGGTTTGTAACTTTTATGCTCTGCCATCCAGTTTGTTTATTTTACAAAAATCCCACTCCAAAGGTCAGGCATGTACTGTCTGTCTCAACAACTCCAGGCCTAGGGAAAAATACTGAATGTAATCTCAGCATGGAGTAGTTAAACGAATGTGCTTTTAAACATGGTAGAGATGTTTGTATCTTGTTCTCATATATCTTGGACCCTGTGTCTCTTGGCTGCAGGCATCATTTAAATGAGAGTACTGTTTTGCACCTCTTTCACATTGAAATGATATATTTGTGTTCTTTTGTGTGGAAAAGTCTGTACATTTTCAGCAGCATTCAATTCATGTGAAAGCACACGGAACTAACCAAGGAGACAAAGAAAATGTGAAAATGGGTGAAATAATACCAAAGCAATCATGATGCATCTGTTTTTCTTTTCAAAGCCTTCAGAAGAAACACTCCTTTCCTTTTCCAGCTTCCAGGTGGTGCAGGGAAGCTCATTTAAAACCCTGCTAGCCTGACACTGCTCTTGCCACCTCTGAACCTCCTCTGTTACATCTGATTCTGGTATCAAGGCCAACCCTAGACTGACTCTCTGACTCTCCTCATCTGATAGCAAAATACCTTTATGTTCTGTGACCATATTTCACACACATCCCTGGTTAGTTGCGAAGTAAAGAATTGCAGATGAAATTCAAGTAATGAAAATGCTACTGCTCTGGTCTGTAGAATTCATTTTGTGGGTACAAACTGGGCCAGCACACAGGGAAGCCAGGGATCAACTTTATGAAAATTGTATCCCAAACTTCACCGTAGGTGGGAGCTATTTGTTCTGCAAATTTTATTTCCTGCAAACAACCAGTGATAAAATTTCAGTAATTGATTGAATATCTGAATTTCTGATTAACATAAGCAACATGAATAGATGGTGGTCATCAGGTAATATTATACATACAATACCTGATTTGTGAAATATATGTATAATCAATTGCAAATTATGTGCCTTTCAAACATGTGCTGTAGTTTATTTTGAGTCTATTATAGGATATCTAATATCAGATATCCAGTAAGACATTACAAGTAAGAAATCCATCACCCCTCTTGTGGCATCAGGCCTTCCAATTTGAACAGAGGCAATCTATCTTCTTTGCTATATCAAGCTTATGGATTTGAGGATCTGAGGCTTTCTGCTGAACCATCACGAAAATACTTTCACAATATTTTTGTTTCTACCATAATAAGCCTCTTCTCTGACCAAGAGGACAAAGCAGCTAGGCAGTATCCAAAAATGCTTTAAAATATACATTAGTTGAATAGTGTTGCTACAAAATAGTATGTTTTCAAGTCAAAATCACACCGTTATTTTCAGCATCTGATAATACACAAGGGCTGTTCCTTTCAGGAATAGCATCCAGGAATACAGATTCACTATGCTCTGAAGAGTCTAACATAGGCACTTGGAAGCAGGATATGCGGTTGCAGGTAGAACGCATAGAGTAATACTTGTTTTCTGATCTTAGGCAAGTTTTGTTGAACCGCCACAATTTTCCCATTCCTTGTTCTTTACCAGAGGAACAGCACTGGGAGCAGCTTCTCGGCTGCAAGTTGTAAGGGCAGCTGCTGGATGTATCTCGTGCTACATGTTAATAGGCACGCTAAGGAGCACTTCCATTTTCACTGCGGAGGCGAGACCTCAGCGGTTCAGACTAAACCCACTAACTGAACCGAGCTGTGCCACTTTACAGGGGGACAAATCCCGCAAGCAGCAAGTCCCAGAAAAATCCCCTAAGAATTGCTCAGTGTTTGCAAACTGCCATTTTCAAATAGTTGTTTAAGAGTGCAGACCCATAAATCAGTGACAAAAAGCGCATTTTCTGTGCCTGAGAACAAGCAGTTCCCCCAGCAGACCCTGCGCGCACCGTCCCCCGCGCGGCCGAGGCCCGCGGCGCTCCTGGCTCCGAGCAGGGCTTGCCACGGGGAACGGTGTCTGCCACACGCAGATCCTGGAACTCCTAGGCCAGGCCGCCTGCCACACTCTCATGATTTCTTTTTTCACCTTTATTTTCACTCTGGAAAAAGTTCTTTTATCTCCGTGAGAATAAAACTTGAGCAGAGACCGTGGGATCAGCACCACGAGCTACTCGGTTAAGCCTAATTAACCCTGGGAATCATTTCCACAATGCAGAGCTAAGGCCAATAATATAGGTAGCTTTAAGAAAGAAAATGAGGGATTTGCAATGAAGATACAGAGCATCCACAATTGCATTTCATATGATGCAAAATAATTAAGGGATATAAGCCATAATGGTTCATGGCACAATCCAAACTCTAACAGATGGGGGATACGATGAAATTTCCCCATGGGAAAGTGATTTTGTAATTGTAGAGGTGGGTGTGTTCCATTTACTTCTGTATTTATTTTAACTGTGTATTTAGATTTGTATAAACATTAAGGAAAAGCATCAATCCATGACCTCTGGGTATTTTTACCATTTCTTTAAAATACAGAAGTAATTGCTGCATACTTCATAAGGAATAAAAGGAAGAAAAAAATTAAACCCCTCATTTTTCCCCACCCACACATTTCTCTGTGCTCACTTCGCATATCCCAACCCTCAGGTTGCCCCTCCCTCTGCAAAAGCCTGGGAAAAGATTCGCGAGCACATGTGAAAAATGATAGTTTCGCATGACTGTGCTAGGTTCACATCCTTATTATGTAAATGAGTGGTTTGGGTTTAGGAGTCTCTTTTGTGGTTTTGGTGCAGATGCTTACATGCCTAAAGACAGGGGGCCAAATTGTTCCTACTGGAATTTCACTGGCTTTGGCTGAGATGCACCAGGACTCCAAACAGGCCATGGCACCAAGCGCTACTTTGGCTTGTAATGAAATAGCCGAACGGGTAATGGGATTGCGGCACGGTAGCGGAAAGGAAAGCGGGACCGCGAGAGCCCATTTCCCTCTGCCTGTTCATTAATTAATTACGGAGCTGGTGAGCGATAGCCCTGGCAAACCGCGCTTTGCTCCTGTGATCTGCACTTCCTCCAGACAGGTAAACCTCGAGCTGCGTGTGCTGCAGACTGATTAATTAGCCCGAGCAAGTTGTAAAATCTTTAGGAAGCAAGCGGTGTCTGTTTTCTTTTGCACAGGATGCCGAGAGATGTATTTAAAGCAGGAGAGTCAAAGGTCAGTTTGACAGCATGTAGTCCAAGAAGGAGTCCTAGTGTGTTAGCAGTTCTGCTCAGGAGCAGTGGAATATTGTGCTCCATCATGGGAAGAGGGGGATTAATCTGCAGCGAGTAAAATCCTGGTTCAATATTATGAAAAATGTTGGAACTATGAGATCACTTAAGCAAAGTAACGGGCTGCCAAGGGAGGCTGTCAAGGCTGGGAGTGACACTTTTCTCTCAGTGGTGGTTTGGGGGGTAATTAATAGGTATTTCTGGGTGCCTGGGGAAGGTCTCTGCCAAGCCAGAGGAGCCTGCGACACAGCAGCCACACGGAGCTCTAATGAGCACATACAGATAAAATGGAGCCCTCTGGAAGGAGCGCTCTGGCCTCCTCTCAGTTTGCGTTACATATTCAAAATGTAAATTGAATGCAAATCCTCTGAGCTGCTCCCTACAAACCAGTTTGCAGTCTCCTATGCTGACTCTGACCCACTGCAAATACAACAGGCCGTAATAACAGTGCATATGGTTCGTTCAGAGTGAATTGGGTTACAACAGTGAAAAGTCTGCTCCAATCTCCACCATTTCCTGTGCTCGTTTCATATTTATTTTCACAAATTTCTTAGTGGCATACCTGCATTTTGGACCAGTTTCTTCCACTATCAAAGTTAATGACTGTATTAATGTTGCATACAATGAGAAAATGCATAAGCTGGGTGTGTGAAGTTTTAAATATTCTGTTAAGGTTTTAATCTTCAGATTGTTCAGGCTTATCTGCTTGCACTGAAACAGTGATAATAACATTTCTTTCTTTCTGCCTTTGCTCTGAAAAGATAAAATGTATCATTTCCATAGTATTATATCCAAGTGCAGCAAATTGCGAAGTCAGTGCATTACCTCTAAATTATTTTGAGGGACAGTGTGTGCTAAATTCATTTTCAAAATCAAGTTACAGGAGGTTAAAGCTTAGTCCCTAATTCGTGCCAGCAGAACTGGCAAATCATATTAACAAAGTGCCAAAGATTTACTGTCCTGATAATAACAGAAAATTTGAACCTGGCAGCTTTATAGAATGGCCCGTGTCTAAAAAGCCTATTCCTTTCAAAAAGCTTTCGTAAAGGTTGTTTTCCACCATTTCAAATGAAATGGTGCTTCATAAAACCACCCATTTATTTTGCCCACTAATAGGCGTTTTGGCAAAATAGAGCAGGGCATAAGCAACATGAAATTTAATCCGAAGCCTTCCGTCTACTGCACCCTCCAGAGGCACAACCTAGGGAACCAGAAGAAAGAGATCAAAAGGCTTTAAAAATGTCAGCCAACAGGATCTTATTTAAATTATTAGGTGAGATGCCCTCTTTCTTTTAACAATAGCAAAGCATATCACGTAGCCTGTTTTCCTCTCTCCTTTTTATGCTGTTCTTGGCAAGCTGGTGCAAAACGTGTGTAGAAATTGTATTTCTGCTTTCCAGCATCACTATGGACAACATCTGAAAGCATGAGCATGTCTTTGTAAAACTTAATGTAATATTCAAATGTATTTGAGTCATGTAGAAGCTGAAGGATTTGTAACAGGGTCTTAACTAGTATTGACTGAAGTAAAACTAATTTGATGAAAAAACAGAAACCTGCCTTAGGTGAGGCTGATAAGCACTTAGGGAACATAAGAAGGCTTATCTGTAATTCCGTTAAGTGATTCGACTTTAAGAATTGCGCATTTTTCATTCACCTATATTTGCTAATTTTAAGTTCACAACAATTGAAATTGTTAAAAACATGTAAGAGATTTTTTGTTATTTGTGTTCACTTAATTGTAGAAAGATACTGGTCCAACTTGATGTGATACTACAGAACAGTAAAACCTTTCTCTAAATCTCAGTGTCCAAGCAGCTTTGTGCTGCTAAACCCTTGTGTACATGAGCAGTTTCATTGATGTCACCAAAGCTGCAGTTATACAGTCTAAATCTTAGTGTTGTATGAACATATCAATTCTTGATGCTGCTGTTCTTATCTTGAATTTCTAAGGTGAGGCATATGGCCTGGGTGAGAGACTGTCTGAAAACAAAACTTCTTTGGCTTACTGTATGATTCATAGGCAGTTCATGGGTAGTGTTTACTATTGCTTTAATAATGCACCAATGAACTAAGACTAATGTGCTTAACATGAAATAAATATATAAAAAGTCATCAATACACACACATGGTTAATTATCACTCTTATAATGTTTTCCACATCCTTGTTTCTGTGTGTACAAAGGTAGGGCTGAACTGAGAGAAAAGATCTCTGCACCAGAAACTATGTAGAACTGTTCTGTCATCCTTACTTATGTTAATGCTGTTCAGATTCTCTCACCAAACATAGATACTGCAGATTAAGGAAAACAGGCTATTTTTAGGATTCCATTCATGTGAAACTATTTTGCTTACTTTCTTGTATCTGACATTTTCTACTTGGGAAGTATGTTGGTTTGAGATAGATAGGCAAGGGACTGCAAAACTGAAGTGATCTGGTCTTGCTGCCTCAAGGATTAGAAGCAACAGGACACAAAATGTGGGTTGGAGAAGAGCAAGCTTAAGCTTTGGCTTTAATGGGAACTGGTCATACTGAACAACAGGAATTCCACATTCACGCGCTGAAGCGTTTTGCTAACGTACCCATTTCCTGCGGTGCTGCCACGGGTATCTAAGACAGCTCCGACATGGCAAATAGAGGGAGACTCATTTGTAACATGACAGGCTCATGCAATGGCTGGCAGGGAATATCGTTAACCTTGCAGTTCTTGGTGTAACTGAAGAGGCTTGGGATCTGTAAGGGAGACAAGTCTGGGAATTAACAGCCTCATTAATCAAATCACAATGTTTTGACAACTTCATGGAGTGTATGTAATCTATCCTGTATACAGTTTGGCTAAGAATTTTATGCAATAAGACATTTTTTTGCAGTAACTTTATGTGAAAGAGCTCCAGCCAGGTACAATTACCATATTGGATAATGTTGACTATCAAAGGATGAAAAAGCTTCATCAGTTGAGCTTTGAATAGGAAACACTGCCAGGACCGTGAAGGACATAGCACCTCTCCTTGTTGCCTATTTTGTTTTACTGACTGATTCATAATCACCATGCTCACTTATTTAGAAAGTCTGGAAGAAAAGTGGCCAACTGCTCACACCTGACCTCAGCTGCAGGAAAGTCCCTTCTTTAAAGAAGAAATCCTTTGAATCCATTCACCTGGTTTGTTTAGCCGAGAGTGAAACAAGTGCAGGTAACACACCAGCACTCGTACTCAGACAGGCTGTTCTCTGGAGCATGGGAGCAACAGCACAGGCTGCTTCAGGCTGACTTCCCTTGGAGAACGGGGAAGGGACAAGGGCAGCCCTGCCTCCGTATGGAAAGCCATTTCTGGTCTGATAAAAAAGCAATATAGAAACCTCAAAGCATGACTAGGGATTTATCTGGTGGTCAGAGGAGCCTGGAAAACCCTTGATGAGCTGTCTCAGGGGGATTTTGCCAGCTTGCAGATAAGACCTGGGCCCTTCACGTCCATTACAAGTCCCTCAGGTGTCAATCTGCTTGTAAGACAACTCTCCTCCAAATGTTTTAGTCTTCAGGCTCCTTGTAAGTAAGAACCCATTTTGAACAGCTTAGGGACACATGGCTGGTGGCCTCTTACCTAGGGATTTATATGCAAGACTCTTAATGCCTTTGGGTATTAGGTGCGTAAACCCTGCAGTCTAGACACAGCCATATACCCAAGTATTTCTGGGGTATAAAAACATAGTATTGCTTATTCTGACTGGTTTATTAGCACATGGTATTAATGAGGTTTCATGTAGTGTCAAGAGTAGCGCAGCACCATATTTTACTCCAGACATTCTGAACTGGAAACTCACAAAAAGTACATAGTTTTGTAAGTCCCTTTGTTCTTGCTGCTCATTGTCCACACATAAAGACAAAAATTGTTAGCCAGAGCTAAAAAGCATTAAGAGCAAGAATGCAGTACTGTCAGCTATGTTTAGCTGTTTACAAAAGACATATTAAATCATAGAATTAATGGTAGTGTCAAGAGTATTGCAGCCATCTTGGTTCATCTGATTCTTTCAAACTCTTTCAGGAAAATATCAATATCTGATTTTCCAGACCAGGAAACTGAAGCACTGTAGGGATAGCTGGATAGTGATGGCGGAAAAAAAAAAACAGAAATAGAGCCCGGATCTTTAGCGCCCCAGTCCAGTTCTCTGCCCACTTTCTCCCATTATTTGCTCAACTAGGGTGGCATGGGTTTTAATTGCCTTAGGTGGGAACATGGCACATTGAACAAAGTCTGTAACATTATTAGTACCTCAGGTAGTTAAATAAAACTAGTTCAGGCATGTGTCCCTGTGCTGCAATCACCTTTCTAAATGCAAGAATAGCAATTTTTGGTAGAAGTTATCACTGCTCTGAGTATCACCATTAATGTGATCTTCTCCAAGCATAATGCTACAAAAAACCTTACTCAGATTCTTTCCAGCTGATATATGTGCTTTTGTTACTGGCATAGGAGACTCTTCCGGGCTTCTTAGCCCTATAGGAAAAAGACAATCCTTCATGTATTCTCCCTCTGCTGCGTCTGATTTTTGTGAATTCCCATGTGGATTTTTCCCAAGGGAAGGGGCAAAGGTTTGAAATATTTCTCAATTTTCTGGCTGATGTGGTTCCTCAATTAGGCATATGGCAATCATGCGAGGCAGGGAAAAGATGCTTCATGGTAGCTGTTTTAGGAGAAATGTGCAGTAAATGAGGAAAAGCTGAAATATGGGATGTTTTATGCCAAATACGTGAAAATTCAATTCACTGGAGCTGTTTCAGGAATCTGTTCATCTCAACATGTGTTGTTACTGTGAATCAGGCACAATTTTCCTTCAGTTATATTCTGTTAGTTTCTTAACATCCTTTTGTGCTGAAAGACAGACAGACAGACTGACTTTACAGTGCCTGGGAGACCAAGTTCAGGTTAAAGCTAATGAAGAATGTATACATTTAATTTGCTAAAGGGGTTTTCTGCATGTTTCAGGAAAAAGGGGGGATTATTATCATTTCACCCCTGTAGTAAAAAACAGGATCCTATATCTTGGAAATGTTTACAATGTAACAAAATGAGGTTGTTTTACGTTGTAAAGTTTTAAAGGGAACTATGCAATGACACCTAGGCTCAATGGCATGGAACACATGAACCATTCAAAGCGCAAGGAGTTGCATGTAAAAAGCAATGGAAATAATGTTTCAGTCCAAGAAAAATAAATGCTTTTAACAGATTGTTCAAGGTCCCTCCCAACTACCCATACCTCCCACCAAATACAAGCCGTTTTATTCAGAAGAAGGAATGACCAGAGCATGTATGTCATGTGGCTCAAGGGTGAGTAGGATGCTATTTTTTTACAGTCACAGTATTTTGGCACTGAGAGAGCCAATCCAGAGGCTTCCCTTTAATCAACATGCTGCGAAGCTGTGCGCAGTGCCCGGGCTGCAGGGCGCAGGGAGGGCTCTGCAGCAGCCGCATGGAGCCCATGCTGCCAAAACAGGTTCCTCATCCCTGTTGTGCAAGTCAGACGTCTCCGTAAGTCCCAGCTCAGGAGACTGGAAGTGAGGAAAGGGATGGGGCATTATCTCATTTCCTTCCCAGACTTCCTACTACTGTTTTGGGCAATTTATACCTTGAAGAATGCACAAAACAAACAGACTTTGTTCTCCACACCCTGCCAGAAATGGTCTTTTCCATTATTAGACTGCAAAGGAAAGCAAGGAGTGTCTTGCTCAGATTCTCTCCACGTACAAGAGAATCTGTCCCAAATATATTTCACGGCTTGTCTGTCTGGGTTAGCGTGTTGTTTGCTGTGAGTGAAGCAGAGGAAAGAATCAATGCTTAATACCACAGAGCCTTGCAGAGATTGCTCTCATATGCTTATCACTACTAAGTAGACAAACAAAAGTAAAAGCATTAATAGGTACCTGACTAGAAGTATAAATGAAACAAGCACTATCAAATCAGGATTTTATCCATTTAATTACAGAGTAGGTGTTTTTGTCAGCCATGTAATGGTTTATTGCCTTTCAAGGCTTATTTGTTGCAATCGATTAATGAAGACTTAGAACACCATTCTCTTAAGGGTAACAAAAGAAATGAGGCTGCAACATCATTTATGTTTGTAATTCATTGAGTTCCTACAGGTCCCCTTGATATTTGAGATAATGCATTATTATAACTGCCTGTCACAGTGTCCCTTTCCCTGAGCAGAAAGCAAGGACAGAAGCCTGACCCATGAAATGCAGAAGAAAACACTTCTTCATCACTGCTCCCGTCTCTTGGGACCGAGTAACAGGCCATTCCTGGACACCATGTAGTTTTCTAGATGACATATCTAGCAGCAGCCAGGACAAGGATGGAGGGTGTTTCCAGGAGAACATTACAGTTGTCCTTCAAAGCAGCAGTGTGCAAGTGTGTTAGTCCTGAGTTAGGTTTTGCACTGCATGGATTCCAAAGGTGGGAGTCATCTCACAGCCCTGTGACTCCAAACAGGATTTGATTTTCCCTGAATATAGATCCAAATGCTCAGTAGATTTAGGAGAATATATCCCAAGCAGTTACATTGGGGAGGGAGGAGAAGGAAGGAGAAAGAAAGGCAAAGGTTGTCCCATCTAGTGAATTCTTCCTTCATATACGTGCAGGTCCCACTGGTGGTTTGAGCTGGTATATTTATGTGGGATGATCTCAATTAATGAAGTTCATAAGTTGTGTGTATGAGCTGGTTTTGTGTGTACTTTCACTATCCTGTTTGCCTTCACAAATATGCAGTTAGTATGAGAAGAAAGCTGTACAAAATTCCTTAGTAGACACCTCTGAATTCTGGCAAGTTTTCAACTTTTTTTGTTTTAAAACAGCCTAGGCCAACCCACCTCTGATGCAACTCCACTAAACTCTGCAAATTGATACCAGGGATGCTGCTGATCTGCTGTGTACGTTTTCCTTTCTGTAAGTCATTATCACATGCCTCTCTTTCGAAGAAAGACTTTTTTATGAGAGGTGGATCACTGGGCTGGGTTTTTTACGTGTCTGAACTGCCCATGCTCCAGCCATAACAATGCAGTTTTGCTACGCTCTGGGTCATATAGCTGACCTCGGCTAACAAGCTGTTCCTGTTTTTAGGCTACTGGCAATGTTTATTGGCCACTGTTTTCCTCCATTCTAAACACATAGTTATTTCTCAAGGCCTATATAAATCATAAGGTCACAAAACTCATAAAAACTGTGACATTCTCTGTGATATAGGTTATAAATGAGCTAACTTCAGGCTTAGCAACTTTAAACATCTTTGGTATATTTTATCATAATAGAAATATGTTCACTGAAGTTAAATACACTTTTTAGTTCAATGATACAATAAAATGGTAGTAAAATTGCTCAATGAGACAAACTTTTATATACTAATGTTTCAAATTGGTACAGTTTAACTGTGAGCTCCGTTACAAGCACAATGTACTGTAATTTTGTACTAAACTGAGCTTCAGAGAAATAGTGATCTGTTTGTAATAAATGTTAAGTATACACGTACTTTATAAGAAAATGATGTTGAGGATGCTATTGAATTTCTCGGTGTAGATTTCAAGAGCATTGACTTAGGGAGAGGTCTGTACTAACATGCTGGATTGTCACCCTGATGAATGCAAAACCAAAGTACAGCTATGTGGATACACACTAAGTTACTGATAGAGTTTTTATTCATAAGATTTCTACTGCATGTGCAATTGCCTAACGTAGTGATAAGTAAGAACTGGTAGGAGTTACTAGAGTTGAGTTTGCGTAACTTTCTACTCTGATTCCCTATTCCTATTTGTTTTAGTTGTTTTGAATGCAACATCTTCCAGGCTGAAAGTTTTCCAAGCTTGTTCTCTGCTTGAGAGTGAACTTCTTTGAAAAGACTGAGCTAAAATGATTCACATCTTTTTTTAGTATAAAGAATACAAATGCATACACACACAGACAAGCACACATGTATACACATGTTCCTATTACAGAACAGAAGAGCAGAGCTGTGAGACTTTTTCAGGCAGCTCTTCAGCCACACTTACAGGGAAGAGAAGCCTGAAATTCGGAAGCGCTCTCTTTGCCCTCCTCTTGTGGAATATCACTTACCTGTGGCTTCTTGGAAGTTGCATCTCTGCGTATTGCTCACGCTGCTGCGGGGCTGTTTGCAGAACCAACGCCATTGCAACGGAGCGACCCGTGCGGGCCGCGGACGGCCGGCCAAGGCGCCGGCGTGCGCGTCCGCGCTGCGAGCGCCCTTGGCCACCTCGCTGCGCCTTGGGCACCAGAGGGGCCGCAGGGCTCTGGCCAGGCGCCTTGTTTTTCCCAGGTAATTTTATACGAAAAGAGTAAGAAGAGATGCTTTTCCTCTCTTAAGCTTTACAACAGACTGCTGTAGGTGTTCTCAGCGTTATGACACTGTTTAGCTAATAATTCCACATGTTTTGAACAGTCTGGGTCTTTGTTTCCAAGCCAGCAAGGTCTTGAAAGTTTTGATCTTTTTATAATTCAAACTTTTTTTTTTTGATGATAACTTAAGAAAGCCTGTGTCTCCTAAAGAAAAGAAAAGAGATTTAATATTTGTACGTAATTAAGCACTTAAAAGTCAAAAATGTCAGCTGTGAAGTTGTATGTTTTCCAAAAACTCTGCTTCTTTGTTAGGTATGCATTACATTTTAGAATAATTGTGTGATTACTTGTGAGTTTTAGATACAGCTTCAGCAAAAATCAATGCAATTATTTATATGTGTCACAACTTTTAGGCAAGAAGACACATAGGAATAATTTATATCAATGTAATAAGTATACGAAGACAGTGATCCCACAGTAGATTTTTCACTTGGCCAATGATCTGCCCAAAAGGGATATGATGTAAAAATCAGGACAGAGGGAACAATGTTGAGAAATATTGAGTTTTGTGAGCCTAACATTACATTCTTAATACTCTTTTAATATACTTCCTAACTGGAAATTACTAAATAAATACCCATCATTTTACTGCATTTACAGAGCTTCAGGACATGGTTGCCATGGAAGAAAATTGCATAACTTGTATTCTAAAGCTGATATGTATGTCTGCAATTTCCTTTCTCCTTTAGCCTCTTTTAGTTTCATTAATTATGGGTGTTGCTCAGAGAGGCCTTCGAGAGCCCACAAGGGACAAATATTTGAGTTTCAAAAGCATGGAACTTATTTTATGTTCTGAACTTTCACAGTTTCTATGAAAAGCTAATGCCTGCCTAATACTTTTAAAACTTGAGTTCCTAAGGTTGTGATTAATATACCACATAGATCCCAACAGGATAATTACAAATTAATCAGGAGTTCAAAACTCCCAAATGGAGTGCTATAAGGTTGCCATCACTTTAAAGGATTCCTTTTCTGTTTTCAGAGAAAGGAAAAGAAATCACAAAAGACTCTGATCTTGGCTGGGTGCAACCCCTTCTCTGTTCTTTAGGTATTCAGGGATGCAAAGCTGGAGGTTCCATAATTTACCAATTAAGACGGCTTTTTAGTGAGTTCAGCAGTACATGCTTACAGCGCTAATCCTACCACAAATCATTAAACTAGTTAGGCACATAAAAACAATGCTTAATGGATGTAGTGGCACACAGAAAGCGTCTGACTCCTTGCAGCAGCGGGAGTGCATGTGTATGCATGAGTATCTGTGTGTGAGTCTAGTTCCCTTACAGAAACCACACAAATGCATTTGATTTTTAGCAACTGTACAGCGTGAGACTTTGCAGCTCCTTCTCACAGCCATTCTTCGACTTAAAAATCCTTCCAAGTTTCAAGCCACTTTTGCAGAGTTTTATCTGACAGAAAACTGTAGAAGTTCCTAGGAATCTTTCCATTAAAGGAAGAGCTGGATCAAGCTCTTCCATGTAAAGCACTTTTTATCTGGCTTTGTTCCTGACTGTCTGTAGCACTTCTGGAAGACTTTTGACATTGGGTCTCTCCTTTCTGTCTGCACACATGCACAATGCGAATCACAACTTTACCTCAGAAGAATGTTGCAAAGTTTCACTCTTGAACAGATTGGGTGAAGTTGCTTGACTAAAGAGAAGTTTTCTGTTTTATGGACATCTCTGGGGAGGTCAACAAAAACAGCAACAAAGTTAAATAATGGAGGGTTTTTATGAAATTTGGAAATAAAACTTTTTTTTTGTTTGCAAGAGTCTACTCATTCTGCAAGATGGCCATCCATGCTATCTTCTGTCTGTCTTATCTCTGCCTTAAATATCTTCCGCATCTAACTACATCTCCTTAGTGGCTTAATATCAAAATAAGACATAGCCCTCACACCTGAAATATGACATATGTATAATATAAAACTAGAAGCATAGGAAGTGATAAGAAAAATATCTTAAAAGAAAGAAATGAATTTTTCCCCAATTTCTTAAGCATTTAACTTGCTTAACGTAGATAAAGTGACTATGAAACAATGAGTAAAAATTAGACTGCATTTTATTTTGTGAAGAACACTGGAAAGTTGGCAAGAGGTAAGATTTTGCAGTGAAATAGGGAGGTGAACAAGTTGTAAATGATTCTAATATCTTCCAGATGGCATATTTTACTTGGGAACTGAGTTTAGAGTAATTAGAGGCATGTGAATTTCCTATAAATGCTAAACTTCCCCAATTTGACTCTAGAAAGCTCTGTCATTTCTGAAGTCTTTAGACTGCTAAGTGTTTCTTTTTCCCCCACTTAAAGTGGAAGCCATGAATTTGTAAATTTGTCTTATTTGACAGACAGAAACCTTTTTTTTCTATGAAAATATATCATTTTTCCATGCCAGAAAGTTATGAACTGAAGTTCCCCACAAAAGAGGCTTAAAATTCATGGTTTCTTCCCAGAAGAGGTTTTCATTTTTATATACTGGGATCATTATATAGTAATTTATTACACTGCGTAGCTAACAATGAAATCATTTAAATTTGCCCTAACTTCAAGATTAAATTTTCTCATTGATACAATGTTTTTTTGCAGACAGTTATGCTAAATTACTTAACAGATGAATTTTGCTTTTACTTCCCTTAGGACACTGAAATAGTCAAATGGCAAAACCTGGTCCACAGCTTCTGATTCTTCCTCATTTTTTGCCTGACATTGTTACATCATGCCAGGGGTGAATCTTGATGCTCGCTTTTCCATTGAAGAATTTTCCATGTTTTATTTGATGTAAATAGAATAGGACTAAGTAAATAGAAAGAACAATATTCTGTCATCACTCACCCCATTTATCAGTGAAAACTGGCCTAGATCCATTGACATAGAGGGGCTAATCTCATTTGCAGCAGCTAAAGATCTGTCTACTGTTCTCAGTGGAGCAGTATAGATAAAAGTGCAGATATAATCTTGCTTGTTTAGTTTAGATACGCAGTTCTGCCAGTCTCCAGTATTCAAAAAGCACAAGCCAAATGAGCAGAAGAATGTGATGAGAATAATCAGATTTTAAAATAGTAGCATCTTTTTTATTACTTCTGGGTTTTTCACTTTTACCTTCAGTCAGGGTATGTTGCATTTCAGTTTTCTTTGCCTTGCAGAGAATTAAAAGCTTAGTTTTTAAGTGAAAGATCAAATTATGAAGTATTAGATAATTCTGGAAACCAGTGTAAAAACAAGACTCTTGCTGGCATTAGTCGTAATTAATTGGTTACAGTGAGTAACTGTAGATCTTCTTCAATGTCTTTGTTAGATCTTTTCTCTTTTTCAGTACAGCCTTGTCTTTGTACTAAAATAGAGGCTCACTAGCTCATTCTTAATGGAGACCCACTAATGGCATTAGTAAATTACTGAACAGTGGCCAAATCCCAATGGCCTTATTCCCAGAAATCTCTTAGTTTGACAGGACCTTTGTATGAGTAACTTCGGTGAATTTTGGCCCTGGGTGAAGACCGTAAAAACACCAGCTTCTGACTCACAAAAGCCTAACGGAAACAAAAGACCCCCAGACTGACAGGGATTTCAGTAAGCTACAAATCATTAATCAATTGCAAATTTCTTAATTAAATATCCATCCCTTCAGAGAGCTTTGGGTTCAGATGATTTGCTCTCTCTCTGCGGGTGCTTTCTCCTCCACGAGACCTGTGCAAGCCATAGCAGTGTGACAGGCTCTTGGCTTTGTGGTCCCTTTTCAGCTGTGTGAGTGCCCACGCTCTGAGATATGTTCTCAGTGTTTTCATAGATTTTTTGTAAAAAATTGGTGGCTTCACTTATCCTGTCAAAAGCACATCCACCCAAACGGGTGATTTAAGAGGATGGAGAAGGCTGAGATCTCCATGGGGAAGCCAGGGGTAGATGTTGGGAATGAGCACCTAGACAGGAATTTGTCCTGCAGGATGATGTAACACCACACACACCTGCATCCCAGTGAAAGGGGTTAAAAAAGTAATTATAGCCTTTTTTTTTTTTTTTTTTTTCCCCTCTAATTCCCAAGCTATTCAGTGCTCAGGGAATTCTTATGCCCCCCGCTTTTGACTGGTGCCTTGTACCAACTACAGCCGGCACCTGGGATCCTCTGAGGGCCGCATGCTGTCTTGATCGGCATCAAAGTGTGCTTCCAGCTGCGGCAGGACGTTGGCACCTTGGAAGGTGTGTGCCAGGCCTGCCCCTGTGGCCTCTCCGGATCTATGGAGAGTGCCATCCGCCTGGGAAGCCCTGACGTGCACCACGTGAGAGGCTGCTGCCCCTTCCCAAACCCATGGGATGGACAACCAGGCTGGGAAACTGGAGCCTGCAGAGAGCAACCAGGCAGCATGAGGGCTCTGAGGGAGAAAAATCTGACAGACGCAGAGGCCAAGGGCAGGAAAGCAACCTATTTGGGGTTACACTTTTTTTTTTTTTTTAACAGCATGTACTTGTTTTTCTTGGTGCTAACAAATTGGAATTAAGGTTGGTATCCTGTGAGAGCCTGCAGTTCTTAAGCTCTTCGATGCAGATTCCTTGTGTCACAAGCACTGCAGTAAGTCCCATATTGCTAGTGGGGCACAAGTCTACAGTGCAGAACAACTCGGAACTCGTCCTTTAGATTTCAGAGAAAGAGAGACGTGCAACCTCCTCCAGCTGTTAGCAGAATAGCCATAAACCCGCCTATAGATGCAACAGTTGGCTATAAAAAACATGGTATGTTCAGATGTGCATTATAGTTGTATACGTTTCACTGATTGTTTTCATGATACAAAATGGCAGATATTTAGATTTCAGCTATGCTCTGCTGTGTCCTTGCAAGGAATGCACTAAACATTCAAGGCAGAAGATGATGTTGCCTTAAGAATAAGAAAATCTGTAGAAGATGAGCATGCCTTGGTGCAGTGGTCGACTTCAGTGAGGGGCAATGCTTTGGAGCAGCTTCACTTTATATATAGCATGCTGGGATGCATTTCAGGAGTCATTGGCATATTCAGAACTCAAAACAGATATAAGCACCATGATCACCTACTAGGAACTGGAAATGAAAAAATCACCAAAATCAGTATCTTGCAGCTGATTATGTTTTTCATTGTCCAATATTCTTTTTTTTTTAATACGTATAACTTGGCCTTCTCCTTGAAGCCATAACTTAATGCTTTCCAAAAAGAGAACAGGCTTTTTGCAATTCCTTTAAGAACTTGTAGAGGGATTCTAGATTCACTCATGATTCCAATGGGAATTTTTCCCAGACATTGTTTTACTGAACCATGAAATCAGGACTGTCTGGTAAGAGCATGTTGAGGCACCAGCAGGGAGGACAGAGGGAATGAGATTTCTGCAGAGCTTTTCAGCCAACAGCCCTCGTGCACCGCACAGCACTTCATACAGCGCTAGCTGAGAGTGAGTAAGACTGGAATATCCAGAGAGATACAGACATGCAATAAGAGAATGGGTTTTTTTGCATCATGGTATGTTGCCTTAGCCTAGTGGCTCCAAGAAATATCCATGGATTACCTACCGTCATGGGCAGATCTTTCCTATTTCTGCATGTGAAGTCTTGCAGGCTCTTTCACCTGCCTCTTGAACTAATGGTTAGCACCATGTTTATATTTACACCTCTGTGCCATAAACCCTAAAGGACTATATCATTACCAGAAATATTTGCCGCACCATTGGCAGCAATAACTGAGCAAAGAATTGCCAAGTGGGAAATCCAAATTTGCAAACTCAGTATTCTGGGCTGCGCGCCAAGGCTGTCTGGGCACTGCGGAGGTGACACGTTCAGCCTCCTCGCCGGGGTGCCAGCGTGCCAACTGCATCCCTGGCACGGCACCTTCTCCTGACAAACGTATGGAGGAGAGCTGGTACCCAGGCCAGAGGGAGACGCAAGCTGCCTGCTGAGCGTCCTTGGCAGCGGCCCCGGTTCCGCGTGGTGACTGTGCTTCCTCCTATTTACCACAGCAGTTGTTTGCCACACACTGCAGTCTCTGGTAAGATTTTGAAAAGTGCAAAAATGTCAGCAAGACGTTGAGTTTCAAATATAAACTAATAAAACCCAGAATAACTTGAGTTCCCTAACAAAAAGTCACTATGTCCATTTACTGCAGTCCAGATACCGTATGTTGCTGCCAGGGTGGGGGAATCCAAATCCGTTTGTTTGCTGCCAAGTGAAAGACGTGATGCGGAGAATATGAAGACTGTAGGGCTGATCTCTAAACCCTTTCTTTTTCAAATCTTGCTTCATACCTCTTGTCTCACAGCTAAACTTATTTACTGTCCCTATATATTTTTTCAAAGCAGAAAGAAGAAAAAAGGAAAAAGTCTTCCCATCTTCAGTAGGCCTCTATGAGCTGTAGCTTGCAAGCCTCGTTAGAAAGCAGCCTCTTAGTAACCAAATTGTGTCATTTTCAACTGCACAGCAGCCAAAAATCACTGTAAATTACAGTTCTGTCATTGTAAGGGACAATGAAAAGGTGCAGGCAGGCTATAGATATAGATGAGGAAGCACGGGAAAATGATAGAATTTGATTTGATTTTTTTTTTGCAAAATATTACTTCACCTAATATCAGAATTGTCACTTACTAGTCAATTTTTTTTTTTTTTTTGGTGTGTATAAGAGATGTAGTAAGACCATAGATAATTGTTTCTTGTTTAAAGCATAGCAGAAGAAAAATGCTGAATTCACACCGTTGTTTTTCCACCTTATTAAAAAGGCATGTTGTGAAGATTAACCTTTTTTATTAAAATTGTTTATACCATTTAATAATTCAAAAGTAGTATACTTGTTGATACTCATTTGAAATTCAGCTGTTGTTTCTTGAGCTATGAATGGTGACTGCGAAATAGGTGAAGTAATATCCTCAAAGATGAGAGCACAGACTCTCTTTCAGATTCTGAAAGGGACTTAAATATCTGAATCCTACTAGCTTTGGATGATGTAAAACACACAAATAACATGAAGAATCTGGTCTTGAGTTAGAAGAAAATTCTTTGAATCACAGTGTTTATAGAAGAAAAACATTTGAATCAGAGTGGTTTAAAATGCTCTGCTTTTAAGTGATTACTCTTACTCTTTAATGATCATTAATTATTTGGAGAAAGGTTGTCTTGTCAAAAACTCTCAACACTCATTTTTTTTTCCCTAAAGTCTGAAAACCAGCAGCCTACATCCTTGAATATATCCCAATGGGTCTTTCGGGGAACATAGTGCTGATGTTCTTAAGCTTATTTTGAAAGACATAAAAACAAAGAAAAACAATTCTGACATTTTTTAACTTCCCTCCCAACTTTCAGATCCTTTTATATACATATCATAAAAGACCTGTGGAAAGGACAGAGGTCTAATAAAAAAAATGCAGCTACTTGAAGCATCTGTAAAATTATGTTAGAAATGAACAATTCCTCTTTGTATTTCCATCAATTTGAAATGGGACAGTGAAGCTAAGTAGTTGAGCACTTGCTACCAGAAAAATAAAGTACATAAGAGGAAATGCAGTTAACACAGTATTTCACATATGTTAATGCTTACAGTTCCATCAGTGTCAGCTTTATTTTCTACTTGATATACACCAAAGCTGGCATACAATTTTAACTGATGAGGTAATGTCATTTTTAATTTAAAGAGCCTTAAGCTGTCCACTTTAACTCGTGATATCATCTTTGCATTTGTCTCACGGGACTTCATGTAAACATAAGTAATGTGCCCTAGACAGCTTGGAATAGGGTTGTTAAAGATGACATTGGTCATCATGAAGAAATTTTTTTCCTTTGATCTCTTTAAAAATGTCAGATACACTTTATTGTACTGTCAATTTTAGCTCTTCCTTGTATATTAATATTCTCAGGACATTTCAGTGAACATAATGGTAGGATAAAGGTCTAAACAAATTAATGGCAACATTTTAATGTCAGTTGTAGTAGGATAATTTAAAGTAAATGAGATTGTGTGGCTAACAGCTACTTGTTAAATAAAATGGCAGCATGGCTGAAACACAAAGAAATACGTGCAGAGAAAAGCATCTCGCTGCAGTCAGAAAGAGACCCACAGCAAAACCCGGACTCGGAATGCCACCCAATTTTAGGAAAAGAGGAATGCCTTTCTACAATCCTATTGTGTCTGTCCTTCTTCCTGACCAGGACTGAGTAAAATCATCTGCTGGTAAAAAACAGGTCTATCTCTGCACCTGCAGCTTGTGCCTCTCCTTGACTATCCTTCTCATTTGTATTTGCCCAGTTGGCTCAGTGCACCAAGCTACTGGGTTCCTTCCTCCTCCAAAATCAAATCTGCGAGACCAAAGCCCTGGTGCTGGCATCCTGGGCACAGAGCTGAGGAACTTGAACATGAATGTTGCTCCCTGGCAAGCTTCTACTGCCAATCATTATTGCACATTTTTACTTTCTCTTATAAGTTCCCTGAGACTCAAGCAAGTAACCAGAGGAGGATTTATCCTAGACTATTCAATAATCAAACCTTGTAAAAGTAGGATGAACATCGTAGTGTGGTTCAAAAACCTGAACAAAGATGATTTTTACTGGAACAAGTTTTGTCTTAGGAAAATCAAAGGCTGTGATTGATGTGTGGTTTTCGAGATTTCCTCAAAACTATTTGTCCAACTAACAGGGAAAATGAGAGATTTTTCTATCATTGATCTGAAACATAGCAAGATTTGAACATACTAATGTTTAGGGATTTATTTATTATTCTGTGGACATATGTTTGAAGGACAGCATATGGAAATCAAAGTATTGTTCATAGAGAGCTCCAGCCAAAGAGACATTTTTGAATTCATAACAGAACTTCACAGTTTGAAAAGAATGCTGTGCATTATGTATTGATAACAACACTACACAGACAAAGGAACACAATTTAATAATACAGAATTGTGCTCATGAGATTTCCTTTTTTTTTGTTAATTGGTTACTTTAGCTGACATTGTCTGCAAGCATAATGGACACCATTCTTCCTAATAGTTCCATGTTGCCAGATGATGTCTACAGACGTAATGTAGTCCATTTTAATTATTTCATTTTGCTTACATCTTTCAGCATAATGCATTTTCCAAGCAAGCTAGCATTTTTCTTGATTATCTATGTTGTGTTATGGTTTCTAAATTAATTAGGTCTCCTTCTTTCCTGGAAGTTAAAAGTTTCTTCCTTCCATTTATCTACCAGGTATGATTATGTTGAAGTGATTGATGGAGATAATGCTGAAGGACGCTTATGGGGAAAGTACTGTGGAAAAATTGCTCCTCCTCCTTTAGTGTCTTCAGGACCATATCTTTTTATTAAATTTGTTTCCGACTATGAAACTCATGGAGCAGGATTTTCTATCCGTTATGAAGTTTTCAAAAGAGGTGAGAAACTCGTTCATTATTATATAGTTAATAACCTTTAATTTTTTTACTTCCTCAAAATGTTCACCATAATTCTCAGGAATGGGGGGAATGCAGGAAATTGGTTGAAGTTGAAAGTTTCATTGCTCTTCTAATTCCATGGTGGCACATGTATTCAATTGGGTGCAGATCATTACAGATCCAGCGAGTCTACTGCAGCTGAGGATGGACTCCTCTGGGTGTTAACGTGATAGTTTTCATCAGCTGTTTGCTTAGACCTTCTTAACACCATTAACTTTTTTTCTTTGTGATAATAATTACTGTATGATTTGATGTTACTGCCTTAACAGCACTGTAACCTTTTGAGACCCTGGCTTGTTTTGGTTAGTGCTTTGCTCTGCATTCCCAAGGGGTAGTTGAGGGCTCAGAAAGGACCTGACTACACATGGGCAGCAGATGATGGAAGCGTCAGATTGCTGATGCTTTCACAAACTGTGTTTGGGAGGTAAGCAAAGGGGAAGCCCACACTGTTTGCAAGCATGTCCTGCTGGATGCTTGCACCAGGAGTGCAGTACAGGCTGGTGAGCACAGATAACTCTATGCCAAGCAGAGAAAATGCAGCTTAGACAGACAGTCCAGATTGAGCAGACCTAGAGATAGCCTCCCTCTGATAACTCTCCAAGTCAAAAGCTAGAATGGGGGTAGGGAGATCATTTTTTGGCATACACCTTCCCTATAGCTGGATAGAAATAAATAATTCTTATATTTAAAGCTGGAGAATATTGGACCAAAACAAGATAATAAATAAAAGTACAATAAGCTTAAATTCCTAAAAACAAATATTGCCTTCAACATCTATGTTTAGGGTCATATTTTCAAAGAAGTTCAAAACTCCAAATTTCAAGTGCAGAATTCTCACAGGCAGTGCTACATTTCCAGGACCAGTTCAGCTCCCTTTCCTGTGCACAAACCAGAGCCAGATTTTGGGCCATGTTCAGCCCACACTCTTGGTGGCAGCTGTACTGTTAATGAGGAGGGGCACAGCCATGGAGTCTCTTTTCTCTCGCATGGTACTGCTGCTCTGCACACTGCTAATTGGGGCCACAGACCTCTTGTTCACCATCTTCCCTGTCTGTAAATCCACTCTTGGCTCCCAGAAATTCTTTTGGTGACCCTCAGGGTCACATTTTTTTGCAAGAATTCAACATCCAAAAGACACCAAGCTTTCCTGAAAAATATCTCTCTCTGCTTTGATATCTTTTAGAAGCTATTCTTGTGTCTTGACATTTCTCAGTGCCTGTATGTACAGTACCAGTTTTCATAAATATCAGAGCTGAAATGCAAGAACAAATGGAAGAGTAGTCCAGGAAATAATCTATTTTAACAAATGAGTCCTTTCAAGAAAAAAAAAAAAAAAGCTTTTATTTATTTCTAACAGTGTAGTGGCAACTCAGAGCTCTGACAGAGAAGTTATGTTTATTTTCTTACATGGTCATTTACATCTCTCAGTGATACACATTAACCATGTTAAGATGGCATTACGAATGTGTTTTTACACCCACAGAAGTCAGGAAACTCAAAATTATGTCTCCCAGATCAACTTTAACTCTAGTTTATTCCACATAAACTGCATATTAAGGCAAGAAAGTTATCACCAGGTACAGCATTAGAAAATACTGTATGTGCACAAAGGGTACAAATTATGGTTGCTGTGGGAACACAGTCATTTTTACATTTGACTTAATGAAAAATGCTGCTGGAAATTTACATTTTAATTTCTGTACCAAATAGAGCTGACCAGCTTACCCTCTTACTCAGGGGAAGCTAAGACACTCTCACCAGACTAATATGCCATGTTTTAGCATTTTCACATTCTAGTTCATAATATCTCAGACAGGGAAAGAAGTACTGAAAAATCCTAATCCGAAGATCCTTGTGGTACTGTGCCTACAGCTGAGTTGCACCCAGACACACAGAATATTTTTGCCATTTATTCCTGTAAGGCCATATTTAGCTTTTGAAAAGAAAATGTTATTCTCTCTGTATCCTAAGGTAAATAATAAACTTGATGCTCCTTGGGCTGCACACCACCAAGACTGTGAGGAGGGACTGGCACATGTAAGGACCATGATAAGTGTAGTATGTAGAATAGGTGCTGCCTTTATTTCTTATCCATCTTCTTAACCAGAGGGTCACTGAAGGAGATACTGAGTTCTAGACTGAAAATATGAGATCCACATCACCCAATGTTTGGCCCATTTGAAATATTTGTCCCTTTAGGTCTGGCAGCCAACCTGCCTCGATAGATGAGTGGCCTCTTGGCTACAAGAGGACGTAAACTATTGACATTCTATATTCCTAACCTTAGTGGATTTAATTAACGGTTTAAATTGAAATAAAAGACATTGTCAAACAGAAAGACAAAAGATTTTCTGGCTTAGTGGTACCTCCTACAAGGAGTAAATTAAATGATCTCCATAATCATCTCTTTCTCTTTCTTTTACACCTTCTTTTGCCTGTTCTCCCTCTTTCCCCACCTTATGTCTTTTTCTATATTTCATACATACACATGCCTGCAATTTTTCCATCTCAGAAATATCTATTCTGATTGGCCTCTTTTATGCCAGGACTCAGTGCTGAGTTCCTTGTAGCCTCAGAGTAGGTTTAATTCCTGCAGTTTCTTTACAGTGTCTTTACATCTGAAAATAGCTTTGTTTTTTTGCACCAAACTGTTTTGAGCAAGTTTAAAACAAAGCAAGGCAGTATTGAGATGGCATGGGTGAGCATAGGGAGCCCAACAATCTTGTGCTCACAGAGCCAAGGTTTGGTTGTATTTAATAAAGCAGTAATGATCCTGGCTTATGTTTTATATTGCATCTGTTATTGGATTCCAAGAGGAGTACAGAGCACTTCATGCTTTGAATGGCATACTCTGAGGTTATTTTATCCTGGAACAGCAGCTACTGGTGGGAGTGAGGAGCAGCAACCAGGATACAACCCTTCCAAATATGACAAGGAGATAAGGGAATGACAGAGAGAGAGAAGAGAAATATCTGACTAATGTGTAAGGGGGAGATTTAATTATGGCAAAATGCAATTTCCCAAATTGGAACAGGTCAGGCTATGTGCCCATTAATATCTACCTCTTCCAAAATATGCCATGAGGTGTTCTGAATATTAATTTGATACCTCAACCTATCCGTGCCTGCTGAAGGACAAAAATATCTGAATTGACTAGATTCCTTCAGATCTCTGTCTCTTGAATACTGAATTTACTTGGGAGGTGGCCAGATCTGTGGGGGGTAATATGTTTGGCACATTCACAAGGAAAACATTTTCTATGTTGCAATAAGAGTATTCATATATGCAACAAACCAGGCTGTTTTCTATCAATGAACTGTGTTAAGCATTGGAAATCCTCTAAGGCTGCTTACTACAGTCTCTAAGGAAGCTGGGCATCCTCATCTAAATTGAAAGCTGCCACGCAAACTTACAGCCCAGCACCAAAATGTTGCAGCCAGACTCGTGCCTTTATCTTTCTTCTATGCCATGTCTGAAGAGCTTCGTCTGAGCCATCCTACCGAAACTCCGCAGACAGCTGGTATCCAGCAGCGCCCCAAATCCTGTAACTCACTTTTCATTACATTGAGAGTGTCAGAAGTCAGAGAGGTACCTCGCTGACCCAGGGGGAGGAGGTGTGGGCAGTGCCTGCGGCTTGCTCCAAGCACACCTGCAGATGCAGAATCCAAGGAGAGGATTCCTGAGGGACCTAAGTGAAGGAGAAATGCGATCTATGGACAAGAGATGAACTCTGGTTTTAGACCCCTGCATTTGCTAAGGCACGTCCACTGATTTGGCCTTTTATACCCTGGCTTCTCCACTGCCGCTTCCCTGCTCAACCAAGCTCAGGGTTTGGAGCATCCCGTTATGCCATGATAGGGACATGGGGGAAAGTCAGAGTGTCAACATTGACATTAGGTGACTTCTAGCAACACTGCCTGTAATCACACAGTTTATCATGCCTGCACTAACAGCAACATTTTACTGGTGCACCTGTGTCAACACCACTCAGAGTGAGTCACTCACCCTTGGTACATGTACGAATTACCTTTCACATTTAGTTTGTCAAGGAGGCATAGGTCACATCTGGCAGAGTTACTGAGTCAGTGCTCCAGGAATCTGAAACCACTACTCCCTCTACTGAATTCACTCACCCACTTTCCTAAAATGTTCTATTTCACCAATAAAAGCCTGTCAGCCAGAAGATTTAAAGATTTGAGCTTGAAGGGGCTATAATTATTTCTCTAGGGCTCTGTTGAGATTTCTGCAGCTTACATTTTCATTGTTCCCACATGACTTTGTATTTGTCATAATTTCTTCTAGAGCTGGTACAAGTTTTCATATTGTTCCATACAAATTGAAAATTGCAGATCACAGTATATGTGAATTGTGCTTTAATATCTGACTATCAATAATAGGAACAAGCTGGCTGAGTGATTAATACAGCGATTAAAATGAGGTGTTTCATTGCAAAACCACCTTTGTTGCTAGAAGGACAATTATGACCGAATTTGTTTTCCAGCTTTGCTTAGTAGCATACTGTTAACTTAGGTATTTTTCTCTTTCTCTTATAGGACCTGAATGTTCCAGAAACTTTACTTCATCAAGTGGAGTGATAAAGTCTCCTGGGTTCCCTGAAAAATATCCCAATAGCCTTGAATGCACTTATATTATCTTTGCACCAAAGATGTCAGAGATTATACTGGAATTTGAAAGCTTTGAACTAGAACCTGATTCAAATACTCCAGGGGGAGCGTTCTGTCGCTATGACCGATTGGAAATCTGGGATGGATTCCCTGATGGTAAGAGAAAAATGGGCTGTGATATGCATAGCCATTACTTTATAGTGGGCTGCAGAAGGCATATTCTCATCTTTTTTAAATGTCATTGTAGAGAGGTCCTTGTTTGATTTATGTAAGATGAGTTGAATTAATGAGAGAAATAAGTTGTAAATTCATTCAGTAAAGCATAAGAATTATTTTTTAATGAAATACGCTTAGTTTTGAGCAGTTGGTTTAGGGAAAGAATCTGCTTTTATAAGTAAGATGAGATGGACCTGTGCTAAAATAAACATGTTGATATCTTATGAGGGGCCCCCAGACTTCTGAAGGCAATACCTGAGTGGTATCCAGTAGTTTCCTACAGCCTGGTTTGGGTTTACTGGTTTAGCCCAAACTTTAGGCACAACGTCCCTAGCTTAGAGCCCAGCTGTGAAATCAGAGAATTTCTTTACTGGAGCAAACATGGCATCTGCTCAACTCAAATCATAGTCACTAAAAGATTACCCAGCTCGATGAGCAGTCCTGCCGCTAGCCATTCAGTCAACCTAGGCACACTGCAGGGTTCCTCTTACAGCACTGTAAGCAAATCCAAAGGTCTTATTTTAATGTGTTAATTTATAATCTCCACTGACTAGCTGGGTACACGTGCCAGGCTGCCAGCTGGATACCCTTCTGATACCTATTTCTTTGCCATTTCAGTAATTTTCCACTTAGTTGTTGACCCCACTTGACCTCATGCTTAAATTCATTAAGTGCATATCTAGACACCAGCAACATCGATGGAGCTGTTTCACCCAACGCCTAGGCTCACATCCCTATTTTACACTGAGACTGATGCACACAATAGCCAGATGATTTCTTCACCTTTTCCTGTACAGCAGCAGGTCTGTGACATCTGAGTTCCCTCCAGCTGGGACAGCCGTGCAGCGTTTCTCAAAAGACACTGGCTGGACAGGCTGAGGGTCCAGCCCACGAGGTGCTGTTAAAGCTGAGTGCCTAACCTCAGCGGTGCCAAAATGTCTATTCAAACTGCACAAGTAGCAATGTGCACTTGATGCCTCTTTTCAGCATCTCCATATATGCTGCAAGCTGATAAAAAAGACCACCTTGTAGATCTTCTTCTTTCTTTTGTAACTTGTAACGTAATCCAGCAAGTCAGGATTCATGTCATTTGTGCTGAGCACTAATTAAAGCCATTTCAGTTTTCTGCTGGTGTGATAGTCCATTTTAATAGATATGCTCTTTGCTTTTATTAACAGCAGTGGCAGTTTCTTCAAACGACTAATCCTATATTAATATTTCATTTAAATGAAAATATAGAAGTTTAAGAACATATTTTAATAACATATTTAAACTGCCTATTTTCCTAGATTAATCCACAATATTGTTACAATTAACGATTTTATTAATGCAGCAGTTAAATAAGTATCTACTTTTCTACTGTTAGTTTTTCCTTTTGTTTTACATGTTTGTATTCCCTTAAGTTTAATAAGTTTATCATGGCTCTTCTAGCACTCCAGTGGAAAAAAAAGAGTCATAACAGTAGTAGAAAAATGATTTATTATCTAATTCCTCAGTTAGGAAAACAGCATTGTAATAATACAGTAATGACATCTGGATCATTTAATAGTAGGTTTATTTGTATACAGGCCAAATCTTTCCATGTTAAATTCCAGGAGAACTTGGATTTAAACTGACATATGAAAAAGGATCCAATCAATCAATTTATGTGTAACATTATCAGAAAGAAATGCATTATTAGTGTCAGAGGATTCCAAAGTGGTAATTTTCTGGTTCCCAAAAGTAACTGAGCCATACCGAAGAACAATTAGCAATGTGCATTATCAGCCTTCCAATTCCCTCACAGACCATCCAAACCCAAACTGATCCTGACATCCAGTATGTTTACACATTTGTAAATAGTCATATAATTCTGTGGGCTAGAAAGAAATGTTTCCTTAGACGCAAATTGTTGGAGCCTGCAACAGTCTTAGAAAATGCTTGATACATGATTCACTTCAAGATGATTTTGTAGCCAGAAGTTTCTCTCTCTTGCTTAACATAGCACTGTAAGGGCAGAGAAGACGTCATTTCTTCTCCATAAATGTATCAGAGACTGAGTACTAGGGAAGGAGAAAAACTACTTCAGCTGAAGAACGAAGTTGACACAGGGAGCTGAAGACAGAAATTAAAATAAGTTTCTAGAGATCTGAAAGAGAGATTCCAGATAATATTACAAAAAAGAGAGAAAGAAGCCAAAATAAATCTAATTTGCATACAGATGGAAGCAGTAAGTTTCTGAAAAATATTAGATATTATAGTTGCCTTTGACAAAGGGAGACTCACCCAGACCTTTGCCCCTTTAGTGTGTGAAAAAAATATTTTGACACTGCAATCTATTTTATTAACAAAAACAGTACTAGGGCATCTGTCTGTGGTTGTCCGTACTTAATTGCCAGCACATTTCCTGGCGCTGTCTTAGCCGGTGTCAACCTGCACTTCCCCAAGCATTTGCTAAGTGCAGTTTGGAGGACAGCGATCGGTGCTTTGGGCATGGCCATCCTGCTTTGGAGGGCAGAGCCGTATGGAAGTGAGCAGTGCCATGCCCTTAGTCTGCCCGAAGAAACCCCCTGGCCACTGGCCACAGTGTTTCATTTAGTGATACAGACAGAGCCATCAAAAATTAAGCTATTTTGCTTTGTTAATCTTTTCTGCTAATCTTAAATTAATCTCTTTTTTGATGCCCTATTGCTTACGTGCCCAGTTATGTTAGATGTTAAATCACCCATTGACACATTTCATTTAAACACAAAATAAAACAAGGAGTCCTATTACTAGGGATATGGTAGGTATCTGCATTTAACAGCAAATCAGTGCATGAAAAGGAGTTTCATATTTTGCCTTGATTTACTATAAACTATTCCTTTTAAAATGTATCAAGTATATATATATACACCCATATACATATATCTGTATATATAAAAATCCGCAGCTGCACAGCTGTGGGTTTCAGGGGCGATGCCAAGCATGGTGGTCGGTTTGGCAGAGAGCAGTTGTAGCTGCAGCCAGGGTTGCCTGGGCAGTCCCCAGGCACTGTCCCCCAGCACCAAGTCGTGGTCACGGTTTGAGCCGGGCGCTGCTAGTCCCGCCATCCTCAACAGGGGAGAGCAGCACTTCCCGGCACGTTTGTCTTAGATCTTGGGCTTAGAATGCAGCGAATGGTCCCTTGGAGGTGCTAATCTTGTTGACTAGAGTGGGAGCTCCCAATCACTAACTCTGTAACACCTATAACTTTAGATGCCTAAATTACAGCAGATGAATCTCACTGTAAAAAGGTTTTATCATAGAATTTGGTGAGCTACAGGCAATAAAGATTCAGGAACTGAATTTGTTGTTTTCAAAAAACATGAAATTGTAAAGCATTTTTTTCCCTTCCTTGCCCCCCGCCCCCCTCCCAGCAAAATATATACTTTCTCTTAGGCGAAGTTTCAAAATGATGTTTAAATGAAATGTCAAAATCAGCGTGCCTCCACTTACATCTTGCTTCTTCCTTATTGACATTTTCGTGACGGAAAACAATTTTCTGTTAGAGGTTTGCCAGCAACTACAATGATCATTTGTGCAGAAGTTAATCCTGAAATGCTCCTTCACAGTCATAGAGTCCCTAAGTCTACCTAGTTATCCTTTTAGTGGATTCAGTCTGGCAAGTGCTGGGTACTTGCATCTTGATTTTGCAAAACACTTGCTTATCTTTGAAGCATGTGAGTAGTTACATTGACTTCAAAAGGAATTCTCCAGGGACACTTAACGTGTCTGAAGTTAAGCAATAGTCTTAAGTGTTTTGCTGGTTCATGAGGGGAATGGTAGGCATGTTGTTCAGGAAAGCCTCAAACCGGCACTTTGTTTCTGCATAACTGCATGCCAAAGGCACCCTTTGGTCTCTTCTTTCATACACAGCAATAAGTGAAACAAGCCCTGTTGGAGATTATTTGGGAACTACAGGTGCATTTTGTAAATATGCAGAAACAGGACGACGCTTTGAAGAAGATAACAGGTGGAGTTGGAACAGGGGAATAAGCAGATCACAGAACAGAAATGTGGCATTTTGCATGAATAATCTAGACACCAAAAACGTCTTTGCCCAAGGCACAGATATACTTTAGCCAGCCTTGCCTGAGAACAGTCTATTGATGACTTTGAAGAAAAATAGCCCTCTCAAATCCAGGACTAGCTTAAGTGATGAATTGCATGTATTCATCACGCAGCTTTCTTTGAAGCTCTATAGATTGTCTACTAGGGACTCAAAAGTAATTTAAAGAAGTTTACATATGGTTTGAGAACCACAGGCTAAGTATTATTGCTCTGGTCAATACCAGAACTGCTTGCACTGAATTATAGAACAAAAAAGGAACACTTTACTTCAGTTGTTAACATCAATGCAAATTAAGCTTGCTATTCATCTAGGTGTTGTTGTGGTTGCCTTCTACACTCTTGCGAGAAGCTATTAAGGGATAAGAATATATACAAGCTCAGTATAAGTGACTACTGGGCTACGAGGACAGAATTCATTTTGCAAGTCTTTTCTCTTTACCATCCTTAACTTAATGCAAATGTTTTGTCAATAAGAATCACACTGCTTTGAAAATATTGTTTACAACACACTTTTATAGACCATGTGTAAAATTCAGTGAGATGTCTAGTTAATGTACCACTTCTTTTAGTGTTTTAGAAGTCTGGTATACTCCTTTTCTTTCCGTTTCTTTTCTTTTTTTAAAAGTATTACAAAGATCTCAGCTGGATGTGCAAATATTCGTTCCAACGAGTACCACAATTCCATGACA
Organism: Nothocercus julius; assembly: GCA_013398735.1. Lineage (NCBI taxonomy): Eukaryota > Metazoa > Chordata > Aves > Tinamiformes > Tinamidae > Nothocercus > Nothocercus julius. The sequence continues at coordinate 6,372,823 of VZSV01000002.1, read as the reverse complement.
ATAAATTTTCTCTTTAGTCAAGAAGGGAAGCTCTGGATTAGTAATGCAATATATTTTTTATGCCAACAGTTGTCAGGAGCAAAAGAGAAGAGGAATTAGTAAAGATAAGATTTTTGTTGAGTTTTAAACCATGAGACATATTCTGTAGATAAAATAAATCCCATTCTGTAACCATCACATGGACATACTCAAAATAGTCCAAGTTCTCTTCTAGTTCTCAAATAGACTCTGTGTTTCGAAAAAAGCTTGTAGTTGCCCCACCATCTTTTACCTTAAAAGTAACTTAGTTCTCCACTGCTACATGCTATGCCGATGGAGAGAGGAGGCAAGGTCCCAGAAACAGCTGGAGCACGGGCTGGAGCTGCCTGGCTCAGAGAAGTGTCCCTGTCATGTGGTGCTAGAGCTAACCTTGAGCGAAGACTTCTCCAAGTGACACTTGTTTGGAGCAGACCTTCCAGGTGGTCTGCCCACGACACCGCAAACAGCTCTCTCGGTCTCATCACATTTCAGCACCTGCTCTCCTTGAATTCCCATTCTGACTGTTATGGTCTTGTGTAGCAGTGTGAGACTTTATGAAACTCCCCCCTCAATTAACAAAAAAGAAGGGTCAGGAAAACACTACAGAAAAAAAAACAGCAGCAGAGTCGACTCAGGCAAGCAGCAGTATAATGCCCTGGATTATTGCTCAGGCAGTGCTCAGTGTCCCCCGCACTGCATTTATTTGATGTGGTGACACCTGAAACATCATCTAATTTATTATCATTCAGAAGTTTTTGAGACTTAAATGGAAAAAGGAGAACTTTAAGTGTGTTAGCTATTTATATAAGATGAATAAGAATCTATTTCATCCAGTTCTGCTCAAATCAATACCACATTAGCTTGGTAGGCTAAGGTTTACATGTTGTGCAAAAAAATCAATACCTCTTTGTGTCATGTTCACAAACTTTTTGGCTCCTACATCTACACAAGTTGGTAAAGAGAATAGTACCATGATAGCAGGGACAATCTTTAGGAGACTGAAATGCAGAATCAGTAAACGTATCTTAAACATTATAAGCCAGTGAGTCATAGGGAATCTAAAAGCCTGTCTGCTTTAAACAAAGTTCCCTTCTGTTTGCCATTTCAAAGAGGCCTTCCCTGCAGCAAATGGGAGGAGGGAAGCTCAGGGCACCACAGCATGGTGGCCTCATCCTCACTAGACTCTTGCAGTGCAGGGCACGATCAGCGTCTCTAATGGTGAGAGGCCATCATGGGAAAGAGCAGGGTCAGAGCTGTTAGCACATCCGAGAAGCAGAGGAAAAAAAATACAACTGGGGCAACTGGAGCCTGAAGAGAGGCTGTTACCTTATATTTTTGAAAAGACAGTAACGCTAGCACTCCAGAATGACGGCTTCCGCACTTCAGATAACAGAACCATAAAGCTTTAATGATTTCCAGTGTTAGAAGGAATCCAGCTCATATCCTCTGTAGTGTGTCGTTCCAGCAGCGCCGCATTGAGCAACCCTGGTGAAAAAGGGTTCAACTGGCAGGTACCTTAAATGCCATGAGATTGCCAAGGCAACTGAAGACTAACTGTGGCCAGAACATGGATAGAAAAATATATGCTGCCAGCAAGAGCTATGTCATCTGAGCTGCCTCTTTCTGACAATGCTGGAGCCTTAGAGGAATATGTAGCTTATATAATAAAGTTATTCCAAGTTGGAACTGTTTTATTTGTTGGAAAAGGCCAATAAATGACTACAAATTTATGTTAGCTGGGGATTTTCTTTGAACTGTGAATAATCAGGATATATAAACATTTTATATTTTAACTGAAAGTTAAACTGGCTTCCTGGAGAAATTATGAGGTGTTAATTTAAGCCTGAAAAGCCAGTGGTGTAAGCATTAGAATGATGTCTTATGATTAGCATTATGATTGACTTTGCATGGGATTTAGTGTTATCTGTTCTTATTGTTTGTAAGCACAGATGTATCACTATTCAGCAGCCTAGGGACCTATCTGTAGGGAATGCTTAAGTGCTAGAAGGCCACATATGTTGGTTGTGAATTGAGTAGTTTAATTAAAGGAACAGATTATCTCAGTGCACAGGCAATCCAGAAAAACATAAAGGACTTGTTTATATTTTATTAACAGGCAGAGAGATCATGTATGTGTGTGTGTCCTGTGACAGAGATATACTTATGAAATTCTTGCTCTTTTTAAAGAATTAAGATTTTCCTCAAGAATTCTTTTACAATATCCTTGAATATTGAGCATATGGGAGAAAGATCCTTGAGAATGTGCTGAAAGCCTGAATGGGAGAGTATAAAGGGCTCATTGCGTCAATATGAATTCAAAAACATTTTTTCTAAATTTACTTCGAAACTAACAGATTATTTGCAGTATTGGCCATAAATCCTGAAAGGGGCTGTTCAAACCCTTATTCCCAAAGTTAATGGTGTTCAGCATCTTGTAAGCCTGTGGGTAAATTGGACCATTCAATGTCCTTATCATAACTAGGTGCTTCAACCACATTTTGGAAAACACTTCTGCTGCTTTATACATGTAATTTTGTGCATCATTGCTCACTCTGTGCACTTTAAAAGACACATTTTTAAAATCTAGTTCTTTACCTCTTTGGAGATGTGTGGAGTGCTACCTCTAACATAGAAGTGAGTCTTCCATGGTAGGATAAGCAAATTATTGTTCATTGCTAAGTTATTGGTGAGACTGTGATTTTGAACTGTTGTAGAGGCTTGCTATTTCCTGCTGAGGGAATCTCTTTAGGAGGCTATTGTAATGGCAGCTATTGTTGGAGGAGAAGAGGTGGTTAACTGTTATATTTGTCTCTTTTCAGTTGGCCCGCACATAGGACGTTATTGTGGGCAGAACAACCCAGGCCGCGTTCGCTCATCAACAGGGATTCTTTCAATGGTATTTTACACCGACAGTGCAATAGCAAAAGAGGGATTCTCAGCAAACTACAGTGTGTCACAGAGCAGCGTATCAGAAGGTCAGTATTTATCCACCCTGTAGAGCTCCTTGGAAAATATTCTCTGTTATGTCTTCTTTCACACCAGGTAGCACATGAAACTTTAAAGAAACCTTAAATAAATAAGATGATGGGGAGGGCTGTTTTTGTTTTTCTTTTTCTTTCCAAAGAAGAGTTACCCTTTAAAAATCAATGCAAGAAGCAGATTTCTCCTCAGAGTTCTATTTCTCTATATTAACGGGAAGTTGGAAGAATTAATGTAAAAAACTGTACTGACCAAGGAAACCAGGAATGCAGAGCAACCGAGCAATTGCATTAAAAAAATGAAATATGGACAATGAATGCACTATCCAAGCTTTCTTTTATTACATGGGATAAGCTTTGATGATCGATTTTTTTTTGAGTAGAAAGAATGCATTTAATATACAGGGTCTTGTTAAACCATTTCATAAGCCATTTAAGCTCTGTTCTCTGTCTCTGATTTTTCTCCCAGTTGCCTCATTTTCATGCTTATCCTTTGGACAGAGAACGAAACCAAGTGAGGGAGGAGCAGGAGGAAAATGGGCAACGTTATGCCATGCCCTTGCCAATTTCCTTGCTTTGCTTGATGATGAAATACTTGGACCTTGAATCAAACTCTGCTTTTTGTGACTTACTGTCTGGATTGAGACTTGCCCAGATTTAATATACTTGTTTAGTCAAAGAAGACTAACCATAGAAAAATCGGTTTGATTTTCTTGAAATTGAAGGGAGAATTGAAATTCTTCCTTCTTCTTCCCCACCTCCTCTCTCCACTCACCTCTCCAACACGTCCTTGTAAACACATAGCACAGAGGAGGCAACGGGACTTACCCAGCCGCTAGAGATGAGCTACCTCAGGCAGTACCTCTGCCTAGTTTGGCTTCTCCTTAGGTGATGCTGCTTCTGCCCCTTCGTTAGGTAGCAGAGGCAATGGGGGTCCCCATGGCCACCTGCTCCATAGTCATCCTCCTGCTGTGCTGTGGAAGCAGCATGCTGGAAACAGTATTACAGTATCTGCTACGCCTTCAATAGGTGACTGAAGAACAAGAGAGGCTTGTGCATGCGCACACTAATTCCCTCAGCAATGAAACCTGTTTTAACTGATAACAAGAAACATTTTCTATGGGTATTTTCTTAAACAGAGGAATGATTCTTCTACCTTGATTTCAACTACCTTTGGTCTTTGTGTTGTTAGCAGAGGGAAAGTCACCTCCACAGGATAACTCAACCTGCCTCTGATACCTGAAAGGCCTTAGGAGGTACCTGTCTCTCTCACCAGGCTATAGGGGAGAGGCCCACATTTCTAGTTCAGATGGACACCTAATTTTAGACATTACGACTCCCACCTATCATGCCTTGAGTCCTTCACAGTGACTTATGGCTATCCTTCTGATTCAAAGTAGAAATTTATTTACTTTGACTGTTACCTTACAGTAGGTAGAGTAGGGTCTTACACCAGATAATTCACATGTGGGGCACCCTCACTACAACTCCTATGAGGCACCCACATATCATTTCCATATAGACATTCTTGGTTTCCCTTTAAGAGTTTTCAAGAATATTATTTCAGAATATTTTATTTCTCCATGAAAAATCAGAACTTCAATTATTAAAAGCTCATTGGCCAACCCATATTAGTCTTTTATTTCATTACCTTAAACTCCCAGTGGTAATATATACTAACATATACTGGACTGTGAAGTGCCCAGACTGAAATGTAGACACATGTCCTTTTCTTCTGCCCCTGCAATGAGGACGGTAAACCTGTCAGAGGGTTGTGTGAGCAGCTGGGTATGAGGATCTGCCTACAATTACTCGCACTTGTTGCTTCAGAAGGGGCTGGAGCTTTAATTTTTGTAGACGTGAGAGAAGAATTTAATCTCCATGCCCTACCAGCCTTTGAACTCAGTATATTGACTATATTGTCAATTGATTCTGAATTATCTAGGTAATTTTTGTGTCAACAGAAAGAGATTGGACAGGGATGATCAAGTCATTTAAAATACAGCATGTTACAGAAGAGACAGTAATTCCCTTAGGTCAATATTCATCTGGCTTGGATTCTTTTGTTTGTTTGTTTGTTTGTTTATTTCCTTCCGGTGTCCAAGATCCAAAGAGAATAGCTGGATCCTTAATAATATTTTTAAAATATTTTATACTTTATTGCACTACAGTAAATAACTTTAAAATAAAAAATATATATTTTGTTGAGTCCTCTAATTTGTCTTTCCTACTTTTGTGCAGAATTGTAGGTTGAACATACACTGTTTTATATTAGGAATGCACAAAAATGGCTGTGCTACCCTAGAAAAGAGAATTCCATTGTCCTATATTGAAATGGCTACAATGCTGGGCTAAAAATATTTGTATAAGATTATTACTGCAGGAATTGCCATGGCAACTCAAATGACAGTATTAAGAATGACACCATAAGTCCAATGCTGCCTTACTTAGAGTTGCTAAAGAATTCAAAGTCACATAAAAATAACTTCCTTAGATATTCATATTCAAAGCAGGAAAACGTTCTCATTATTCAAAGTCTAAATCAGAAATCAGAAGGCTGACCATGGTAATGATGGTAATTTATTTTTCTTCAGATTTCCAGTGCATGGAACCACTAGGTATGGAGTCAGGAGAAATTCACTCTGACCAAATCACTGTCTCCTCCCAGTACAGCACTATCTGGTCTTCAGAAAGGTCCCGACTAAATTACCCTGAAAATGGATGGACCCCAGGGGAAGATTCTAACAGAGAATGGATACAGGTAAAAAGATAATGTTTTAAAGGTATTATTAATAATACCTGTGGAGTTCATTGAATGTGGAGAATGCAAAAGAAAGAACAAAATACAGCAAAGGACTTCTACATATTCTAAGAATCAGTGCTAGTGAATAGCTCACATTCCCTATTAGACACACACACACAGGCTGACTCCCAGAGGCATAAAAAAAGAAAAGGTCAGGAAGATTAATTCTTCTGCTTCCCACTTCTATTGTTTTTTCAGTCTTCTGGGCACAAATAAGAGATTTTGGTTTAGCGGAAAAGTCAATATTAGCTTAACATGCACTTAAAGTGGAATGTCCCAGTAAACTGAGTATGTGCTGTGTCTCCAGCTGATTATAGTTAAGAATTAATATGTGGCATGGTGTTTTAATGCACTCAGATTTCACCTTAGAAGACCTAAGTACCTTCTAGAATATGTTACACATGAAATGAGTTTACAGGTCTCTGTGTAGTGGCTCTTCCTCCATACTATTAAACATAACATTCTCCATTAGCACTGGCCATCTTGGCTTTGTTCTGTTAATGTAGCAGAAATCCTGCAAACACTTGTGCCTGTGAAGAGTCTCCATGAGTTCAATCAGTCTGCTTGGGCTTGGTGTTTGCTATTTGTTAGAGGCCTGTAGGTTTGCAGTATGTGATTCCTGAACAGATTGAAATTATTCATATGAATTACTGTTTACAAATAACTATTTATCCTAATAGGATAATTAATTAATTTCATTAGGTGAAAAAAACAGAGATTTATCTTAACTACATAGGTTGAGTCACATTACTTTATTGTGATCAAAATTCTATTTGTATTGGCAAAAACTGGGAGAATGTCTTGAGCCCATTAGATAAATAATCTTAATATTGAAAACTCATTTATATATTTTAAACATTCCTTTTGCTTCTGTTGCTTTCTATAGGAAATTACTAACTGACATATAAAAACAATGCATCATTAGCCATCAATAAGAATGGTCACATTGGTGTTTCCTGTGAGGTTTGCTGTCTGCAAGAAAGCTTAAAAACATGTTGAGCAGTAGTTAGCGAAGGGAAGAAAGGGGGCGGAGGGGAAATCTTTCATTTCTGATCCTTTGCACACAATGGGACTCTCAGGTGTCCTGCTTTGGGGCCTCTACACATCCTGAGCTCTTGGCAACTTGATAATCATGGTTGAAGGACCTAATCAGGCTCCAGAGTGGCAAAAAAATCTGTTGATCCTTTTCCTTTACTTAGGAATAAATGTTAAAGTCTCCCCAGCCTTATCTAAGTGCTAGGCTTGTTATTAATCATTGCTGTTTGAAATCCACGGAATGCATGTGGAAAAAGGGTGGAATGCATCAGAATTGAATTCCATGTGTTTCATCTGGTCATATGGCTGCCGCTTTTTCTTTATTTCCTTCTTTTCTGCTGTCACTTATGCATTTATTACTAGATAATCAAAACAAGAGAGCCAGTCAAATCTCATTTGTGTGCTCAATGTGCTTATTAACTTTATTAAGTTACAATAAATACATACATACCTAGGGCTTAGTCCTTTCACTTAGAACTAGATCTTTCTGAGAAAATATTTCAAATCACTTTTTTAACCATTAGCCTTTTTAATGATAAACATAACAGAATTCAAGCAACTCTGGTGTTTATGCTTAGAACAGCTGTAAGTACCTCAAACCTCCTCATAATTTCTTAGCCTCCTCTGAAGATACCTCTGGCTGCCACATCAGCTGTGAAACTGGTGGAGTCCTTCATAATCTGTGCTGTTCACGCCACATCTCCAGCCCATTTCCTCTAACCCCAGCTTTGCAAGATACTACATGAACTGTTTCCCTCCCTTTCCTTAGGGTCGTGGAGCCCTAAAGCATCTCGTCTGTGGCCTAAAGCCAAAGCTGAGGGAACAGCATGTTCTAGAGCCAGTCCAGGCTGTAGCAGCCTTCACTGCAGAGCTGGGTCTTTTTTTCAAGACTGACCTACAAAATCCTGTGTGAAGACTGAAGAAATCTGCATATTTTACACTAACATGGATGTTGCAGCACTAGAGCTATTAATTGTCCTCATCACTCATCCTATATGACAGAAATGCCCAAACTGGCATGTTGTTTTAGGGCTGAGGTATACCAACACCCAACTTGTACAAGGGACAACGCTTGAACTCGTCTTTGGTTCCATCTGTGTCTGGAGAATACTATTTTTTCTAAATATTTACTATAGTTCAATTCAATGCTCATTTAAGCCTCCAAAAATGTTCTAGCTGCTTTTATATTGAAGTCAACTGACAGACATGAGATAGGTGCTAAGCACTTCAGACCATCAGGGACCTCAGTAACAGGGTCCTTGCACATAAGAACCAATATCTATAAAAGCTTGACAGAACTGGCAGGGATCACATCTTGCAAGTTTATATCTGGATAAAATATTGAAATCCTATGTTTTCTCTGTATAAATATCCCCAGGAACAGATGCTCATCTCCATAAGGGCTTACAGACAAACAGCTAAGGACATGCACCTAATAAAATACTTTGAAATTACCAGTTGAAAAAGCTCATAATATTTTATAAAAGGAGGAAAACCCTGGTATATGAAGGACAGAGGTCACTTTGTTTTGTTTTGTTCAGTGTGCTACTGTAAACTCATCATTTATGTGATGTATTTGTTTTTAGGCAGTTCAACATAAATAGATTTTAGTTGCACAGTATTCTAGAAAATACTCAACTGCAGAAAGAAACAGGCTGACAGATACAGCTATGCCAAACATGGAACTTTTAAATTGGAACTGCTTTCCTTCCTGAATGAGCCATTGTCTGAGAGACAGAGATTTTGCTTATGTCAGTATTTATTAATCTTTCCATAATTGTACATTCCCCATACCTGCACACACACTGCAGCTGGTTAAGTTGTGATCTGCCCTCAAATATTGCCTATACATATGCAGTTTGGTCATATATACAGGATACATATGGTCACGCATGGGCAAGGCGGCTTGAAAATTCATGGCCAAATGCTAGTTTTCTTAGTGTGTCATTTTTTTTGTGTAGGGGAAATATTACAGTTCTCCTTTCCCTTCCTTTTAGCCCTCCCTTCAAGGTTAATGTTTTTGCTAAGACAAAAGAAACAGAAAACCTTAGTTAAGTATCAGCAAAGGGAGATTGGTATCTACAGGGGACGTCTAGAGGGCATGCGATATGATTGTCTTGTTTGAGGTGTTGACGTCTTTTGGTCTTTTGGACCACTTCACTGAAAAGAATTAGGAAAATAGTGGTTGCTTGTTGTTGGTAATGGATGTGCATGAATTCCATCCACGGATGTGAAATCCTTTCTTCAGTGGAAAAACTAAATTGCTCCTTTGGTTGGCAAGATGTTAACTCCTAAACTCATCTGAATGCCACCCACTTACCGGCCGCTGCTAAATGAAAGCTGTCTGTCCTTTTCTTTCCTTGTTTGTTTTGAAATAAATGTCAAAGCTTAGATTCAAAATATCAATAGTGCAATCTCACAATAAGTCTGCCTAATACTTTCTCTTTTTGTTTGTGTGTGTGTGTGTTTTTACCCTCAAACACACTTTTTTTAAATTGCTCAGTGAGCTTCAGGTGTGGAGTGACTCCATAATAGGAAACAGAGTCACTCCAGATTCAATTTCTTCTTTAAAAACACATTAATAAAGTGTGTGTGTTTTCTAATATGAATGAAGTAAAAGCAAAAGGAATGCAAGGCAAGGGTTGCCAGAAATAAGCATGAAGTTAGTTTATTGTCTTATGGGATGTTATAGACCCCCCAACCTTAAGCTAAACCTACTTGTTCATTACCCTTATGCTTCACACACTCAGCTGCCCTTCAGTGTGAAAGAGCATAATTTAAAATAAAAAATAAAAACAGCCCTTTAATTTAATCAAGAGCAGGGAACTGCCATTGAAATATAAGTCATTGTCCCTCATTAACGTATCCTTTCACAGGAAAAATAGTATAGCGTTTCCAGTTCTGTAATCTGAACAACAAACATGTTAATAGGTATCAATTACCAGTCCGTTTCAGGACTCAGAACCAGCAAGTCGGCCAGTGCGAGGCCCTCACATCTGGTTTTAGTGAAACTGTTCCTGTCTGTGGTATTTAAAATTTAAAGAACTCCTGTTATTGTGCAATTGGGAATCCTAGGGGAGTACAATGTTAATGAAATCCATAACGTGCGGGGATTTTATGATTGCATTTTCAAGGCATGCCTTCAGAAGGGACGACAGATTTCTGCCATGGCAGCAGTAATTGTGTTTTTACAGAGTAGATTTAATGTTCACATTTAAGAACAGCAGTTATGTTTACGCTCATGTGCAAAGTAACACGTGAAATCCTTATATAGAGGGAACCGCTTGTGTTTGGTTTCGAAGCTGTCGCGCCTGAGCCGTGGCCGGTTCCACGCAGCGGGCCCGGGGCACGGGGGGCACCGAGAGCCCCCCGGGCAGCTCTGCCGGGGCCGCGTAGACACGTGGCCGGCTCTGGCCCGTTGCCAGATGGGTGCGTGCAGCCCGACACACTGGGGACGAGCACGCGTGTGGTTTTGGAGGGAGACTGGCTGCCTGCTGGCGGGGTCCGCGCTGTCGTCAATCCTCGCAGCGGCGCGGGCCGCGGGCCCGCAGCGAGCAGCCCCTTCTGCGCGCTTGTCCCGCGGAACCGGCCTGCCTTCTACCAAAATGTTCCTCCTGATGCGTATAACACAAATCTCTACCCTCCCGCCAAGCTAGATGATAGTTTCTGGGTGGTGCAATTTTTCTCTCCTCGTGTGACGCCGAGTGAGGCCTCCAGCTTGGCTTGCTCCTAGCCAGCCGTCTTCGGGTCACATCATGGCTGTGGCTGGGCAGAAGGGCGAGTGTAGCCTGCAGGACCCTGGAGCTGGTGAAAACTTTGCAGTCAGGGCATAAAAAGCCCCGAGCTGGTATAAAAACACTCAGCCTGTTCCGATTCACTTCAGGTTCATGGCGGTTGACGTTGCACAGATAGACGTAATGCTCCGGAACGGGTGTTATCTGTCATTCTGCAGCAGAGCTGAGGCCACATAGCTCAGATGAGCCCCATACTGTGCCCTCTGCCTCATTGGACAGCAATGGCTAATTTGCAGCGTGGGGTTTTTCAGCAGGCGCAGATGTAGCCCCAGTGGCCGGACACTGGCCTGGGGCAGCGGCTTTCCAGAGAGAGCAGGTCTAGCCCAGCCCTGCCAGCCTCTCTGGTGGCCCTTCTAGACCATTTTCTGCACCCATTGCTTTGGCACCAATAACTCTTTCATAGCCACTTCTAGACCTGTCTTGGCTCGGATTGTCAGCTCATCTGGTACAAAGTTATCCCTCTGCCCCTCACAGCACCGGGGAGGAAGGCCAGGGAGAGGGGAGAATGGGCCCAGGAGATCCCGCTCGCCTCCACTGATTGAAATATCAGTTGTTTACTTAACACTAACTCTCCCATGCAAGGAAAGCACACTCCCCTGGATTTAAGACACTTCTGTGTGCACAGACACCACTTCATCAGCAGGAGAGGGACTTCCAAAATGGAATTTGCCTCCTGCGTTTGTCTTGGTTCGCTTACACTGGTGGTAACCTGCATTCTCTGTTACTTGGTCCTGGGGAAGTGGAGCCAGAACATGCATCGCTGGTGCAAACTGCTATATAGATTAATACAGATTTATTCCTGTAGAGGATTTGAAAATAATTGCAGTTCATCATCTGGTGTCTCAACCTTTTATCTGTGTCGTAGCTTATTTCCTTATCAGGTATTCGCTTTAAAATATAGTTGGTATTTATATAGGCTGCTGCACAGCACATTTATTTCATTAGCAGGTTTATTCTTACATCAAGCAGTTGCTTAGGCAGACTTTACTGAGCAAGCTTATCTAAATGTTTCACATGAAAGCTCAAGGATCTGCAAGTCAACAAAACCTGTTATTTTTATTATTATTTCTGTTTCTTTTGGAGTTTGATATTGCAGTGAAGTGCATCATATTACTGCATATAATAATGCAAAACCTCAACCTTCAAATTCTCCTAGCCTTTAAAGGACTACCTGAGAGCTGAAGTTCACAAGCTTTAAGGCGAGGCTTACCCATCATTAGGCAGTACACGGACTTGAAAGCACAAAAGCTGTCACTTCTTCCTCTTCTCTGCCATTTTAGAATATATGCTATCATGTTTTTGCTTCATGTCATTTTACAGTTCATAGCTGCACTCCAGAAATTATAAAAAGCAGAGTTAGCTTTGTGTGGAGAAGTGTTACAGTTATCTTATGGTCTTAACATACATTTGCACATGGGTAAAGAATGACAAAAGAATATTCCTTTCTGGAAATCACAGCCGCTGCAGACTGTGACACAGTGCAGAACTGGGGTTAATTGACCCAGCAGGATACATTCGTACCTTTATTTGTTGTGACGTGGGAATAAATGGTACCATTTCACAAAGGCAAGTACTAAAATCAGGCAGGAGGGAGAGGAAGATATAAAAGGACTCTACAAAGTATGAAGTTTTTGATTATTCAAAGTGCTTTAAGAGCTATTTTAGTACCAGAAATTTCCCAGCAATAGATTTATCACTCTGGGAAGGCTGAAGGGATGCTTGGAGAATTGTGCAAAACTGCTGGCAACCTTATTGCTCCAGAAGTGCAGGTGCAAAACACGGCAGCGAAGCAAATCCCTTCTGCGTTTCTCTGACATGTTTCAGCATCAGCCTGGATGCGGAGGGGAGCCCTGCGTGGCTCCGAGCAATCCCAACCGTGACATATGGAGGCGCAGCGGAAGCAGGGCCCGTCGGAGCCTCCACTGCCGGCCTCATCAGTACAACCCGTGCAGCTCTTCCAGGGGATGCATTAGGCAGAGATCTGCGTAGATGGTTCATAAGGCTGTAATTACCTCTGCAGCGGCGGCCCCGGCCAGCCCCGCGGCCCCGCCACGGCTGCAAGACAGATGGCCCGTTAGAGCTGAGATAGCGAATTAAAAATGTGCCCAGGAAAAGCACCGATTCAGCAGCTACTAACGTGATTTTGTGCATTTATTTTACCTGCACCACATACTTAGTTCCAGAGGGAAAAAAATAAAAGTTTTTAATATGCTTTTAAATTAAACACCACCTTTTTTTTTTTTTTTCTAATTTCAACAAGTTTTTTTGCTGCCTTCTTTCACAGAAACTAAAGCCACTTAAAAGCAGCTAATTAGGACAACATTTTTCACTCCCATTGCAGTGAAATATTTCCTGGAGTACTAAATGATTTTTATTTCTCCCTTTTCCCGCTCACTGGATCTGCACATTTTGGCTCATTCAAAACATTTTTTATTGTCTGCCGTTTTTAACTGCCATTGAACCAAAGGAGTCAGTCGTTTGTGCAGTTGTGCTCTGGAGGGCCATGGTCCTGAGGGTGCTTTGCAGAACCCGTGGGGGCTCAGGCAGCCTTGCCCATCGAGCTACCACCAGGTGCACACACAGATCTTCTGCAGCCGCCACGGCTTTCTGCAGATGTGGGGGAGAGTATCTCAAAAAGAGTTTTTTTTCTGAGTCCAGCAGAAATAAATTAATCTACAGGACTAGGCAGGTGGCAAAATGCAGGCAAGAGAGAGCTCAAGGCCAGGCGCTGAACAACGAAGGGCAGGGGCTGCAAGCACAGTTTGGGGCAAGAACGCGCAGCTGAGGAATGTCAAAATAAGCGTAGTTGTTGCTGAGCTAAAGGTCCTAGTTCTCTTGGGGCCGATCATGTGTTGAGCACGATAGGTGTATTGACGAGTGCTGTGCAGAGACAGATGTGCTTTTTTACTTGTTCTTTCCACAGCAGTACGGTGGTATCAAGCTGAAGAGCCCTACGGGTCCCTTCCCATCCCTGCATCCATGATTCAGTTTTTCTGTTGCTGAGCTATTATTTACCTCCCCTGTTCTTGTGTTATCCTCTTTTCTGTCCCGGATAATTCTACTGTGCCCATTAGGCAACATTTTCACAGCAGTAGCAAAACAGGTAAAATGGAAGGATAAATGAGATTTCCTCCAAGACGCAAATACCTGCCCTTCAGGAAGCAATTTGTCTTCCTCCCACAAAAAAAAAAAAAAAAAAAAGAAAAGAGGGCCGTAATTCCAGTTTTGCCTCCCTCTAATGCTTTTATTCAAGATTTTAAAAAGTATCTTCAAAAAGACATCAGTGTAAACCTTATAGCTATCTGATAAACAAAGCTTACTACCAGAGAAAACACAGTTGACCAAACATTAAACTGAGGTTTGGTTCATCTGTTTTCAGGAACAACTGGCTTCTCATCAGAGAAGGACTGTTTACACATAACTTCCAACAACCAGCTGCACCTATGGAGTCTGGTCTTTCTCTCCCCTGCAGCCTCCTGTGCTGAACATTTTGGGCCACGTTCGTTTCTGGTGTTGATCCTCTGAAGCTGCTGGAAGGACTGATTTGTCCTATCACGTATAAGACCAGGGCATATTTTAACTAGTCATACGCAGGTCGTAGCTTATTGGAATACTTCCTAAAGTGACTTTCAGCCTTAACACAGACAAGAACAAGCTCTTCCATTGTGAATTCTATTAAAATCAAACTATGAGCTGAAGGGTTGACATAGCATAGAATAATTTTTAAATGCCCTTTTTGGGCTTAAAGATTAACTATCCATAGTAGTGTTACTCCCTTTCATGATACGCTTAACTAAGAATATACATCCTGTGTTTATTTTAAATTGCAGCGGCACTTAAAAATCAATAGCTTTGCCCTTTGCATAGCTGGAGATAGTGCGAGTTCAGAGGTAGACAGCACAGGGGGGTGCAAACCAGGCACCCCTCTTTGGCCAAGAAACCCTGAAAAGGAGATCGCAGAGGTTGAGCTGCTCTCCCAGGTTCTCTGCAACCATGGACAGGGAAATCTTGGGAGCCGCTAGCCGGACCCCTCGCCTTCCCTGCCCTCTCCCCTGCTCTCATCTGGGACCAAGAGAAGTTCTTCCAAAGCTCACCCAGAGGTCCTCGATGTGTACATGACCAGGGTCACACTAAAGAAGTGAAGCGATGCTCGCATGTATATCCTTTGTCTTTCATTTTTCTCCACGTGTTTACAGGGTGCTCACCACACCATCTAAATACAGCTACCTGACAGCTGCCCTGTAGCTTTTTCTACAAGGGAGCAAAAACTCATATTTTTAAAACGAGGGTGACTTGTTTAGTGACCCAGTAGTAAATTAAAATCATCATACACAATGTGTATGAAATAGAAAATCGAATTTTGGTGCAACAAAACTGACAGTTCCATTTAACAGAGAATAAATGAATGCAGACTCCTGTGGATGAATGACTGATTTAAAGAGACTGTGCCGATTTTCCAAGATGAGAGAGTTGATCACAAGAAAATACATGTATTTCTACATGACACAGGTTATACACCTATTCGAATTGCCGGTGAAATCAGGCTTAAGAGAGATTAAATCCGTCAGTGGCAGTCTTTCCCATTTTGTTGCTGTTTCTGATAGAAAATAGCAAATTCCAGTGATTTCAGTGGAGTTCTGTGGGGATGAAGTAATGGCACAGTCAGGTTTACACCATCAAGGCCTGAGCCAGCAGAGCTTTAATTCAGCATGGTATATCATACTGTTACTTACCAGCTTCCCACTGAATTAGCATGGGTGTGTGGAGAAAGGAAGAAGCAGAGGTTATTTCTGTGAGTTTATGCATGGATAATATTGTACTTGTATTCAAATGCCAAAATGTATTACCGGTCAAGCTCCATTGCCTGTGCCCTCTGATTTCAATAAGACAGCAGCTGGCAAAACCATGCGAGGGAAGAGCTTTATAGGCAAAATTCAGTGTTTTCTGTGCAAAGCCCAGCTATTCACATGTGAAGCAGTTTGACAGAGAAGCTTTGGGCTCCTTGCTTTCCATTTGTGAATGTTAGTTGCTCAGTACACTGTGAGGAAAAAAAGTCCTGCAATTATCCCCTTCTCTCAGAAAAGAGTGATTCTGCAAGTATTGCTATAGAGTTTCCCTTTTCTATAGATTCTAACACAGATTGGGGAAGGTTACATTCAAACTGCACTAAATAGTTGTCTTCGTTCCAGATCGGAGGATTAAGCTCAGGTTTGAAATTAAATGTAAATTAAAATAAGTATTCAGAAAATGTTAATTAAAAGTATTACGTTCCTGACTCATTTATTGCTCAGCAAGGGTTCCTAAGTATCTTAGCTGGAGAAAGGGGCCATTCACATCCCTCCTTTTTTTTGACCAAGTCATTGTAAATGTCTTAGGTTATCCATTTGCAAGTTAATGTAGTGCTGAAGCAAAGGTTTTCATTTTAAAGAAGTAATATTTCACAGCAAGATATGCTCCTGCAAGATGTAAAACAATCTTTTTCCAAAGCATTGGGAGTTAATCAGCCTTTCTCTTCATTGCTACGGAGAGGTTTCAAATGGCATAAGATGCTGATTACTTAGATCCTGGAGTCTATAGAAATCCCAATACTATTACATTTTCCTCTCTTTGTTATCAGAGTTTATTGTGCCTTGGTGTTCAGGTTTTAAGTAGTTTCCAAGTAAAAAAACAAATTGGGAAGAAGGTATTTGCTGAGTCTTCTGAATAGCAGTTATGTTACATCAGAGCACTGTAAGCAGGCTTAAGGTGGAGCTTGAAAATGAATAGCTGCACGATCAGTCCCTGTCACTGAGTGTGCAGTGGACTCTTTTCATAAAATACAGCTAGCCCAATTCAGGAAAGCATTGCATTGCCCTTGCTTTTAAACCAAACTCCTTCAAAGGTCCGTGTTAAAAATATCACACAGAGCTCCTGTCTACCATTGGTGATGCTTCTCCCAGCCCACTCACTGCCTTTCTCTTTCACATTTGATCTTTATAGTTTCCATACCGGAGCGATTTGGTTTGCTGAATTCTGGAAATGCCTCAAGTTGAAATGCTAGTGTATTAACCTGCTGTACTGAGTCTCTTTTGTTTCTCTTTACCAGAGTGCTGCTTGCCAATTTTTACAACTACAGCAGATTTTACTATTCAAACAGAACCAGATGGAACACCAGTTCAAAGAACATGTCAGAATTAAATATTTCTTTTTTAATTAGTTGCTTCTGATTTATGCAAAAAAAAATTAACATAAGAGTGGGAGAATGTGCCATGAATCCAGATGCAACACAGCCCACACAAGCATTATCTTTTCTCTGTCAGAGACACAGAGGCCTTTTCTGTCGTTTTTTCTTGTCTTTTCTTTTTTCTTGTTTTGTTTTTGGATTTCATTTTTCTTACACTTCATGCATTTTTGCTTTCTCCAAACAGCACCATAAGGTTGGCTGAGGTTCTTTTATGTCTGTCAGTCGTACTTTTTCATCATTTTCTTACATTTTGTCTTCTAGAAACTGGCTGACCTGCCTCTAAAAAAATTTGCTGTTCTCAATACTGCAATCGCAGCATCAGTATCTCAATGTGATAGCCTGCTTTGAATCAATCCCGTGCTTTCAGATGGGGAAAGCTTTACATTTACATTTTTTGTTCTAATTAAAAAAAAATGAATTTAGGCAGAAGGCAAAGACTGCAAGAAATATTTCAACTGCTAAAGAAAGTTCAATTCCCTTTCTGCTGCCAAGTGTTCCTATTTCTTTGGCATGAATGTCTGTTTTATTCCTTCTCTTTCATACTTTTCCCATTTTTGCCAATTCACATAAATATCAGTTCAGGAAAGCATACCAATTTAGAACAGTTTCTAAGCACAGACTAGAAGCTGAGCATGTGATTAGATGTTTTCTCTTCTGGGACCTTCAGGATGCTCCTGTCAAGGTCAATGAGAAAGACTTCAGTGACTCAGGAGAGATCCTACTAACAGCAATATTTTCTCCTCATTTTCTGTATGGAGATGCCACTAATATCACTGTGAATTTTGCCTGGAAATCTGAAATGGTTTACAGCTTTAACTTTTCACTTAAATCCCAGATAAATATTTACATCATGTCATTAATCATGGCACTGAGCACACATTTCAAGCACAAGGACTATTGGAAGCAATTTTCCTCCAAACTAGTGAAGCTTCTTTCAGAATTTCTGCTAAAACCTGTGCCACTTTTATTTAGCTTTGCAATGTTTTTTACTTAAAGGTCAATGCTTAAAGGAGCTAAGTGATAGTTGTACATAAATTATGGAATAATGTGACTGGTCAAATCAACAGCAACACCTAATAAGAAATATAGTCTATACTAATGAAAAAGATCAACTCCTGCTTAATTAAAATATTTGATAGAAGAACAGTGAAGCAACACAACAGTTAATCTGGCTCAGAGCAATGTATGCTACCTAGGGAAATGACACAGTCCTCCAAAAATATTTACTTTGGTATGTTGTGTCAAGTGATGGATTATACAGCTTTTCAAGCCACAAGAGATGCCCACAACAAAAAGCTTCCTGTTGTTAATCAAACTTCAGTGCTTTGTCCTTTATTTTCTCAGGCTGTTGAGCAGACCTACGGTAGGAGTGTTAAAAGCTGGTAAAACTGCTCCTTTGCTACAGCCGCCTCAGTGACTCTATTTTATTCTGGAAGGCAGATTTTCATTCCAAAAATAAGGTCTTCCATAGTATGACATGGTTATGTATGACTACAGGAAGCAGCAATATTCATTCCACATCTCACATGCTGTGTTGTTTTTTAACCGTCAGTTAGCTAAGATTTGCTACGTGATATACTGTGCAGAGCTAAATGTCATTCTTTGTGTTTCCCCTTTGCTGGTTTTGAGTAAAATGTGCATGCCACCCATTGTATAGCTATGCCTTAAAAATGTGTCCCCTCACACACACACGTTTTTAGGAGAGAGCAATAAAAAATGTTTTTCCTGCATGTAGTATTGAAGAATAAACAGTGAGGAAGTAATTCACTGGTAGGATCAGCTAGCATCTTACAATACAGTGCCACAGGAAATAAATTGATTTTAGAAGGGGGAACCGCTGTTTCTTTTTTTATATGAATGTTTCTCTCCTGGAAAAACGTATGCATTTGAGATGTTCCTCTTTTCTTGTGTGCTAGGACCCATTCCTACAGGCAGGTTTGCTCCCAGTGTTGTAGTTACCAGTAAGGGCAGTCACATTGCAACCCAGGCAATTGTCAAGGGCTGTGTGTGTTGGGTAGGGTCATAAGGCATCATTTGCTAGAGAAAATACTCTTTTTAGTCTAAATGAATATAAGTAACATTAACAAAAAAAAAAAAAAAAAAGCACAGTGAGCCTACAACAGTTAGTTAAAATAAAGTCCTTGTCACGGAAGTGAAATGTCATGATTTCGGGTTTGGAGACAGCTGCCTATTTCGGATCACTGCCATACAGCATGCAATAAGTTACAAAATCTTTTGCATCCTGTAAAATAAATACCAGATGTTTGTTTATCATACGTGCGGAAAGTTAAATGTCAAATAATTGTAGGGAAATGCATTTGATGTTCATTTTCAAAAGTACAGTATTTCATCGTTACATCTCTCCGCAGGTCATTTTAACATGAAACAGGGGTTCTTAAAATAAAAAGAACAACGAGTCCAAAACAAAAAGCTGGCTGTCAAGGGTTCATGCTGTTATCTCAGCTGGAGAAGATGGGATCTGAGAAAAGTGGGCTACCTCTGTTCGTGTTAACTCTTGGAGACCTTTGTGCCGAGGACATGCTAACTTGTCTGGAGCTGAACTCTATAAGCAGAAGCTCCAAAAAGCATAAGAAATCCTACCTGATTAGTGACACACAGTTGTCCTAGAACCAATGTCCTCTGCACTGGTTCCTCTGGATGTTGTAGTGTGAAAGAGCAGCATATTACCCCAGCTACATTTTGGCACCTTCATGCTCCAGTTCGTAATAGAAGTTAATATGGTTGAGTTTTGACTCTGAGTAACTCCTATGACATTTAGAATGTGTATTTTTTGCTCAAACTTGCATTTTACAGATGGCAAAGTTTCATACAGCTTCACAAAACATGAGAAAGCAAGCCAAAATGCAT
This sequence comes from Nothocercus julius, assembly GCA_013398735.1. Classification (NCBI taxonomy): domain Eukaryota; kingdom Metazoa; phylum Chordata; class Aves; order Tinamiformes; family Tinamidae; genus Nothocercus; species Nothocercus julius. Next base: position 6,353,104 of record VZSV01000002.1, on the reverse strand, counting down.
CACTAAGTGATTAATAAGGGTGAATTTAACACACCCATGAAATGTGTCATACAGTTTCCAGGGTAGTTTTCTACATAATTTATTTCTATCACCTTACTTGAAGAAGAAGATATGTAAATCTAGAGCTTGATTTACAACTTTGGCACCATGGAGAGGCACTCAGTGTTGCAGTTCTGGTTTTATATGCCTGGAGGGGAACAGCTCCTGCAAAGGCCACAGCCAAGAGCTGTTGAAGGCAGGAGAATCCTTAAGCTCTACCTGTCTCCTGGGCTTCTGCTCAAAGGTTGAATTAGCACAGACAGCCCCAGCCCTTCTGTTCCTCATCTGCTCAACCCCACCTTTACTGTGTGAACAGCACCTTCCTCACAAAGCAGAGCATGGAGCTAGATTATTCTTTTTTTCTCTGCAACTTATGAGCAAATACTGCCTGGAATACAGGAGATTTGGGTTTATATCTTCCCTTTGCGTCACCGGATTTAGAGCTGTAGCATGCAGCTAAGCGCTTGAGCAATTAGTCTCCAGGCTTTCCAGGGTGGTCCTGGTGTTGACACAGTTCCCATTTTCACAAAATACATCAAGATTTGCTGATCTGGAGGGAGACCACATCTGTGTGAAGAGGCTGCTCTCCCCAGCAACACGAGATGAAGGTCCCAGCCCTCCTCCTCCTCCTCTGTTGCATTAAGTAGCTCCTGGCGCAAGGTCTGCAGCTGAGCTTTCCTCCTCCCAGCCTGCAGGCAAGAAAGGGGAGAGCTACTCAACTTCACACTGTCCTGGGGAACTGTTACCTCTGACAGAAGAGTTTCCATCTTCTTGGGGTTTTAGACATGAAGATAAACTTCTACATCCAGAGCACATGGGGGAATTAGCTGTGGGCAGTGCCATAGGTGAAAGTGCTTTGGGGCTTCCAGAGCCTCGGGAGTTGAGTGGGAGTTTGAATACTAGCTTGGCATTCAGAACTCCTGGGCATGTGCAAAATCCAGGCACCTAAGTTCTTCCATGGGAAAAACCTGAAATGCCTGAATGTTCAGTGACTGGTAGCTGTAATTATTTGCTCAGACATCAAATAATCAAGTCTACCCCTACACCTACATGTTAAATTTTAACTTAGTTTCAAATATCTAGAACTCTTGTGATAGGCTATTGCTTGACTTTAATCACAATGAAGTACTTATTGCATATTAAAAAAAAAAATTACTAGAATCATTTCAAATCAGTCGGCATGGTACAGGCTTGGGACCCTAATCATTTCAAAACTGAAGAGCTGTTTCAAATTGTAAGAGAAGCAGATCATTTAAATAACTTAGCTCTGCGCTCCCTCAGACTCCCAGATTTTGAAGAGCACTTCAGCCTGGAAGTGAATGTGGTATTGGACATCACTCAGTGCAGCACACTTTACAATCAGCGGAGTACGGTTTGGAGAGCATTTGAAGTTAAACTGAGATTGCTCACTGCAATGATGCCCAGATTCCCCCATTAACTTTCAGATTGCAACAATCTAACATCTGAGACTCCAGTCACTCTAAATCACTTGATTGTTTTTGTAAGGCAGTTTTCAGATTTCTTTTTTTCCAAGACTGATTTTTTTTTCTTACCATGGCAAAATAAAATGGTGCAGAATTTCACCCCTAAAGACCAGGGCTAAAATGTTAAGTATAGCCTCTACCAGCTTAAAAATTATGGCAGGGACAAGAGCTTTCTGCTGAAAGCTCGTTCTATCTTTCACACACAAGGCTGCTATTCTTGTGTTGGAAGATTTCAAAATGACTTGCATATGACATGGGTTTTGAGAGAGCAGCCAGTCTGTCCGGACCAGCACTTCCTTGGGCCCTTTGAGAGGGACTGCAGAGCATGTTGATTTAACCGCCGCAGCGCCTTTGGACATATGACATACATCCAGGAAAGAGGATGCCTGTGGGACACAGGGGACATATCCTTTGCATCCTGCATATTTGGGATATAATGAAAAAGCATCGGACATTGACCTGACAAGGGTTAATTCAGCCTGTTGTTGTCCTATTGAGTCTGGGGAACTCAGTTTTAAGGGAATAAATTATTCCGATGAGTATTTTATGAATACTTTAATTTTATGTTGAAATTAAATGGTTTGCTTTGGGAAACATAGAAGGATCTAGCTGTGGAGAAAGCAGGATAATTGATTTAATTTTCATCAGTTTGTTTTTATGGCTAAAGAAAGACCATAAGAAAATAGCAGGTGTTTCAAAGCTGTTATCATCAGCCTGGCTTGTGGGAAAGTTTTGTGCCTAATTTCAACCTTTTGGCAGCTGGATTTGTGCATTGAGACAAAAGTTTCTTTTGCAGCAGAACTGATTTCAGTAGCCACACTCCTGCACCACACATCATGGCACTTTATGATGCCACATGATGAACTAGATCAGGGAGCTGGTCTAGATTATAAATAACATAATTTTTTTTCTGGGTTACCCTGGATCACTTCTCCATTTGGTAATTCCATGTGGGAAAGAGAAAGAGTGAGAGTGTGTGAAGAAGGGAGAATGCCTCCAACTTGCATTCGCCTGCACACCCTGGTGTTAATTTCCCAGCAAGTTCAAAATGTCATTCCTTTCTCATGATTGAAGTTCACTTCATTTGTCAGTTAGAACAGAATTATTGCACTTGTGTTAATATTTCCTTCTCTTTTCTACAAACACCTCATTTGGTACAAACTGGAGCTCTTTTGCCTTTTTCCCAGCAAAATTACATAGTGGTTCATAATTATCTTGTGACTAACGAATACACCATGGGATTCTTTTCTCCTCTTCTGTTTGCAAGTGATGAGCCCCTGGGTTTTAGCAGAAATTCTTGTTATCATTCCCTAAGTGTGTGACTTTGATATTGAACTATTAAATTTCATCCCCTTTCTAGTTCTGCAGTCCTCAGGGTCACTGGGTTCTCCCTGCATGATGCTCCTCTGTATGGTAAATGCCTTGCGGCTTTGTATCCTCCACAAATCTCATTAGCATCTCCGCAAGGTTGTTAATGAAAGTATTAAGTAAGATCATTCACAAGGCTGGTCCTTGAGGAGCTGCACCAGTAACTTCTCTGCAGACGGGCAGCTCCCACCCACACTGGTGGCCTCTCTGCTTCCTCCTGATGCAGGCAAGCCAATTCTCCAGCCTGTCAACAGCCCTCCTGACTGATCAGGCAAATGTTCTCGCCTACTGCAATGACACTGTTGAGGAAAGAGGAGCTCATGACCATGTTATTACTAACAACATGCTGCACTATTCTCTGCGTAAAGCCTTGTTCTCTCTGTAAAAGACATTTGCACGGGGGAAGGCGTTTGACTTCTACGGTACTGTCATGCTCTAATCTGGGTGTCCTTGTGTCCCAATTCACTACCACAGGTAGACCTAGGCCTTCTCCGCTTTGTTTCTGGAATCGGCACCCAAGGAGCCATCTCAAAAGAAACAAAGAAAGAATATTACCTGAAAACATACCGCGTGGATGTCAGCTCCAATGGAGAGGACTGGATTACTCTTAAGGAGGGAAACAAAGCTGTCGTAAGTCTGTTCTCTTTTTCTGTCTTCTGTGAAGAAGGAGGCTGTTGAACTTAGTTACTTTTAGTTGCTTAAAAAACAGGGGGATTAAGGTATCGCAGGTTTAATCAGCACGATCAGGATTATCAAAATCCCAAATCTGAAAGATAACAGTTATCCAAGAACTAATGGCCACATAAAATGTTGGCCTGCAGGCTGCCGAGCTGAAAAGGCTGCAAGGCACCTCATCAGTGGCATTCACAAGAATTTGGGTCTTTTACTGGACTCAGTTTCTGTTTCCCAGTTTGCCAGAGATTTCTGGGGTGACCTTGAGAAAAAAAAAAGCATTGAGAGGAACACTTTAAAAATTATATAGGTCCCTTCTCTGCAGTGCAGCTCTGGTTACACAGCATTTCAGTGCTTCATTTCCCTGCACTTAGCCACGCTGTCTTGCAGGAGTGCTAGCAAGTCATTAGCAGTTTGTTAGATGTTCTCAATGATGGGGGTCATACAGACAGGTAATTAGGCACCTTGCTCCATCCTTATAGATTTTTATCACCTTTCCACTTATCGGTGGATTTGCTCTCTGCGACCTCCAAATGAAACAGCTTTAGGCACTCATAAGAAAAACGTTCATTATCCGCTACCATGAGCACAAAGCTTTTTCCTGAGAAGTCAATTCCATTCAGGCTCTCACATGAATAGTTGCAGTGACTCTGTGCCTCCCTTCCCACCTTGCTCAGGATGTGCCCAGGAGCAGCATCTCCAGCAGCTGCCAGGGGCAGGTGGAACTGGAAAGGTTTTGTGTCACCTTTAATAATAACTTTTTTTGTGAGCCTTCTGTGAGGATCCAGAATACCTGCATCATATTAAGTTCTACCAGTGCAAATGTATCAATTATAAATATTTAGTTACTGGTTTGTTCCTGATACCTCTGTAAATATTGTGCCAAGTTCACTAGATTTATCTAATCAAAATGGTAGCAGTGCTTTTTATCTTTGAAGCACTTTTTGTAAAATGATCCCTGAAAGCCTCTCTTTGATAGGCATTATTCTGGTTTTACAGATGAGAAGGAACCTTAGAAGGTCAAATGCCACAATGTGGGCACTGTATCATGGGGTACAAACAAAGATACCATAGGTGACTTGCCCAAAGTCACAAGCAGAGCCAGTGCTGCAGCTCGTGTGCAAACACGGGGTTTTCTGGCTGTCCTTCCCATAATCTGAACAAATGCCTCTTTCAAAATCAGACCATGCCTGAGTTTTATTACCATCTTCAATCTGTGAACTCTCCAAGAGCGTATTTTACATGAGTTTCTGGTGTAGGCGCTGTGCTGTCTTTAGCTAGTGAGAATGGTTCCTAGATCTGCCTTATCTGTTCAAAGAGCTTATAAAAAATTCAGGCTTCTAAAATGACAATATTTTGCTGTTGATCAGGGCAGGAAAAGTACACCCCAGCCTTCCTCTGATATCCTCATTCAAAATCAAATGTTAAGGAGACTGAGCTACTGAAGTAACACCAAAAGCATGGCAGGAACAGATGTCTTCAAGAAAGCTTCACATTAATGTTGCACTAAACCACATACAGAGAGTTGTGTGCTTTTGAGAAGGAATCATTTCCTCTGTCTGATGCAGTCCCTGGGAAAACTAGGGAGTTTTTTTTTTTCTGAAATGTAGATTATTTTAAAATCTCTTGCTGGATATTAACCTCCTATATTAAATTATTTAAGGAAAAAAATGAGCCTGATGAGTTGACAGCTGTGTGCTGCTGACCTCCGCTCCAAATTAGTGCAGCTACTGCAAGTGACAAACAGGAAAGTAGACACCATATGTAAGAAAAGGCCCATAAAAGGAGAGCAGTTTATATACATAGAAAACAACAGGAAATTGGTCTTCTCTACATGAGGAGAAGCAGGAAACTGAATCACCTTCTTTGGACTAGAACTCTGTAAGGACACTGCTCCGCTAGGAAGGAACGTGCTTGCAGGATCCTCAACATGAAAGCACAGCACAATACTGTACCTTCTTGTGGAAGTCTCATTGTTCATTTAATTTGACTGTAAGCCCCAAGGGACATAGAGAAAAACTTAGAATCTGCTCTGTAGATTTTAAACATACTTCCATCTCCGTGTGCAATGAGAAAGGGAGGCCGACTGCTTGCTAGGAAGGCTTTGCACACCACAAAGTTAGCAAAGAAGGTTTGCAGGTCAGATCCTGAAAATCTCTTAAGCCCAAGGACAGCAAAGTAATATGTTTTATCCTAACTCCTCAAAGGATTTTTTACATAGTCCAAATGAAACATAAATCTTTAATTTTGAGTCTGAGGTTCTGTAGTTTTTTTGCATCATCATACAGGTGTACAAACTCCTCTAGTTGAAGGAGCTAGTGGTGTCCTGCAGGGGTCAATACTGGGTCAAATTTTGTTCGACTTACTCATCAATGGCCTGAATGAAAGGACAGAACATTGATTGTACCCAGATCTGTAAGTATCTGAAGGGAGGAAGCAGAGAAGATGGGTCTGAACTCTTCTCAGTGATGCCCAGTGACAGGACAAGAAGAGGCAACAGGAACAAACTGAAACGCATGAAGTTTCATCTGAACCCGAGAAAAAGTTTCTTGATTGTGAGGATGACTGAGCCCTGGGACAGGTCGCCCAGAGCAGTTGTGGAATCTCCTCGGGAGACAGTAAAAACCCTCCTAGACATGATCCCGTGGAATGTGCTATGGGCAACCCTGCTTGTGCAGGGGGATTGGACTAGATGATGTCCAAGGGTCCCTTCCAACCTCAGCCATCCTGTGATTCTGTGAAAACTGCCCAAATTGGTCAGTGAAGGATTTTTCCAGAACATAGCAATCCTTGAATAACAAAAATCCAAAGTGGGTCATTCCCATGTCCCTGTCAAAATAGGCAGGGAGGGTCGGACTCGCTCATGAAGGTCCTGAGGTTCTCCTGGTCTCCGCAGCAGCATTTTTAGGGGTTATGGAACTCCACAGGTAGCATGTATTTCATTGAGTATCGCTCAACACTTTGAGTATTCTTTTTTCCTCCCCAGGGAAAGCTTTTACTTCTCTGCAAAAAATAGTGTTACAAGTTTAATGAAATTGTTCTCTGTGCTAGTTTTTCTGTCTCATTTCCCACAAAAATAACCCTTTTTAGATCTTGTATAATTAGTATCTGTAAAACTTGGATTTATAAACAACACCTAAAAGAAAACCTAACAAGTACATACTTTTCTTTTAATGTCAAGGTATTTCAAGGGAACAGCAATCCTACTGACGTTGTTTACAGACCTTTTGCCAAACCAGTTTTAACACGTTTCGTACGAATTAGGCCACTATCTTGGGAAAATGGAGTATCACTGAGATTTGAAGTTTATGGCTGCAAAATAACCGGTAGGTTTTGGAAAGTATTTTAAAACCAATGAAAATTCTCATTTCTTTATGTGAAATTGCTTATTTTTGTTAGTGAAATACAGTCCCACTGTTTGCACTGAAAAGATGTGGTCTCAACATAGAAACATAAAACTGGGGAGAAAATAAACCCCAACAACCCAAACATCCAGTGTTATCTGAATGTTGTTCTAGCATTACCTTTTAAGAGTTCAGCTTTAAGAAATAAAAGTATAATTACTTTTCTTGCAATTATTTTACAGCTTAATGCAAAATAGTTGAGATGCACACATTTCTTACACATCCCTCTCTTGTTTTTCCTTTGTTACACTCCAGTCCCTCTCCTGCCTGCTATCTGCAGTTACTTCAGGAGTCTCAGCAGATTTACCAAGGAACAGTCCTACCTATCTAGCTTTAAAAACAGTGTAAGATACAAACACTTAGCTAAAGCATATTCCAGCAGCTAGACTTACCAAACCACATTCCCACTGGCGATAAGTATTACTTTGTCGGAATCTAATTCCTTTGCATCGCACAGATAAATACCAAAATAGCTGTTCTAAATACTTTCTGAGCAGGCTGGTGCTTCCTATCATCAAAGCACTATCTTTAAAATATAAATAAAAACCAGGCACAATCACAATATTTTTTAGAAGTTCATTTTTTAATTTTAAATTTTCTCATCTACATCAATAAATTACATTGTACAGAAAAGTACAATATTTCCCATATCAAGTAATTTGTAGCAAGTTTTGCTTTGCATGGGGTGTTTTCTTTGAGAAAATATCCACAAATTCTGATGTGACTCTGCTTTCTTTGACTTAGCAAAAAGGATTGAAAGCAAGAATAAAATAGGATTTTCTGATCCTTTTTGGTTCTCATCAAGCCAAAAATACTTGCGATATTTTGGTACTTCCATTTCCTGCCAAAACTAGGATGTGCACATTTTAACAAATGAAAATTATTTAAGAATCTGAAAAGATTATTTTGGATATAAGAAACAAAAATAAGTAATTTCTTAGGGTATTCGAACTGACTGATACGTCCTGTTTCTGTTCCTCTCTGTTGGTGCTTATTGAGATTAACTCTTTAATTTATTTGTTTTCTCTCTGTAGATTATCCTTGCTCTGGGATGTTGGGAATGGTGTCTGGGCTCATTCCTGACTCTCAGATTACTGCATCTACTCAAGTTGATCGAAACTGGATCCCAGAAAATGCTCGTCTTATAACAAGCCGTTCAGGCTGGGCACTGCCACCAACTACGCATCCGTATACAAACGAATGGCTTCAGATAGACCTTGGTGAGGAAAAAAAAGTGAGGGGTATAATTGTTCAAGGAGGCAAGCACAGAGAAAACAAAGTGTTCATGAAAAAATTCAAGATCGGTTATAGCAACAATGGATCAGATTGGAAAATGATCATGGATTCCAGCAAGAAAAAGATAAAGGTAAGGGGAAAACCTCTGCACAGGGAAGAGCATGCATAAAATCTTTATAGCCCTAAATCCTGTTCATTAAGCCTTCCATCCCATTTTGTTATCACAGCTCACAAAATATATTTAAATGGTTTTGCTTCGAGAAGCATAACTCCTGTTTTAGTCCTCCTACCGTGTTCCTTGTGGGACACAGTGGACACACATTCCCTGAGCAGGAAATGGTGCTTCAGCATGGCAGAATGTTCAGGAAACCATGTACTAAAAATGTGTCCTTGAAAGGCAAATTTGTGATGTACTTGACTGACAGGAACTTTCAGATTTGTCGAATATCTCAGCGCTGATAATCTGAAAATTAGTTGTAAAGCTCTTTTACTGCCTAGCCTCATCCATTGGGCAAATCTGTGTTTCCTAAAGGGAAAAGCTGAGTGGGCCCATGGATGTAGCTTTTCCAGGCACATTTGGTAAATATTGGACTTCATTCTCTCCTGTTTTAATCTCGCTCAATATGCATTTTCTCGCTTCTCATCACTTTTCATCATTTGTTTTGGGGATTAAAACCAAATGAATTCAGCCTTTGCAGTCTACTCCTTTCTCCTGTTACCAAGAGTTTTGACTTCATCATAAAGTGTGAAGAGAGTGTAAATCAACAATGGGATCTAACCACTTTCTTTCTAAAATAGATATTGTTTTGACATGTACTTCTACACTGTGGCTCAATGAGGAAAAAGAAATATAATGCCATATGCTTTCAAAGCAGTGTGCCGTCTGCTGCATGGCATTCTGTTTTTTAATACAGGCACTTGCTATCATTGTCAGAAGTTAGCAGTTTGACAGGAAAACTACAATGCTAACTAACACATTCAGTCCATCTTTAGCCTTCATCACTATCAAAAATTAACTTTCAGGATTAAAGGAATTGAGAGGGTTGGAATTTAAATCTCTTGTGGAGAAACTATAATCCTTCCCCAAAATTCAAAACATTTAATAAACTTTCTTCCAAAGCACAAGTTTTATTTAAAGAGAATCAGATAAATCCTATGATTTGGAAGACTGGTGGATTTAAAATGTTAATACTGGAATGTAGCATTTTAAAATGTATGTGGAGTTGGATGGGACAGAATGTTATAATGAGTCACAGCAGGAATGTGGATTAGAAACAGGCCTGTTTTATGAAATGAAACACATCGTTTCACTTGGTTAAAGTCTTGACATTCAATAAACAAACAACTGCATGTCAAGAAAAGAAGGAGCTATCACAGGCTAAACCTCACAACAAAATATGTCCAAAGGATGAAACATCACCTTCTGTCTCAACTCCATCTTGTCCTCCAAGCCTGAAGCACCTTTCATTTGGACTGTTATAGCTCTTTTCTTTTTGGATGACCCAATTTCTGGCATCCTTGAATATGTGCAATATTTCCACCTTTAGCCTGTCTCAAGCATGCAAAGGGGTGGGCCTGACTTGAGCCCTCAAACAACCATGCAGAACCCCTGTTCATTTCAAAATCCAGCTTGTGTTTGTTCTCTATGGTCAAGTTTATTTCATGAAGTCATCCTTCTCTTTCTCACTTCTTTCCCAACTGCTTCCACTTACCTATGGATAACACTCTCTTTTGTTTTTCTGCCTCTTTTGGTCATTTCTGGTGCACAAAATTTCTTTTCTGAATACCCTGCTATCTGGAATAACCTTTTTAGATTTTTCTTTATGTTTATTTTCATTTGCCAAGCATTGGGAAAATGTCTTTTTTCCTCTTGCCAGTGTAGCTTATATTTTGTTTAACCGTTATTTATTACAACTTATCTTTGGAATGGAGATTTTTTTTTTTTTTTTGCTACAGCTTGTATAAAAGACCTTCATAAAATGAAGTTTACTCTATGCTCCTCCCTCTTTCCCCACAAAGAATATCAATACGTGTTTTAAATGAACAGTCAAAATTGAATCACAGGCAGCTCTGCACTACAAAGGACAATGATTCAACATAATTATGATTCAATATAATTCTAGATGTCTACTGAATTCTAATGTCTATGTGTCAGTACTCCAGTATTCATGTCTTTTATAAAACAGTTTTCATTATTATATGTTGCTATTAAGACTACTATTAAAAAGGAAGCAAGGATTCCTCAGATATGTCTGTCTACTTTGTACACATAAAATAGCATTCATCCTTTCTCTTATGGTAAGCAGCTTTTCTGATCATTTGTGTTGTATTACCATTTAAACATAGTAAGAAAGCTGAAAGTAGTTGCACATTAATTAGATCAAGCAGGTCATCCACATGTGATTCCTGACAACTATTTTCCAAGCACAGACAGAACATCTGGCAAACCTTTGGAGCCATCTCATAGAAGCAACCTCCCATCAGAAAGAGGAACAGAAGCATTAATGTTGAAATTATTTAAGCCAGTTGTTCACAGCACCGTCATCAGGGATCAAAAAGGGTTGTGGACCATTGGGTCACTCTGCAGACATGCACAGCAAAAACCAGCAGGTCTTTTAAGATTGTACTGAAAATACAAGCAGTGATCAGTTTTAGCCATGCTCTTTTTGTGTCTTGGGAAATAGCCATGCTCTTTCTGTGTCTTGGGAAATACAGTTACGTCTTTCCCAAGGGCTCTGTTTTCCCCTAGATCAATAGGATGAGTTTATTTCAGGTTACATTTTGTTCTCAGCCAAAATGAAGGACATCTGGCATTTTATTCCTGAAGGGAGCTTCAGGCCTCACAACTATGAGTTGGAATTACCTTGAAATAATACTTGTAATTTCAAATTCAAACTCCAGTTCAAAGATGTATTTTAATATTTTGTCATTTAACAAATTCATACAAAGCAACATTGAAAATACTTTACTTTTCTTTCTTTGTAATATATACTTTTATATTTTGTACTTTGGAGCATTCTCTATATGATCTTATAAAGTCTTTTTTTTTTACTGTAAAAGAGCTCCTTTTGACTACTTTGGGCTGTGAATTCATCATGACAAAGTCTGCTTCTCAGCATGCCTTTTGTGCAGTAATTCGTTCTAAGGACCTATCATCTCAATGGATGAGTCTGAGGTGTTACTCTAAGCACAAATTAAAACTTATTTCATATGCAAAACTCCACTGACAAGGAAAGTTGAAGATATCAAACAAATGCTATTGAGAGCTGCATGATGGCTAAAGAACCCACAGTGCAACTCAGAGAAGAGTTTTTGTCTGAAATGCTCATTCGTTGACCTGCCTTACCTGTTAGATTATACTGCAGTTTTGTCAGGAAGCAGCTTTCTTCTTCCTTTCTTTCTTTTTATTCTTATTCAATAGCAGTCTCACTGGAAGAACTCTTGCAGCTACTGTTCCTGGAGTTTAATTTATGTCTTTTGAAATGACTACAACTCGTGAAGCTCTGTCACTGGGGGAAATCAGATTGAAATTTTCTCTTGAATAGTTGGATTATTATTGTAACCACTTAAAAGGTGACAGGATCTTCACCTCCGTTATTTTTTTTCCCCAAGAAGTGTTGAAAATGTCACCCAGTTAAACCCCAGATCAGAGTGTCATTTAAAAACATGTCTCATTAAACACTCAGCTCTTGTTATGACCCTGATGGATTGGTTGCTACTGAGTTTATGAAAAATGAAATGCATTACTTTTCAGAGAAGCTTTAACTATGTATTTTCCGTTCTTATTTAAGACAGGAATGTCAGACACTTATTAAATGGTTAGAATCTGGCCTACTTCTCACTGAATTCAAAGACTCAAAGGTTAGAGAACAAAAAAGAAAAGGCAATTGCAGAAAATATCTCTTTTTTTTTTAACTAGAAGCATTTGTCATGCTTTGCAGACTTTTGAAGGCAACACCAACTATGATACTCCTGAACTGCGGACTTTTGAACCTGTATCAACTAGATTCATTCGTGTCTACCCTGAGAGAGCCACACACGGAGGCCTGGGACTGCGAATGGAACTGCTGGGCTGTGAACTGGAAGGTAATTGCTCTGCTAGAGATGAATGCATTTTATTATTTTCATACATACATTCCCCTGCTTGGAATACTGCTGAACATTGCAATTCCTGTACAGGCAGCACATTGGGCTCTCGCTTCTGTGACTGCCATTAGTGCTACTTCTTTGGCCTAATCAGTCCCTTCACTAGAGATATTTGAATAAGCCCAAGGCACAAATATTATTCTTTCTCCTATTCCTTTGCTGAATCACAGTGATGTTATCCACATGGTTTTCTGTTCCCTTAAGCAGCCTTATGATTATACTTTGAAGAAGCATGGACCTATTAAGAGAGAATAAAGACAGGATCTTGTATTTTTTCTTAGCCATGATGCAACCCAGGAAGAAATGTTTTCTGAGGCTGCAGAAGGATCTTTGCAAGAAATATAGAAATTAAGTCTTGTGCTTTTGCAAAGGAAGTGACAGTCACACCACACTGTATGATGGGCAACGATTACTTGGCTGCACAGTATCCTTGCTGTTCATTGCACAGGGAGGAGGGGAGGTTGTCTCTTTGTTCCCTACCAAGTTTTAATTTTAAAAAAAGTACACAGGAGATGAAAGACCAGGAAAAGCAAAGTTTAGACATTTATCTTTGGACTGTGACATGATAATGCTTTGATTCTTGCTGTATAAACAATAATTATATAACATTATAGATAACTACAGTTAACACTACATGAATTTCTTAATTTTATCTGGTGGATGATAGTATAATGGAGTGACATTATAAATTACACAGTTTAGCAGTACACACAGAGTAACAGACTATCTTACTCAGGGTTATACGTGGTACTTCCTATAGAAGTAGGTAAACATTCTCTAAAGATAAATGAATCCAACTACTCTGCATCCATTTCTTTCTCACCATGTCTTTCCCAAGGTGGAAGTGTGGGAGGTAATTGCTGTGAGAGCTGATGAGTTCTCTGTTGTTTTTGGTAAAGGCCAGATTGAATAAGTGTGTTTTTTACTTGGCCCGGAAAGTGAGGAGGTTAGAAATACTTCTTAGTTCCTGCAGGAAGTCCTCATTTCCTGTGTGAATTCTTAGTTCCTGCAGACTATTGTGTTACTCAGAAAAGAGAAAAGAAAGCGCAGCACCTGCCTCATGTAAACTTGCAACCTGAGGGCAAAGTCCTCCTGCCACTGGGCTCCAGTAGCTGCTCAGATGTGAAGAAGTGAGTCCATGGATCACCTTCCTAGAACACATTTTTCAGTGGGATGAAAGAGCTGGAGAGAAGACTGCGCATGCAAGTTGCCTTTGGTTTTTTGGCAGCCTGCAGCTGCAAGTATAATGTTTCCCTGGGACATCCACTTGCTGTTGTCCTCCCACTGTAGTGCATTTCTGAAGGGTGCTCACCTGTAAGTCACCTGTAAGTCAGCTATGGACAGACAGGGCTCATTTGCCATTTAACTGTGGGAGAAGCATAAAGAAACTGGATTAAAGCATTAAAAAGCTGTTTTAAAACAGTATTTTAGGAGGCAGTTGAATGAAGAGAAGTCGCTTGAGACTTACTGAGAAGGATAGGAGCTGTGATGAGAAAAGTAGGCTCAAAGAGAGCAGCAGAAATCTGTGCTCTAGCAGTAAATGAACAAGGGGAAGCTGTGTGCGCTCAGAGCATCCCAAGGGGAATGTATGAAATGATGGCAGAGATGTAGGCAAGCATGAGGCTATACAAGGGCATGAAGTTCAAGACAAGAAACTTAACTTGATGTAGAAAGCTAGAGGGAGCTCCCAGAGGGATTTTTAAGAAGATGTGGGAAATAAACATTCTACATAATTCATAATAGGTAGAGAACCATTTCTTTCTTTAACTAGGCCTATTGTACCTGTAAAACATAGGTTGGCACTCTAAAGAGCCATATTTCATCCCAGAATATTGCTGCTTAAGACTGTATGTCCTGATGTCTTCTGTCCTAGAAATCAATGCTTAAGATCTTATGTGGCAAGTTCTGAAGCCACACAACAAAGAAGGCAGTAGAAGGGCAGAGAACAGTCGAAGACATGCATTACTGTATACCTTATGATGATACTAAAACATTGTTTTTGTAATTACATTGTAATTGTAATATCAAAGACCAGACTTTAGCTGGTTATGTAGCAGCAATCAGAAAGTCATCACTGATGAGAGGCAGGCAGGTGGCCAGGAGGGATGACTGACATCGTTAAGGTCTTATTTATTTATAACTTCAGCAAAACAAAAGAAAGCTCTTCCAGATCTCCTCAGTGAGCACAAAGTGGTTCTACATCACACCGCCTTCCTGCCACTGTTAGCAGGACCCTGCTCAGACATTTCCTCTCTGGCACCTGCCTCCTCAGCAAGGCGGGCGTGCTGCGGAGTTACAGCCTTGCGCATACGCCGCCTCTGCTGCTCTGCGCAGGGCTGCCCGTGGGTGCTTTGGCCTGCAATGAAATGAGGCTTTTTCTGCCCCTCCACAAGACTCACATTCTGCCTTGCCAGGCTTTTGCGCTTCGCTGACAGGGACAACTTTAGCAACCAGTGCACAGGCTTTCCTGGGGTGTGCTCTCCGAACCCCCTCAGCACGTGAAGTCAGACACAGCCAAATGCCTTAATGCAAGGAGGTAGAACAGAGACTTCCCTTACAAAGAAATACTAACCAACCTGCAGAATAGAGATGATCCTTTTCATCAGCGATAACACATGAAGAGAGCATATGGTGCTCATCAAAACATTACTGCCAATTGCATGCTGACTCTCAAGCAAGTGTTTTAACTGAACGACTGGATTTTGTTTCAGCTCCTACGGCTGTCCCCACCATTTCCGAAGGCAAACCCGTAGATGAGTGTGATGATGACCAGGCAAACTGTCACAGCGGAACAGGTGATGACTACCAACTGACAGGTGCAGAAACCATCCTCATTCCATTGCAGCTTCATTTTAGCTCATATCCATCATCAGTTACCAGCTAAGCGTTTGCACTGATTTAATCACTCAGCATAAATGGACATTGGTATGCAGTTCATATTGCCAATGCTGTCAAAACATAGGCATCTGCCTTTTACATGTGACAATACTTTTGATTGTTTTCTCAGCTATGTAATTTTTGAAGCAAATAATAGTGACTAGCTGGAGGAGGGGGCATCTTTTTGAGTAGGAATTGTGTCTAATCAAATGTCCTAATCAAACTTTCTCTTATTAAGAAAAAAGCTGGACAAACCTTTTGAGGTTTATTGTCTGAGACTGAAGGAGAACTTAAAAAGACAGTATTATTTAGGTTTAAGATATATATGCTGCTCTTCCGTGCCTAAAATCTAGCACAGGACTCGTACCTCAGACCTAAACCTTTCCCAGGCAGAAACTAAGCAGATTTGTTGCATCAGAGCATGTCCACACAAATACCAACAGAAAGGTTTCCATGAGCTTCTCCGTCGGCACAGCAATACAGTCAGAGGGGCTGACCTACTCCAGGCTGCCACCACCAGCAGAAAAATAGGAGGGAGTAACGTGGCTGAAAAGTAAAGGCTTAGAATAGGCTACATACAGATATATATACCTAGAGTTATATGTTTCCACACACATACATAGGCCAGATCTGGAAGGGACAAGTTTGTTAGTTTACATATCTTTTCACTTGTGCACAGAACCACTGTCCTGAGAGCTGACACTGCATCTCTACACTTTCATCTCTTCCTGGAGGTCACTTGCTCCACAAAGCTATGGGCCTGTTCGATGAGGTCTTTCCATCACAGATCTATACATCTGAAGTAATTGAGCTTATTCTTGGACATAGCGACACAAGCTATTTCATCTCCTCTCCCTGGGGTGCTTTTCTAATAAATGTTTATTGCTTCTTCTATCCATGATATAAAATATCATTACCATCTTGCAATAGCTATCCAAGAAGACTTTAGGAAACCTTAGGTAAGAGGGAGGTTGGCTTTTTGAAAGCAGCCAAGTAGAACACCAAATGCAAACAAAAGTGCAGTTTCAGCATCCATCTCTTTCAGAGCCCTTTCATTGTCTCCTGTAAAAGCAAGTTGCAATATACATCTAAAACGATTCTTAAGTGGAAAAGACACTACACGGTCACTGTCACTGCTTTTCAAATTAGCGTCCAAGATGAATCTTACTTTTTTTAAAAACAGCTGCACAGGGAGCCTGACCAAATAGCGCATATTGTGTTAAGATAGCCCAAAGCTCTCAGCATTAGTAATCATTGTGAAGCATTTATTTTTCTGAAAGCATCTCCAGATCCAGGTCAGAAAAAGTTGGCACTTCCTGCAAAGCCCTATATTAAGGGCCAGCTTGTAAGGCCGATGGGTATAGACATAGTTCACCTAGATACAGACTCTCTGAGGGGAAGGAGATAGAGTTTATGCAAGTGCGTTCCCTGTTCACGCATCCACAGGCCCTGCGCTTCTGGGAGCACAGCACTGCATCCCACATGTCCCTTGGGGAAAGTTTCTTGAGCAGAAATACCCCCTGGCAATTTCTGTAGGCCGCGTGCTTAGGGAGCAGTCTGTAATCTCCAGGATAAGGGAGCGGCCATCAGCCTTCCCAAGCACCAGCCCTTTGGGGAAACTGAATCTATTTCACTTAGAATTACAACACTGCCCTTCTGCAGAAGTGCAAGTAGATGCTTGAGCATTGCTTATTACTGTTCCATCTAAAACTCCTGATCACAGCATGTTCTGGATATTGTAGAAACATTGCACTTTGTGTGTGATGTTACGTATTAGACAAATATGCATAGATATGTGATTTTATCAGTAATGCAATTATGAACATTCTTTTCTTTCTCCAAAATGCAGAGAAAAAAAAAATGTATGTAAATCTCATGGCCCATTAAGGATAGCAGAGCAATGCGGAGGTGATTTCAGCAGGGGTTTTCGGGATAGCTGAGGAATACAGAGGTGATTTCAGTGGCTTACCCTTCTTTATTCATTCTCTAGTGAGTGCAGCGTGCTGTATTCTCGTGGGCGAGACTGTTAGAGTCGCTTGCCTGATAGTATTTGCACATATGTGAGTATCACAATGAAGCCTCCCTTGCAATTAGCTGTAATTGTGCTGTAGGCCAGATTCCTTCCTGCTCTATTTGGACCCCATACAGAGATACTCTATTTGCGTGGCTTATAGCATTTCCCATCAGATCATTCTCACAAACATAAAGCTGATACAACGTGGGCATTCATTCTCTTTGGAAGTCATCATAGTCATCCTTTCTATAATGCTTTAAGCACTTACTTGCTGGAGAAAGAAAAGCCATTGACTGGTAATCAGCACCCTACTGCGCATTTATAATTGTGCTAATTTACTTTTTGTTTCCTTTATCAATATGAGGCTTACTTGAAAAAGTCAAGTATTTTAGAAATATCAATTAGTGAGCATAGAGAGAGGGCCATGACCCCACTCACCTCTTGTTCATGTGCTTCAAGAATAAGACAATTGGCAAGTTCTTAATTCCTCCTGCTTTTTGAGACAAAGTGAAGTCTTCTTTAAACCATAGCCCCAACTCATGCAATTCCCACACACAGAGGACACGCAGGGGTGGAGGGTCTTAGCTCACCCTCCGCACTTCTCTTTCATCTCTGATGAGAGAAGCAACACATCCCGGGTGAATGTCCAGGCTGCCGTGTGTGAGGAGGCACCATGGAGAGGAGCTGCTGACTTCCCCAGTGATTTTGAGCAAATATCTATCTATAA
This sequence comes from Nothocercus julius, assembly GCA_013398735.1. Taxonomy (NCBI): domain Eukaryota; kingdom Metazoa; phylum Chordata; class Aves; order Tinamiformes; family Tinamidae; genus Nothocercus; species Nothocercus julius. The sequence continues at coordinate 6,335,137 of VZSV01000002.1, read as the reverse complement.
AACCAGGGCAGCCATAGGAACATTGCAAAGATTGATTAGCTGGCATTTCCAAGGACTTCAAACATATAAAGCTCTATGTAAGTGATGATTAGTCCTATTAGTCCTAATTTTCTTTTTTTGATGAAGGAAACCTATCTTTAATGTCATATTTGCGCACTAAAGCTCACATACTCACCTACCTACATACCTAATAAGGATTCAACCTTTTCTGGTTTATATATAGGATATTCCTAATGATTGCTATGTCCTTTGTTCTGTCTCATGTATCATGATATGCATTATTTCTTTTCCAGGTGGTACGACGGTGCTGAATACAGAAAAGCCAACAGTAATAGACAATACATTACAGCCAGGTAAAAAAAATGATTTTTCTTATTAAAAACGTAATAAATTCCATACCCAAATTTCATGCCAGAGACAAAATAATGAATTGCAGCACTTCCTGACTTTCCGTTCCCTAAAAGTCTCTGAAGTAAAGAAGCATCTGGTGTCTCAGCTCTGTACAGTAAATATTTTATTCCTTTCATCCACATGTAGACACAGCAGAGAACAAGATTTCCTTCTGCATCAGCAAATGCCAAATGCTGACAAAATTAAACTAACTTAATCACACAGTGCACTCTGTTTAAATGTGTCATGTCAGTAACACAAAGCCTGTTTGCAAACTCCAGGAAAACAAAAACAGAGCCACACAGGCTCTTTCACTATTTATATCCATGGTTTTACAAAACTAAGACGAGAAAAGTTTGCCAGTTTTCTCCACCAGGGAGCTGGCAGTTTTACAATATTGTTTTCTAGAAGTACTCTCAAAATGGGGTTATATAAACTGCTACCATGAACTTGAAAAGGGAAAAGCAAGTTGTCACTGGCAGCAGGTCCTCTTTACTTAATTGATACAATAACTAGCAAGTTTACAGCTTCCACAGCTTTCATTGCAATTTTTTTATATCTTGTATAATTTACTGGAAGTAGAGGAGAGGGGAGACTTGGGCAGAAAATTCCAACAATGTAAGGTCTGAGCATCAAATTAAAATGCTTTGCATTAAAAATTGTGGGGCTGTACAGAGGTCAGTTTTCAGTTACTCCCATTTCCTCCGTTAAAGCACAGTCAAGCACAGTCTTGCAAGTGATTTATTAACAGGGTGGGTAAGTGTTTATCACTGTTTCCTCCACCATATGGCACAATCCGTTTTTCAAGTAAAAGAATGGTACTAATAACACAAAAAAATTCTAAAGGACACTGATGGTATCGACCTGATTAAGCAAGAGACTTATCTAAGATGTTGTTCCCATTCTCAGCCTCTGAGAATTCTTTTAATATCTTCCTAACAAAAGTTAGTTACAAATTCACCAGGCCTCTCTTTGCAATGCAACCTCCCTCTTCCCCAGCAACCATCCTATTTGCAGGTTGGTTTAATCCTTTGGCTCGGGTGGGTTTCTTCAGTAACAGATGGACTGTTGCTGCCAGAGATGAAGATATCCTCATTTTCCCTCTGTATTTCCTTCTTGCACCACCTTCATTTACTCCACAGCGAACCAGATTTTTTCTCTGACAGAGGTCTTGGAGGTTGCCTTTGGAACATGCCAACATTACTTCCCTGCATTGTATTGTTAGGAACTGCTTCCTTCTGGGAATAAGGGACAAGTCCACATCCCAAACTCTGGGCTCCCACATGGCAGCACATTACAAAGATCACAGATAGAGATCAGTCAGATGCTAATAAATAAGAATAAGGTTTCCAGGATCTCCAGTTTAAGACATAAAGCTTTCCAGCTGCTTTGTAATCCCTCACTGAAAACTGTCCAGAAAACTCCCAAAAAGGGGCATCCAGAAATTGCTGTCTGCGTGGGGAAAGCCCGGCTGGTCTGGGGCCGGGGGGGGGGGGGCGTTTCCATCTGCCACGGGCATGGCTGGGCACGGAGGAGCGGAGTGCAGAAGGGGGCAAGCATCCCCACGAGGGCCACCCCAAACAACGCCGTTCAAGCTCGCCGCGGAGCTGCTGAGCGCCCCTTGGCCCCAGCTGCCGGAGGATCGGGGCTCGTGTCCCCTCTCGGCTCTCCGCAAGCTGAGCGAGACGCTTTTGCAGTCCTCGCTTGTGTCGCGCACGGCTCTCCTCCCGTCTGCGCCCAACCTGCAAACACCCCTAAGCTCATTATCCCGCAGTAACACGCTTGTGTGTGTCAAAGCTTATCCTATTCCAGCCAGCTTTCGAACGCTGTGGAAACAGTTGAGTAAAAGAGATGCTCAGGAAAGCCTCCATGTATAAACAAGCTCTCCCACAAAGAGAGTTTTACAGTTCATTTCAAGGGGACTGAATTGTAAGAAAATAAAGAAGAATAACAATCGCAAACAGCTAAAATTGCTTAAATGCTTGGATCTTCTCAGGAGAGGACATATTTTGCACCTCAGACTCAAAAAGATGCCTTTAGCAAACTTCTCTGTCAGGGTAAATACCTGTCAGACCTGAGATTCACCAACATCCAGCCTTTTTGAATAAATCTCTTTCAATACTAAAGAACTATCATCTGACCTGCTTGACTCTCAGCTATTTACATATAAAGCAAGCTGTTCATTTACATTACATGCCTTCAGCATGTAACCTCAGTCCTTTGTAAAGCAGACTGCTCAAGAAGTATCTTGTTTCTCACACATGAAACAGATATTTCAGAAAAATATAATTAAGAAGTCCTGAGGTTAAAACCTATGCTAGGAAATGATCCGACGGTAGAATAGATCCGATTATTATTTATAGTGGGGCAAATTTACATCAATAAAGGGATGCAAAGGGATATTAAAGTACTTAAAACATTATTTACTATCATTTAAGATAATTCTATGCTGCCAGAATAAGTGGTATTAAAAGACCAAATGCAAATAAGAATCATACCCAATATACTACTTTGAAGTGGTCCAAATTATTTTTGTAATTTCCCATTTTAATGTTGATTTGCCCTTCGGCAAGAGCATTCTATAGAGAGGTTTCTTACCATGTTTAATGCCATCATGCTCCTTCTTGCCTCTTGTTGGAGGAGTTATAAAAATACGTCAAAGTCTGTGGGCCACAAAAGATTAATGAACTTGCAAGAAACTCACTCAGCTAGATTTTCAAATGACTTTCTTGTTCGTGTGCAGTAATGACCCCAGCTGTGAGCAAGATGTGGTCAAGAAGTACAGCCGTTGGTTATTCTTTGAGAGGATAAATCTGTTTTAATTCAGCATCACGTACCCTACATTTTCAAAAAAACATATGGGATTTCATCACACCTTCCCCCCAGATTCTCATGTGAACTGCTGCTATTTGGTTATATAATAGCTGGTTTACTTCATCCTCTTGATTCACATAAACCTAGAGATCAGTGACCTACTGACAGGAGAATTATCCTCGGAGGGGAATGGACCAGCACTGGGGAGGGAACCCTCCAAATCCTACTCGTTTGTCCTTACTTTCTATTTTCCTTCCTTCCTTCCAGAGAGCTGCCAAGCTGTAGTTCAAGGACAAAGGAGAGGGCAAATTGTCAGTAGCTTACTGTTAGCTACTGTATCAGCCCCTCGGGATCTTTAATAGCAGTGTTGAACTATTCTGTCTTTTGCTGGGGCAGATCCATTGTCCATACAAGTAATGAACATATCCTGATGCTACAAGTGTCTATTATTAATTGGCTGGCATGTCTATTTTTCTTTTTATGGGTCCCCAGGAGAAGCATTGGCAGAAACATAAGAATAGGCGATAAGAGATGGCATGTTTAAAGAGCCCATAAAATGAGATCGCTCTGAAATGTCTTGCCTTTGACTTTCACTCCCGCTGCTGCAACTGTGTAAAGCAGGCGCAGAGGAAGCAGTAGGGACCTAGCAAGAAAGAGTTGTCTGAGTTAGTCTGGTTACAGGCCGAATCCTGCTCATTTTCAGAGGATTCCGATTAACTCCTGCATGGCAAAGAAGTTCATTTTTATGCCATCATGCTGTCTGTTAGACTTGCACAGGAACGGCTAAAGTATATCAAACTTACGCTCTTTGCCGTTTTGCTGAACCATATGTTTCAAATGAAAGTCTTCACTAGATACTGCTGTGAATTGTAACCCTCTTTTGAAACTCTCACTCTAATGCCAATGTTTAGAGCTTGCTTCAAACCGCGAAACAAGAAGCTCTTGTCATTCCCTGCACTTCAAAATTAACAACTAAATTCTGGATATTTTCCTTATTCACCTCTGTGTCCAGTTCAAGGGTCCTTTGTCCAGTCTTTGATTCACCTTAAGCCTTAGCAGTGCCCTAAGGAAGCATGTATCGTTCACATCTTACGAGAGAGTTTTTCCTTTTATCAATATTGAACTTCACTCCATATCACACAGTTCTCAGGCTATGAAATGGAGAAAACAGAATATTCTGATCTTCCTTCTCTAGGTTCTTCACTCATTTACATACTTTTCCTGTGTCCTCTGCTATTTATTTTTATTCATAGTTGAACATTCCCAGTCCTTTCAGTCTCTTTGTGCTGTGCACTCATTTATGCTGTGTGATATCTTCAGAGTGATGTGATCTATATACCACTGTTCTCCTTTCTTGCAGTTTGAATACCGTGCAGGCTATCACAAGCTTTGCAAGATATAATCCTTTGGGATTAATAAGATTAATTTTGTCTTGGGTTTTCTAAGACTTTTTTAAAGTTCTCTTTCAAGGCTCTGATGTCAAAGCTATGCAATATAGCTCTCCCTGGGCCTCCTTGACAATGAAAGGATATTTTTCATGAACTTAAAACCCTTTAATTCATTTCAGTATGATTCTGTTTCTTTAAAAACTTCCCTTGATTTTCAGATGTC
>VZSV01000002.1:6304092-6330212 GCA_013398735.1 Nothocercus julius | reverse complement strand
ATATATATATATATATATATATTTAAGAAAGAAACATAATGGTTTGCCTTCTGCACCCACATGTGCAGAGGCTGACTCCTGCTTCCTCAACATTTTGAGCCTGAAGATCCAAAGAGAGATTATTCACCTCAAATCCACAATCTTCCGCTTTCCCAGAAAGGGCTAGGGTCCTACAGGAAACATGTTGTCGCCACATTAAATCCCGGTGACTGATCGTGTGTGTTTTATACACTTGCTCTCCGTTGGGGCGTCACTCTGACAGTGCCGGGTAGACGCCTCTGGATGGGGAGCTGAGACGGCTGCTGCCTGGAGGAGCCCCGGAGGACGGAGCAGGGAGAGGCAGGGGCTGCAGGGAGCAGGATGGGCAGATGAGAGGGAGAAGCCAAGAGCGAGGGCGCAGCGCGGAGCCGTCCTGCAGTGCGGCCGAGGTGCTGCGGGAGCCAGGAGGGGCGCGGGGGGCAGCCGTGCGGTCAGACCTCACTGCTGACAGAAGGACATTTTCAAGGGGCCTGAAGGGAGAGGGCAAAGATGCTGCAGTGCAGGAAGCCGGTGGGGTGAGTGAAAACTGTCTGGGAGAAAGGATCCACCACGCAAGGACACAGTGGGCAAGATGGGATTGATATGAACCCGTCTTACAAAGTGTTCCATCTTAACCTACTCACTTGAGGTTTTCTCTGTTTTCCTAAAATATTTTTTTAAGTTTCCTTTCCTTTAAATTCTGGGGTTTGAGTACGGAAAGCCTTTCGGCTCTCACCTGGGGAGCTCGCTATGTGGAGGAGCTCTTTGCCTTTCCAGACTGGAAGACATCAACCTCACTTTGCTGGCCAGCCTCAGGTCCCAACACACTTCCCGTCTTCCTCCGTATTTTCCCACAACAAACAAAAGACATTCTAGGAGTTGTATCATCTTTCACTGTCTTTTTCTTTTAATAACGGAGAAGAAAGCAAAAGAACACAGTTCTGCCCCCAGAGCTGGTACTGATGGGAGCACCAAGTCCTTTGTTCTTAGTTCATACTTGCACAAAACATCTCATTAAAGTAAACCTAAGTTTTTCCTTAATAAGGAGTGAGTCATGCCTGAGAAAAGACTTCAGGATTTGGTCACATTGCTGTGGGAAGGATATTGCTCTACTGAGAGTTGCCATTGCTCAAAGTTAGGTAAAAGTTCATGCCAATAGGGCAGGAACCAAAAAAACCCCAAAAGTTTGAGACTGGTTCTGAAAATGAGAAATGCAAGGAATTTATATGCTATCTTTGTAAAATCTTTCCATTCAAAATCCACATTCCATTGAAAAAAAATAAGCTACTTTGTATTAAACTTTTGGGCAGAACTGAAGAGAAGCTGAAAACAAGATATGATCTCATCCTGACCATAATACCAGACTTCCCTTGTTTTACGTGGAGCTTGTTTTGAAGCTTATTTTGAGTTCATTTGGCAATCAGCCACATTTGTCCCTTTTCATTCTCCACTTGTCCATTTCAATGCTGCCATCTTGTGGGCCTATTTAACTGCTTGGAAGATGCTGAAATAAGTTATTGCTTAAGTCACGAAACATATATTTCACCAGAAATCCTTTTGTGCCAAGGACATTCCATTAGTGGGTTTGACTTTCTTCAGATTTTTATCCAAATATGTATTGAGGGTTGCTACACAACATTGCACAGTTAGGTCAAGAATAGATATTAATAATGAGCAAATATATCTGAAAAGTAAGCCCGCACTTTTTTTTTTCAGTCATAGACATTCCAGCATGGTTATTAGATAATGCATGCAAATCTGAAGAAAAAAATCTAACCACATAAAATCACAAAATGTGTTCCATAAAGAGATAAAATAACCATGTCATTTACTAGAAATATTCATTCTACATCTGTTTGCTAGCAAGGCTGCCCTTGTTATGGCTTGTCAGGCTTTCAAGCAGAAATTAAGTAAAAATGAAGTTTCAAGAAATGGCTTTCTTAGTGGCTGAATAATTGTACTTGGTGCTGAAGTGCAATATCCGAATTATACAGTTAATAATCATTTTTCTTCCCTCCCTTTTCCTCTTTCGCTGCAGAGCTGCCAGTGTACAATTTCAACTGTGGATTTGGCTGGGGTTCCCACAAGACGTTGTGCCACTGGGAACATGACAACCAAGTGGATTTAAAATGGGCAATCCTGACTAGCAAAACGGGGCCTATTCAAGATCATACAGGTAATCATGAGTTCATGATTTAGCCATTTTACAGAGGAAGAGGTTGCTTAATTCCAAAGTATGAATATAATATACCGTAACATATCAAAGTGCCTTCCAAAACCAGAGAAATTGTCTATTGAGTGAAGTAATTATAAGTAAGATATATATAGTCAGAAAGGTGATTCTCTAGGCAACCTTACTTACTGACCATAACTGTTCCTTCTGCTGGGACATAAAGGTCATTTATTATCAGGAATTGAAGATACTCCCAGCTCCTAATTATCCATCGGATAAACCCTTCTTGATGGAAAGACATCTGAATGACCAAATATTCTGCAGAAGTCATTTAACAAGTGATACAGTCATGAAAAAATCTCATAAAATTCCTGTGTGTAGTTACTGTCTTGATTCACCATAGAAAGATACTGCATGTGTAACTTCCCCAAAGAATTTATCTCATACGTGCAATCCTCTCCAACAGGAGTTGGAGGTTCCAGCTATTCCTTTGCTCTCACATTTTTTTTTCCAGAAATATCACTCCAAGAAATTCATTGATTGGTTTTGTTTGTAGTATCTAACTCATGCTTCTGCATAATAAGGCAATAAATCTGCTGCTGGCTAGTAGAGAAGGGAGAGCGCTGTGTGACCTGCACATTCCCTGGTTTTAATGTTCTCTTGTGTATGTGCAGATTAATTGTGTTAGAGTTGAATCCCCCTTCTCACTTCTGCAATCCCTTTGCCTAATGAGAATGACAGGGAAATTAGACAAAATTGGACTTCTTAAATTCTGAGACACTTCCAATTGAACCTTAAGACAAGCACAGTAGTTTTAGAAAAAAAAACTTATAATACTTTGACTATAAATGGCATTGTACAAATAAATGACATCAAATTAACTAAATGCAGTTAGCTGAAGTGAAGGCTGTAATGGTGGAAAAATTGATGCAAAGTAAAGTGAAATCGCTCAGTAGGATCTGACATTGAAAGGAGGTTAAAAGCTATGTTAGCCAGAGACTGACAAAATCTAAAAGGCATGCATAAGTAAAGCTCTAATTAAGACAATGAAGACAGAGTTCCTGACCCAGCACTGCAATAATATTCTGGAAATGAGAGCTATCTGCACTTTGCCACCAAGGATTATAAAGAGACCGAACCTGCCTTTAATCAAGAGATGGAGAAATGATACTCTTTAAATGAGATTTTGTTGTTTCTGCTGGGTCCTGCTATTGTAGAAGACTCATTCATTCTGTTAGCTATAGTTTCAATAAGTCTTAAAGGCAGCCTTTTTCTCTCTACTGTGCTAACTTTCAATATTTTCCAAAATCTCCTTTCAACTCTGAAGTGATCTTTACCTGCTGGGTTTGCCATTCACCTGCCAACAGATACAGGATGAGTGTGAAGGCAGATCACAAGCAGTGTGAATGGCACTGCGATGATGGGCCAGCCCCTCAGCGTGACCATTACTTAGCCAAGGCTGCTTGTGCACTGAAAGGACTGCAGCGAGCAATCCCAGGTGTGTTTTGCTCCTAGCTGTACTTGTGGAAAGCTGAAGAAACCCCACAGAAACAATTTTCAACAGCAATTGCTTTAAGACAGTATGATATGCTGTACGCCATTTCAAATTACATGTTATTATTAAATCTGGCTAGAGTTAGGTTTTCCAACTGAGACAGCCATCCTAATGCTGTGACTGTGTTCATCTTTTCCTCTCTTTGGATTTCCCTATCACCAGTCTTTGATGAGATTTGCACATGTTTAATCTGCTGTCTGAGTAGAAGCGAAGTTGAAAAGAAAATATGGGTGCAAACGCTCCTGCTTAAGAAGTTGGACAAGAAGTTATTGCAGTGGGATGGAAAAAAAAATCACTACAAATTTTTGGCAATTTACCTTTAATAAAATATTTCCAAAGGCCAGATACTTCCACATGTGTATTGGCCAGGGTACAACTGACTGCCCATAAATGATCCTAATAAGAGGAAATGTCCTTGTCTCCATTGGAAGAATTACTTATCGTTCTCTTTCATTAGGCCCTCTCCTGCCAATAACTGGGCTTGACCCACTCTTTGCTCCTCGTTCATCTTTTGCTGCCCTGTCCTTTTTCCTGGAGCGGCAGTGTTCATCTGCCAGATGAGCTCTTCACCAGTGCGGGACTCGGCCTTTATTCCAGCAAGTCTCACCTTCCTGTTATTTGAAATTCAATTCGAGAATATCGCATATAAGCAAAGTCCAATGCTGACCATGCTGGCAAAACATCAGCCCTTCAAAATGTCCTCTTGGCCTCTTTTTTTGCTATTCTTTTGTTTAAATGTTGATATAAGCAGATACTTATACTTACTTCAATACATGAGAAATAGTATTCCTCATCCTTCTTTCTATTTTCAAAATAACTCCACTAATTTCAGTAAATGCTGTCTTCATCACTTTGTGTGAGCATTTCACATAGGTAATGTACTTTTTCCAGCACCAGGATGAACTTGGTATTTTTCCATCACAATTATCTGCCAAGAAGCTGGTCGAAAGCTGACTGTGAAAAAGAGGCCTGGCTTGTGCTAATCAGAAATGCTCCACTGTAGTCCTAGCATTATCTTGTTACCAAACTAATCACATTCTCACATTTCTTTTCAAATATCATTAAGCAAATAATCTTCAAAGTTACAGATATCAGTGGTTCAGATTTCAAAGTGCATAAATCCATTGTGTGCTTCGGAAAATACTAGCCAGAATTTAATCTTTTGGGCAATGGCTCAAAAATACACAGCACCTAATGCGTTGTTCCTGAAATCCAGGGAATAACTGGAGGTGGTTTTCCCCAAGCGTGATCTGTGGCAGCCCTGGGATTCTGTTCAGTAGCAGTCTTTGGGTTTCAGCCCTTATCTCTGACCAGGGCTGTGCAAGTTATTTTATTGTTTTGGAATGGGAGTGTTCCCCCCATTCCAATTTTGCCTCCTCAAACACAGGTTACTTTAAACAGAGATTAAAAATAGCTCTTCACACAACCAGTGTGGAGCGGGCCCAGGAGATTTCTGTCTCGCCTGCTGAACGGGGCACAGCTCCCTGAGCAGGCGCACCCGGAGGAACGGAGCACATGTCGTTGGGACAAACAGGCTTTTGCCTCCTTTCCCGAAAACACGAAGTGGCTGCTGTGCGCCATATAGTGAGGGCAGCCTCTCGGCCGCCTATGGGCGCGAGGCATCCTGGTGAGCAGCAGAGCAGGCTGAAATAATCTGCCCTTAGAGCACATTGGCTTTCTCAGCATCCCCCAACCAAGCTCCCTGAGTTGGGAAACTCCTGATGGATCGGTGCGGAAGGGAGGCAAAATGCCTGGGGAAACCTGGGGTTTCTGAGGCCGAAAGGGAAACACAGGGTGGGCACTGTTCCTGACACGGTCCTTCTGTCGCAGCAGGAGATGGCAACTTCCTTTACTCGCAAGCTGACGAAAGCCAGAAAGGCAAAGTCGCCCGGCTGCTGAGCCCCGTGATTTACTCGCAGAACTCGGCCCACTGCATGACTTTCTGGTACCACATGTCCGGCGCCCACGTCGGCACCCTGAAGATCAAGCTGCGATACCAGAAGCCCGACGAATACGACCAGGTGCTGTGGACTCTGAGCGGGCACCAGGCAAACTGCTGGAAAGAAGGGCGAGTTCTTCTCCACAAGTCTGTGAAACACTATCAGGTGAGCGTCGTCACTGCACGAACGGAGCCCAGGCCGCTAGGACCTTGCCGGTCACGGTCCGTGTCGTGGCAGAAAGTGCCACTCAGGGATTCATACAGACCGGATAGGATGAGGTGCTGTGCTTTTGTCACGGTGATGACAGTAGCACCTGTCATGGTATTTCAGGTGACTGTGACACAAGCAATTTATAAGAGAAAGCCAAATAAATAATTTAGAAATAATTTCTCATCTGTCACAAAACTGCATCCTTCCCACAGCTTTGCTGCTGATGTAAAAGTCTTCAATAAAGGAATAAAACTATATAAATGTATATCTGCATATATAAGTTCATGAGGATGTACAGTGCACATTGGCAGGCCACAATCAAAGTATATGAAGATGTGGCATCACGACAACTGAAAATTTGTGCTTAACAATTAATTAAGAATTCCTGAGTGCTGCAGTTGGGTGTTGACATGAAAGCAATGTGTAAATTATCTTATTTCACCAGGTGGTTATTGAAGGAGAAATTGGAAAAGGAAACGGAGGAATTGCCGTGGATGATATTAACATTGACAATCATGTAGCACAAGAGGATTGCAGGAGTAAGTCTGAATATCAAGAATGTGTAGAAATCTCATCCAAAACATAATTTATTTTGTTTTGATAGCTGTTATTTCTGTAACAAAGGGATAAATATTTGTTGACTATATCGGAAGCTTGCACCATGATCTGACTCTTCCTTTGTCATTACACAAGCAAAACTCCCGATTTTATCTGTTATCATTGTTCATCTCCCAATGAAATCAAGTAATCATTAACAACCGAATCACTTCTATGGCATTTCCACTCTACATTTCTGATCATTACCGACATTAGGTAATTCACATTTTGTTAAAATTAGGGTAGATTAAGAAGACTGGTTTTACTTGTCATCCAGAACACATGACCATTGTGTGAAATCATTTTTACAATACCAGTTCCTAGCTAGGAGTAACAGTCCTAGAAAAGAAAAAAAAAAAAAAAAAAACAGTCAGTGTACATTCACATCCTCACATCTCTATGTGTTACGTTACTGCTCTCTCTGATTTCCTCTGCTTTTCCTAATGCTCTTCCTATTTTTAACCAGTGCTCAAAATTCCAATTTCATTTCTTCACCACTTTTGGCCCACTTACTACCAAGGCTGCTTGAATTCTATCCAAGGTTTTTACTGTGTCAAAGACTTTATGAGCAACCTGATATAGTGCAATGACTCCTGCTCCATTACCCACTGTTTTGTAATTCTAAGGTTCCTGTGACTCTCTTGCTGTAGTTGCCAGCTCCCAGACACGTGGGACCCTGAGTAATGTAAGAACACGACCTGTTCCACATCTCAGACAGACTACTCCTAGGCCACAGCTTCAGTCCTTTTATTTCTGGCCAGTCTTGAGTTATTTCGGTCACTGGTGCTCACATGTGCATTGCATACAGCACATAATTTGGCAGCAGCAACCCCAGATAAACCCACAAGCAGCTAAACCATGACCTCCATGGTGGAGATGAAGTAATGACCTTTATAGGGGAGAGGGAACAGAACCCAGAGCCTTCAGCAGCAGAAGTATAAATTTATGGCATTGGCACTGGGGTGATTGGCACCATCTGTGAACAACAGTGTAGCTACAGGAAAGTGAGGCAGGACACACTACACAGGTCCTCCTGCAGCATCCTCGGGGCAAAGCAGGGTGCTGGGACCAGAGCAATGATATTTGCAGATTCCTCCGCAATACTGCGACCAAAAAAGCAGAAGACAATAACTTCTTTCCTCCCTCCACACGCTCCAGTTATTCAAACTGAAGACAAAGACCTTGGCCCATGGGAGACAGAGCACAAAGCTCAGTCTGCAGCCCCAGCACAAGTGGTCTCGCCGCAGTCAGGGAACCATCCTTGTGATTAACCGTGCCTTCGCTGATGAAGTGTTACGGAATTGGCTCCCAAATTGTAAATACAATGAATGAGATGCTAATTTATCACACTGATTTCTCTTTCCCAGACATGGAAAACCCCTGCTGATAACTCTAAAACTGTGCCAAGATTGGGCGGAGAGGAGTTTTTAAATCTTTCTTTCTTTCTTTCTTTTTTTCTTTTTTTTTCCGTTAATTCTCAGAGCCCATCATAATGAACAGTTCTGTCATGCTAACATAATGATGCTCTGACACAGAAAAATCTGCTATACCATTATTGTCTGCATGATAGTCAATCAGTGTTTGTAACCCTAATAATCAATGTCAATTCTCTTTGCTTCATTAGAATCAACTGATGTGGAGAATGAAATAGATGAAGAGGACCCAGAAAGTAATCAAACAGGTAAAAATTGTGCTATTGTTAAGACAGAATGAATTAAAAAGTGCATTTTCATGTGAATGAGTGTATTATAATTATTTATTTATAGATTAGTTCTCTAAAGTTATATGATATTCAGGTTTTTGTTTTAGCTAAATCAGATGCTAAGAAGGCTTACACTTTTACTAAGGTTGACATCTTTTATCTGTAAAGTACAGATTGTTATTCTGTATATTATGGACTGTTATTCTGTATACATATTCCAGATCTTATATACATATTTGTTACATTGTATACAGACACATGCATGTATGCTGTAGCTCCTTACCGTTTTGTTATCAAGAAGGCATGTCCAAAGTTGAAGAAAAAAGTCACTGTATCTTATATTTTTTACCTCATGCAGTGTCTACCTAATAAGACTCAAAACCCTTCAGACTCATTATTTCTCAGACCTTGCTGAAAATGTCATTTTATCACCAGCTTATGAAAACATTATCATTTTCAATGATGATAGTTGTAAATGGATCATTAAATAGATCATAATCATCATATTATCCCAATAATAAAATATGCTCGCAGTTTTCAGGAAAAGAGCTTTTTTTTTTTCTGTTAAATTCAATGGGATGGTTATCATTGATTTCAGTGATAGCATGAATAATTCAAGCAGATTTTGCTTTTTAGTAGAGGATATGCAAGCAGAGTGTGCAAGCTTATCAGATCTTTTTAATAAACTCGGAAAGAATTGATGGGAAGCACTACGATATTCAGCAAACATTTTACTTGAGGAGGCAGAATGCCCTTCTGTGTCTGTTCTTTCAGTGTTTCCATTTCAAGGTCCAGTCCTGAAGCCAGTGAGGTGGAGATGGAACAAAAATGTCTGGAGAATCCAAACTGGTGTCTAAACGTATAAACATTCACACTGACCTATATAAGATTTTGGAACTAAATAGGTCAAACTGACAAAACATGATCCAAAGGTCTTGTCATTCATTACCAGTCTTCAGCTTAATAAAAGGCAGATTCAAACCCCCTACGAACATGCTGCAAATTCAAAGCTGAAGAACGATATGAAAAAAATCAACGACTATTTGAGTGGCATTATATGGTTTTTAGCTATTCATGTCTGCCTCCAATAAACTAGATTTTCAAATTTTGCAGCTATTTGTGTCAAAATTTCCCACTCATCAAACAAAGCATGGGCTTTAACCAGAACCAGCTCTGAAAGTTTTGCAATTCTTTGTTCCATTTCAGGGTTCACACCTCCATATCACACAGATGAGGACTACGACGATAACATCTCCAGGAAACCAGGCAATGTCCTGAAGACCCTAGATCCAATCCTCATTACTATCATAGCCATGAGCGCACTCGGGGTGCTTTTAGGAGCCATCTGTGGAGTTGTCCTGTACTGTGCCTGTTGGCACAATGGGATGTCGGAGAGGAACTTGTCTGCACTGGAGAATTACAATTTTGAACTGGTCGATGGTGTAAAATTGAAAAAAGATAAACTAAACACACAGAATTCTTTTTCGGAAGCATGAAGGTATAAAGCGACTAGAGAAGTTTCAGAGAATTGGAATGGAAGGACATAACTCGGTCGTGCTGGGGAACTGTTGATCTTCTTTTACTGTACAGGCTGAAAAGTGCATTGATGACACTGAGCCAAGCTATTCTCAGGAGCTTCAATGAGTGTGTAATGGATAAACACGGACAACAATCTGTGTTAACAATCTGAATCATGTACAGTCTGCTTTTTCTGTTGGTTTTATTTGAAGTAATCAAATGCTGGTGTTGAGACCAAGTATGATTGACTTATAGCTCATTATGTTTTTCTTTCTCTCCCTCCCTCTCTTTTGTTTCCTTTAATGGATAATTTTGATTTTTACTGTGCAAAATCCAAGATGCTGTCACAAACTGTATTCAGTGGGGTCCTTTGGATGGACATGCTGTCTGTAGCTCAGTGCCCAGAAAATGTTGGAGTAACAGCAATTTAGTGGACTCCTGCACCTGTATTTGTGTATAATTGCTCGTGTTGTGCATAGGCAAAGAAGGGTTAGGATGTTATTGAAAAGTACTGCTGCATCAGTACCGATATAGTGTGTCAGCTCTGTTTATGAAGCAATACAGTCAAATTTTATTGATGTTTTTCAGTGTTGTACTAAATTTTGTGCTTGTGAACTCCATAAAAGAGTATGTGCCATCATCAGACACAACTGGCAACCGAGTGTACTGCCTAAAATCTAAACAAAAAAGTCCTTGGCACTGGCTAGTGTATGTCCTCTCAAGTGCCTTTTTGTTTGTACTGCTTCTCATTGTGTTAACATTAACTACAGCTCTGCTTCTCTCTAGTTAAGGCCCTTGTCTTTAATCATATTCTGATGGCTCACTGATTAAACAAACAACAAAAAAAAAGTATATTTTAGTTTGAGAAAGTAGCCTCAGTAAGGCAAGGGCTAATCAGATTTGACAACTTGGCTTGATTGTTCTGCTTTCTGTATTTCAATTTCATGTCTCTTGACCCTTTTGTATAAAGCTGCAATATCCCCTTTTATTGTTCTTTCATATAGAATGTATTTTCAAATGTAAAATCTCTCTCCCTTGCTCTTTCTCTCTCTGAATAGATTGCATAAGCATTTGCCATTGCCAAGGAAAGAAAATTGCAGCTTTAACTTGCTGGTAATGGCAAAGGATTTTATTAGAGTTTGTGTTAAAAAAAAAAATAAGGGAAAATTTTAACTTTACCCTCCAAAGTCGAACTTTGGGTTTCTTCTTAACAGCATAAAGTGACAGTATCTTTTTTCCTGAAGTCATGAAATATGTCTTTTATCCTGAACAGCTTGCCTGTTAATTACACTAGGGAAAACAGAAAAGATTCCCTTACTGAAAAGACTGCCTTTAAAATAAGGAGCTTTCTTCCTCCTGCCCCTACCTGAACTAGGAGTTCTGTTCTCTCAGTAAAGTCTGTATTTTCATGCTAATCAATGCTAATTGGCCTCAGGCATGGGTACGGAGGGCAGAATAAAATCCCACCGTGTACATAGGGTATGTCCTTACAGCGCTGTTACACCCGGCTGGCGTTTCCCCCCAGCTTCCTTCGGTTTGACCGAAAGTGCACACAGCTTCCCGGTGCCCTGCTCTGCAGGCAGCGTTAGATTCAGTGAATCGAATAACTTAAGCTCATAAAAATGTATTTGATGATATTGTGGTGATTTTTAATATTCTAGGGCAAATATTATTGGATAAAGAATAGTAACAGCCTATGCAGCTGGTGCAACGGGGTGAGAAGACCCAAGTTACGGAAGGCAAAGTCTGGTGTCCGCAGGAGGAGAGGAGGGGAGCGCCGCAGGTTTTCCGCACGGACCTACAGGCTGCCGCACGGTATTTTGGAGGCTGTGAAGGAAGGCAAGTTTAACCTGACCCAGGGTACCAGCCAGCAGGAAAACCAGTGCAAACCCTGGGGAAAATGATGCCCTGCAAAGTGCTGCACTGAGGTAAAGTGGAAGGAGGGAAGTGAGCTGATGTTTTTCAGTCCGTTCCAAAATTGCTCTCCTAGTACAGCTGTGTTGAAGCATCTTGCCGCGGGTTAGGACTGCGGAAGGCCTAGCTCAGCCCAGAATCGCCAGAGCAGCAGAATTTACCACTGTTTATCCATTAAATGTTTTGAAGCTTACTGTTTAACCAGTGCAAGCTGTAAGAGAGAAAATCCTGCAGAAAATACCCCAGTTACTTAGAAATTCAGGAATTGGGAGGTAGATCAGAGGTAAAAATATGAGTTCAGAAGGTGAAAATATTTTACAGGAAAACGGCAGAAAAACAAGCGGACAGTTGCCAATTCAAAGGACTCCTAAAGGCAGAGGTGTCAAACACCTTCAGGTCACCAAACCATAGATGCCTAAACTGGAGGGGTGGCTCCACAGGCTCCTTATCTTGGATCTCGGTCTTGGTAGATCTTGGTCTCCCAGAAGCAGATTCGAGCACCTAAGGCCATGTTAATGTTAGTTAGGCCATGAAAATTCCCTTCTGGAGTTAAAAACTGACCTTGCTAGCACAAGTGACAGACTCAGCTTGGACGTATGTAATCTGACCATATTGGTATCGCAGCAGCTAGTTAATTAACCCAAAGAATTAAAAACAGATTTTCAAAACTACTTTCAGCACACCATCGTTGTGTGACTCAGTTGTGTTCGGATCTGTTCTCCCCAGCTCAAACCACATCTAGCCCAGTACCCTGACTGAGTTTCATGCATATATTGCCTTGAAGAGAAAATCTCCTTTGAGGAGGCCTGTTCCAAAACCTTTTGAAGTTTTCCCATGGATTTCAATAGATTCTGGATCAACTCTTGGTCTTGGTCTATTTAAACAGTAAAGGATTTTTTTTTCCTGCTTTAAATACTGAGAATAGTGAACGGAAAATGAAATATATCTCCTTTGTGGTCTTCAGCCCTTACTATGATAATGAAGATCTAGCACTGAGGATTTGATTTCTCTGAAGGTAATAGAATGAAAGTTACCCTTAAATAAAGGAAAAATGATACTGCAACTTTACATTGAAAAAGTATCTTGCACTGATAAATATATTTAAAAAAATTATATGTTTATAAAGTTATTAATTTGTAAAGGCAGTGTTACAAAAATGTTCGGTTTATATTGTTTTAGATTGTTTCATAATTTTTAAAGTGTAAAATAACATATTTTTTTCTTTATTGAAAAACTATAAAATCTTCTGTAGTAAAATGATTTCATTTTACTGGTATATTATTGCTTCATGTTTTGTACCATCATAAAACTTTGTGCAAATTTTTTTTACAGAAATTTTTATTTTCTATGACAATATGACACTTGTAAATTGTTGTTTCAAAATGAACAGCGAAGCCTTAACTTTAAATGACATTTGTATTCTCAGACACTGAGTAGCATAAAAAAATCACATAGAACTGAACTGTAACTTAAATTTCCAAACTATGACTACTACATTCCAAAGAAACAGTTGAATTAAACATTTTCATAAAATATCCTATACCTGATGTATTTTATTACACTGAAAATGGATTTTTTTTAAGGGCTGTTTTTCTTTAGTTCTTTTTTGTGATATATTTTGCTAGATTTAGGGCATAACTTATTTTGTGCTCCTAAAGCTACGTTTCTGGCCTCATTGGGCAGGCTAGACTGTCGTTACCGACCAGACACTTTGGCAGGACAGTTCATTCTTGCTGCCTCCAAAACCTGGCTTAGGTGAGAGCTTCACGCCCCGCGTGCCCAGCTGTCTCGCTGAGGGCAGTCAGCTCCTCTCCATGCCTCATTTTGGGATGTCCGTAATCAGGTAGGAGGGATCCCATTCAACTGTGGCCCAAAAGACATGGATTTCAGAGGACAGGTCTGCCACCACGGTGCACACATGGTGATTGATGTCCTTGCAATGGGAAGCCCGAGGGCCTCCCCTGTATGGGTCACACGTGCATCTTGTGGCACTCAAGGGGTGTTGCTTTCCCCAGGGAGTAATGTCCGTTTTTGACAAGCTGTCCAAGTAAATCCTGCAGGTCTGCTCCAGCCGTACGGGTTGTAAAGGCGAACTCCCTGCGAGCTTGCCCTGGAGTCCGCGGGCCTTACCCAGCCGGGGCCATCTCCCAAGTCCCTGACAGCAGGAAACACCGCAAGGCCTGCCCATCGAGCCTGGCTGGCGTTTGTCAGTCCAGTGCTGAAATTCCCTCCGGAATATCTACTCATGGAGGTCTGCAAGACATTTTTCTCCAGATCAAAAGTTGTTGAATGCATTTATGCAACACTTGCCTATATGTTTCTTTTCAATACTGATCAGTGTGTCCTCCTAGTGCTACTGCACTTTGCACCCAAGAACAAGGCATGTACATACTGGCATTAGGCTGCATGCTCATTGACATACATTCCTCTTCAACTATTCTGCTACTGCAGGGAAAATATTCAAACTATTCTTAACTTGCTGCTGATTGTAAAGCTTGAAAAGGAAAAGTGTTGTGGGTACCTGTTTCAAATAGATGCAACAACAGGAACGGTTCTGGACGTAGCTGCCTTGTGATAACCACCATGGGGATTGTGCTCAAAAGTTCACCACGAAAGCTGTTGTCCATATAATCACTATACTTTAAAATGTAGTTCATTTCTGCATGTTTCTGTGGTAACTAGCCACAGGGTTTTTTGAGGGCAAAGAAGTGAAATTTATTACTAAAAAATAAAAATCTCAAGAGTGCATTAAGCTGTGAAAACAAAGACAAGTAATTCAAGTTGAGAACCTAATTCTTTCTTTATAGGAAATTAGTCAGCCTAGAAGGTGATAGTGCCTTAACACTAAACCTTCAGCTTTCCATGCAAAACACTGGTAGATCAGCTAAAGCAAGGAGAGAAATGGTGACAGGCCAAACCTGCCAGTACAGCGCTCAAGTTCTCATTTCAGAACCTAAATTGTGAAAATGGTCAGAGAGGAATAACAGACGGGTCAGCTGCAGACAACCGCTGCCATGGATGCATAACCCTGGGCTCGAACACCAGGGCGAGGGCGAACGTGTAAGGCAGGGAGATGACCAAATCCTGCCGTTACCCCCCCAGCCAAACGCGCCAGCCGAGACAGCGGCCACACGACCGCAGCGCTGAGCCCGTCTCACTGCCCTGCGCTTCAGCAGGACGCAAAATACAGCGGCACAGCAAAAGACTGGAGCACAGAAGGGGCAAGGACAGCACAGCCGACACCATGGCTGGGTAAAGCCCAACATGACAGCAGTGTGCAAACCTCTACAAACCTGCACAAACCTCTACAACCTGCCCGCGGGACCAAAGCTACTGGCTCCAGTGGAAATAAAAGTTCCTCAAAGGTAGAAATACCCTTTGCAGGGCACATGAGGACCTAACGTGCATGCTGGTCTAAGCTGGATTCTCATGCCTTTTATTACATGCAATTAGCCTATTTTTAATTCCATTCTCCTAAGCAGCTCTCCCAAAGCCAAATGTTGAAGTCGATTTTGCTTTTCAGATCACTGGTAAATTTGCTGGCATCATGGACGTCCCAGAAGTAATTCACTCTCCATTCCTTACTTTTCCTGTTCTCTGCAACACTCCGTGCCTAACTGCATATTGGTTTAAGCAACATTAATTTATTAGAGCTTTAATTTCTTCTTTTATAACATTTTATGCATCAAGTCATCCATAACCACAATTTTATCTACAAGTGTTTGTTAAATTATAACAGAGTGTATCTTATTTTTTTGTCATGGGATACTTTGTATAGCTCTTTTATTTGCCCATTAGTCCCCCTGCAAACCCTAATTGCTTTGCTACAGTAGGTCAGTTCCCTATATAAACCTCTATTCTCGCAGTCACACACAATCAAACTCTAATCTTATCACCTCAGGACTGACAGTGCCTCAACACTTACAACTGAAAATCTCATTAAAAAGTCTTCTGGCATTTTTCACAGATGGATGGAGTCTTGTCATGTGTCCAAACCTAATTCCACCTTCAATAATCATATTCTCCTATTTAAATTTACATGGTTATTATTCATCTCTAAGACATTTGATTCACGTCCCTGTCGCTGTGCAGCATCACTGTGCACTATGCGCTGCTTCCCTACAGACAGCCGTACCTCCATCATCGGTGAGATGGTTCCTGTTGAGAAAGGAATTACAGTCCTCCTGAAGAACCTTTGGTGACTGGGAGAAAGGTCAGGAGATGTTCACACGGATGGAAGGGAAGGAGGAGGTTTGGCAGGACTTGTCAGTCGTCATCATGACAAAGACAGTGTGTTTTAGTGAGGAGGGCTGGAGGGGGAAGGACTTGTCTGAGTAGACATGAGCATTTTGGATGACATGAGCTGCAAAGGGAATGATCAGAAAGCTCCCATGTTCAGGTCCTCCACTTTCCCATCACAGAAAGCTTCACAATTCTCAGAAAACTGCTGCACCGCAAAAACCCCTGGCATTTCCAACCCCTTTTGAATTCCTTGGCATGGAGGAAGAAAAGGGGTACCGAGAGAGAGCAGACTGTTAGCTGAACCTAAAGAGTGGACTTGCATTCAAAGGGGCAGACGTGTCTTCAAAGACCTGGGATGAATCTCCTCAGGATAATATAGTCGTACTGTCAATATATTTCTCCTGAGAGTGATCTTTGCTTCCCTCCCTGTCCAAACACCTGTACAGAACATCTCCCCTAAGTCTTTCATTATGTTCTTCATAAGCTTGTGTAGCATGGAACAGCCCTGGTGGGTGTCACGCTTGCTCTGCGCCATGGCAAAAGAGAAGAGGCCACCCCACCTCTCCCCTCCTCTTCCACATCCCTGCCATGGCTGAATCCTGTCCCAGCACCCCCATGTCAGAGGCTCGGACTGTATGTCTTTAAAAAATCATCTCTCTTTCAGGATAAGCCTCTCTATTTCCCACAACAAACCTAATATCTTTGCATTAATCCATTAATTAAATATTGATTTCAATCTTCCTACTTAATATTTACATTCCAGCTTCATAATTGTTAGCATACTAGTGTGGGTCACTTTCATTTTGCCTTTAGAGACTACTAACTAAACACCAGTGTTTTATCTCCCTCTCCTTTTAACCTTCTAATCTGATTCTGTCTCCTGTAGCTCAATCAGTGAGGAAAAAAAAAAAGAAAAAAAGAAAAAAAAAGACATAGCAGCATTCCTATTCTTTCTATCTATCTGTGAGAATGAAAAACCCATTGTATAAGTAGAAGAAAACCAATTTATTTTCATTTTGAAATGTGCTTTTGCAATGTGAAGAGGATGTCTTCCTCTTCTGGTTAGAGGTGGTATTTGAAATATCTAGGAAGCAGCAAGGACACTGCCACTGGGTCCTCTGAAGACCACCACATGGCATCTGGAAAGGCTTAACAAGACTACAAAGTGAAGGTATAGGTTTATCCCAAGAGTGGTTGGCAAAACGGAAAAAAGGCAGGAAAATAATTAATGTTAGGAGTAGATCAAAAAGGAACTTTTTTATTCTAGACTCTGCCAAGTATCCCTAGTTCTCAAAAGATGGAAGGTAAAATAAGGCATGAATCACATGCAACTCAATCCCATCTATAGCTCATGCTGATTAATTCATGATGTGATGAGATACCAAGCAGCTCTGAGACAGAGGCCAGGAGAAGCTGGTAGGGTTGTCACCACCTTCATCTGAAAGGTCTCTGCCTCTTAACACCAGCTCCAGCGTAAGATGTCCCTTTTGCGTGTCCCCTCTCCTGTTACACACAGGAAGAGCTCCCGCTTTGCACCCACTCTCTGCATACTCATAGTTTTCCTGCTGCAGGTCTTTCCTTCTTCCTCCGACATTTCTTTTGCCTTTCCTCTTGAACAGTATGGTCAAATAAGCCAGGCTCCCCGAGACTGTCTTGCTTGGTACCGGGCACTGCTAATTCCCTCATGTGGGCATGGGAAGTGCCCCACAGGACCGGAGCTCCCGCCTGCTCCGCGCACGCTGCTCCGATGCCCATCCCTTCCTGGCCTGCTGAGGAGTTCTGCGTTGCTGTCTTGTTCGTAGGAGGAGGTCACCAAAAGTTCGCTCCGAAACCAGGCTCTTATTTCCAGCCCGTATTCTGTCAGTTACTAAGCATCATCCTCACTACTTTTAACAAGTCTTTTCACAATCTATTCCCTTTTCTTCATGAATACTGAGGTCTTAAAGTGGTCAGCTTAAAACCATATATCTTGACAAAGTGGCTGAATTACTGCTGCTGAATGGC
Organism: Nothocercus julius; assembly: GCA_013398735.1. Classification (NCBI taxonomy): domain Eukaryota; kingdom Metazoa; phylum Chordata; class Aves; order Tinamiformes; family Tinamidae; genus Nothocercus; species Nothocercus julius. Next base: position 6,312,339 of record VZSV01000002.1, on the reverse strand, counting down.
AGGCCATTATCCGCAATTAGTTTATGGCTCTTAATAGCTATTATTGCAAAAGATGGATTTCTTATAGAATAAGTGTCTTACCGAAGATCCTGTTAGTACTCTTGCTTACGAAAAGTAAGTGGTAGCTGCTTTCTGGAAAAGATCAGGTTACCTTCCAAGCTGAAATAAATTAATATCAGCTTATTACCATGGACAATAAATAGGTAATGTGCATTATGAGGACTCTTTGGTTCTTCTTTGACGGGTACTGTGTATAATAATGTAAATGTGTGCAGACGTATATATTGAGAAATAGACTGCAGGAATGGTGTGAAGATGTCATCATCTAGCTTAAGAGAAAAATACTAGCAATCTATTAGTCACAAGTCATAACTGCTCTAAGAGTAACAGCTTTTCTTTTCCTGTTTATAGAAGTATAGTGGTTAGAACAGTTAGAATAAGTGTGTGTCAATTTATTGGAGAAACTATGGATTTATGAGTCTCCTTGAGGAAGTGCCTTCTGATGAAGGACATGAAGGAGCAGAGAGTAGAGGCAGAGTAGATGGGGTCATGAACTTCATTTTACTTCTCATCATGAGTAATAGTGCTAAACTGATAGTCAGTCAGATCTCCCATTTTCTTTAATTTAACGCTATTCTTCTTGCTCCCTGCATTACTGACCCCACATTATAACTGAACCATGTGTTTTATTACAATGCTAAGCACTGCTTTAAATGCACATGAGAAGATTTCAGTGCTCTTTAAACTGCACCGTTATATGTGGTGAGTTTTGTTCCTTTCACATAAAGGACCATCTCAGAGCTAACAACTTGTATTATTTTAATCAAGTCTAGTTTCATATAGGTTGTGAACCTTAATACAGATTGTCATTTCTTCTAGGCTTCAAATATAATGCACAGCTCAGCACAAGTCTGACCTTTGTGGCTTCATCTCAGAACGTACTTGCAGAAGGCACTTCATTAGACACCAACTGCCATAGAGCTTCCAGACATTTTACTAGGCTTCTTTGGAGCTGCTGCTGATTACCAGCATATATTTTTTAAACAATAACACATTGTCTTTGTATTAAATACAGTAAGCACAATACTCACATATTGCTTGACATGCAACCACAATTCTGCAACTGAAGGCGAAGAAGGACTACAAGTACTAATAGAAAGGGTTTGCCCAAAGGTATAACAAATGGCTATTAAATATCTGAAGGCTTCAGTCAGGTTTGGGGCTTTCTGGTGATAGTGCCATGCATTTAGAAACACCAAGAACCTCTCTAAGGGCAGCAGCATTTGCAGGTCACTCTGAGGTCATTCTTCTGGCTCATTCCCTCATTCAGATTTTACAGCCTAAAGACAAGGCCTGTTATTTCTAGGTCTGTTGCTGTTTTCTTATGATCAACACACCAAAAGTATTTAATGCTAAATGAATGTGGTTATTAGTCTTCAAGGGTGCCATTCACCACACCTAACTATTGTATTTAGATGTCATCTACAAAGTCATATCTACTGGTTCAGACACGTGCCTTGGAATGTGGTGAACTTTCTGCTTGGAGTATCAGTTTTCATTTTGTATTGAATAGCACAATGCTTCAGATTTAAAGGCTTAAATTTGAGATGAAGAAAATGAAATGAGATATATTTCCTAACTATTAACTAACTAGTGGTGGTTTTGTCTGATTTTCCTAGGGACAAAGATCTGAAACGCTTTGATTGATTTGGATTATAGTTAATCTTAATTATTGGTCCACCTGCTAACGAGCTAGAAGAAGCAAAACTTAAACGCTTAGGTAACAGTAGGATCCACAATAAGCCACAGGTTATATTTCAATAATGGAGGCAAATAAATACTCAGAGGGCAGATTGAACACTACCTCCTTTATCTTTGTGTCATCTGCAGCCTGTCGAATTATAATATGTCTTAAGGGAGTCAGCCTACCCACCTTACTTGGACCAACAAGGATCTGAATGGGTCTTTATTCAGAAGGTAGAATGGAGAATTAAACCTGGATTTTTATAGGACTGCTTCAATTTGCTTCCTTAATTTGTTTTCTCTCTGGTTGACACAACACAAGTTAATTTATACTATATTCCTATAGCTTAGTTTAGGTTGATCTCTGCCTACTTCACACTCCTCTATTCATTTTCTCATTTCCTCATCTTGCATTTTGGTTTCATTTTGATCTACATATATTACTTTACATAACACTGTGGGGTTTTTCTTGTTTTTTTTTTGTTTTTTTTTTTTTTTTTCTTAGATTCTTGAGCAACCTAAAGTTTTATGGTTTGACACTCCTTCTAAATTCTTAAATAAAAAACAGAAGTGCAATTCCCTGTTCCCTTTTGGAAACTGCAAGCTTCTGAAACACAGAAGAGCAGTATTTCAAAACTTGCCAGGCAATTCAGATCATTATTTTAGAGAGTTTGCTAAGTATTTTTCTCAGCAAGGAACACACTTATGTCCATGATAGATAGTTTGAGGGATAACCTAAAATTGCTGTCTGCTTTTGGTACAAAAGGAGTCAATGTGAACATACTAATGAGAACTGACAGAGCCTTGAAATGACCTGGAATAAACTGCCAAAAGTGTTAATTAAGCATTATATAGCTATTGTTACTGACACCAGCGTGCTTGCAGCAAACCTGCAGGTCTTGTCAGATTACCTTTTGCTAGAGACACCTGTATTTCTTATCTCAAAGTGCATTTTAAGTCCTTCATTGACATATTGTCCTTCATTCTGTATTTATAAAAGCAAACAAAACAGGTCACAGTTTATGTCATGCAAATCACCATCTTGGTGAAGTTTATTCTTTCTTTTTTTTTTTTTTTTTTTTTTTTTTTTTTTTTTTTTTTTTTTTTTTTTTTGTGCTTGCTGCAGCTGTGCTTGCTTCCCACATTAACTCTGTGTTACTCTCCACATACTGATTTGGGGTTTCCATGTTTTGGAAGGGCTTGATCTTCATCTCTTCCAAGCCCATTTTCTGTTTCTCCAGGTTCACTGTGCAAGGCCAGCATACAGATTTACTATGTCTCTCTTCAATCATCCTAAAAAAATATCTCTTTCTTTTACAATTATCGCCTTAGGTCCATGTCAAGTTCTAAAGCAAATATAAATGCCCCCCCCCCCCCAAAGAAAAAGAGACCTAGGGTACATACATATCAAAAGGAAGACATACCAAAAAAAAGAAAAAAAAATAGAGGAATAGGAATTGGCTGATTATTTCCAAGTCCTTCAAATAGGAGTGATCAGCTGTCCTGAAATCCACTAAGCTATGCCAAAGGTGCGGAAAGAATTGAGCAATAAAAATTTCCCTGCTCCTCCTGCTACCAGTCCTCCCCGAGTCAATTCTACAGATCTTTTACAAGTAAAACAGCCCTGAATATTAGAGGGAGCTTTGTATAAATAAAGAGGGAAAGCTCAGGGCCACTGTCCACTGTTGCCAGCTCAAAAGCAATGATAATGTTCAAAAGAACTGTTAGTAGATAAGCAATAAGCAATATAGTAACAAGAAAGCTGGAGAGTTGCTAGAAAAATGCAAATATTAACCAATTACAGAAACAGAGAAAACTGAGCATTAGTAATAAGCACAGACTTTCAAATATGAAATAATAATCATCTTATTTTGCACAGAAGGTAATTTTATTTTTTATCATTACAGCTTGAACATAGCTCCCTTGCACTAACGGTATTTTTAACACTAAATCCTCTATATCATTTGTTATTACTGTACAAAAATTAGGCCCTGCAAGTTCAGAATGTACATTCAGAACATAAGAAAGTCCCAGATGGCAAATTTCAAATAACTACTGTTGCTAAAAAATACATAAAGCCAGTTTTTATTTCAATTCCTAAATTTAGTAGCTCCTATTCCCCAAGTGCTTGAAAAAAAATCTTACTTCTAGATACACTGTTTGGTGCAAAACTGCATACAGATGCTGATTCACCTTAGGCATATAACTCAAGGGATCTCATTAAAAGTCTGATTAGCTGTTCTGAATTACTGTCTGGGGGGCTTATTCCTCTTTCAGTACAGAGAAAACCTTAGAAGAAAAGTCCCTTCCTTCCCCCAAAAGCAGTTCAAATGCTCTGTGCCTGCCATAAAGTACTATTCAATGTAAGCCAAAGTATCAAAAAGGTGTTATTGGCAAATAAGCCATAATCATTCAGCAAATAACTCATAATCATTCAGCAAATAAGTCATAATCATTCAGCAATTCTGCACTTTTACTGAGACTCTTCTGCTCTTAATTTCACTGGAAAGAATGAAAACAGAGGCAATTCATTAATACACACATAGAATCTGCTCAAGATTTTGACCCAAGGCCCTGGTGGCCACCATCTGCAGCAGCATAAATAAGCAGGATTTTAAAATACGTCTGTAAGATCTGGCATCATCTCAATATTGCACACACAACAGAACTATATTACTATAAAATATATTTGACGGTCATTGGTAGTGACGGGACTTGTCTTTTTAAATTCCATCTCATCTCTAGAGTAATTGAACTCTAGTGCAGCTGCTAGTAGCTGGAGTTCAACTTTCCGATACATCATCATCGTTTGATTGTAAAGCCATCACTCTTCCCCAAACACCGAGAACAAGGCAGGACCCGCTCTAAGAATGAACATCCCAAAGAACATGGATTTTTTTCAGGCCTTTAAAGCAAGCTACCTCTATGGACTGAATAAAAATATATCTTGTCAACTAATCAAGATGAAATGATCTCCTGCAACAGAGGTTTGGCATTGTGAGAGCATTTTTAAAGTTTGGTTTGAAATCTGTTTCAACACAAATCCACGTATATTGAAAGAGCTGCTGAAGAGCACTTAAAATACCATATATTTTATATCTGATCCTAGAGTCTATGTGTATAAATTAATTAAATAAAAGTAAAGAGATGTACTTCATCAATGAAGGAGTGTGACTGCAGGGATTCCCAACATTCGCCTTCCTCTCCATATGGACGATGGTTTCTATTGGGCTCTTTGGCTTGTGAAATAGAAGCAGTTGTCATCAATGCCTTTTTCTTTTCGGTGAAATAAGAACATTTTACTGTGGCAAATTGTCCAATTTTTCTGCCTACTTACAGGTTCAGTTCTCTCTTTCAGAAGACTTTGCACTGAAGGCCTAACAAGAAGAAACACTGCTTAGTCATATTACTGCCTTCAGCATTTAATTAAAGAGGGTGCTACTAGAAAAGTGGATTTAATCATGGTATTTTAATTAAATCTAGCTTGGCACAAGTCCACCTGTCTGGATTCAATTGGATATAGTTCTCTTTCCTCCTTATTCCTAGCATTACTGTTGCCGGCTCCTACTGAACTGCAACAGTGATTCTCCCATTGCATTTTAGTACAAATGAAGGTGGTTCTTAAATATAGAAAGCCTCTTGTATAGAGAGGTAACTGTAACATCAAAACTATTACTTAAGACAAAGGTGTCACGCCATTTACACACTTTACCTGTCCGAGCCAAGCAGTCGTGTTCATACTCTGATCACATAATGTTTGTGGTGGCATAGCCAGGCAAGCATGGAGTAGCTTGGCATGCACAGACTGCAAAAATTAGTTTGGAAAGGCATCGTCTATACTGCAAGCCAGAGCCAAGTTATTGCTTCAGAATTAGGCTCAACATGTTTACACAAGGAGCAGCAACTTTGTTATGAATTATAGAGAGAACACAGAATTCCTACCCAAGAGCTGGAGAGATGGTGAAGTCAAAACCTCGAATGAATTGAAGATGGCCAGTATTTTTCAGCTTAACTTTATTTTCCTCTGAAACTAGCTAACTAGTTAAACACATTTTTTTTCAGAAGAATAGGTCTCTATGGGGCAGGGATGTAACAACAAAGTTAAAAAACTCAAAAGTAAATAGCCTAGAGGTGGGGAACTTGGAGTATAAAGGTGCTGAATATGGCCCAAGGCCATGGATTGGTCGATCGTGTGGTGAAAAGAGCTCTGGATCAAGCGGATAAGTATAATCACCAATCTATCATTCTTTCATAAAAACAAAACAAATCAAAACAAAATGGAGAACTCATTTTGTTCCACTGTGGGATACAAAGAATTTCAAACCCTGATTTAATTCTTGAAACAAAAACCTTGGTTATTTGCTGTATCTTGCCAAGGAGTTGCTGAGGCATACAGTAGGGAAGAGGAGTGGAAGGTGGAAGGATGCAAGGAAAGAAGCTCGGAAGTAGGAAACTTGAGAGAAGTTAACATCTTCCTGCAAAACACCAGGAATGTTCAGCTCTGAATCACAGCAGTGGGATTCAGCTTCATGTTCCTTAATCATCCAAACGCGAGGTATCTAAGCAAGCCCTTCAGCCTCCTGTGAATAGAGACGGGCACCTCCAGATGGCAATTCAGCCCACCATTTTTGGATGTTTATGGTAGGAAAAGATGAATTCTTGATCTGCTCCACCTGCCATGCAGCTACATGCCACCACTGACTCAAAACTTCTTTATTTAATTAGAGTTGAAATGTCAACACAGGCATCGCTCACCACCCCCAATCCCTTAATCCTCTCTCACATCTAAGTGTTACTTCTCGTCTTTTCCACCCATCCTCAGGCATAGGAAACAACCATTGTAAGATATTTGACCTTCTAGAGAGGATACTGTCAGTAAGGAGAAAACACAGTGCATGCAATTTATTATTTTATAAGACTGATGGAAAATAGACTAGTCTCAGCATGGATACTGGTCTGTACCAGTATGATGGCTGTTTTCCCTTAGGTGACATGTGTGAAATATTGAGACTACACCCCTTCCCCACATGAAAGTAAATACCAAGAAGTGCACATGTTTACCAGCCTAAAAGCTGGGCTGCATAATAGCGATACAACCTGTCAAGCACGTGCCAGTTTCACTCTCTGAAAATAGCGTTCTGCCACACTCTCGGTTTGTCTAACCGTTCTGTAGCTAAGACTTTTTGCCAACCACGGAGAGTACCAGTGCCCAAGAAGGAGATATCAAGGAAACAAAAGGAAAAGACATTTCTTACTGAAAATAACTGCATAATTAAGTAGTAAGCCATACCACAATGTGCATTCTTGGACTGAATTTGCATGACTCTGGCACATTATGAAACTAACTGCTTTCAGTTGCCTGGCAGGAGGAGAACACCTAATGCAAATTTGCATGTGCCCAGACCATCTTGCCAGAAGGGAGTTTTGTTCTGTTTTAATTTAGGGTTTGCAAAAGCTGGTAGACCCAAGGTTTCATACTGAGTAAATTCTGGAAAGTAGATAGCATCTTTCAACTCATTTCAGTCTCAAGTACCCAATAACCTCACGCTGCTAAGAAACCCCTAGATCTTGATCATTGAACCAGTAGGTTCAGGGAGCAGTTTTCTTGCTGCTCCCTGCTGTGCTTCATGCTGGATCCAGCAGCTCCAGACAGAGTCTTCCCAAAGGTGAAGCAACGCTTCATTTCTGTGTTTTCACCATTCTTCTCTCTTCCAGGACTCCTAATTTTAAGAAATGCCAATGCCACTGGCAGGCAATTTTCTTTTCCTCAGTGAGGCAATTCCCTTCCCTATATCACCTTGCAGACGTCTTGTTACTTTGTGAGTTAACTTTACTGTTGCGATTAGTCTTCAGCCTTTTGGAAAGCTGGAATAGAAGCTGCCTGTCCTTACAGATAAATGGTTTGGAAGCATTTTTATGCTCTCAGATTCTCTAGCGTTAGTTGGCCTATTAGTTGGGCTATTCTTCATTTTATAGGGATATAGGGAACTGTCACAAAAAAAGAAACAGATAGCCCTAATCAAATCAGGATCTGCGAAGTCCCGCAATCTTTCACCTACTGAAACCAAAGAATGGAGTTACAGATTAGACGTAAGTCCTAGCACTTTTTTTTCCTGGGCTGCTCCTCCTTTGCTCATGGACTAACTGTGCCGTTCTTCCCCAGCTACCAACCCCGGTACACATACGGATGAGCCATGTTTGCTCCCACCCTTTGTGTGGCAGCATTAACAACCCGCAGGGCTCCGGGACGCGCCCGGCACGCAGGCAGCGCTAACGGTGCCGAAGATGAAAGGCCTCCGTGAAGCACAGAGAGCCCCTCCTGCCGAGCGGGCCTCCTGCCACGGCGCCTCGGCCCCCGCGCGCCACGGCCGCAATGCCGGGTGGCCGAGCCGCTCCCTGTGATCCGCACACGCCTCGCCGGCCTCCCCAGCCGGCTCTCATTTTCCTACACCAGATGTGCCGGAGCGGGGAGGGTCGGGGAGCAGGGAGGCGCGGGCTGCGGCT
>VZSV01000002.1:6264630-6303927 GCA_013398735.1 Nothocercus julius | reverse complement strand
CGGCCGTGCCTGCACAAGGGCAGGGAATGGGGCCCCGGCGGGAGCTGGGCCGGGAGCTCGGGGCAGCGCCACAGGGTGGTGCGGAGAGCTGGGAGGGTGCGAGGGACGGCGAGAAGCTCAGGGCAGGTTCAGAGGATCGCGGGGGAGTTGGCGCGGAGGGACTCGGACGGTGGCTCTCAGCCAGAGGAGAATCGGGGATTGTGGCTCCTGGGCAATCTGGGCACCCCTGTCACAAGCATTTAGAGGCACTCTGGGCTCTGTCTTTCCCAAATGAGTACTTGTAACTCGCCTTGATGTTAATGAGAATTACACGCACATATCAGGGAGAGAATAGTCCCCCTACAAAGGGCATGTGACAGCTAAAGTGCATCAGTCAGCATGGAAACAAAAGAGGTCATAATTTATGTAAAAGGTTCATTTTTAATGTAAATGCTGCCCCCAAAACCAGCCCGAATCTGTGGTATTTGGCAGTGGAAAATGAAAGGGGTGAAAAACTCACTGCTGGCAGGTAAATGCATAATGTGATAGATTGATTTTAAATCCTTGTCATCTTCCCTTTTCACCTGCATACATAACGATCTTCTGTTAGTCATTAGGGCTCCTTGTACCTTCAGCACTCCAAAAAAATATTGGCTTTGAAATGATACTTCATTGTTAAGGAATTTTTGTCAGCTAGCTCCATTTATTGATGTATCAAAGCCATTTTACAAGAGATAGTCTCCACTTTGGCACCGCTACCGCATACATTACGTGCCTTGCGAGGGCTCGAATCTCATTCCAGCAGGGAGTGGAAGTGCCAAGTGCCAGCGAGTTACATAATGAAACATGTCACAGGGCCTTTGAAGCAGCAACGAGGTGCTGGATGAGCCAAGCCCCAACGCAGCCCACGGCAAGCAGGGGGAGCAGCAGCAGCAGCGGGGTCATGGGCAGACACGCTCGGGGTGCCAAATGCAGGGGGCAGAGGAGCCGAGGGCTGCGCTGCCAGAGCCCCCCGGGGTGCATGAAACATATGCCACCAGACGGAACTTTTCTGTTGATCTATTTACACCAGCTCCCCAGATAGCAGCAGCTACGCCAGCACACACTCCTCTCCGTAGCCATATGTGCGTCTGCAACAAGGGCTTTTTTCGGCATACCGGTGGTAACTGGGGGTGTCGCTCTGCTTTTGTGAGCAGAATTTTGTAGCATGAGCCAAACCACAGAACGAGGACTATGAAGTCACTAAAGCTGTTCAGGCTGTCGTGTGAATTAAATCATTTTTCTTTGTCCTCTGTTTAGATCTTTACCTTGTGTTGCCAAGCAACTGCACGAGCAAAGTTAATGGCAAATCTCCCCGTTTAGACCAGGCAGGTAGGAGGTCTTTGAACTGAGGGGATACTGCATGGAAAAGACAAGGACTCAGAGAGGGAAAAAAATCTCATGGCCACTTGGATCTTTTTGTCTTTTCCATACATTCTGGAAAGAGGATGCTGCACCAGAGATAGCCAAAGAAGGGCTTTCTGGTGCATAATTTATTGCCATGTCAGTTCAAGGGAAGTGAACCCAAATGCATTCTGTGAACAGAAAAATGTCTGAGAGAAAATATCCTAACACCAGTGCAGTGATTTCAGCTCCAGATTATCCTGCCAACACAACTTCTGCTCTGAAGAAGGATCTTGACCCGGTCTGCAGCCACTCAAACTACACATAGCCTTAGTCTCCGTGACCCCAGGAAGAACCTCTGCTGGGATGAAATCACACCAGGATATGAAGGACACCACAGATTCCTGCCAAAACTACCTACTACATCTTGCAGGTGCTAAATTCAAAGCCCACGGTATCCTTGTAATTTGGGAAGTGTATTTTTCATGTCAGAAGATTAAGAAATTTAATAGTAAAAGGAGGCCCCAAGACATGAGGAACCTCCCTCCCTATTCATGGTCTGACCGGCACTGACTCTGACTGAGCAGTGACAGCACTCAAGGAGCCCTGACCATTAAGCCTTCTACCCACCAACAACTCCTGAGCCTGGTGCCTTTCATTCACTGCCTTTTCTTATAGGAATTATTACTATCCTAGTCCTATTTCCTGGCTATACCACATAGCATACATGCCTCCTTGAGGCTGGTATTTCAAGGGCCTTGCATTACTTCTAATTACATGCTTCATTTTCTAAACTCTTGGACTGAGGATGTATTAATTAGATTGGCCTAGCTAGTAATATTTTCAACTACAGACATATCCATGTCTTGTATATTTGGCATTTCTCCCAGGAGCTCCGCCACTGGTCTCTGGACGCTTCACTGGGACATTTCCTGCTCTCTTGGCAGAGAAAGAAACCTGGGGAAGTTGAAGCATTTGTATCTGAAGATTCATAAAAGCACCAAAAAGGAATTAGTTAAAAATAAGCATCTGAGGTGTTCAGCCAGTCCAATGGCATTAGAAGTTTGGTTTGACCTTTTAATACCCATGACCAGCATTACTAAGTTGACTCAGTGTAAATTCAAATATTTAAACCATGGTCTAGACAGAGCCTGTGAGGCCTTCCCAAGTTAGAGGAATACACCTCCAAAAGCTAAAAGTGCATTTGTGTCTGCATAAGGGTGCAGACCCAGAAGCAACCTCCCTCTCTCTCTAACTGGGAAATACATTTTCAAGTGAACACCATTCTATATTCATTGTTCTCCTCATTTGAAAAAAACAAAAATACTACTGCAGACAAAAATCTATCACACTAAATAGAAATCAAAATCAAGACTGGTTTCTGTCACACAGTTTTATGCAGTTGTGAGAATTGGCCAAAAAAAAATGACAGTTGGCAAAAGATATATTCACTACAGTATTTTACAACATTTAGAGGCCAATCTGGCGTGGCATTTGCTATGTTTCTATCTAGTCTAGTATCCTGTCTCTGAGAAATGCTAACACCAGAAACTTCAGAGGGCAAGAGAAAAAACCTCCAACATTCAAGTGACACAATCTACCCTATAAAAATATTGTACATAATGTGCAATAAGTACTAACTACTGCTAACTAATACAGAATGGCAACAACCATCTTATTCACTATTATTCATAACCCTCTCTCCTCCTTTTCTTGAACACAGCAAAGCTTAAGTTATTTAAATTAACAAGGTAAATTTGGATTTGAGTAGTAAGAAATAGGAAAGTTATTGTAGGTTTAAAATCATATATCTCAGCTCCAATTATCAAAAGCCATCGATGTACCAGTATAACAATGTAAGTGTACCACACTTCACCTCACATTACTAATAAAGTATAATATTTCCTACAAATTTTGTCTGCTGTTGCCAAAAATTTTATTCTTTTTTGATAGTTTTTTGTAAATAAAACTATTTGTGGCATATATATTATGTAGATAAACACATGCAATTATATATTTATATACGATAGACTCTTCTCCTACTTGTAAACAGGAACTCACAGTGTAGATCTAAGACTGAAATAAGGTTCACACATATGTGCATATATAAATATATATGTATGCAGGTGTTTTGCATATTTATGTGTGTGTGTCTGTGTTAACACCTGTGGTTTTTCAGCCTTCTTGTATTTCCGTGACAATATGTATTCACACCTGACAAGCCCCTTCATCAGAAAAAACAATAATATATTTTTATCTGCAGACATTCTGTTTCTTCTAACCACTTTCATTCTAATCACTATCAGGAATCATCTAACCACTGCCACAGGCTTCCTGGGTCATTGCTAACCTACCCTGATTGATATCAATCACATATTAGCAAGAATATTCTGTGAGAGACAGAAAAAAGTGATTCTAGTTAGACAACAGGCAAATCAAATTGGATCTTTAGTTGTACTTTAAAATATGAGAAATACCTTGTGTAATGCTATAGAAGCCAAGAGGGCAAGGAGTACATCGTGCTAGCATCTGTCCTCCCCTAAGAGACATAAGATAACTCACTGACAGGAAACCACCATGCAAATGTATGCATGGAGCTCAAACAAAGCATCTCAAGAGCTTAATATTAATCTTTCCCATCCTACAAATCGTCCTTCGTAACAGACAAACAGATAAGCATGGATGGCCACGTATATAAATGCTAATCATAGGTTGCTAACTAGAGGTGGAGATGGCGATATTAGGCTTTGTTTCTAAGCTAACCTCATGAGCCAGAAGCAGCAGGTGAAGAAGATCACCTCCAAAGAGATCTAACTTCTCTTAGAAGGGCCCACGCATCAGGGTTGCTGCTGCAAAAGAACAGAGAAAACAACAGGTGTCCACCAGTAACTTCTGGAGTAAAAGAAAAAAAGAAGTCTCTGTAAAGACTGCTGTGCTGTTGCTTTGCTCTCCCTGCTGGTAGAGAGCAATTAGTGGCCCATGTTCCCAGGAGCAGGAGCTGGAAAGTTTCATGGTGCTTAAGAGATAAGGGCAGCTACTCAATCTGTGGGTAAAAAGAAAACAAGATGCAGCTTCTCTGGTCTAAAGGATTTATAGTCATCAATGAAATACATATATCAATGACTGTAGTGTACTATCCTGGCCAAGCACATTGCAAAATGCTCCAGGGAACTCACAGTCTTCTCTGATGGACAAGATGTTTCCTTCAGGTGGTATTGGGAGATTGCAGGGAGATTGTGGAACCCTAGGGATGAGGTATGGAAAAGTGCCTGTATCTACACGCAGCACCTTTTTGTGTCAGCCAAGAAGAATTTTATCTACTTCCTGGTGTGTGCTGTACAAAAAACTCAGTGCTCAGACCTGTTCTGCCATTTCTTTCCACTAATTTCTCATGTCAAAATTTTAAACTTGTCATAGGGCACTAATTCGAAAAGAAGTTGCTCCCCTACTGCTGTTTGAACCTCACTTGCTATCTTTCTTGTGTTCTCCCCCAGAAAGGCAGTTGGTTGATACCTAACACTGTGGCTGGGGAATCAAGAGGTTTCCTTTCTGCTCCCAGTTATGCCGCTGCCTCCCTCGCTGCCTGCGGCTCCGTCCCAGGCCTCTCACTAACCCTCCCCATCTGCACGAGATTGCAAAGCCTGCGGGCATTCCGTGGCACTCACTGGTAGCACTCAATACAGAAACAACCCCATAGAAGGACCAAGAGCATTAATAGCAAGAAGCTGTCTATACGCCATATGGCGTTGATATTGATATATCTATGAACTCCTCCCTAACTGCAGCAGATGCTCAAGTTTGTAGTTTAACCATACAGTGCAGTGTACTGTTGTGTCCTTTTTTTGTGAACAAGAATAAGCCAGATGCTTTCTCACAACATACTGGCAGAAATACGGTGCTATATAGCCAGAGAAAGCAAGTCTACCTCCACTGATGATGAGCGCTGCTTTTTAAATCTTAGTTTCTTAAAGTACACTATTTTTGACAAAAAATTTGCCTACTGCTAACTAAAAGATAATCAAATATTCCTTCAACTGAGGTTGATATATCATCCAGGAATATGAAACTTCCCTAATGTCACAATTATGTTTTTATTATTTCTTTTTACAATACCATTAGACAAAAGAAACAAATTAGCGACTTTCATTTTTCCTCCATTAACTATTTTTTGCCTTTTTATCTTCTCTATTCAGCCTCATTCATCATCTTTCTCAATTCCTCAGAGAGCAAACAGTGCTAACCTGCTTTCCTACTTCCCTCATTAAACATCATTTTAATTATTTTCACTTCACCCCTACCCATTAGTTCTCTAAAGTTCCTTTCCAACTGCATAATATTAACACCTCGCTATTCTAATCATTCTCTGTTGCAAATGCCACCGCCTAAGTTTAGCACCTGAACCGTTGCTCTCTGATCCTTTAATTGGGCGCTACTGTTGAGTTCCCGCATCTGTGCTCTTTTCTTTCCAGCCCCGCCAGGAACTCCCAACAGCAGCTTCCAGCTCTCCGCACCGGCCCCTTTCCTGGATGTGCCTTCACAAGCGGCTCAAGCCACCTGAGGAGCGGGTGCGCCCAGCAAAAGCCTTTGCTGGCCGTGCCCGTGGCTGTGGTTGCCGTTTCCCCAGCGCGGCTCTCGCTGCCGTTAGCGCCGGTGCCACCGCCCTGGCAGGCCGCCCACAGCCGCGCTTTCGCTTCTCCGTGCCTTTGGCTGGGTACATTTCCAGGCAGCTCGGGTAATGGCTGCCCAAGGCAGACGCAGGGCCACAACCGTAGGGAGAGAGGCGGCCTGCCCGTGGACGTGACGCACGAAACTGCTGCCTGCTTGGTGAAAGGGCTGCCCAACGCCAGGGAAAAAAGCTCATTTAAATGCTCCCCAGCTACCCCTTCTCTCTTTTAATCACAATCAGAATTTTACATGGGCATGAGCTACCTTTGGGGAAGGTGTTGCTGTTTGCTCCACTGAACTCTTGAACTTAGCCAGGCCTTCAGCTCAGGCAAACACAAGAAATGGACCATAGTCATCCTCTTCAGTGGGAGCTTGTCTGGAGGGGGAGGGAATACTGTTAATGAATACGTCTAAAAATAAATACAACAGTTTCCTGACATTGTTTTCTAATCTTCTGAATTCCTCTTATGAGGGGGAAAGAGCAGTGGGATTCAAACTGCACCTTAGCTTGTTGATAAACTTCAGACCCCAAGAAAATATATGTTACAGGGGGATTCCGAAGTGAGTGTCTTAATTGCAGCCGTGATGACCTTCACTTCTATTGTGCCTGTTGTTGTGTGAGAGAGAAGAAATTGCTCACCATCACCAACACCACTTCAACTTACTCATAACCAGGTTAGGTATCCAAGACATTAACACTTCAAGGGTTATTTTTTCGCCAAAGAAACTAGACCAGTTTTATAAGAGAAACCAGTATGCCACATTTATCGGTAACACCTTAAACTTCTACATGCCAGAAAATATAATAAAACCTCTAGTTGTTTCTTTCAGTATATTCAGGGGATCTCTCAGTAATTCTTCCACATCTGCAGCAGCCAGATGCACAACTTTTCTAGCAATGTATCTATCTATGTCATAGAACAGGCATAAAAAAGGAGTGACAATATTGATCTCTCAAAAATCTATATAAAAACTATTTAGGTTCATCTATCTTGAATACCATAATTATAGAGCACAGCTCTGGCTGTTAGGTTCCTTGATCTATGCTGAAAGCTAGTAGTCTGGGTATTTATTTTCTTTTTCAGACAAAAGTATTTATTCGCAAACTGTTCTAGAGATGTTTGGAGATCACAAGTTTTCCTAATGGTTTGTAAACGTGAAAATTCCTTTTCTAATTGTCTCCACTTTTTCCTGTTGTAAAGGACATACGTAATGGGCAAGTTCCACTGGGATCTGGAGGTATCTTGGGTCTGGGATACAGGTGTAGAAATCACTGCAGAGATAATAAGATGAAATGAATAAACAAGGAAAAGAAGGTTCCTGGGCTAGCTGATGCTGATGGCCCCCAAACCTGGGCTGACACTGCTACAACAGACTGCCCATGTGGCAAGAGCCGCAATAAACATGAGCTGCTTCATGAGAGTCATTACAGCAGCAGGCAATTCACTTCTGCTGCATCACCTCTCCAAAGAGAATGACTGCAACTAAAAGCAAAACCAAAGAGAATACAATAGAAGCAGCAGAATGTACTTACTTGTGTTGTTCTGCTATTATCACTCTTGACTTTGTTTTACAGAGACTGAGATCCCAAAATGCTGAGATCATTGGTTCACCTTGTCTGGCTTTCTGGAGGAAAATATAATTCACTCGCAGTCTTAAGGCAAGGATATTTGCTGTATTTGGACAAAAGCTTCCTTTCCGAGGAGCCAGGCAAGTGTAGCTGGTGGGATATGCCCGTGTGCCACCCTCTTGGGACACTCACTGCTGCCCGGGCGCTCGCTGCACTGCGGCCCCTCTGCCGCCTCTGGCAGCGGCTCCGCACGGCGCTCCCGGCCTTCCCGCTCCGTGGGGATGCACGCAGCACTAGGACCCGGACACAGGCCCTCAGCAAGCAGGGGAGCTCTCAGCGGTCTCACCCGCTGCCTGCACCTCCCAAAACACAGTTTCTTCCACCGAACTTCCTGCCTGGCCTTTCCTCTTCCCGTGGCCGCCCTTGCACGCCAGTCAGAAGCTGCGCGCCCCAGCCACGCTTGGGCAGTGGGTGGCATTTCGGCAGTCCCTTGCCCCTGCGCATTATTCTCCACTTACAGGGCAATGGGAGTGACTTTCTAAGGCAGTAGCGCAGCGGATGAAGACAAGCACTCTTCAGCCCACCCAGGGGTCTTTTCCGTTTATCCCTCCGCTGACGACCCCAGGCAACGGCCTCGTTGCTTGGGCTCCTTTCCTCCACACTCTTTTCCTGCGCAGGGCGGGAGCTGCTTTCACACGAGGCCTGAGCCACAGGCTTGCAGGTCTGTTACTTCGTATTTGGCATTTTTTAGGCAATACTTCACTGCACCATCTCCTGAGGTAATTCAGATACCCTGCAACAGCAACGTAAGATCATAAACAACCACCTAATCTGGTATCATTATCTCTCCCAGAAGTTTTGTGAAGATCCTAAAGAGAGTTAGGAATGAGACGGATTCTTTTGGGATGCTGCAACCTTTTTGCCTAGGTGAGCAGCTGTCTCTCACCGCTCTGATTTCTGCTCGGAAGGAACTGCTGAAGCCCAGTGCTACCGCGCTCTTACCAGCTCCTCCTGCATCCTTCCGTTCCTCCCCACTGAGTCACGCTGCTTCTGCTCGTACTGGCAGAGTGCCCCGAACACCAGGTAAAGATGCTATCAGCATCACTGCTGCCTAAGTGTCCTGTTTTGGTCTGGTTTTCTTCTAGGTTCTGCCCTCTCTGTGACTTTTCCATGACCTTACCACTCGCTCTGTGTGAGCGCCTCTGGTTATTGTGCATCTACGCTCAGATGCTTTTCTGTTATTACTTTACCTTGACCTACTCTGTGTGCTCCCAGCAGGCAAAATACAAATGGGTGAAAGCAGAAGTTGTGGTCAAAATGCTGTAGTTGGGAAGAATAGTCTATTTGAGGGACAGGAGAACAGCAAAGTCTTCAAACTCCAAAATAGCAAAATAGTATTAAAAAAAATGGTAAGTCCACAGCTTCCCATTTTTATTCTGATGTATTTTAACATGACCGTTCAGCTTACAGAGAAAATCTGAGTGCTTCCTTCACCACTCTGTTCTGTGAGCATCAGCTCACACAAAGGGCTAGATAAATTATTAGTTATAAATTATTATTAGAGGCTACTACAGATAATATTAACCTACATTAAAAAAAAAAAAGCCAATGACCTGGAAGGGAATGAATTCCAGTATGCAAAAGCTTTGGGGGTAAAACACAGTGCTCATTATCTCTTTCCCCTGCATTCCTGCAGAAGGTCCTCCAGCAGCCAACATCTATTTGAACTTTCACACTCTCTCACTAGCTGCAAATTCTGTTTCACTTGGATGCAACATGCATCTGGATGACAGGGGAGAGCTGGTAGCTTCTCGACACACAGAAAGGGAGCAGACAGACAGACAAGAGCAGACCCCCTGACATGGATTCAGCCACAAGCTAAAATTCTGTCTCTGGCTCCTACTCATCTTTTGATGCAATAATCACTTGATCAGACTCCTACGACATCAAAGGCCAAATTTGATCCATGAACCATGATGTGTTTTTGGGACGGTGAAATGTTTACACTCAGGAAAAAGCTGGGAACTGAACATTTTCTGATGCTGGGCACTGGTCTTCTTTATGAGAAGAGACTACACTGAAATCTGAGCATATGCAGGAAAAACTGCAAAGTTTCCTTGAGAAAATTGACAAAAATCCTCTTCTAGGCCTATCTTCCAGCAAAAACCCATAGGGATAACACTGTCCCATAGGGATGACTGATTCTGTGAAGGCAGAAGTTTCAAAGACTTCTGGGGTTTATCATTAATTTTGAGTTCTAGATACCTAAATACCACAGTATGGAGCAAAACAAATAGATACACACACATCCTGGCCTGAGGACCAAAAAAACAGGTTCCATTCCACATCACCTTTGCCCATCTTCGGGAATGTCTTTTCACCTCCTTGTGCTCCTCTCTCACTCCCTGCTCTGCCTGCTAAATACTTTGGTTTTTCAGGGCCAGTAAGAGGCCTTACTTTTAACAGTAACCTTTCAGATCTACCTAAGAATACACATAGACAGCAGATCCAAGAAAAGATTTTATATTCTCTCCAAATTTGTAAGTTTAAAAAATATAGAGTTAAAACAAATTTTGGGGACTATTTGCTAAAAAGCTATGAATGTAGTTTAAAATTGCAATGGACCACTCTGATCTTCTAATTTGTCCTCCTACAGGGCACTGGCTCTTGGAATTTCCTGAATGAATGCTTGGTTTAAAAATATAGTTTGACAAAATTTATTATAAGCCTGTGCTTAATTATCCTCCCTACTGAATTGCAGGTAAAGTTGAGATTAAATGTGGTAGTTATATTTGTAAATGAAACACAGAAAAACATTTGTTCCTTTTTTCAGAAAATATTAAATTTACTGGTTAGAATTTATACCAAATTATAAATCGACATTTTCATTGTGGTGACGACCTTTAAAAATAGACAAATACATGCAGTGTTGGCTTTACCGTAAACTTGTTTAGAAACCTGGTTTGTATCCAAAGTAAGTTAATCTCTTTCCAAAACACATTATAAATAAGAATTGATTTGGTAACATTTTAAAATTGTATTATCAAGAAAGCCAGGTCTAAACGTACCATTTTAACTTGATTTGCCATTTCTCATTATCATTTTACTATTTATTTTGTCCCATTTTTCAATTGAATGACTTAAGTATTGCCCTTGAGATGCTCCTATTTATAGCATATCTTAGAATTTATTAGGTTCACAAAAATTCAGTCGATGATGTTGACCTTTACAAGAAAGAATCACTCAGACTCCTTAATTCCATTTCACTGCATTGCAGTAGTAGCTATCTTTCTCCATTTTATCTAAATTTTACTTACTAATTTCACTATTTTAAGGCTATATCAAATCAAAGGCTATTTTTTTAGCTTCAGCTTTTGTGTAGCTTCTTTAATTAAATGCAAATTTCCTGCTTTTGTAGTTTTCCTTTTCATTGAAAACAAAGCATAACAGACAAATAAATTATCTAAGAGAAATACACTATTTATTGAACTCCAATTATAAGGTATATTCTGAAAAGACAGAAAAGCCTGTCCTTCCAGAAGGGCATGGCCACTTCCAGTCTAGCGCTAAGAATCCAAATGAAAGGATGACCAAGTGAAAGGGTCACCTGACAATAATGTGGCAATGGGTTTTCTGTTCCAAAATGATTAGAAAAACTGGGAGCACTGGAAATATCAGCATACAAAAAAAAGAAAAACAAAAAGGCAAAACTGAATTAACTTAGTAGATTATGAAGAGGTTAAATATAATGTCAGTACAGGGAGGGACATAAATCACTGAAAATCTTCAGCATACAGAATAGAGAGCGCGACTACCGATTCACAAAAAAGAAGGTGATGGCAGGTTAATTAACCACACTTCATGTATCTGTAGAGAGATCACAAAAGGAATACAGATTCAGAAATGGTAGTAAGAGCTGCTATATTTTAACTTTCAAAGCAGGCATTGCCATGGAGTTTGTGATTGCTGTCACTAACTGCTCACTGTTTCTTTATCGGGTTCAGGAGCATGGGGCCAGTGAGCGAAGCCTAAACACGAATCAAGCGAAGCTAGATGGACCCACACTGAATCAGAATATTTACTCAATCAGAGCCAAATCCAAAAGTGAGTGCTGCAATGCCCCTACAGAATGCTCAGAAAGGTGCGTATTTCCCCTGGCCATAAGGAGATTTTGTCATGTAGACTGTGGGAGCATCAGGGGAGCTCGTAATTCCCAACTTCCTTCTCACTTTCTTACTGATTGTAAAAAAATGTTCCAGATGAGTTTTCTCTCTGCAAGCATAACATGCTTCCTGCCTTGCATCCCTGCTGCCCGGAGCTAGCCCGTCACCGTGGCCACGAGGCCACGTGTGGAGCACACCACCTGGGACGTGGAGCCGTGGGGACAGGCCGGCATCCCAGCCCCACTGGGAAGCCACTGTGTGAATGGGACACCACAATGTGAGGGAAGGGAGGTCCAGACCCAGAATCCAGAAAACTCATCATCCCCACCCATTCGGACAGCACCAAACTTGTCGTTTCACGGCGGGCCTTTGCAGCCAAAGGATACTGCCTAACAGACGCAGGAGGAGAGTCATCATTATGTGTAGTGTGTGGTGCTCTGTGAGGAATCCTGTATTTGTAGTAATAAGCTTTGCAGTTCTGTGTCTACCAAATCCATTTATTACTCTACAAGACAGGGATAAAAGATAAGAATAGTTCCATTTGTTCATACTCAGATTAAAACAGAGATCTGGAAGAATGAAATTGCAATCAAAAAATACAAGGCAGGAATATACACGTCTAGGTTATACTTATCAGCCAAGGTTTCCCTAGCTGCTTGTGCAAACGAGGGAGCTCACGAGGCCGGGCCATTCACCTCCTCACCCTGAGGTGAAGATGGAGCATTTCAGAAAGATCAACATCTTCCCTGGTCCTGCAGTTAGATGGCTGCCCCTGCACATCACCTTTGCCGCAACAGAAACATTCCTGCTTTTTTATAAAGGCTTGCTACTTCATTTTCTGTCATTAATCACATGACAGTGTGAGAAACTAGGTTATTTTCCTTTCCACTTGTTCTTCTTCCATGAGTCACATATCCATTGGATCCCTCAGCTGGTTTTCCCAGGAGGGGCATCTGTAGGGGTTGAAAAGGAAAGGAAGGTGAAATTTGTCATCTAATGGACAAAAGCCTCCAGAGTGCACTATTTATGGGACACAAATACCTTCTCACTGACCTTGCCTTCTCTGCGCATTTATATATCCACTGGAATTTATTAACTATGAATACATTGGGCTCCAGGTGCATTACAAAGAATCTAGAAAGGGAATTTTAATAAAATATCCCAACAGCATGTCCAGATAATGCCTGCAATGTCCCCCTATGTCTCACTACACAGATCACACATCTTAGTATGTCCAGGTAGCATGACCTGCAGAAAGTATCATCGGCTGTATTCATTAACATTAAAGATAGAACAGAAAAGCAAGCTACTATTAAGTGCTTTTGTTTTAAAACTGTTTTATTTGCTATCTATGAACATAATATTTTAATTAAGATTTTTTTTCCCCATTATGGAAATAATTTTGAAGCAACTTTCCTCCCGGTTGCTTAAGCATGTTCATTACAATGCAATGCAATTTACCCAGCTGGACAGGTCTGCAGGTGGCCAGAAACCCATTAGAGAGGTATCTACCTACTACAGGGGAAACTAATATTCAGGAGACAGGAAATCTCACTGGGACTTCGATTTTGCCAGGCATTAACACAGTTGACTGGGTAGCAGGTGGCTGGAAGCATAAATTTCCCTGTAACTTATTTATTAGGGCTCCCTTGCCTCCCTCCTCCTAGAATTATAACGTGCTCTTGGCATTGATAAACCCCAGCAAGGACACACTACAGAGACTCTAGCAGCAAAGTCTTGATAAAAAATATTTTATCTATTTGACCTGAGCTGTTTGAGCTAATCTGGGGGCCTGTGGGTATTTTTTTTTTCCTGAGGAGGAGAAAATGAAGTATTCCTGTGATGCAAACCTTCTCATTTAGAAAAAACACTTAACAGCCTGTCTCCCTGAACAGAACAAGAGTCAAAGAAGAATTACTTTCTTTTGTCACACTTCCAAGCCTCTCTTCAGCCAATTCTCTGCTTGAAAAGCTTTCCATCAACTTTTTTTTTTCCCTACGCCATAATCCGTTTTTCCTCAGTGGCTTTCCCCCCGCTCTCTCCGCATGATTCCATGACATTCTTTTCTCCCATTAAAACTCCAGCCTTGGTGTTCATTCCCACGAAAAATTCCTGAGGCCCAGAGTTCAGCTTTCGCTCAGGGCTCAACGTATCTGTCCCTATTGTTTATGTCCCGGTTATCTGGTGCCGCCAAGGAGCTCATCTGTGTTTTACACTTCTGCTGGAGGAAAGCTCATTGCCACGCAGCAGCCCCAAAGAGGTTCAGCTCTGCATGCGGTGAGAACACAGAAAAGAAGAATATTTCTAGTCGTTCATCTCTTTCTCTTGTTTTCTTCAACTTTTAAGGGAAAGCTGAGAGGAAAAGCATAAAAACTTTCTCATGAGTATTTCGGGGCTAGTTATTCAAATTCCCAGAATACTCTGGAAATTTCAGTGCTGGTTCCCAAATACCAAAGCCTGCATCGCACACAAAGAAGTGGCTTGTGAGCCAGCACTCACGGCACGCTCAGTTCCACGCCACGCTCGCACGTCCTGCCGGAGCAAAGCAGGAATGTTTCATTCCGGCATTTCTCTGCGGTTCACGCAGGGCTCCTTGAACCCTCTCTCCAACACGGTGAGCACACACGTCTCCCGCGGCTGGTCTGCGGGTTTGTGTAGGATGTGCAAGGCTCCTGGCTGGATCCCCACAGCCGCAGGGTCCCCGCTGCTCGCCCAGCGCGGCCTTTCCTCCTGCCTCCGCGTGGCCCTTCTTGCCCGGCCTGTCTCTCATGCTGCAGGTGAAGATGCTGGGGCAGCTGCAGCGCTCATCGTTCAGGCCCCAGCTCCTCACGGCCCTGTGCAAATTGAAGAAATGCTTCTCCCTGCCCGCTCCCTGCTGACACCCACACACTTTTTCCTGGAATTCATAGCCTCCAAGTAAGCAACAGATCCAGAAAGTTGATATAGTTACTGTAAGTGGTTTGAAGAATGGATGTGTGCGTCTTATGTCTGCTTTCAAGAGTTTTCATTAATAAATAAACATGTCCATAAATAAGCTGAATAAAACAGAGGCAAGAGAGACGTGCATTTCAGCCTCCCAGAATCAGGAAAACAAGAAGGAATTCTTTATAGACTCTTCCTGTAAATTATATGGGAGAGTAGCATAAATCTTCCTTGGCCTCGTTTAGCCATATGCTGTATTTTCCTGTTAAAATATTCACACACAATTAGATATCCACAGCAGAGATCCTGGGAAGCTAGGAGGAGTCTGGCACAGAAACAAGCGCCTTCTCTCTCTCAATACAAATTAGAGGACTCTAAAATAGCCTGTGTAGATTTAATCTATTGAAAACTAGCTTAAACTTATTGTCATTTTCTTTGTCCTTTCTCCCAAATCATTCTTTCTGCTCTCCATTAAAACTTGCACACAAAAAAAAAAATCTTCACACTTTTTGTCTTTTTCTCAGCCCTTTAGTACCACACTCTGTTCCTAGATAAATCCTGCAGTCTTTTATCACACACATCTCATCTTAATGACAGTTTAAGGCCTTTTAAATTGGGCCTTTAAATAAGACACCGAACAACAAATATACAAGCACTGCAATAAACCAATAAACTCACATTAGGCATTCAGACACTATGGCAATAAGAGGTTAGACAAATAGAATGCCATACTTTTAAAGCCATTTAAGACACAATTACAAAGGAAATGTTAGCAGCCATGTTTTCTAAAAACAAAACAAAACAAAAAACAAAAACAAAAAAACACTGTTTCTTCAGTACTTTCGGTTGCCTTCCCTTCACGTGGAAGAGGAAAGAGCCATTTTGCCACTTCTTGTCCCCAGTGAAAATGTCTCCGCCAACCTCTTGGATGTGGCCCCAGATCTCTGTGCAGATCCGTGCTGGCTCCGGGAGCAGCCCCCCTCCTTGGGAAGTCGAGGGACTAGCTCGTGTGGCCAGTGCCCTGCTGCTCTTCCCCTGCGTACCTGGGCCCAGGTGTAAAACGGGGCCACCGCGGGGCCAAGAAGCTCTTGGTTCTTGGCGTGTTGGAGCTGTGTCGAGCTCAGAGCCAGAGCCCACTTGTGTCTCCCGCATGAGAGTGGGTGGGCGCAGGCAGGATGGGGAGCAGCTCCCAGAGAGTTTTCCGTGACAGCAGCAGGGAGGGATGGGGACGCCCCCAGCCCAGGCAGCCCTGCATGCCGGCGCTGAAGGCACCAGCCAGGGAAGCAGCAGATATTTCTGAGCAAATACTGTTTCTGAGCAGTATCCTGAGCAGCTCCAAGGCAAACAATTGTCACCACTTCCTCAGTAGTCAGCACCTACTCTCCAAAAAAAAAAAAAAAAAAAAAAAAAAGGTACTTACCACCAAAAACCTACAAGGCCAACTCTCCAAATGTAGCCATTCATCAGATACCCCTTCACCACTGGAGACATCCTGAGACTTAGTGTTTCATGTTGGCTGTCACCAAGTACTTCGTTCCATGTGAAGAACTAAATCAATTTTCTACACCCTCTATTTAAACAGAAGAGTGGACATTTCAGTAGCACACTCAACACACACCCTGAGGGCCACTGGTGACTCCATTAGCACACGAACCTAAATTCAGGAGTCTGAATCCCGCTTGCCAAGACTGAACATCCACTCATAAGGTGTTGCCCTAGCAAAATAATGATGGTGGGTGATCAGAATCTGGTCTAATACCACATAAAATAATGTGCAGCTGAATCACCCACAGAATTGTATTTGGTTTAATTATCTGTTAGGAAAAACAACTTTGCTCATGATGTTGATCCTTTGTGGAGTGAAGTTAATGCAAGCTGTAGCATGTGATGCAAGCTATGCATTATACTTGTTTCTTCTTTAATATGTTTTGTCTTAATCTTTTTTTTTTTTCAGACTTTCTATTGCTTTTTCCCCCTTTGTATTATGGTAAAAGTATTGTTTACTATCTCATTAAGCTTAACAGAGAAATTAAAATCCTGAGAACAATCACAAGCTCCATTAGACCACACTGGCAATATATGGCTTTAATTATTTTCTCTTTTTCATAGAAAACTCTCACATTGGAGCTGAGTAACAGAGTGTTCGTGACATCTTGCTACAGCTTCTCAAGCGTGAGCGTGTGTGGTGGGAATAGGGCTGGGGGAGGGCTCTTGCAGAGGCAGGAGAAGGCAGAACAGTTCTTTGTATTTTTTTTAAGGAGAAGAATCTTGGTGAAATATTTTTATATGCCACATATGCAAAAAGCACTTCCATCTTTAATGTCATCTGTTCAGAATTATATATTCAGCACACACTAAAATCTAAATCAGGTCATTAGTTACTTCTTGCAATAATAATCATACTTTTATTAAAACTCTTAAGCAGTTTTGAGCTGATAGGTTTACATAGCACTTAATTTGTAAGCCATATTCTGCTATTCCTGTGTTTTCTGTTTAGCGTATCTTGTGGCACAGTAAAAAGCCTTGCCATCTGGCAGAACAATCACATGCTTCTAAATTAGAATATAGTTCTATATGTTCGTTGCTCTCCTGGCAAAGCTTTTGTCTCAAAATATGAGTTCCACTTACAATCTAGAAAATATTTTTTAACATATTTAGAGCCAAAAAAGCTTTGGAATGAAGTGTCTTTTCTTACCAACTAGTGCTGCTTCTAAATGGAGGAGAAAATCAGCCTCAGTATTCTTCATGTTCTTGGCTTTCACTTCATCAAGGCTTTTCTGTTGAAACATTCAATATTGTAGATAGGAGAATTTTTGTGCTGGCAAGATGATTTTCCTCTTTTGAGGGATAATAAAATAGTGTTATACACTGAGTGTATCTTTATGCATATCCTACACAGGAGAGCATATTCCACTGGCAAGCTTGCTGAGGTCTAAATCTTGGCCCCCCTTTTTCATCTCCAAGATATTTGCCATTACTTCATCTCCAAAGAATTCCTTTCCCTTGCTCCATTCTCCCCCAAACATGCTTACAGGAAGGCTGGAATCCTCCCCAGGTCAGTTTAAGGGTATGTATGCGACCTCTGCATGGCACTCAGAGAAGACAGCAGAGTCTGCATGAAGTTTCAAGGTGGGACAAGGACAGTCGCACTCAGTTTTCCTGCAGGCAGGAGACTGTTCCACATGGAGGCCTTGAGCAGCTTTGCAGGCATCTGTGAAATGATGGGAGAAAAACTCTTTACTCCTTGAGTTTCTTACAATTTCCAGATATTTTTCAAATTAGTCAACTAGAACCTATGAATCAGCTTAACACCAGTGACTTTCTGTGAAGCTAGCAACAACTTCAGCCCATGATTTCCATTTCAAATTCTGCTTCCTTAAAACAAATCACTGCTAAGTGTAAGAAACAATGTGTAAATATGCATAGAACTCAAGAAATTTCCAAAATTACAATGCAATTATCCTACTGCAATCTCTGGATCTCAAGGGCTCATAGCCCTTGTCACTGAAATCCTAATGGTTAGGAACAGATAACTTAATTACCTTGAAATTAAGGTCTCAGCCTCAGTGTTACCTAGCAATGCACGCATCAAAAGCATTATGTTTTAAAAGCCATTTGAAAGCATGGGAAGGTTGCCAGCTATTCAAATACTGTTGTAATTCAGATTTTTTTTTTTCCAGTTCCCCTGATATGCCCTCAGAAAAGAGACCAATCTTTGCAGGAAGAAAGGCAGCTAGAGTCAAGAGATCTCCATTTATGTATCCTGGAAACTTCCATGAGCTGTAACTGGCTTCAGGTTGGGCATGGGGCTGCTCTCACTTCACGCCAGTAACTGAGCGTGTCCCTCCTCTCTCTCCTGCCTAGAGGAGATGTGTTGGATTGAATGGACTGGAGTCTTAAAAAAAAACATTTTTGTACAAAGGAGAGTTGTCAGAGTTTCTCTGCTACCCCTGGAGTTTGCCATGCTGATGATCTGTCTGCTGTGGGTTGCTCACGGAGAAGGTTTGATCTAAGGGAAGAAGGCAGCCCAGGAAGCAGTGGTCATCCTTGAAGGATTCACCTGCAAGCCCCAATTCAGCTACTGGACCCTCATTTCTCAGATCTACCTGTCAGCTCCAGGCCTGTTACCTCTCCTCAAACTAAATCCTTCCTTTCAAATAACTCCTTGCCACCAGCTCCCTCAGTCCCTCCAGAGGCTCCTAATGGGCAAAAAGCAATTCCTCCCTTTCAAGCACTGACAAAACTCACCTGCACAACCCTCTCAGTACTCTCCTTTCCACCACTGCTAATAGCCCCTGAGGCATCGTCTAAAAGAACCTGCTCATTTGAGTTAAAACCCTGTGCTCATACTGAAATACACAAGTAGCTCATTAAACTTTCCTTAGATAAATTGTTTAGACTAAGTGATTCTCCCCTTTCCTCCCGTTGTGTTGGCAGCCTATTGTTTACAGCTAACGTTCCAGGCTGCGTGTGATGAAAATGCTGATGTGTTTCCTGAGTTACAGAGCTGAGCTTTATCTCATCTTTCATTTAGGAAACTGGCTGCTTTATCCTTTTATACCGCTGTGTGCAATGTTTATTTTCTCCCCATTTTTAACATTGTATAGGAGGATGTGCCCAGCCCCATCAGCTGTTAGTTGTATTGTACATACAGAAAAAAAAAAAAAAAAAAAAAAAAAAAAAAAAAAAGACCTGGATTCCATAGTGCAAGAACTGGGGAAATCTACCCAGAGTTCCTGAATGCCCTTTGGTCCTGGGGACATTCTCTGGATGTCAGTGCCAATGTGCAGCTCTGTTCTTCATGCTCTATCCTGGCTGTGGACTTTGTTTGCTGCTTTTTGCTTCTGTATCTAAATCAAAAGCTACAGGATGCAACTGGGGAAACTCCTGCCCTTTGCACAGAGCTAATGATGATTGCTTATTCAACTGCAGTCCTCTAGGAACAAATAGCTCCTCCTCAGGTTTCCTTCCATTCATATTCCAGGGGGAGAAATCCCTGAGCAGTGACACTCCTGATGGATCACAAGGCAGTAAAGGGGGCTGGGGTTATATATGAACCTTCTACTAGTTATTCTGGTTAATAACACACTAATTGGGAAAGTAAGAGACACAGTCCCTAGTTTAGAAAAAAAAGCTATATGTAAGAGAAGAAAGGTCCTGAAGTCCTGATAGGATTATGGTTTAAATCTGAAGAAGGCAGAAGTGGTATGGAAAATAAGGCAGTTGTTTACTCCTCTATCTGCAAGATATTTCTCAGGCTAGTTCAAGTCAACGGCTTTTTAAAATAATTTTGCAAAGCTTGTTGAACTTTTTCTTCACCTAGGCTAGATAGCCTCTAGATCTGAAACATCCTCATTTGTAATAGGCACAACTATTATTTTCAGTTGCTCCTTATATCAACTATAATGCATTTGTTGCATGCACGCAGGCACTTGTCCTGGATTTCTGATGGATCCCTAAAATAGGTTTATCATGTGCTTTTGATGTCAGGCAGCTCAAAGTTTTTAGTGATTCTTTCAACTGCTGTTCTTGAATGACTCCTTGTAGTGCTTTCTAATAGGAAACTTTTATTTTCACCGTGTACTTATCCACCTTCAAGCACAGAATACTCAGAAAATGCCCTATCAGTGTGGCTTTTCTTTCTGCACTGTTGAACTGCATTTGCTTATGCTGACTTTCCTTTGGAAAGAATTATCTTTCCTAAATTACTGACATTTACCCAAGCCTAAACAAAGGAGCTTGATGGAAATATGGTCTGTCAAAATTCAACTTCACCTTAGGTTTACTCTTCAACTACTGATGTCTGATCCCTTGCCCCCATCCGCTAGTATTTTCTTTCACTAATTCAAGTTATTTTAAGTTTCATTTAATGTTTCTTTTTTCACCACCTCACTACTTGTCAATGCCTAGCGCAATGTATGGATTCAAATGTTTGCCCTGCGCTCGTGCACAGAAATCACATAAGCAATACCAGAGCTAGGCAATGATCCCCCCAGATTTGCATGCCTGGGACATGGACTGCTTGGGTTCAATTTTCTGACTTATCACAGACTTTTCTGTATAACCTTGGAGAAGTTCTAGCCACCTCAGAGTTTCTGCATCCTCCACAAGTTTCTCAGATCTCCACTCATGTTCTGTTTATGGCAGTTATAATTAGCTAATTACTAATTGTGACAACTACCGCACAGTATTGAGTTTTGTCATTTTTTCAACCAACAGAAATAGACACATTGAGAATGAGACACATCTAACCTCAGCAGTAAATCAAAATGCATGTGATTTACACCATGAAACAGAACGGTTCCGTGGGCAGACCATTTCTCCTAGTTGTGGGTAGACCATTTCTTCCAGTTGTGATGACAGTACCTCCCGCAGGGCCGCTGGACACATGAGGCCCTTGCAGTACGGAAATAGGATGTGAACTATACTGAAGCTATATTCGGACTTTCGCTGCAGCAGAGGAACATTCAGTTCGTTTGCTTTAAGCCAAAATCTTGCTCTTCAAATTCAAGGGTTGTCACAGCATCGATTTGATCCTTATTATATCACAGTGCAGCCTGCAGGTGATATTTAAATTGTGCTATGTCTCTATAATTTGAAATAACCATTTTAGTGCTCCTGGCTCTGCTGTTCCCATCCTTTCTTCCTTCCCTCCCTTCTCTCACCCCCTGGACCACCGGCCAGCGCAGAGGAGGCAGCGGCTTCACAGCATCAGAGCACACAAGCCTTTTGCACAGGAGGAAAGAAGTGAAAGGGTCTTTCCAGATGCAGAGTGTGACCCCCCTGTCCCCTGTGTAGCACACGAGGCCTCTGCCGTTCCCTGTGGAAGGGCCACTTCACCACTGGAACACTAGATGGCACGCAGCAACCACGGTATTGCTTCTTTTTGGGTTCAGAAACCCAAACTGGTTTCAAAGGATCAGCCTGGAATGTGCCTGAGCACAAAACACAAGTATAGGAAGGCTACAAAAACCCACTGGGAAGATAACCTTTCCAATAAAACCTCACCCCATTTCCTCTGGCATAATTACTGTTTTTCTATTTATAGTTCTGCCTAACTTGGCAGCTTCGGAAGGTAAACACAGATTTTATTTAGTGGCTTGTTGCGAAGTGAGGGAATACTGTCATTTCAGTACAATAATAGAGTGTAGTGGCACAGAGTGTAAAGCCCCCTGGCTCAGCAACGTCTCAGATTCAAAGACAACTGCTGGGGCATCGCTCAAGGGATATAATAATCCACCACATGGGCTCTGTTAGAGGATCTACAATCGAATCTGTGAGTAAAAGCAAGTCCTTACTTCTATTTTTTTATATACTGGTAAGTATTTTTTCCTTTCCCTGAGGGAGTTAAAAAGCCCACAGGAACAGCTATGTTTTGCCATTCCAGCTTTTCCCACTGTATTCTGTCAGTGCTTGGTCTATTTTAATTCTGGATAAAAACAAACAAACAAACAAAAAGAAAAACCCATGCAGATTCTTTTGAGCAAAAGATTTCTTTGTCCTCACAAAAATCCATCACGTAACCTCAAAAAGCATTCACAGCTCCCTTTACAGCTGGTCTCCAGAAAACTGAATTAAGCAGTTTCTGGGGCCACTTCGCAGATCCATCCCATCAGTGTAAAGTGGTGCAACCCATGGGTCAGGCTGAGGTTATCACTCGAAAGATGTGAACTTCCAGCTCCCACGGAGCTGCTAGTGGCCGTCGGGGCTCCTCTGAGAAAAGAGGCCCAGGCGCAGCTCTGCCTGGAGCAGCCCTCTCCCGGAGCCCCTGCCACCGGAAAGCCGCAGTTTGGCAGGAGGAAGGTTTCGCTCCCTCACTCCTTGGATTATAGTAAATGTTAGATGATGTATGGGTGGGAAAGGGAATGATCCCCCTGCCCAAAGGGGCCGTAATGAGAGCCCATGGTCCCCAGGAGGGGAGCCTCAAAGAGCAGGGTCAGGACCAGCACGAAGCATCTGCCCCGTGCGGGATGCAGGGAGGGAGGCACCGTAAGCGCTAACCAAAGTCCTGCCTACGATGAGTGTGGGGTTTTTTTCTTCCTTTCATTTCTGTTCCTGTATTTCTAGTTTTGTGGCTGCCGTTACCTGTTTTTGATTCTGTAGATAAGTACTTTTATTTATTTAACTTACTTTGATTTCCATAAAGAATAACTTCAGATCAAAAAGCAGTGTCCTGGACATCTCTCCCCTGCATCTTCTCTGTGCCTCACATAATGAGCTATGTTTCCACATTGTCGCAGGGACCAGCCTGGAAAAGATGGAAAAGCAGAGACCATGGGGAAAGAATTTATGTCTGCAGCTGCTATTAACCTGGAAAGTCCTTCAGCATTAAATAAAAGAGAGAGAGGGAGGGAGCACAGATAAATCCAAGGCATTTCAATGGCTATGTAACAGTAATCATTACTATCTTATTTTTCATTCTTAAATTAAACTCCTTGCCTACTGAACATTACAATTAATTTGAGTTAAGTGTATCTGTTTCAAGGATACTGTGGTAGGAAAAGTGATGAAAAATTTGTAATACTGTGAAAATCCATTTTGTTTAGCTCAATAGCTCTGGCTTACAGGAAATACATTCCCCAAAATACTATTTTAAAGTTGTGAGTGTGTGTTGACAATTTGCTTGTAACAGCTGCATATAATTAGAGGATGGAAAGGAACTAAGTATATGTAAACAGTTCCTCCGTGTTTTTGTAAAGAGCCATAAACTTTTATGTTACTTGGAATTATGGTTGCTAATTCTTTGTTCGTTGCTTAAAATGAATGTGATTTTTATTGGATTTGTTATTTATCCAGCAGATTTCATTCAAGTTATTAGCTAAAGTTAAACCATCAACACATCCACTTGTTTTATGTTTCTCTCGCCTCCTGCAAATTTTTTTGTCGTAAAAATCTCAGTGTTTCCCAGACAGATTTTCACATGCAACTCCTGGGAGTTTAATATCTGCAAACTGATGAAGAGTGATTGGAGGCTTCCTAGCAGCATGGGAAAAACTGAACACCCCTATACCAAGAATGAGGACAGAGAGGTGAGAAGTCACCTCAGAGGCAGGGATGCTTCCCGTGGGACCATCTCTGTGCATCTGCTGCAGCTCCACCTCTTTCCAAACTACTCTCATGCTTCCAAATGACATCGGCCTGCTTCATGCAACTGTCCTGGACTGGAAAAAAAAAAAAGGTGAAACAGCAGTTAATAATATTTTCACTGTAATGTCATTAAGAGTCTCAGCTCGATGTTCACTCCCATGTGTGAAAATGTCCTTGGGGCATTGCTGCATCTTTAACATGTATGCAGCATTTATTTTTCACCAACAATCTAAAGTTATTCTTGAAAATCGGTCTCAGGATCATAGTAATATGCACTTAATAAAATAATACAGATTTTAAATGTTAATATTTCCAATAATATTTTTGCTAAGCATATTCTATTATTCTAGTCTATCTTCTAGTCTATTTTCTGTAAAAGAAAAGGCCCAAAAGGTGATTTGGTCACAGTCCAGAGGAAGGAAGAGCAGCCTGGAAATGGGAGCTGTGTGATCTAGGCTGCAAATTGGCAACATACTCAGGCAGGAAACTGCAACCACTGAACAACTGAACGAGGCTTGTGGTGGATTCCCCATCAGCTGAGGCTGTTAAGCCAAGAGCGAAGAAAAGTTGTCTGGAAGAGAGGCTATTCAAACAGGAATTTATGCAAGGCTTGCGTTATGCAGGAGATAAACTAGATGATTCAATGTTCCCTTACGGCTTTTTAATCTACAAATAAAGAGCCTCTTTCACTGGCAGAGCCGCAGTATTCGTGCCGCTCTGGAGCCGAAGGGGCGTCCGTGGGGCGGTGACAATGCGGGAATTGTGCGAGACGCTTCTCGCGCGGCGAAGGGCCCTGCGGAGCAGCAGGGCAGCGAGCGCGTGAAAGCCTTTCAGCGCTCCGTCAGGCCCCTTGTTGGAACACGGCAGTGCCGAGCAAGGACTACAAGCCCTGTGATCGCGTCGCCCATTAACAGCCTCTTTGACTCATGTACTGTGGGCCCATTAAATGAGATATTATGGCTGCACAACATAGAAAGTCTTCCAAGCTTGGTAAGAAGTATATAGGGTATTCCTTTGGCCACTTCATTTCGACAAGTATTACTGTTTACAGGAAAAAAAAGGAAAAAAAATCCAGAACAGAGTTGAACTTTGTTTATGAAGAGAGTTTTTCAGATTTAACAGGCAAACAGAAAGTGATTTACTTTTAAGAGGTTAAAAGAAATAGTGGTAGGTTGTCTTCTCTGAAATCGAGATTAAGTCCCTAGCCAAATAATTGCTCTGCTAATACCAGCAAGTGGGCATTAGAGTCTAGACAATAGAAGAGCTGGGCTATAAAAAGAAATTGCATCTGACAAACCAAGAACTTTGTTTCTTTGTATACAAATGAAAGCAATTTAATAGATGTAATCTCCAGCAGTTTTATTTAAGAAGCACTTGTAACATAAACTGTTATTTCTTGAAAGGTAAATCCAAATTTGCTTGAAGAAACTCATCATAGAAGATATGCATTGACTGTAGTTTCTACAGTATTTTGGCTAATATGCACACTTGTATAAACTACTTCCATATCTACTTCAGAAATTACAAGCAGCATAACCATGGCACTACAGAGTTCAACTCTAGTTAACCACAGGCCCTTCTTAGGCAAAAGTTGCAAACCATTCTGATTTTCGCCTATCCGCTTCTATACAGTTATCAGTCACCAAGCTAATTTTAGTCTGAAGCCAGCTCATTTAGTTATTCACAACCACAAGTTACAGCAGCCAGTGAAACACAGGCATCATCAGAGGGCTGATGATGACACACCAGTAAAAACAACGTTCTAAATTGATGTAAAGAGAGTAAATGTCCATCAGGAAGAAACTGTTTTAATCTTAGTGTTATTTAAAATATGCATTAATGATGTAGAAGAGTGATAAACAGTGCATTTTTTAAAAAATACACTAATTTAGAATGGATTGCATACCTACAGCACACATGAATTACGAGTTATTTCTAGAATGCCAAAAACATCTCAGGCAGATATGTGCTGTCACAATCTGTTCTCAAAACCCAAATTCAGCTTGTCTTGTTTACTGCAGTGAACTTTGGTTCAAAGGTTCCTTCTTAATGTCGTTCAAGAGTAAGAATGTTAGATATGTGCTTTGTGGTGCAGCTCCTGGCTGCCTGTGTTTCTCCTGTTCATTAACACTAGGGAAAAAGACACCAAAGCCCTTAGCTCCGTGCGGCAAAAACTAGATGAAAGCACAAGAGAACTGATCCAAGCTCCGTTTGGTTTTAAGAAGTACATTCTTTCTCTCTTTGCCACTGTTTTTTTTCCCCTTGATGACAATGCTGCACCACTGCAGGGGTAGGAGCTTCCTCTTTGTTTCTGCGCCCTCATTTCCTGCTGTTTCTTTCCACTTGAGGCAGGAGAACATGAAGGGGAAGATGGTGGGGAACATGTGAGAGCAGAAAGGGAAAAGGCAGTAAGAAAGAGAACAATGTATGAAAACAAAATGGATAAATACAAATGAAGAAAATGGGAAGAAAGGATATGCATAAACAAAAGAATGAGAGGAATTGCAAAGTAGAAGAAAAAGGCGAGTTCTACTGTTTCCCATCGTATTAGAAAACCAACTCACGAAGTAAATTTTTTTAATCCTTATATTCATTATAATCCACTGTAATCCATTATGTGATTAATGGTAAAATAAAAAAAATAAAAGGATAATCACTCTAAAATCTCACTGAGGCAGTAGTGTCAAGCAATGCAGAAAAATTCCTCAAACCCTAATCTTACACTAGTAACTAAACAAAAGAAAAATTGCATCCACAAGTTGGAAGAAGGATTTAATGAGTAAGGAAGGAGCACAGCTGTGAGCTTCTTGATTACTGTGTGCAGTTCTGGTCCCTCAACACCAACAGAATGGAAAAGATAGGGAGAAAGCAATGAAGGAGTGCCCGAAAGTGAAATCATGATCTGTACCCTAGTTTACATTTCACGTGCCACTCTCTTAGAAAATGGGACAGAGACTTGATCTCACATCTTCACA
This sequence comes from Nothocercus julius, assembly GCA_013398735.1. NCBI lineage: Eukaryota > Metazoa > Chordata > Aves > Tinamiformes > Tinamidae > Nothocercus > Nothocercus julius. Next base: position 6,277,183 of record VZSV01000002.1, on the reverse strand, counting down.
TCTAGTAATATATAAAAAAAAAAAAAGGGTTTGGTATCAGCTTCACTTTGTGCTGAAATTATCCAGTTTAACAACCCTTGTTATCATTTTCCCAGAAATGGACTAGAAGGCCAAGTGCAACCATTTGCAAGAACTAACCCTTTTTGGGCAAGTTATTCTTAAAAACATAAAGGGGAAGGGCAGTTTCTCCTCCACTGCAACTGCTCACTCCCAGATCAGGTTAGTCAGCCTGACAAGTCCATTCTAGCAATGAGTATGGATGTCTGAACATGCACTAATAGCCTGTGTACCAAATTTTGGGCTGGTAAGTCCTCCTAAAAACTATGCACTGCGGCTCTCTCTTCTTCTTCTCACCTGCACGTTAAAAGAGATGCAAGGTAACTACTCCGCCAGCTTTCAGAAGAGGATGGAGGTATTGGCTGGAGCAGCTGTAGCTCATGGGAGCTTTCACTGGCTTCAGTAAGAGCTCCAGAGACCCAGAGAAGTGGGGTTGAAGAGTGAGCACAGGAGATGTGCTGTCTGCCCACTCATTCAGAGGATCTGGACTGCCTCTCTTTGGGTGGGCCATGTTTGGTGTTCAGATCTGCACAGTCTTCCATGATCAAGATTTCAGTGGGTCTCTATCTCCAGGGACCATCCCCACAGCTATGACTGCAGGATCAAGGCTTTAGGCTACAATTCTCTCGGGTTGTGTTGCTTTCCTTCTTATTTGAAATAGGAATTAATATCCTTCAATAAATTCTCATTATCTGTCTGTAGACTGTCATCCCATTCTGAGTCTATTTAAATAGTAATAATAATGAATTTGTCTTAGAGCATTTCAATCATAACTCTTTGGCCATTGTTTCCATCCTTCTTCCCATATGATATTCTTCCATATAGATTATTCAGGTGGTCTATGTAAATTATGAAGCATAAGGATTTAATCTCTGGATTCTCTTCTACACAGCAATAGACCTGGGAATTTTTCAACGCATTTCCTCCAAAAAAGTTTTAGACTCTTATTCCTGATCTAGTATAAGCTCTTGAATTCTAGAAAATGCCTCTCCCTCCCTGATGTCACCGCTCTTCAAACACTTACAGGTGTTAATTCTCCTCTCTTCATTTTCTAGCCAAGTTCTGCATATTTAGTGTTTTATTTTCTTACATAGATTGCAAGGAAAACTCAGCAGAAATTCAGAAATCTCTTAAGGAAATTAAGTTCCTACAAATTTTTTGTTAACGGCCTGAGGAGAGAAACCTGCTAATAGCTCCATAAAGGCTAAGGCTGTAACATCAGCTGCTTCCCCAGAAGACAGCAGAAAATGTTCCTGGGAGCAAATCTAATGGAAAAGGGAATATATGCCTGACAGCAGAAGAAGATTCAGCCAGTGTCTGACCTTCTTAACACACCGACAACATAAGACTGGCTGTACCACATCCACTTAAATCTATTCCAGTCTCTCCAGCAATGCTCAATATCTTCCGGAAGGCGCTGGCACTGCCGCTTGCCCAAAGTCTCGCTCCAGTGCAGCTCCGGTCCCGGTTCCTGCTTTTAATGCCTTCTAAGTGTTCATGCAAGAAATGGCACTGGCGACTGTGAGTGAGCCCATATTTGTGTTATGACTTTTATGAAAGGACAGAAAAGCAAAGCCCAGCGCACAAGCTCCCTTAAAATTTTTATTTTTCCTAAAATTAACCTGAAGTACCACAAAAGGGTGGCATATTTCCTAGCGCCGTAGAACAAGCAAGGCATTGAATCTAAGGCTGAATTTCAAAATGCTTCTGCAACCGCGTTTTGTCATTAACTCTGGAATTCTGGGCTGTTGGAGGCGAAACGCTTTGTGTGGAGCCGCATGCGCAGGCTGGGCGCCCGCCCAAGCCACGGCGGCGTGAGGAAGCGCAGGGCCGCGGGCCGGGCGACCGGCCCCGCACCTTCGGGCTCACCCTAATGTTCTCCGCGGGCAAATAGCCGCCTTTTTAAAAATATATGCGCTGCAGATGGAATCTTTGCTTTTCCGCCAGCTGCAGGAAGCTCGGCGGACGCTGTCTCTGCACGATGGACCTCCCCGCGCTGCTGCGCTCGGCTTAGTGTGCTGACAGACGAGGCCTTCGGGCTTCCAGGACGGCTGCCGTGATCTGCATTTTCAGGAAACTACGGGAGGAATGTTTTTCCTGCCCGAGAAAACAAGCAATGGGAGAAATGCCAGCTGCCAGCTGTGCATTTTCTCTCTTCTCCAGTAAAGAAATAGTATTTCTATATGCTAAATCAAAGTATCTGTAGTTCTCTCTAGAAAATGCCTAGGTCTTTTTTTTTTTTCCGTTCATAATTATTTGCAAAGAATTCTGACTTGTTTTAATGAAATACAATTTAAAAACAATTCTGGCAACATCTAGTGGAAAAAAAAAAATCATCACACTCATTTAAGAGTGTTATAATGAGACAATCCCCCGTGCAGCAGCGCGGGCCGGCCTTGCAGGGCGAGTACCCCGAGGAGCAGCGCCCCGCACCGCCCGCGCAGCTCCCGTCTCCAGAGCCCATGCCAGCACCTTTAGGGCGCTGTTTTCTTTCACTGCCTGCACAAGTGAGTATTATAAAAACTTGTAAAAAATGGTAGAAATTGATTCTGTTACATTTTGGGTTTTGCTTTCCATCTTCATAACGCAAAATAGTTGTGAACAAAAGTTATTAGCAAAAACATCATCCTGTCATGTATTATACAATTGTTCCATATTCTCCATATTTTCCATTTTGTTCTTTTTACTGTTGTTACATTAAAATTAAATGCCAGCTAAGCTACCAAATTGCCCAGGGAACTCTTTTGGAGTTCAGAACAAAATGAGCCTAGCATTTGCAAAAGCAAGATCTGAGGGTATTTTGCAAAGCCAAAATCTTGATTTTGACTAATTCTCCTTCTCAGTATTATAGTTTAACTCAGTCTGAGGCCAAAGGATTTCAGGCTAAATGGGTTTACCCAATGTCTACAACCAGATGGCAATTTCTGAAAGTCATCTCTCGTGGGGAAAGTTCACGGGCTTGTAAAGGACCCACAAAAAACCCTCTGAACAGCAGAAATGCAAAGGGAAAGATTTGGAAGTCCATCAGGGAGGAAACTATTGGATTTACACTTTAATCAATCCAGTGGCTACAGCAGAGATGTGGCTGGGGACAGCAGCTGGAAAGGGAGCCGACACCTCCAGTTTCCATGGTGTTTCCACCAAGCCCTGTTATTTATTCTGAATTTATTTTCCAGGAAAATAGCCAGCCTGTCTGCAAAAATATTTTCAAGAAAATAGCTTTCATAGCATGATAGAACAACAGAATAACTGGTCCACAGATATCAGGTGGCTAGATATTTATTTTTTAGTTATCCAATTTGTACATTTGAATAATAATTTGAAGCACATTTGAATAATAACTTAAAGCTGTCAGTAGCATGTTCCTTATACACATATTTCACATACATGTACCTTATATACACATATACACATATCTTATTTATACTTTATTCATATACACATACCTTATACATGATATTTCTACTTTGTATGTCCAAATTATATTTCCACACTATTTGCTCTCTTTCAGTTCAGCTTAATGAAGAAACATGAAATGTGCCTCATTCCAGCACTGGTTAACAGGGTTAACAGGTGCATGTAGGTTTGTCCAGTAACTTTTGCACTCTTATGTGGATTTACAGCAAGTTCAGAAACAAAAGAGATAGCAACATGAAATTTTTAAAGCCTTTAATGCCCTAATGCATTAATGCCTTTTGAACCCTGAACACTTATTTTTATCAAAGCAGGTAACTACCAACTGTCTCTCTTTTTTAGGGGATGCCATTCTTTTCTGCCTTCAAATCTATGCACATGAGTTTTCAGTACTAATTACTTTTGGGACTCTGCCAGCCTCGTCCCAAGCCATAGTGGGGACAGTGGAAGGGGCAGCTAGGGAGAGGGGATAGGCCAGGAGATGGAGGGTTTGGCTAGTGGCAGCCAAATTAGTGGTGGCCAAGCAGGAGCAGTGAGCCCGAGTTCTGGACAGCCACAGGTGGGCTCGGGGCTGGCAGCCCGGGATGCAGGCAGGGATTTAGGAATGGGGAGAGGGGATGCTAGAAGGAAAGGGGCTCTGAAACCACAGGGTTTGGCAGCCCTCACGGACGTTCCCTCACTGCGACATTTCAAATGGGGAGCTAACACGAGGCACAAGGGCCGGAGAGCTGCACTGCACCAGCCTTCCTGCTGTCAGAAACAGGGTGCAGCCTGCACACTGCTGCCCAGATACCCTCTGGGGGAAGAGAAGAGCAATGTAATTGTACAATACACAATGATATCAAATAGAAATATCAATACAGTTCATTTAAGAAGCAAGAAAAGCATAAAACTGCCAATGCCCTGGAGAATAGGCTTTACTAGTTTCTCATGAACTCTCTCGCCCACGAGGGCCTGTGTTTTCACTAGAAAAATCATGAGTAACAGCAGCATCCAAGGGCCGTATGGCAGGATAAGTTACAGCAATTCTCTCTCCAAACCCCAGTGTAACAGATCTTACTCATTTCTAGATCTGCTGGGAACATCACTGAGGTATAAAACATGGGAACCTAAATGAGATATGAACAAGTCACTCTTTTTGGAAAATGTTGTAGCAAAATGCTAAAGAAATCAAAAGGAGAGCTATTTATATCCTGAATTTAGCCCCTAAATGTTTAAGAAATCAGAAAAACTTGCTTTATTTAGAAGTTATTTAAATGTTCTGAATCAATAGTAAAATTAAATAGTATAGATTATTACCACTGGGATAGAATTTAAAATTAAGCTTTTTAATAAATAAGAGAAACTGGCTGCCTCCTAGGAGAAGATGAAGGCAGCAAACTTGATAATCTTTAGAAACCATATACATACACACATATATATGTGTCTTTATGTATGTATATGTGCATATAGAGGGATGAACAGACCCAGCTGTAGATTCCACTCACATAACTGTAAATTCACTTCTGTTTCCTTACTTCAAGACGTGTAAAGACAGAAAATGTAGCCTTTTTTTAGTATGGGAGAGAAAGGAGGCTGGTGAGGAGGGACTTAAGGAGACAGACACTAGATCCTTGCTCGCTCTTTACAGTATCACAGGATGGTTGAGGGACCTCTAGAGATCATCTAGTCCAACCCCCTGCTCCAGCAGGGACACCCAGAGCACGGGGCACAGGGTGGCAGCCAGGTGGGTTTTCAAGATCTCCAGAGAGGAGACTCCACAGCCTCTGTGGGCAGCCTGTGCCAGGGCTCTGGCACCCTCACAGGAAAGAAGTTCTTCCTCACATGGAGATGGAACTGCCTGCGTTTCAACTTGCACCCATTGCCCCTTATCCTGTCACTGGCCACCACCGAGAAGAGTTTGGCCTCATCCTCCCTGTGGCTGTGGCAGGCTCAGCAAAACTGATAAGAGGGAATTAACAACTTTGAACAGAGCTGAGCTGAACGGGCACCCCAGCCATCTTCCGATGCCGAGCACCTGGGAGATGACTCCCCAGGTGAGAATCATGTGGAGAATGACGTCCCCAGCTGCAGCTGGTGCGATCCTAAAAGTAATATATCTGAGCAGAAGAACCCAAGTTCATAGGGATTAAAGGCTGGGTTGAAGGAGCAGATGTACTGGCTAGCAACACAACTGCTGGCCCAGAAGGATCTCTGGAACATCCCATAAATGACTGGTGAAGTGCATAAATATGGATTGGCTGGAACTAGAAAACGTAGCTCTTTGGGATCCAACAAGGAATAAGCTCGCTATTGGATCTCCAAGCCAGCAGCTGCTGCTCCTCAGTGCTGCCACACCTCCCTGCATTCTCCCCTCAGGTATTTGTACATGTTGATCAGATCCCCTCTGTCTTCTCTTCTCCAAGCTAAAGAGGCCCGACTTGCTCAGTCTTTCCTCATACGATCGATGCTCCAGTCCCTTAATCATCTTCATGGCCCTACGCTGGACCCTCTCTAGAAGCTCCACGTCCCTCTTGCACTGGAGGGCCCAGAACTGCTCCCAGTACTCCAGGTGCGGCCTCACCAGAGCTGAGCAGAGGGGCAGGATCCCCTCCCTTGACCTGCTGGCCACGCTCCTCCTGATGCCGCCAGGATCCCACTGGCCTTCTTGGCCACGAGGGCGCATTGCTGCCTCATGGTTAACTTGGTGTCAACCAGGACTCCCAAATCCCTCTCTGCAGAGCTGCTTTCCAGCAGCTCAACCCCTAATCTGTACTGGTGCCTGGGGTTATTCCTTCCCCAGGTGCAGGACCCTGCACTTGTCCTTGAGGAACCTCATGAGGTTCCTCTCAGCCCAACTCTCCCATCTGTCTAGGTCTCTCTGAACAGTAGCACAGCCCTCTGGAGTGTCGGCCGCTCCACCCAGCTTGGTATCATCTGCAAACTCGCTCTCTGGGTGCACTCTGTCCCCTTGTCCGTTAGGCAGGAAACAGCTCCGTGTTGCTGGCAGGATGCTCTCCATCACTGGATATAAATGCAGGAAATTAAACTAAATGCCACATCTTGGGAGAAGCCAGTCAAGGGACTCCTGCTTGACATTAGTTGCATGTTGTGCAGTGTGGCAGAGAGACCTCCTCTGTCATTCAGCACATCATTTACCTCAGCTCTCCAAGGATTTCCTGTTAGACATAAATTATAATATATATAAGTATATAATATGAATATAATTTAGGCACCTAAACTGTACTTTAGGTATCTAAGTCTTATTTTGCCTCTTGAATTCAGTCTACCCAAGACACTTCTTCCTTCTGTGCTCAGAAGGCTAAGCTCAATCTTAGGGCACTGTAGAGTCAGACTATAACAAATAGCTATTTTTTCTGAGTGCCAAACAAAACCATATGCAGTTATCTCATAACTGTTTTCTTTAACACATAATTCAATAATGTCTGTAAAAAGATCAAATGCTAAAAACAACCTAATTTAAAAAGTTCTGTTAAATTAGTTCTTTTTTCTGTATTCCAAGACAAAACATATTTCCAGAAATAACATATTGTTTTTAAAAGAGTAAGTCTATCAAGAAAGAGAGGAAGGTGCTACAACAAGCTCAGTCCAGGTATTTATCAGTTCTGTGTCATCTGGCTTTGCTCCAACAATACATCAGAGCAAAGGACAAGCCTGCAGCAGCATGTGAAGTGTCACCAGCAAGTCTGGACCTTCTCCCACAGGTGAATCAACTTCCTGCCTTCACTGGACTGAACTTTCAAGATCCTAAGGGTACAACTGAGGCATAAATGACTAACAGGAATTATAACCTTTATTTTCACTTCAGTCCCCCTTCATTTTCACTTTGCATCCCCACAAAAAAATATAAAGTGTGCACACAGGCAACACAGTATTTATACTCAGTCCACTTCTACTAAAAAGGACAAGGTGAAGCAGAGCAGTTACAGAAGCCCTCTCGGGCTGCCTGGTGCAAAGGGAAGTGTTAAATGAGCGAGAATAAATAAGTCACTTGAAAGCCTTAAACATTTTGTACAAATAACCGGTGATGCTACCCAGGATCAGCTGAGCTGCAAGCATCATCTGCCCCAACGATGAGTCAGGCAGAGTCACTGCCGTGTACTTTTATGGTACTGTCATAGGCAGAAAAATACAACTCTCTGCAGCGCACAAGTCTCTAAAACATGGAGTGAGGATCTGGGGGGAAGGAATTCTTTACTACAAGCTTGCAATGAAATTAGTGGAATAAATAAAATGCCAGCATACTTAACATTTCTGTCTATTTTTAGCCCAGAGGACTGAGCCCAAGACATGACAAAACCAAGGGCCCATCACGTGCTCTTAGGGCAAAACAATTTGAAGCTCTTGGTGAACTCTTTGTCCTGCACAGCGATTCTCAGAGTACGTAAAGAAGCCCAGTGCTAATAAAGCCTCAGCAAACACGAAACACTTCCAGCTGTTTGCTCCCCTCCCTCTCACAGTATGCATAACATCCTGCCGGGTAGAAGCCCTCTTGGTGTTTAAACATGATAAGACTGATTTATATTAGAAGAATGTTTAGGATTAGTCATTCTTGCTGAATAGCCACTGACTGAGTGGAAATACTTCACAGAGAGTGCAGTCGAGTAAGGACTGAGTAAGAATTTTATAGAACTTCAGGACTTGGCCAACGGTCTCTAATCTACTTAGTAAACGTCATGCAACTTCCCGTAGCAGCTACGTTTCTTCCAGTATTCAGAAGTGTTTTGATATTTGTAGTTGTGTCTATGGAACACATATGGTAGAATTCTCCTCACTTAAAGCTAGGTACCAAGTGTTACAGCCAACAGAGAGATATGACAGTTTTCAGGCACTTATCTTCAGGCAGAATGAATCACTCCATCCACCGACTCATTTTCTATCAACCTAGAAACTAATTGGCTGTCTCTGGATGATACAGATCTCACAAAAATTTCTCTGCTGTCTGCATTTAGGATGGATGGTCAGCCACTGTTCCTCATCAAACTGCTAACAGCTGAGGGTCCAGCAGAGCTATGAAAAGGAGCTGACACTAAGATCTTCTCCTTGCTTGCTGCCAAAAACCTTTACACTCCGCTGGCCTTAGTGCAACAGATCTGCTGCTGAGGGCTCCTTGCAGAAAAATCTTGAATTTTATGATGCCCAGATAAATATAATACCAATACAAAGTATCTCCTTTGTTATTTAAAAGCAATGGAATTTAAAACAAAGTGTTACTTTTTTTAGAACTTTTTCATAAAGAATAGTTTAAAAGTTGTTTGGTGTTAAAAAAAAAAAAAAAAAAGCGGTACACTAGTCTTTTAAAAAGACCTGCATTGCCAGTAATGTCCGAAGAAGTTAAAATTATGAAAATAGAAATATTTCTCAGCATTACTTTAACATTTACCATTACTCATGTTTTCTGCTACCTATTAACATTTGCTATTTTCCAAAATTTCATCTATAGAAAGCACAGTCCATTGTGGGAATGGAGGGGCTGAGCAAGAGTTTCCTGGAAACTGCAGTGCTATCTTCAGATGACAAAACGTGGCATAACTTGCCTTGAAATTCAGCCAAACAAAGGGGAATTATAGGAATAGATCTGTAAAGCTAGAAGAAGTAAGAATGAAGGCCTAAACGCAGCTAGGTGAGATATATCACCTCAGAGTCCACACTGCAGAGCAGAACTAGAGAAATATTCAGACCAAAAAATCTGGAGGGTCACAAAAGAAACAGAGAGGAGGTAAAGGAAGAACAGAATAAGGAAGATGGAAAATGGATCACATAAGGTGTCTGTTATATTGCTAGGAGCTGAGCAAAGACACTTAAAATGCACATTTATTCCAATATGTACTCATCTGAAGACAATTTAATTTTAGCTAAACCTCAGCTGCAGCAGAAAGGCAATGCCACATTAAAGTACATGGTTAAAGAAAATACCCACAGACTGTGAACAAGCCAAATGCCTTTCAACCACCTAAGAAATGTGACACCTAGTACAGCCTACCTCAGATGTGTTTTATTGCCATAGAAAAAAAAAAAGTAATTTTTAACATTTTCCTAACAAGAACTAGATTGATAGATTCATCTCCATGAATTCATCTCCTCTCCACTTATTCTACTTCCACCTTTTTGAGCTTTTCTAAGATTTGCTTGTGAAACTTTCCATTATTTATTAGCCCACTGTCTACATTTTTTTTCTCATTCACTCCCAGGTGGTTCACTAAACCTAGCTGGAATCAGAATGAAAATTCATGTTTTTAACAGTTATATCAACTGTGGCTAGACCATCCCAGTACGATACTATTTACTCCTTATTGTAGTTGCTCATCTGGGATTTAACTAACGAGGTATTTAAGAGCTTATGCTGCAGCCTGAGAAACCGAGTATTTCTCTGTATTAGTCCTGTGAGATATACAGTATTTTGTTGCTAAATACTGTCAATAGCAACCGCAACTGGCAGAGTCATGAAGAAGAAAAGAAAAAATGGATGAATAGCACAAAACAAACTCAGAATTGCTGTGCATTAGTCTCTGCCCAGATGACAAGATAGTGGGATAAATCAATACTTGGGCACAATTGCTATTAGCACCCAGCTGTAACCTAAGAACATGAAATTTATGACAGTTGTGCTAGTAAGAGGAAAATATATGGAGATGGTTGCGAGTGCACAAGCAAGAAATTTTGGCTGTGAATCACTGGCATCTTAGTTCAATCACCAAGTTCTGCCAAAGGGTTTTAAATATGATCCTAGGAAATAAAAGAATGAGTCAGAAAAAGAAATGACTTGAAGAAACAGAATCGGGAACATAATTCTGGGTGTATATGAATGGGGAGGAGAAAGAGAGGGTTTCAGAACAAGGTCAGTATTGGACTTTATGTCTTTTTTGCCTTTGTTTTAAACTAGAACAGCTGATCACCTTGTACAATAGTGATTCTATTTGCCCAGATCTCCTTTCCCAAAGGCAGCATTTCTATTTATTTCTTTCAGACTCCATTCTTCCTGTTTCTTGCCTTGTAGTCTGGCTTAAAATCTTCTATTTTCCATAAAGCTCTTCTTTCCGCTGTATGCCAATGAGCATAAAGTTTGACCTTTATTCCTGCCCTTACAACAGTCTCTTGACTGCTAGTAGTTTGTTCCCCTTTCCTCCTTTTTCTGCAGCAGAGGAAATCAAATTCCTCCTCTCTCATTCCCATACCTCCTCTCCCCTATAAAGTCTACTTTTCAGTTTATGCAGTAACAACCACTGCATTAAACTTAAAACGTTGAAACATGTTCCTTGTGGCAAAAAAAAAAAAAAAGTATTCTGCAGAGGGAAGCTCTTACAACCCTCCCTGCCCATTTCTTCGGGAGCAGTGGAATTCATTTTTTCCTCAAATGAGCATTGGCTTCTTCTCTAGGCAGTGGGAATCCCCTGAGAAGCAGCGAGTGAATATGCAGGCATGCGACCTCGGAGCCAGTCCTCATCACAGAATCGAAGTAGCACATGGTAAGAATTAACTAACTGCTGAACCTCACAAAGGATTGTACATCCAGAATTATTATCATTCAGAATTATTTCTGATCGCTCCTAGGCATCTTTCCTTATATAATTAAACACTGAAATATCTTCTACATGTGCAGCCCATCCCAATGTTTTTAGATCAAGTTCTCCAAAATACATACTTTCATTCAAACAACATATGGAGTTGAGGCAGAAACTCTCTGGCATGGCTTATCACCATCCTAAGTACCTCCTTTGAACATAAATCTAAAAGACTTCATTCTCTTCACTTAACTCCTCTCCCTGCTCACTTATTCTAGAACATGAAATGCTCAGGCACGAAGAAAAGATTCCTATATTTTTACCTTGTTTACTGTGACTCAAAATGTTTTACAGAATGTCTACATAAAACACATAAACGTCAATTTATGACATTTACAATGATAGGATTTCCGGGCAACAACTTCGGGAGAAGTACTTCTATGTGACAAACAGCCGTGGCTGTGTATGAGGGTAGGGAAAACACCGGATACGAGCAGAAGTGGCTTAGCTTATCCAAACATACCCACAGAAATAGGAGACGCAAACTTTGTGGGTGAAGGAAATGCAAGAAAATACTCAGGGCCCCAGAGGACCTCTAGAGAAAGCCGCCCTCCAGCCTCCACCACAGCAACTCCCTCCCAGCTCGCTGCCCTCTCTCTCCCCCCGTGCCTACGTTGCCCGAAAAGCCCAGCCAAAGTCCATGTCTGGACAACCCACGCAGGCTGCTGGGACACGCGAGACACCACACAGTAGATTAAACAAAACAGAGAGGTCCCAGTGCCGATCGTAATCCAGCTGTTAATGTCCGAGGCTACGTGGTGAACGTTCCCCCCAAAGGGAGGCAAGGCGGGTGCTCCCGCGGCGCCCTGCGAGCAGATGCTCTTGGGGAGGCGACGCTTGTCCGCGGAGCACGACCTGCTACAGCCCTCGATGCCCGACTCGCTGCGCTCCAGCCCGCGTGTAGGGCTCCGTGTAAACGCAAGGCTCCGTACCTACGAAGGACACGCTGTGCACTGCTGACGAGCTGCCAGCCTAACTCACCGGCTACATTCGGTTTGTTTGTGAAAAGACGGGACACACAGAGGCTCTTATCAAAAGTAATGACCACAGCCATCCGGCAATATCACTTCCTGTTCTCAGTGACCCAACTTGGTAATAAAACTTTCTATTAATTCTGTGTTTACACCTCGCGCCTCCTCCATTCCCTGTGCTGGCCAGCGTAGCCGCAGGGCAGGCAAAGAGGCCGCCCCGGCTCGCGCGGAGCCGCCGCAGACACGCAGCGACACAGGCAGACACGGAGCCCGAGCTCTGCAGAGCACCGTGCCTACCGGCATTGCGGTCCGTCTCCGCAGAGCACGGGCTCTGCCCGAACAAAGGAACAGCAGCAACTGCGGCTGTTGGGCCCTCAAGGGCAGGAAAGAAAAACACGGGTGTTTACAGAGGCAGCGGAGTCCAGGTGGCAGCAGCCTGGTGAGGTTCCTGGCTCTGTTAATGGCCTTGGAAAAATTTCTTTGGCATTCTGTTTTCTCTCCCACACTTATCTGTCTTTTGCATTTAAATCATGATTCTTCAATTCAGGG
>VZSV01000002.1:6224438-6254346 GCA_013398735.1 Nothocercus julius | reverse complement strand
TTTAGGTTCTTTATCAATTTTATAATGCAGTTTGAACATTGATAAACATCCTTTTTTTTTTTTTTTCCCCTGTGTTCCCTCCCTCCGTTACAGGTATAGTACATAACTTTTAAAAGATAGGCTAAAACGGTGCATGTGATGTTGCTGATACCAGCAGGTTTTGTGGAAAAACTCTGCTTTAGCATTAAAGAATAACTGTAGTGTGCAAGACTGCTGCCAGCATCTTCATCACTGCCAGCTAATTTGGAGAGTTTTTAGGTAGTAATAAAAAAAGATAGTGCCAGTAGCTGTGCTTTTGGGGGCATAATTCACAATGCAGTTTCACTTTCTAGATGAATAATATCTATAATTTGATGAACACTTGATTGCAGCTAGAAGCACTTCTGCTACTTGTAGCAGTTCTAATTCTGGAGATGAGAATAAAAATCTTCCTCATTAATGGTATCTCAAAACATTGCAGTAGACAAGTAGTTCTGAAATTTCTGAATTTCATAATGCTTAAAATGTTCCGGTGGTCATTGAGCTATGAATTCAGCTAAAAATATGTTTTCTTTTCCTCAAAGCGCAGCTCCGCAGCAATATACGACAATGTAAGTTGTGGTTGGTGGGGGAGTCCTCCACTACCTCCCAGTCTTGCCAGCCTCCTTTCCACACCAGGGCAATCATGGAATTGTGCAGTAAGTCATGGATATAATTGATGTGATTGATTGAAAAAATCACCCAAACGATTGCCAGCAGTTGGTGCTCAATGGAGGAGGGTGGAGGCTGGGGAAGGGACCTGTCTGTTCAGCAGCAGAGCCTGCGTCAGGGCATCTGCTCAGCTGCATCTGGAAACTTTGAGGTAACTGTTATCTGTTGAAGGTCTCTTAGAAGTGTTGTGCGAGCCTCGGGCTCTAGCACTGCCACCACCAGCACAAACAGCTGGTTTGGGCAAGGACAACTCTTTTTTTTTTTTTTTTAAGTGCTCAAATTGTGCAAGGTTGAAATCTGGAAGGAGCAGGCTGGTTCACCAGGCAGGCAGGCAGCGCTACTGCAGTCACTGCCATCGTTAGTCACTGCTTGGAGAATGTGAGCAGCACTCCTTCCTCCTGGAAGCCAAGCGTCACTTACTGGCAAGGACACTCTGAGCTTTATATATATGCTTTATAGGTCTGAGTCTTATCTATGGTTATGTGTAGATTATTTTTTTTGTTATATTTCTGCATGATTTGGGGGGGCAGTTTGCCTGATGATGGTGTGCTGGGAATGAGCATTCTTGCAGTGCAAGCCTGATTCAAAGTGGTGCTAGAACAGGGACACTTTAGAAACCGGCAATTAAATATTTAGATTGTACCTGTGAATCTTACACTATGTACTTGTCGCTACAATCCTGAATTAAGAAATAATGGATTAAGTAGTTTCAATCCTGTGTGCTCAGTTTTAATTTTTTTGACCCACTAATTTAGTCTAACTAGCTGATTAAATAGATCAGCTTACTGTTTAACAAACCACGGCCACTGCAAAGTGAAATGTGCTTTTTCTCCACATCCTTCATTGCACTTTGCTCCTTACTCAGAGGCTACCTCTGCTGTGCTGGGGGCTGTGTAAATACACGGTGCAGCTTCAGATATTTGTGATCTAGTATGAAAACCTTTGAAGACTTTTTTCTAGCCTCTGGTTTGAAAGATAGATATATTTACTAGTTAGGGTTTAAGAATCATTTTAAGACTGTTAATTTAAAAACTAATTAAAGTAGATTTTCAGTTCCTGAAATTCCTGTTAACATCTTGTGCTTTGTAATTTCAGGACTAACGCTTGGCAGAGCTGGTAGTCAGGTGCTCTCAAAATTAAATGGAGTTCCTGTAAATGGTGCCACTGAACTTGCTGACTGCCATCAGCGGGGTTTGTGGATTGCATCGTATATATTTTCTAGTCTGAAAGTTGGTTAAAACCTAGTGTGTTACATCAGCTGGAAAGAGGAGGAATATGGATTCTGCAGTGGATTAAATCAGCCTAAACTGGGCTGTTCTGGTCCTGCCCCACTTGCACATTTTTTGCACATCTTTTCCTTCCATTTTGCATTAGTGCAGGTGCTTGATAAACAGCCGGCTCTAGGAGCTGACCTGGGTGGAAATGGATTGTTGTTTTTCAGCTTGCTTTTGAACCACAGTAGCCCTGCAAACTGGGTGACCGTGTTACCGGGCACTCACCACAATTCACCTAAGGACACAGAGGAGGAAGGTGGCCTGGGCAGCGTGAGTTTCAGTGGCTTTAGCAGTGCCAAAAGTGAACACTTTAATTTCCTAAGTCTGAAAACCAGCTCTGACTCTTCAAAAATTGCTTCTTTACCCCTTGCCTACCCCTTTGGATGTCTGGTCCAGCTTGCTGAAGCTCACAGGGAAGCGATTTAGGTTATGAGGGACAAAGAACGGTTTAAGGTTATCCTTTTGCCAGCCCAGCAAGTGGCACCAGCCCGTGGTGGCGTTGGGCAAGTCCCGACAGCGAGAGCAGCGAGCAGAGGTTGCTTCTGGATGGGGAGGTGGTGGAGATGCTGCAGCGGTGCCAGCACTGTGGGCAGCAGTTAACGTTTCGGTTTGTTTCTGTTGTTGAAACCACAGCTTGAGAGACCACATAAGCGTTAATGGTAGCTACTGGTGGATGGGCGCTGCCATGTGAAACCCTGAGTTTCTCTTGGGTTTGCCCGCTGTGATATGGCAGCCTGTGGCTTCCTGTCTCATCGGCAGCAATAGAGGGCAAGGTTTGCAGATATTTTCTCTTAAATAGCTAAATTCTAAATATTCTTAGAAATTGAAATTCTCTCTTTTTTTTTTTTTTTTTTTTTTTTTAACTTAAGATGTATATATCCATGTCCTGCTCTTCCTTTAAATCAAAAGCTTGGATTAATGTAAGTTTAGCCAGTCATTGTGCCAGTTGTGGAATATTACCAAGGCAATATGATCTCAGAAGCACTAGTTACGGTCAGCTGTCTAAGAGCTATATTTGTATGTTTAACTAAACTTTTCCCCGTGCTTATAGATAAATGTAAGGTTCAAGTTGCACAAAATTAAATTACTTCTTTATGGGAGTAGTAAGAGCTACAGAGTATGGGAATTTAATACACACAGAACAGACAACCATGTTCTGCATTGGAATGACACAAATTGTTATGTAGCATTCCTAATTTAAATCCATTTGAGATAGAAATGCTAAATTTAGCTGTCAAGTCTTGCAGATGAGCAAGACCTCTGTAAACAAGGTGAATGTTAAATTTGGTCACCCCATGGCCATAAAGAAAGTGCCATATTTAAGCAACATCATAGCTTACCATTTTGGAACATTTCCTTAGGAAAAGCTAGTAATGTTGCAATGAATGGATGTGGCTTAAATTCACATGGCAAGTTTCCTTCTGAATTTTGATCAAATATACAGCGTTGTAGTCTTGGAGGAGGGATTAAATTATTATGGCAAAAGTGACTAATGGGTCTAAAAGCATTTGAAAAGTGATGAACAGCAGCAATTTTTTGTCTTTTTTAATTACAGTGTGGGTATAAGTACTTGTAATAGTGAAATTTTTAAGTACATTGTGTAAAAATGACTCCTGATAACAGCAGAAATGTGTACAGAGAGTTTCTTGTAAAATGGAGAGTGCATGTTTTGAGTCATCAAAACTGTGATGCACTTGAATTATCAGAAACTTCCGTTGGCAAGAACCTGGGAAACAGATATATTTGATAGTGAATATTTCAAGGAAGAAGAATCAATATTTGGAAAAAAATGAAGTGTGTTTTGGTTCTTAACACATTAATGTCCTCATGAATAATGAGGATATGCATACACATTTATCCTTTCTTTATCCTGCCTAGGTGTGCATGTATGCAACTGTTGTTGCTATATAAAATATTAATTTCATCTGCAGTGTCGAGAGGCTGGTGTTTAGCACTGAAGCAGCCCTGTCTTCGTGGCATGCTTGCACGCTCCGGAAGCACCGTACAAATGGGGTTTATTTCTTTGTGCTTCAAATTCGAAGTGATTCAAATTGTTCTCATTATGAGACCGTCTTTTGCAGACAGAATTCACCAACACAGGGTTTATCAGAGAATAAGGGAAAAGGAGAATTTAGCGTTCTTATTCCATATTTTATTTATTTCCTGTTTGTGTGAACACAATATTTGGAGAGCTGTAGAATAGCACAATAAAGTTAGAAAATGGCTATGTGCCAGTTCTAGATTACACTAGGTATAAACCATAGGTAAGGAAGAGTAAAAGCGTGTCACTGCTGTTTTAATTACATTGAGCTGCAAGTCTCTGCCTGCTATCATTCAGAATAAAAGGAACCTTATTTCCCTCAATTTAATCGTGAACAATAAGCTCACTTGTTAGTCTGATTTTTCCAAGATACAGTTGTCAGAATTTATCCTATTAACTGCTGTCTGTGGATAATTTCTTTGTTAAAAGGTCAGAATAAGCCTACGTCGTGGTGGGGGGAAGCTTTCTCATGAGGAAAGCACCTCACTTGGCACGTAGCGTGCTAGTTTCCATATGTGGTGACCACGCACAGGTTGTTTATTTACATGGGCTGTGTCTGAGTAGTACTTGCTTTAGTAAACAACAGGATGCTTTCCAAAACAGCTCTTTTAAATTGCGGGATCTTGGCTTAAAAGTGTGTATCAACTGTGTAAGAAAACATTATACAAATAGTCTCTCTGTCTGCACTGGGACAAAGCTAAGGCTGAGGGAGGTGGATGTAGTGAAAATGTTCTTATAAAACTAGTAATTATTCGTGGTGCAGACCTGCCTGGACTCCTCCTGTACGTGGCACTGCCTGCACCCACTGCTAAAAAATCCACCCTGCTTCAAAGCAGGTGCTGAATAACCACCCTTCGTCCTGGCGCTGCGCCGGTGCTCAGCACAGGGCATTACAGCAAAGGGAAGAGGTCGAGGTGGCTGTTTGGCTTTGGCAGCCTCACCGGTGAGCTCTCTTTGTCAGTGGCAGCCTGGTCCTTTTGCTCGTTCTTTTACTTTCCGTCACTGTCTCCAGCGTGAAATCTGGACTCCTGTGACTTCTAAATTTGTCTTTTCATAACATGCTTCTACTCAAGTAGATTTTGACTGCACTAGAATTATCCTTTCCGATTATTACAGTGTTACACAACTTATTTTAAAAGCTCCTTTGGTTTGTGGCGAATACTGTTTAGGTTTGTAGCTGGTTGTGGGAGTTTGCATCATTAAATGAAAGTATGAATGGGCTTTCTTAGTGAAAAGATGTATGGAAATACAGTGCAAACGCAAGCAAAATGTCATGTGCTCTATCCTGCCCAGATAGGCCTGCCATACCTGGTAGGAGTCTACCTGCAGGAGATCCCCGAGAGCTTTGGCTAAGCGGGAAGGGTATCAGGAGTTGCTTTTTACAAGCAGAAGTTGGAAGATGAGTATTCACCCTAGCTTGCTTAAGTCCACAGCAAAATCCATATAGTTTGATATAGTCGAGTGGACAGTTGGTGATTTCAGCTTAAACTTCAGCCTAAACTTCTGTGTCAGAATGTGAACGTATGTTTTTCCCTCTGCTTTCCTTTCCTACTGGTTAGGGCATTTGGTGAGAAAGGGATGAAAATGGTGCTCTAAACAGTGATCTGCGGGTTCATTTTGGTTTTAGCCGTTGACAATGTGTTGTAAAAATATAGGTCTCATAAGGAACAGGATCTGCAACTCCACTTCTACGTCCTTCCACTGCCTCACACTATTCAAGTACTTCAGTAGATAAACTAGAGTTAAAATGTTATCTGCTCATTTTCCGTCCCGGTGCCTTTTGTTTGGCTGTGTACCAGCTTCACTTTGATAAGAACTGGGGCAGGTGCTTACCAGAATCTCCTATAAAGTGATAGAGCATTCCCTGGAAATGGGAAACCAAGCCCATTTACACTGGAGAGAAACAAGAACCCAGTCACCTCACTGCCTGGGTGCTACCAAAAATTAGGGGAACTATCACCAATCCTTTGTGATTAAAAGCAGCCTTAGAGGTGGACTTTCAGTGTCCACTTGTTTTTTATTTTTCTCAAGCTGGAGAGAGGTCAAATATAAGAAAACAGAAACACCACTTGCTGTTGTTCTGAAATAAGGTAGGTGGAGAGGAAATGTAGGTGTTTTATCAAGAAACATCCACCCACCTCCCTGCAGCCAGGCACCTGATTTACATTTATCTCTACTCGATGACTCAAGGTTAAGACCAACAAATAATTCTCAGTAAAATACTTAACTGCTGTTCCACTATTTACAACCTTCAATAAATTGAAGGCTGCCTCGAAATCAAGGAGCAAATATCAATAAATGCTACGTACTAGGAGTAATATGCTCCAACTGCAAGTGCCTGTGAGTTAGCTGTTCTGTTTTGAAGGAGCTGCCTTCTTTGTAAACTATCAAAAAAAAAAAAAAAAATAGACAGTACTCTGGGAGTGTAAGAACTGTGAACAGAGCTCCACATCTGGTCTTGTAAGCTGTGTTCTCAACCTGCTCATGTTTGTACGTGACTGTTGTGCATTAAACCAAGGGCTGTGACACAGGTACCTGGACTTGGTTTGCAGAAGTGATTTAGGGACCCATAAGTGCCTTACTGGAACTTAACAACTATTGATTTCCCATTGAATCCAATCCTTGCTGGTGAACCTTAGGCCACTTGCCCTCTTGGCACCTTTTCTGCAGTGGCTAAGCATGAATGAGGTACGGGGAAGGGCATCCTGGTCCGTTCCGTAGCGGGTCTCCTCAACGCCGCCGCGCTCGCGTGCGTGCCTGCCTTGCTGAGCCTGGCACGTGGGCGTGACGGTTCCCCAGCAGAATCTGCCCGATTGCCGTGTGTTTCCCCATGCTTCTGGCACACAGAAAAAAACGGACAGTGTATTCTTGTCTTTTTTTGGACTCCTAACTCTGCAGAGGGATTTTCTGAACTAAACATTGACATACGCTCGTTAGGCTTCCTCAGATAACCATGCTGGAGGACTTGGCTCCCTAACCTGAGCTGAAGATTAGTTTCCTGTTTCATTTTCTATTTCTTTGTAGCCAAAATGAAGTCATGACTGTTTTGTTCTATATTATTTTAGTGTACTATGCGCTATGAAAATGAAGTGGTTGTCCATGATAGTTGGGTTGACTATGCATGTTTTATTCCATTGATACAAAGATAAAAGCTGATAGAAATGAAAGCCAGTGTGAACTGTTGCTGAAGATTTTATCCTGCTGATCATTTTTAACTAGTTAGTTGTGCCCTAACTTAATGCTTTTCCTGGAGACATTTTGAGTTAGAATCCCTGATGTGATGAAGCTTTGTTTAAAAGCTGTTTCAGTGCGAAAGAATTTGTTATTTTGCAAATTAATCTGGGGTAGTGTCCCATTCTTTCCATCTTACTGCAGACAGTTCAAAACCCGCTCTGTTAATGGCTATTAAACTGCCAGGGAAAGAGCGTCTTGGTTTTTATGAAGTATAAACTGGGCTGTGTGAAAGCAGAGGTGCTTCTGGATTTCCATTTGGATTATTGTGCTGGGAAGTCCAGTTCTTGAGATCACGCTCACATGGTCCATCTCGAGGGCTCCCTTTTAATTCATTGCCTGGCTACTCCATTAGCTAATAATTTCTGATTGCACGAGGTCAGGGTCTGCAAAGGAGGCGGGGGGCACTAATGGTACTGTGCAAATAGTTAATGCTGTATTCGGGATGCAAATGGTTTTGCAAGGTGACTTAAAATTTTGGTTCTTTGCTTAAGGTTTTCCAGTTTTGCAACTGTTAGTGCTCACCCCAAATTTCCACTTCTGTCAAGAAAAATATACCCTTAGCCTTGCAGTCTCCGAGTTTATTCTGCAAGCCATGTAACTCCCAACGAGGGTTCAGTATCTTAATCATGTTTATATTGATCTCTTGTTTAGTATCTCAGTAATATTTGTATTGACTATGTAAATCAGCTGCTGAGGTCTCAAATGAAGAATTATTTATATAAGAAACATTGAAAAATCTACATCATAAATTTAAATTTTTAATCAAAAGTAACTTCTTGATCTGAAACACTTTATATTTTCTTGCCAGTGCGTAGAATTCACCCTGAAAAGTTGAGGTCTCTAGTTAAAGCAAGTTGCCTAAACTTTCTTCAGGAGTGAGTGAAAAAAGACAGACCGCTTTTAGCTGAGAATCCATGACATCCTCAAACAAGCCTCTCCAGTGAGTTTAATACTGCTGAATTTAGAAACCTTTCTCTTCCTGCCCCATTACAGCCGTGAGGAGCAGAGGAGGGTTGACAGTGACCGCTGCAGCCCTGCAGTGTCCTGAGCTTTTCCCCAGTTCTCTGCTCTCCCCAGCTGATCTTTGCCACCACCTCCCTTGCTGGCCCCAGGTGGATGAAAACTAAACATTTTCTTTGCAGGGTTATTTTTCTGGGCAGAGCAGTTCCCCGCTCTGGCTCTCCTTGGTGGCTTCCTCGCCTGCTGCTGGACTCGAGTGGCTGTGTAGATGTCATCTGGATGCTGGGGTCAGCTCTAGGCAGCATTGCTGAACCTGGCTGTGCCCCCTAAAGCACAGCTGGCGCAAGGAGAGGTCCCTTCGCAGGGAGCACCGACACTCATCCTGAAGCGTGCTGCTTATTCATTTCTAGGCATATACGTTTAATCAGTATGCTGTGAGGGGATATGAATAAGCAGCTTGTCTGGTTATTGTCTCAAAATGTGGCTCCTGCCCAACAGCTCAACTTTTCCTCTGTATCTGCCCTCTAAACGTTTCCCCTGTGTTCTGAAGCGCGGCTGTGCCTGGAGCTCTGCGGCAAGGACCGCGCGGAGCAGAGCAGAGCGGACCCTTGCGCTCCTTGCTCTGCTTCACGCGGGCTCCATTGATGCTGGGGTGCCAGCTCGGGTGAGCAGTGGCTTGGCCGAATGGAAAAATGCTATTTCTGCAGCCGCCTGGCATCTTCCGCAGCTTCCTGCCCGCCCCAGGTGTTGCTTGTTTTCTTTGCAGGCAGGATACGCGCTCCCTGTGGAGCGGCAGGTAGGGAATGGTCAGAGCTGGTCTCTGCCCGCTGTTAACTGCAGCTTTGCACACTTGGGTCAAACTTAGTGTGCTCATCATCAGAAACTGCATGGGTGCTGATCCTTGATTTGCAAATTCCAAATTAGTCTCACGGGAGAGGGGACTTGCTCCCTCTTTAGCTTGCTGCCAGCTATGGAATCCCTTGCTTCAAATTAGAAGCTTCCATCAGAGCTGCTTTTTTAATTAAAAAGAAAAAAAAAAAAAGTCTTTTCAGTTTTACAGTTCGTAGTAGCAGGAGGAAAAAAAAAACTTGGGAAGCAGTAAGTCCAAATGTTGAAGGTTATGTCCATATTTGTCTTCATAAAATATTTAACAAGATTATGGTTAGCAAACATGTAAAAAAGTGGTTTTTTACCCCCTGAAGCATACCACTCAGATTTTTTAAGTGATTTAGTTGTTGAATAAAGATATTTCAGTTCCTCCGTTCCTGGTAGGCTTACCTTTTTGTAAGGTGCTTTTAGGAGAAAAATAATCACAATATTTTTCAAGATTTCTGCTTTGTTTTGATCAGGACAGGGAGGCAGAGTGCAATTTCGCAAAGGTTTCCTTGATTGCCTGCAACAACCGGTTGTTTTCTGTTCCCTGTTGCGCGGCTGAGCACGGACAGAGGATTCGGTTCCCCCTCCGCAACGGCTGCCAGAGGACTCCTTTGGCTGTCAAATGTAGCAAAGCGTTTGTTTTGCTTTGCGCTTTCCCCTTAATATAAAAACTGCAACAGGGCAACCCAGAACACTGACAGGTGCCCCTCAGGGGAAGGGATTTGGGGCTGTAATGAAGGAGTTGGCCAGGGCCTTGTGCACCTGAGCCCGCCTCATGTCCGTGGTGTTGAAGAACTGTCACATTTTCACCCAAATTAGCCAATTTGTAACAAGGTTTTTCAAAACCTCAGCAGACGGGAAAGCTGTTAGTGAGGCGAGGTGAAGGCCGGGAAGCGGCGTGGCCTGGCGGCCGGCTCCTTGCTCCAGGAGCGGCCTGCGCGTCGCCATATATGGAAGCGGACATTTTGGTTGTTAACTTTACGTGGAATCCGTGCCCAGAACTATATTCATCATGCGGATGCGTTTCCACAGGAACGCTCCTCTTCCAAGTTGCCTTAGTCATAGTTTTAGCACTGTGTCACATCTTTGCTGACTTATTTATATAGTCTGCATGAGCTTGCTGTGCATCCACTGCTTGTCTGCCCTAAAAAGGTGAACTGTTTATGATTTTTCTCGTTTCGGCTAGCAGAAGAGACGGTCCTAAACCAGCACCAGCAGCTTGATTTGTTCCATACTGAAAAGAAGACCCCTTTGTGGGCTGTGCTTAACTTGTGTAGAGTAACAGAATATGCCTCGTTTGGGGAAGTGAGGAGTGCTCAGGTCCCCAGGCATGGGCAGAGGGCGAAACTAGAGTTTGGGGCACGCAGTAATAATGTTCAGAAGTTACAGACAGGAATCATTTACACCACAACTGTATTTCTTTATCTTTTTTTTCCCACTGGCAACACAAGCAGTCTGAAATGATTTGACAGAAAAATGTGAAACATCCGATGTTATTGTTAGATAAAACTTGCTAGCAAAGTGCTGAAGCTGGTTTTAGAGGGCCTCTTCCCTCTGTGTTAGGTCTGGGTGTGGAAAACAACGATTCTGAAGGACTCTCAATGAATGTGGGAAAAACAAAGCTTAATTGCGGTGCTAACGTAGGGTTTGCTGTCTTTGCTGCTGGTCTGTATGAGTGACAGTTTTTTAGAAGATGACGGGCAGATGACAGATTTCATTTTAAATGAAATAGTAATATGTCATTAATAATCACTTATTACACAGGAAAAGATTCTACTACCAAGTTTACTTTTCCTTGGCTAAATAACAAAGTATTTGTCTGAATGCAGATGTTTTATTTTTGGTATTTTCAGGATACTGGGTAAGGCTTTAATTTGCAGTAACAGTGTGTCGGGCTACCAAGGAGATTGGTGGTCAAAGTCCAAGGTCTCAGAGTGCTTATAATGAGTAGAAGAGAAGTGGAATTGAAAATAACCCCAGAGTTTCAAAGCAGCTGTGTAAACTGATTGCTTCGCTACCTGTTCTTAAAGCTGAAGAAAAACTAAATGAAGACTGAGTGGTCCATTTAAAATCCAGTTTTAGACCATAATCCTAATGCTGGAGTATTTGGCGAAGTTCCAACAATAAATAGGGAAAATAACAACTCGGTAACCCTGTATTACAGTTTATAAGCATTCATATATCTTGTCTCCATACAATATACTCGTTGTATAGTTTTCATGTGTTTATTTTTTCATTAAGAATCTGTAACATTTGAAAAAGATGGAATTGTTTTTATTTTTATAAGGAAGATATTACTCTTCAGTTCTTTGTTTAAAGAAGAATAAAACTGGCTGACTTGGTATCAGTGGATGGAAGGTTTTGGGGGAAAGGGAGCAGCTTTCTAGGTTGGAGTACAAGACCAAAAAGTAGATGGTGGTTCTTCCTTTGCAGATTCCTAGGAGAGGATTTTGGAAATGACCTTCAAAAAAAAAATTTTTTTTTTAACTTTAAAATGGAGACTTTAGAGAATCTCCTTTTTCTGACTTAAAGATGTATGATATCGTTTATTTCTGAAGTCTCTGATAACACTCGGAGCATACATACTTTTGGACAGGATATTAATAGATTGTTCCTTTTTTTTTTTTTTTCCCCTCCCATGCTTGAACAATATTTTAAAGTTCATTATGGCATGATCCTCGGAGTATTTTAAAAGAGCCTAAAAAGAACATAGCCTGTGTGATGCCCTCTAAATATAAAATTTAGTCTACACAAATGGTTATATTTGAGAAAAACACATCTGTCCAATGAGCAAGAATAAGACTCTATCATCAACATGTTGTATCTACACCTTATCTACACCTCGTCTCCTCTGAAAAATGACATGCCTGTAGTTTCGTGCTTTATTATTTACAGTAAATCATACAATTTGATTTTCTGCTTTTATTTTTCAGACTAATTTAAAACTGTTTGCCTGGGCTGGATTCCTCTATTGCTTAATATGGGGTGGATTTGCACAGCAAGGTAAATGAGTTTATTACCTTGAATTACTTGAATGTTGCTTTAAAATGATGTATATTTAGCAGCTATTTTTGTCGCTAAATATTAGGCAAGTGCTAGTAGCAATATATTACTCATTTCTATTAATAACATGTTTGTAGTTAGAACTTGATTTATGAGTCCAGAATGAAATGAACTAAAATTACACTTACTGGCACTCTTTTTAAAAATGAAATGACTGATCTGTGTTCCTCGGTAGGTGGAAGTGACTGCATAAAAGCCAATGCAAAATCATGTGGTGAATGTATACAAGCAGGACCAAACTGTGGTTGGTGTAAAAAAAATGTAAGTATTACTGCGAAAATCTTTTTGTATTTTTTCTTAGTTTCAGATTTAAACAGATACTCTATATGTATGGAAATGCCTATATACACCAATAATAGTTTCCTGTATCACTTCAGTTTAATATGTGTACTCTAAAGTTTGGATATGATAGTGTTAATGAAGACCTAATTTTAGTAGATTTGTCATTCATAATGTGTTTCCTTTTCTGTTGCTAAATACAAAGTCCATGTAGACCCTAAAGGCTGTCTCATAGTTATTTAAAATCATTCCAGTATGGAGTCTGTCTGGGTACATTTAATTATATTCTTTAGTGACATAAGAGTAGGGGTAATTTTAGAGAGACATAGGAGGGGTGGAGGAAGAGATTGAAGGTTTGTTTTTTAAAATGAAAAGACATTCAAATTTTAGTATTCTCATGATCATAGACTGGGTTGTGATAGGTTGGCTTGTGGAGGTGGGCAATTGTTTTAGTCTGAAACACAAAGAGAATGGCTGGTATCTAGTATATTTCTTTAAAAATAGAGAAAATCTTTAGAATGAATTTATAAGCAAATATTTAATGGAAAAATATTTTTTCAGACTTTGATGTTTCTCTTACCTTTATTTATAGTTGAGGTTAAAGTTTTTTGTGGGTTTGACGTAATGGTAATTTGTGTTCAGGGCAAAGTAATCTTTTTTATGTATACATACATATATACATACATATATATATATAATTTAACATGTGAATCTTGCTTTTGTAATGAACTTTTCCCAAAATAAGAGCTGTTGTCTTTTTCTTGCTCTGTCAGCATGCTGCCATTTTTCTGATGTGTCCTACCCATGTACTCTTATATAATCTTTAATTAAAGCCCTTGCAAAAAAGAAAAAAAAACAAAGAAGCTGAAAGGAAGGGTAGTTGCAAAATGCAAAATAGGCTGAACAGTTAGGTTCGCATTATTGATGATTGCTTAGAAGATAATGAGCTTTTTCCATCTGCTGGCACGTCTAGAGTAGCTGATTTAAAAGGACATCCTGCTTCTGTCAGAGATGACACTGGGCAATTTTTTTCATTCCTCTTATGTATAGAGATCAGCATAAGTAAATGCAAACTGCTGGACTAGTAGTCACTGCTTCATTTAATAAAATTCCACATATTTCAGGAGTGCGTGGGGTTTATTTCAGAAAGTGTTACAGTGTGTAGAGTGTAACAAATTGCAAATAGCCATAAACTTTATATTCTCACCCGTGTTTTCTAGGACTTTTTGCAAGAAGGAGAACCAACGTCTGCCCGATGTGATGACTTGGCAGCACTAAAGAGTAAAGGCTGCCCTATAGAAGATATAGAAAATCCCAGAGGTAGTAAACAGGTGCTTGAAGATAGAGAGGTAACAAATCGTAAGATAGGTGCCGCAGAGAAGCTGAAACCAGAAGCCATTACACAGATCCAGCCACAAAAATTAGTACTGAAGCTAAGAGTTGGTAAGGAAGGTTTCATTCTAGTCATCATGATTTTTTGTTTGTTTGTTTTTGTCACATCTGCGTTTCATGTTTTGCTTGTTTTATTCGTTCAAGTGATTTCTAGTTAGACTCTTAAAAGCCTTCTTAATTACAAACCCTGGAATAGACATTGATTATGGTTCTCATTTTTTCAGCTGAGAGCAGAAGTATCCCAAGCAGTGACAAGGCAGGAGGCTGTAAAGCCTGTTTAGGAGTCCGTTTCCGCTCTGTGTGGTGTTTTTTGCTTTCAGGATCGGGATATGTTTTTGTTTAGGTCCTCCGTTACTTGAGTGGAATGGAGACTTTGTCCTTGAGGAGGGTTCCTAGGGACCACGGCAGAACAACCACCTTGCGGTGCTGCTCAGAGAGCCTGCGCTGGGAGGCAGCTGCTCGGTGGTGGCTGCTTTAATAAATGCAAGATGATCTGAAGCAACTTAGCACAATAGGAGAGGGAAGGAAAGGAATGAAAGTTATTTTAGAATTTTGATCTTAATCCAGTTTTATTCTAGTGGGAACTTTTCAGCTTCCACAGACCAGATTATTGTCCTTCTGTCAAGGCAGAGATTATTGAGCAGAACATAGAGGGATCTGAGCAACTAAAGCATAATTTCCCAAAAGATCATTTCTCTATTTACAAGCACATCGCTTGGTCACAAGGTCTCTGCACCCTTAAGTAGTTTGGGACTGTGAATGTGTTAGGGCAGTGTGTATGTGTTAGTATTTTGTTTTCCACCTAGGGTCTTTGAAACACAGCTCAGTAAATACAAAGCTTCAGCTTTGGTGCTTGTTTTGGGTTTTTTTTGTTTGGTTGGTTTTTATTTTTTAAAAATGTAGCAGATGGGCTGCTACTGCATAGTTGGATCCACATGATTTCTCCTGATTCCTATTTTGTTGAATAATAAGGAAATACATGGTAAATATTAATCAGCCTTAAGCAACAGCAGTACCACTATTAAGTACCCGGAAGGAGGAAGCAAACCTTATAAACCTATTACTTATTTCACACACAGTAGGCAAAAGAGTACTTTTTTTTATATAGAAGTAATTCTTCTGTGATGTTTTTCAGTGTAGAATTTCAGTGTGTGAAACTGTATGTTTCTGTTACCAAGCTCAGGGTTCAGTCTTGCAGACACAAACTAAGTCATTTCACTGCTCTGTGCTCTCACCCCATGTTTGATGCAAAATAACTTGAAATACCCTATCCAGAGTTGATTTATCTTTTTTTTACGGCTGATTCAATGCTATTTTTCTACGCTAACCCCTAAGAATCTTTGGAATCATCTTTGTTGCAAGTAGATGTTAGAAAATTGTGCTGTAATTCAGGAACCTTTCTAGATGGTTCATACATCGAGGTTTCGGATAGGGACAACTGGAAGGCTTGAGTTCAATAGTCAAGAATTTTGTGTGGGGAAATCATACATCTTGAAATTGTGCTGTTGGACATGGGAAACAAATAATTGCTTGATGTTTTTTCATCATACTTTAATGTTTTCAGTTAATATGAGGAAAAAAATGCTCACTGTTCGTTTAGGTCTTGTGTCTTTATGAAAAGTCTTTGAGATACTGGTAATTTTTTCTTGTCAGTGCCATTGTACTGGAATGTTTAATGGCTTCTGTTTAATCTCTGAAACAGGGGAACCTCAAACATTTTCATTAAAATTTAAGAGAGCTGAAGATTACCCTATAGATCTCTATTATCTTATGGACCTCTCCTATTCCATGAAAGATGATTTAGAGAATGTGAAAAGTCTTGGAACTGCTCTGATGTTGGAAATGGAAAAAATAACTTCAGACTTTCGAATTGGTGAGAAAGATACTTGTATTCAAAACAAATGAAGTTTCTTTCCTGATGTTTATCACATAATTACCTATGAAGAACTTTTTTTTTTTTTTTTTCTTATGCTGCACTTGTTATGGCAGGTATTCTGACAAATTGATTCTTTTGAGGAATATAATGATACTTAATGACGATGGAGAAAGTGGAATTTATAGAAGTATGAGGACTATTTCTGAAGTCAGTTCAGCTATGGAGAAATTGTACTCTATTATATCATGATATAAATAAGAATTCCATTCTTCAACGTAAAGGTTTTTTGTTGTTCTCTCTTAGGCTTTGGCTCTTTTGTGGAGAAAACTGTGATGCCCTATATAAGTACAACACCAGCCAAACTCAGAAATCCTTGTACAGGTGATCAGAACTGTACAAGTCCATTTAGCTATAAAAATGTACTGAGCCTTACCAGTGAAGGAAATAAATTCAATGAGCTTGTAGGTAAACAGCACATTTCTGGTAATTTGGATTCTCCTGAAGGTGGATTTGATGCAATAATGCAAGTTGCAGTTTGTGGAGTAAGTGTGTATCAATTTTTCTTCACTTTGCTATTAAATAAAATTGTTTTAAAACAGCCTTACTGTCTTTTGGGAGCTAACTTAGATAGACTAGACAGGTTGCATAGATGCTTGAATTTGTCTTTCATAAGTAAAAATACATGAGTAAAATATGAATATACAATCAGGAAATGTAAAATGCTGATTATAGGACATGTTCATAGCAGATGGATGCACTCCAAAGACAGTATTTTTAAAGACTGCTGTAAAAAATGAAAAAAAAATTCTGCTCACGAGTGTCTAGAATTTTAAACAGTTAGGCAGCTCTTCTCAAATTATTTCTAAACTTAATATATTTTTATAGCTCCTGTTTGGCTACTTAAAATGGCCAGAATAGATTGTTGAATTGTGATTTCTACTACATTTTCAGGTATGAGTAGATGAAAAGCTGATTTTTGGGGTCATTTTAGGAGATCTGATCTAAGTCAGTTACTTCTTTTTGTTTTCTGTAGTCCAGTAGACCCTTTCATGCATCTGAACCACAAGCTCCTCTAAAAATAACAGTTTATTACTTTGATACCATGTTACTACTTTGGTGGTCAGTGGAATCAGGGTTTCTGAAGAATAATCTTGATTTAGAAGTGCAGTGCTAATTAGGCCTTCTGAGCGGGGGGGAAAAAATGTGTGTGAAAGGGCCACCTGATTTTTATGTCAGATTTTTATATTGCCTCCTTCCCTTAAATTAATCAGGGCATCAATTCTGGAAGTTTCTGAAAACAGGAAAGAAGAGCTTACAGAGTCAGGCCCAGCATTTATAGGCCAGAATACTAGTGGGACAGTAAAAAAATCTGTCAAATACTGCACGGGGAGTAGGAAGCTGCCCCCAACAGGCGAAGCCTGTTGGTTCTTCCGAGCCCAATGCCAGCTAAGCCATCATTTTCCATCTGAGGGTTGCTGCAGTTCTGCACTTGCTAATGTTGCTCTGCATAATTGAGCTGTGTGGTGGTGACAGAAATGGGCCTGGGGAAGTTAGCTGTATGATGAGCAGGATTCCTAAGTCATTCTTCAGAGTCAATGTCAGTCAATATCCTGTCAGCTCCCCCCCCAGATACTGTAAAGAGAGCTGAAGAGACCAAAGTAAATCTCAGAAAGACTATTTCTTGCCTAGAGGAAAATCCCGCAACAAATGCTTTAGAACAGACATGTAATTACATGCAAGTGCTTTTAAAGTTTGAGCAAATTATATAATTTCAAGGGTGATGTTTTTGCAATATTGTCTCTTCTAAGTGTTCTTTTCATGCGTTTATCTGTTGATCTCCTTTACTTTAAAATAAGTTGGTGAAAAGTACTGAGAATATGCATGTTTGTATCCTAAGGAACAAATTGGATGGAGAAATGTTACAAGGCTGTTAGTGTTTTCCACGGATGCTGGATTTCACTTTGCAGGAGATGGGAAACTTGGTGGAATCGTTTTACCAAATGATGGGAAATGTCATCTGGAAAATAACGTGTACACAATGAGCCACTATTATGTAAGTCTTTACATCAGCTTTAAGGGAAACTAAAGTTCTGTGGTGCTTAACCTTAGAGAAATCATTAAGTCATCTAGTCAGAACATTCTGACAGTCTGTCAGAACATTACATCTTTTGAACTTTACACTTTAAAAAGTGAGTTTAGTTACCCTTTTTATTCACTGGCAAACTGTGGTGGCTTTGTCTCATATTTTTAGAATTTCATCAGTCTTTGTCATACCTAGTTCTGTTCTTTCTTTGGGACTCAAGTGATATAAGTACCTTTAGTCTCATCCAGGAATATTTTAAAGTTTGTTAGCTGTTTCAAGTGACTTTCTCATAAGTTCTGTTAAGAAGCTCATACTGTTGTTGGGTTTTTTTGTTTGTTTGTTTGTTTTGTTTTTGTTTTTTTTTTAACAATTCTGTATTAATTTTTAATTGTACATTCCTAAATTCAACCATACAACTAAATGAAAAACAGGAAAGATGAAACCAAAGTTACTGCCGTTAACTTGATTAGTCATAGCTTATTTCTGTTCCCCAGCTATTTGCTTTTTTTAACAAGTAATTGTCAAATAATTGAGGATCATCCCACTTCCATTTCTTGAAGCCCTCTGAAAGTTCTCAGTATTTCAGGGTATTGAAGAAGATCACTCAGTTAGAAAGCTCTTCCAGACAGGTCTTTGAAGACTGCTTGAAATTTTATGATGCAAACTTTTTGATAAAAGTGTGCTTAACAACATTGCCTTTCTGCTTCATTGGTAAGTAGATAGGTGTAAGAAAATACATTCAGTAGAGTAAATGTAAATACAGTAAGCTTTGCAAAGCTTGTGTGTTCATGTATTCCTAAAATTGAGAATATTGTTCCATTAAAAAAATGAATTCATCTTTATGATAAACAGTGCAAAAAATGATGGTTTTGATTGAGATAAATTTTATGGAAAACTATTAAATGTTATTTCCTGAGAACACTGAGGCTACGAATTTTACCTGGGAACCATAAATGACATGAGAATTTTTGTTTCTCCTATAAAAAGAAAAAAAATAGATATGTATATATCTATCTATCCTTGTCTTCATATGGGTATATACAGAACATTTTCAGTGAGTGTTTGTTTGCAGAGGTGGTTTTTTTTTTAGAGATTATTTTTCTAACTTAAGACTTCTAACTAGCAGTTTACACTGTATATGCTTTTGTAGATGATTTGTATTTATAATGTCAAAATGTTTCTGGTGGTTTTCTGATGTGTGTTGCAAATTTGAATTTTACTTATTTTTTTTAATAGGATTATCCCTCTATTGCTCACTTGGTACAGAAGCTTAGCGAGAACAATATTCAGACAATTTTTGCTGTTACTGAAGAGTTTCAGGCAGTTTACAAGGTAAAGCTAAATAACACATCTTTCTGTTCTCTGTACTCCTCACAGCCCTCTCATCCCCCAGAAAACTTCTGCCCAAATTGAGCCTTAGTGTGCATGTGCTGTCCAGGCAGAAGGTGATCTTGTTCTCCCTGGGTTCTCTGCAGGTCTGTATAGGTAGGAGTAGCTTTGAAAAGTAGCTTTACAGGGCTACATTTCCATGAGCAAAATAAAATAGTCAAGGGGAGTGTGGACATGGAATCAAGAGAAGCAGTTATGAAAGAACATGTTTTGTCCTTTGTCTTCTATTTTTACTCCTGATATTTAAAATCGGCTAGACTGCTAGATGTGATTGTGAAATAGGAAATGACTGAGTAGAGGAGGTGGTTATTTTTTTCCTTCATTTATCCTAACAAGATATTTTACTCTCTTAGCTGTATTGAAACTGTAAAGTGGTGATGGGGATTGGTTGTTTTGGTTTTCCTGCCTCTTTCTCTTACACTAGAAGCACTGTGCTTTTATGTGAGACCTTGGAGTATATGTGCTTAACTTGTGTGAGAGAAAGTTTAGTGGATGTTTTACCATAACATGAATGCCTGCCTTAATTACTAAATGTAAAGTGAAAATGCAGATGAGATGGGAAAGGTTGGATATTTGCCTTTTTTTCTAGTAATGCCTTGTATGACTTCAAAAATCATGAAAGCCACTGGCAACATTTTAGCCTTGTTTTTAAAGTAGTTAATCTTGGCTCCACTATATATAGCATTACATTGCCATGAGGTATTTATAGTACAGTGTATAGCTTCTTTTGTAGAAAGACTGTAATTTTCCTTTTCTTTTTGTAAATATTGAAAGGAACTGAAAAACCTAATACCAAAATCAGCAGTGGGAACATTGTCTTCAAACTCCAGCAATGTGATTCAGCTGATCATAGATGCCTACAATGTAAGTTCAAATTTCATTCATGCAGCATTTATTTTTCTTGCTTATAAATTGTTATGTGTTTTCAGGCAGATACTCCAAGGTGGATTTTACATTTTCTACAAAACAGGAAGTTAGGATACTAAATTATAAATATGTAGGCATTGCAGTAAAGCCACATTATATATTTAGGATGATGCTAAGTCAGTAACAGATTAGACAAATGAAAAGATAGACTTTCAAAGATAATTAAGACACAGTTACAAAGGAAATGTTATCAGCATTACCAGGAAATGTTACTTTCTTTAAAACAAAAACACTGTTTCTTCAGTACCTTACATTGCCTCCTTTTCACATGGAAGAGGAAAGAGCCATTTTGCCACTTCTTGTCCCCAGTGAAAACGTCTCCACCAACCTCTTGGATGTGGCCCCAGATCTCTGTGCAGATCCGTGCTGGCTCCGGGAGCAGCCCCCCTCCTTGGGAAGTCGAGGGACTAGCTCGTGTGGCCAGTGCCCTGCTGCTCTTCCCCTGCGTACCTGGGCCCAGGTGTAAAACGGGGCCACCGCGGGGCCAAGAAGCTCTTGGTTCTTGGCGTGTTGGAGCTGTGTCGAGCTCAGAGCCAGAGCCCACTTGTGTCTCCCGCATGAGAGTGGGTGGTCGCAGGCAGGATGGGGAGCAGCTCCCAGAGAGTTTTCCGTGGCAGCAGCAGGGAGGGATGGGGACGCCCCCAGCCCAGGCAGCCCTGCAGGCCGGCGCTGAAGGCACCAGCCAGGGAAGCAGGAGGTGTTCCCGAGCAAGTAACCTCATTCCAAGACACATGCGGCCTCACTTATGCTTGTAGCGCAGTTGGTGACCTGAATTCCAGGATAGGCTTGGGATTGGTACCTGAACAGTGCTCAGTTTTAAAATGTCTGTCTTAGAACTCAGTTCTATGTCAGCTAATAACTAACCTTTGTTTTAGTCCCTTTCTTCAGAGGTTATCCTGGAAAACAATAAGTTACCAAAAGGAGTGACGATCAGTTATAAATCTTACTGCAAGAATGGTGTGAACGACACACAAGAAGATGGAAGAAAATGTTCTAACATTTCAATTGGAGATGAGGTAACTTAGAGTATATGGGCTTCCTCAAATAATTCATAGAAGTTACACAACACTTCTTAATAGTGTTACTGTGCTACTCACTCAATTTTGTTTGCAGGTTAAATTTGAGATTAGCGTAACGGCTAATGAATGTCCAACGAATGGACAAAATGAAACAATTAAAATTAAACCACTGGGTTTCACTGAAGAAGTGGAAATTAATCTGCAGTTCGTCTGTGAATGTCAGTGTCAGAGCGAAGGAGAAGCCAACAGTCCAGCCTGTCATGAAGGAAATGGGACATTTGAATGTGGTGCCTGCAGGTAATATTGTTTATTTTGCAAAGGGGAAATATAGCCGTAGTTTCCTTAGTTAGGCTTTGGGGTTTTTTTAGTTCTTATGAGTGAAAAGACAAGAATTAGTGTTGCAACTCTAGTTACATTAGTTTTTGTTTTTTTTTTTTTTTCCTCTGTAGTGTCTTAGTTCTGCAAGGAATCCATATATTGGAATTGATGTAACTTGTGATTATTTTTGCAAGTGCTAATACTGATCTAATTTTATCCTTCAAATATGAAGTCTGCTGATCTGAAGGAAATTGAAGGCTTCCTAGTTTTTGACAGGAGCTCAGACTCTCGCCAATTGTTTCATGACGGGGAGGAATCTACAGTTGTAAAAGAAAATCCTTTTAATTTGAATGACTTCTCCAGTCATTTCTCCCTACTTTATCTGTAGCCTTTTGAGGACACATTACAATGTTCCTTGTAATTGTATGCATCTTTAAATCCTTCAGAATATATATAATTTTTGTTTACTGATGCATTTGAAATTTCCAACAAGGAATTAAAGTTATTTCCTTTGCCTTATGCCTGTCACAGGCATACATAGATTAAAAATATACTGCTTGTTCCATATTTGAAAATTGAGTAAAATGATACTCAGTTTCTGGAAGTAACCAAGTAACCCAGAGAAGGTAAAGCAAAATCTTAGAATTTCAGAAGAGTTTATTTTCCAAGAAAACTACAGCAAAAAAACAGAACTGTTTCTTCCTGGAAATCCTTGAGATGAGAATGGTAAGAGCAGAATGCAATATAGTACTTCTCTAAGAAAACTAAATCCAGATCTTTAGAAAGCAGTATTGGTCCCTGCTTAGTGAACAGCAACTGAAATAAAATGTATAAATCTTGCTCCTTGTGCTTTAATACGGGACTGCTTATTAAAGGCAGAGCTAAAGGTACTGACTTGAAACTTACAAGGTTTCTAAGACTGACTTAACATTTGTCCAAAGAAGCTGATGGCAGAAGGTAATTGAATATTGAAAGGACTTGAGCTCCCTACCTGCTTAGTATTCAGTAAGTTGAGAAGTAAGCCACTTCAGGCCATAAATACTGTTAAATTGCTTCATTTTGCAGTCATGTTCTCACGCTGCCTTGTAATAAAGAAAGCAGTTTTCTTATTTTTGCCCAGAGAAAGGATTACGAAGCTCTGTCTCACTGTCCCTGGTGTCCCTGGTTTCACATAGGACATGTAAGACTTGTGGATTAGAACAGCTTTTTGCAACAATAGCAGCGTCCTGAGGAGAGCATTAGCTCTGATTGACACCTAACAGCAGCTTTGGTCAGTCATTTCTGATGATGCCAAGAACCTCTGTTTCTTTATTTTAGCCTTGGGAATGGGACATGCAGAGTCCCAGAGTTGCCGGCTGAATTTGCTGATGCTCAGCGGCTCTGAACATCATCTTCTCCCATGCCTGATTGCTACTTATAGGGATTGTTTTTCATTGAGAGATGACAGCAGTTACAGTGCACAGTCACTGTCTCTTAAAAGTAATTATTGTTTAGTCACATTAGAGAGGGACTAATAGTCGTTATGTGGCAATTGAGTTAGAGGTGGTAGCACATAGCGTCTCACCTGGGATAAGTAATCAGCGTAGGGACAACTTAGTCCTGTTGTCTCCAGCAGCTCCAGGAACTGCCGGGTAGGTTATCAGCTGGGAATCTCCTTTGAAATCACAGTTCTTTGTGAAAGTAGTCATTATTGCTCCTGTTACCTGTGCTATTTTTGCAGTCCTTTTATTTATCTATTTAAGCTTTACCTATGTTTACATCTCTGGTCATGTTTTTGCCTTGCAGGTGTAACGAAGGGCGTATTGGAAGACTCTGCGAATGTAGCACAGATGAGGTAAACAGTGAGGATATGGATGCTTACTGCAGGAGGGAGAACAGCACAGAAATCTGCAGCAACAATGGAGAGTGCATTTGCGGCCAATGTGTATGCAAGAAAAGAGAGAACACCAATGAAGTGTATTCTGGCAAATATTGTGAATGCGATAACTTCAACTGTGATCGATCGAATGGTTTGATTTGCGGAGGTGAGAAATTACTTCAGTTTTCGGCAGGAAAACTGACCGACACTTTACAAGTCTATTGCTCCACTCTTCACAGTATTGATACACAGCTTACAAGTATAGAGTTACCTGGTAACAAAAAAATGAGAATCTGCCCTGATTTATAGTAATTGAAAACATTTGTCTATTAGGAGAACACCTGTTTGTGGTCATGAGAATATGTTAATTCAAATTTCTTCTTCCTTGAATCACAGCTCCAAGATATGACATAAATGAACTCCTGGTTTTTTTTGTTTTTTTTTTTTTTTTTTTTTTACTGTAATAACATAAATGGTGAATGAAGTTGTAGTAGTTACGGCAGCAGAATGAGCTGTAGTGTTCTAGGGAGACAAAGGAGCTTCATTTTTTCTGTATTATTTTGGATCTTGTTTTACAAGCTTATGTATGTGCAAAGCTGCTAGCAGTCAGAGCCCCTATATGAATATAAAGTTGTGAACTGAAGTTGTGCTTTGATGCTCTCTGCTCCCAGGGAATGGCCATCACATTATACTGTTACCGATCAGGTTTACCTAATCTTGATTTTTTGTTTGTTTTGAGGGTGTTTTTGCATATCTATCCTAAAACAGTAAGCAGCTGTTTCTTATGCTACCAATGGCATGTTTAGAATCAGGCTTAATTTCACTGAAATACCTTTTTAATGCACAGGGAATGGTATCTGCAAATGCAGAGTGTGCGAGTGCTTCCCCAACTTCACGGGCAGCGCTTGTGACTGCTCCCTGGATACCCTTCCGTGTATGACACCCCATGGGCAGATCTGCAATGGAAGAGGAACCTGTGAATGTGGAACCTGTAACTGCACAGATCCCAAATTCCAAGGCCCCACCTGCGAAATGTGTCAGACTTGCCTCGGTGTGTGTGCAGAGCACAAGTGAGTACCCATGACATCGGGTCCGTAGCTTCCCAACCACTTTATCCTGGGGCTTGTGATGCTTTCATATAAACAATTTTGGAAACAAGGGTCGTGATACTCTGCTTTATTCTGTTCTGAAATGTAGAGAAATCATATCATACCTTAGGACAATAGAAATGATCAGGTGAGATTTAAGAATTACAAACTAAACATTGCTAATACAGAATTTTGGTAAGTTCTCGGTACTTCCAGTTTTACTTCTTAAATTCTTCCCTCTGCCCCTCTTTTATGTTACACATAGAAATGTGTACTTTATGTTAAATAAATTTTATTCATTCAGCTTCACTGGGGCAGGTTTCAGCATTCCCCTACCTCAGATGCTTGTCAGCAACCACCCTTTTGCAGAGTTGGAGGGGACGTTGGCCTGGATGTGACAGACTGTGGTCTCATCTTGCCCTTTTGAAATCAGCATAGCAAGAGTACATACAGCTCTACTGTGTGATTTTTCCAGGCTAAGATTCAGCTACATTTTTTTTTTTTAAACTTAAGTATTGCTTCAAAACTTACGTTCTAAAACCATACTGAGAAAAGATCTAGATCTAGATGTGGGCCAATAAAGCTGCATGCCTGTCTCTGGAAAGGCAGCCTTATGGAAAGCAAGGACATTCTGAATGGAGAAATTTTGAAATAAGTTCATGCTTAGCAACTGTGGTGACTGCTGGCTTTGGGCAGCTGCGTTTCAGGGCCCTTTCCTTTTTACTGTAAAAATCTTGCTCAGTCTGCTCTGTCAGTGATACCTCACAGTAAGGCTTGTGACCTCGTTTGTTCTTCTGAGCCCACCAATGTCTCAGATGGCTTCTCCTGTTTCTGTACTGCCGTATTCCAGTGGAGATGCTGAGGAAGTTCCCATATTCTTTGCTTTAGAGATTTAGGATTATCCGTGAATTTTGAGGGTTGTTTAAGGAAAAGTAAGAGGGTTTGTTTTGTTTCTGTTAATGTTAAGGTGAATAAACATTCTGACTTATAAAAAGCCATGTGTGGTTTTTTGTTTGTTTTTTCCCTGACTTTTATGGCAATAGAATTTTTATTTCTTTAGATTAAATGCTACACATCCATCGTGCACGTATTTAAAAGCCTTGCCTTCGTTTTTGTTTCCACAGGGACTGTGTTCAGTGCAGAGCCTTTGACAAGGGAGAAAAGAAGGAAACCTGTTCCCAGGAGTGTATGTATTTCAACATGACACGGGTGGAAAGTCGAGACAAGCTGCCACAGCCTGGGCAGCCTGACCCGCTGTCCCACTGCAAAGAGAAGGATGTTGACGACTGCTGGTTCTACTTCACCTACTCCGTCACCTCCAGCGGCGAAGCCAACGTCCACGTGGTGGAGACTCCAGGTACAAACGTGGCCTTTGGCTGTGCCCCCTTTTTCACTGCTGTTAAATCTGCCTGCCATAGCAGGGAGGTAGCGCTGCAAAGGAGCTCAGGTTTGTTTAGTTAGGTGCATGCGGAAGCAGTAGCTCACCTGGACTGCAAACTGGGAATGTCTGGAATTGAGTGTCTTCATAAAAACTTTTACGTTCTTTTTTTAATTATTTAGAGTCTTTTTTTTTTTCCCCAAGCCTAGTAGACTGACACAAACAGGTTTTGGTTTTAATTAAAATGAGAAAGTCAGATATGTTAAAGTATTTCTTGTTTCCATTTGGTGTACATATTCTTTAACAAATCCTAGATACCTAAGTTTTGATAACTTTTTTTTTTTGCCCGGGCTGGTGTTTCAGGCTTAAAACATTGGGAGTCTGATTGTTGTTCACGTGTGTGAGGTGTTGACTCCGTTTGGAGCCTTCCTGCACCAGGAGGCCCCACCATTTTGTGCCATCCAGAGGCCCTGGAAGAGGTGGCTGTTCCTGCTATGATCGGGCCATCCCTGCTCCTTTGTGCATTGGTCTCCACAAAAGTCCTCCCTCAGATTGCAATTACTGAGGATTTCAAATTGATAAAAGAATGAATTTAGAGAACTATCACTTTTGGCTGTCAGTCGCCTTAAGTTACTTTTTGTTTGTATTATTATTTTCAAACTCATATACTTCATTTATTTTGAAAGTATATGATACATTTATCTCCCCAAAATGCCTGTGTTTTTTTTTTTTTCCTTCTCCAAACTCAGCAGACATCATTCCCAAGATGAGAAATATCATAAAAATCTGTCTCACAGGAGCAAAATGCTAGTTACTAATGTATAGAGATAAGTAGTAAGTACAGCTATCTGGGGGAAAACTAAGCACCCTTTTTCTGTAAAGGTGTTAATGGTATGTGAGGACTGCTTAGTTGATCTGCATTTGTAGTCTGACTAGTGCATCCCTCGAGCACCATCATGACTTGGAGCTGTTGCTTGTTGAAAATATAATTGCTAGTTGTTTTGCTCAGAAGTAACCTAGATGAATAGCTGAAGGGAGGTAGCTGTGCGTAGACTTTATCGTCAGAATGTGAACTGCTTTGGTGGTAAGGTAAAACATGAGCAGAATTAAAAAATAAGGGGGATAGACGTTACAGCATGCATAAATTCCAGAACTTAAATTATTTGAGCTTTATTCACGATGTGAAAGTGACATGGAGCAGATCTCTGATGCTTCAAATACTGGCTTCGGTACAAAATAGAGATTTAGAAGCATCTGGATTTGTAATGCCTTCACCATTTGTAAAATCTGGTTTTACTTGCTCATCTCCCTAGAATGCCCCAGTGGCCCTGACATCATTCCCATCGTAGCCGGGGTGGTTGCTGGAATAGTTCTGATCGGACTTGCGCTATTGTTGATTTGGAAACTACTAATGATCATTCATGACCGAAGAGAGTTTGCTAAATTCGAGAAGGAGAAGATGAATGCCAAGTGGGACACGGTAAGTGGAGAAGCTTTTACTTGTACAGGAGTTACAGTAGTTAAGGAAAAAAATACGAGACTTTTGTTCATTTGCCTCAAGTATTTCAGATCCTTTCTCTATAGGGTAAAAGGCTGGAATACAAAAATAACAGTATTTTGT
Organism: Nothocercus julius; assembly: GCA_013398735.1. Classification (NCBI taxonomy): domain Eukaryota; kingdom Metazoa; phylum Chordata; class Aves; order Tinamiformes; family Tinamidae; genus Nothocercus; species Nothocercus julius. Next base: position 6,226,980 of record VZSV01000002.1, on the reverse strand, counting down.
TTTTAAACATGTGCAAAAAAAATCTTCCTCTTTGAGAAGTGCATCTTTGGTTAGAAAAGTGAGTAGTAACTTAGGCTGAAATAAAAATCTGGGAAAAAAATGGGATTGTTGAAGACAGAGCAGCTCAGCTTTGCAGTTGCATCACACACTGTAACATGGACCTTCCATCAGAAGATATGAATTACTCCTGTAAAAAAGAAAAAAGAAAATTTCATGCTTATGAAAGATCTTGTAAATATTCATATAAATGTGTTTGGGATATTTCAATAATTGGTCACAAAGTCATGAAGATGGTACAGATGAGTTAATCTTCTCTGCCCCTTGTCAACAGAAAATTATCCAAGGAAAAACAAGCCTATGGTCTGTAGGCCTACACTGCTTATAGGGTTTCTCCTTCCATGGGCAAATTTTAGGAATCTGTTATCAAAACCCTTCACTACTGTTCTACAGAAATCAAAGCTCATGTACACTTCATAAAAAAAAAAAATTCTTTTTTCAATTATTATCTTAAATTTAAATTATTCCATACTGAGGAAAAAAATACTAACACTTTTCTGTATATAGAGCATGAGAATTTTTTTTTTTTTTTTTGGTGATAGTTGAGAATGTTAATTTTTTCCTATTGAATTATTCGATACTGACCATTTCTTTTACTTCAGCAAGAAAATCCAATATACAAGAGCCCTATTAACAATTTCAAGAATCCAAACTATGGACGTAAAGCTGGTCTCTAAGTCTCAGTTTGTATTTTCTTTCATTTTCTTCCTTTTTTTCCCCTTTGCATGTCACTTTTCAAACTCACTGTGTGTCGCAGTTGGTTAATCACAGTTTGAGTCTTGTGTAGTTTATCGACTGCTGCTTGATCCCGGCGTTTTACAGAGTGCAGCTGCAAAATCTTTGGTGTGGTTTGACAGCAAGATGGCTTGCTTACTAATAGCACAAGTACAGTCTTAAAAAATGTTCTACAGTTTTTTTTAATGAACTACTTGATATCTAGAGAGAGACATCCAAGCATCTCCATATATATATATATATAAAAATATATATATGAAAATATATTCATATTTATATAAAAATGGAGTAGCCCTGTAATTCAAAGCAGATTGCAGGGGGAGGTTGTCTGTGACTGCCTTCAGCCAGCAGCCACTGTGCTTGAAGTTGATGTTTGCAAAGCTGCTTTCGATGCTCCTTGGAGGAGCATCTAAAGGCAGATTTCCCAGCCTATAAATATATTTATTGATTGGCATAACTTTGGAAACTCTCAGAGCAGCATTATAGATTTTTATTAATGGCTTTGTCATGTTAGCCTAGCCCAGAACTACCCTGTATCTTTTCCATGAAGTTCTGGTGAATCTGGCAGTATCGTAGTCCTTATGTCTTGGTCACGGGGCGGCCTCCACAGGCTGAGAGGAGAACATGTTCCTGACCCCTCCAGTTAGATTTTCCCCTGGTTTGCTAGTCCCTTCTCAGCTGTGGCTGACCCCTCCCTCTCCCAAGGAAACGTTGCCCCCGGAGCTCTCCGTGCACAAGGAGAAGCCCCGCGTGCGGAGGAGCGAGTCCGCGGCCTCGGGCATCGCGCAGGGGCTCGTCTGGCCCGCGGTGGGTCCCGTGTCCTCCGCTCCCCGGGCCTCGCCGTTGGTGGGGAAGGAGTGGGAGATGTCAGAAGAGCAGCGAGAGACGAGATCAGACTGGAGGGAGGGGAGCGGGGTCTGGGGACGCGAGGAAGGCCAAACCGCCATCCAGATTTCGAAGGGCTTTGTGCAGGAGGCAGGAGTGGAAGGGAAGGATCTATACCTCTAAATTTATTCTGTCTGCTGTCTCCCTATTATTTCAGTGTTGTGTTCAAAATTTGATTTTGTAAAGGAAAAATGGGTGGAGAAGGCAGGAGTTAAGGATATTTAAACTCATTATCTGTCCTCACTGTGATTAATACCTTCAAATATTCTCTATGCTGTCATTCAAGTATTCTGAGCTCTTGCTCAATGAAATATTCTTCCTTTTCTTTCTACAGTCATCTCACTTTCCAGTATCTCCAAAAATTATTGTAAAAAAAGGTTTATTTTGCTTGCCACTTTGACCACATTCACCTCTTTCACCTCTTTTTTTTTTTCTTTTTTTTTTCTGAGCACTGATTATTTTAGAGAAGAAAGCGAGGGTTGGTTTTTTTTTATTTTTTTTTTTTTCCCCTCCATCCTAACGCTTTACATGGCCCACCGGGTTAGGGCTCTCCTGCCTTTTTTCCTGTGTTTCCCTTGCGTGCTCTTTGCTGCCTGCAGCACCAGCATCTCGCTCCCAGCTGGGGTCCCTGCTCTCCCCCTCTTCCTCACAGCTCTCCTGGGGTCCCACACCCTCAGTGCTGCCGTTTCACCCCACAATGTCCCTTCCCCAGACAGGTTTCACCCTTTCTGCCCGTTTCCCTCAGTGTTCCAAAGAAGTGTGAAGGCTCGTCAGCTTCTACGTGTGATCTCGTGCTCTTTAGTGATCCCAGGAGTATCGGAGTGGGGCTGGGGGCACAAGGTGAAGAGGGGATCCTGGGGTGCAT
>VZSV01000002.1:6203470-6215300 GCA_013398735.1 Nothocercus julius | reverse complement strand
TGCTGTAGGTGACCCTGCGTGTGCAGGGGGGTTGATCTCTAGAGGTCCCTTCCAACCTTAAGCATTCTATGATTCTATGATTCTAAATGATAGTGAATACATATAGCAAAGAACAATACAGCTTAAAAAGTGGGATAATGAAGGGAGGGAGTGTCAATTTCACTTCGAACACGCTTTTTTAAGTGTTCATATAAATAGTTAAGAGTAATTAGAAATCATATAAACATGAAATAGCACTATTTGTTTAAATTTGAATTTAATATTTATGGAAAATATATAGAAAGATGGAGTTCTCTGCAGCAATTCTCTATGAGCTCAACTGTCCCCTGATGAGATGACTTGCTAAATTTTTCTGAGTACCTTCAAGACACACAGCAACAGGAACACTTCAAGTTTGGATACTGCTGTGGCTGCTCAACAAGATACCAAAACCTCATGCAGGTGACAGGACAGAGACTGCCAAGTGTGATGGTGCTGGGACACCCTGGTCTGAGCATAAGCAGGCAATGGAGTAGGAATAGTTAAGAGCAAAACTTACTGGGAACCATTTAACACCTTTTGTGCGACAGCAGAGAATGAGAGCTTGCAACAGGAAAAACAGGCAGAGATTCACAGTTTGTGGTTACATCTACCTCCTGGTCTGTTAGCTTTTTAAACATGTGGCTAAATTATGTATGTGTGCAATCCTAATCATGTCTTACTGCCTTAGAGAGCCAGGTGTGAGCACCCAGGCCTCCCGCACACACAAGGTGCTGCATTAGGTTCCCCTGCTCCTCCCCGGCGCAGCTGGGCTGGCTAGCTAGGACTGGACAAAGGGACATGGCTGTGACACGTATGTATGTGTGTAGGGGACATGCAACTAACAAGAGCCACAGAAGTTACTTCTATGGTTTAAAAGGTGAATTCATGTTCAAAAAAGAAAAAAAAAAAAAACACACAGAAGCCTAAACCATTTATTACCTGGAACTGTCCTTTTCTTACTGATGTATTCGTCCATACTTTGAATAAGTGACAGAGTTGATGGAAGATTTGGAAGCAAGATTCTTTTCTTCAGTGCTAACAATTCATCTTCTGTAAAATCAGGTTATATAACACACAACTCACGGAGTGATTAACAAATAATATCTCACCAGATGAGAGATTAAAGTCAATGAAGAGGTTTCTTAGTTATATTGTATACAATATCATAGCTCATCATCTAGACTGATGAACATTCTTTAGGATTCTGCTCTTTTGCTCCTTTTGTTTCCTGTAGAACTGTAGCACTCTGCAGTATTTTCCAATCTGTCCTTTTTTTTTTTTTTCTTCCCCCTCTTCTCTTTTTCCTCAGAAATAAATACTCATCCTCATAGAATCACAGAGTAGCTGTTTGGAGGAGCCCTTCGGAGACCATGTGATGCAGCCCCTTGCTCAAAGCAATCCCAACTAGAGCAATTAGCCTGGGGCCCATCCAGCTGGGATCTGAACACTCCAAGGACAGAGGCTCCACAGCCTCTCTGGCAACTGTGCCAGGGTTTCACTACCCTCACAGCAAGGAAGGAACTTCTATGATCCAGTTTCCCATATTTCAGTTTGTGCCCAGTTGACTCTTACACTTTCACTAGGTACAACTGAGAAGAGTCCAGCTCTTTCCTTTGCACCTTCCCATCAGGTATTTTATACTCTCACAAGCAGGTACAAATGCCCAAGCCTTCTCCTCTTAGTGCTAAACCCCTGTTCTCTGGATTAATGAAAAGTATTAAAAACAGTACTATTTCTTATTTCTCATTACTAAGGTGAAGGAGATACTTAAGAAAAACATTCAATAAAAAGTAGATTGATTTTTTTCTCCTTTGTCCCACTCTAAAATGCTATTAATCAGATTGATTTGGAAAAAGGGTATAGCCTACAGTCAACATATTGGTATTTCTCCATTTTTACCCATTTCTCCTAACAGGAGATGTCTGTGTGAAAACTCAACCCAATCATCAACTACTGCTTTCATATTTTCTTAAGTAGCACTCTCTGCTCCTGTTTTATCTAAAAGATCACACTAACCAATCCTGTCCAAAACATCTTACTGTCTTAGTTTGCTATAATACAAACCAAAAAGAACAATTCTTTGTTAAAAAAAGAAAATAGAAGACAACTATGTATTTTTAAAGTAAAACTCTTTACTTACCAATGCTTCTGTCTTCATTAAACGGAAGTGCTAAAAGAGTATGTTCTAGCTGCAAAATTCTACTATTTAGAGGCTCTTTTTCAGGAACTTCTGATTTTCTTTCAAAAAAAACAGAATTGCTGCCAGGGCACCTATCTAACAGAAAAAAAAAAAAAAAAAAACATTTAGAAGCAGCTATGAATATACGTGCCAGAACACTGACTACTGCAAAGTAACTCAAGTGAATGCTCATTAATGATAATAAATACATCAGCACTAAGGAATTATCTCATTAGAAAGGACAAGTTAGAACTAGAAAAAACTGTAGGGAGGAATTTTAAATAATTTAAGAATAACTGGGTTAAATAATAAACATATAAAGATTTTTTTTTTTTTAAGACAGATTAAAAAATGTAGGTTTTGTAGAGATCAATGTAAGAAAAATCTTTTAAAATACTGAGGACTCAAAAAAGGACCCTCAAATATTCTGTCAATAAAAAAGGATCAAAAATATAAAACAAGCTCATTATTTTGATCCACAATAGAAGTTTGAAATTATTATACTGTAAATTCTCTACTAAGTTCTTAAGTACACACCAAGAGACAGCCATTTAAACTTGTCTATGACTATTTTAGGATTCTATGCCTAATTTCACACACATGATTAGGACTGCCAAAACAGACAGTCATACATGCTTAAAGTTTAATTTCTTAAGTGATTTAAAGAGCAAGATCCCTATTAGTGGTCTTGCATTGTAAACTACTGAATTTTCTTTTAGACAATAGAGATTTTTATTTGTTATTTGAAAATTTCAAAATATATCTTCTCATGAGAATATTTGTTATCAGATAAAGACATCTTACTGTGAAGAATAAACCAAACCTGCAGGTGAATGTGTGGAAAGTAATATACACTCACTAGTACCAATAATTACTGCCTGCTTTTGTCTTTTGCTCTGGGTTTACTGAGAACATGAAATACTAAGGAGAAGGACAGAGGTAAAAGGGCATTTCTGGCAGCATATTATGTTGGCTAGTGGTTGTAAAGGAGGCAGTAGTAAAAGCATGAGAGTTTCAGAGTCAGAGAAGAACAGCAAAATGCAGAGAAACATCTGAGGTTTGGAAACAGCACATAGAATAAAAGGGTAGAGGGAGAGAGGTAGAGGGGGAGAAGGAGTTGGAGCAGTGGCAAAAGTAGAGGCAAATCCAGCCGTTTCCAAGTAAGCCCCCACATTCATGTACCTACATGGTTGCTTTCAAGCCACTTTTACCAAGTTACTTTGCACTTACCAGGGAATCTGGCTGTGATTAAATGGCTTATTACCACATCCTCAACTTGCTGCAGGCTCTTTAGATTTTCTTCTATTTCAGCAACCAAAATCTCTCTTTCCTTGATGAGTTCCTTTACTTTGTTTCCTACTGAAAGGGGGTTATTTTGACATATTTGAGAAAATAATTTACAGAATATCTTTCTAGAATGAAAGTCAAGATACAGAACATGCAAGCAGAATGCTTATATTTCTCCTAAAAGACTATCATGGCAATACAGACATTTTGTCAGATAAAGTACTTTTTTTTTTTTTTTTAAAGCATTGTAAAACAAGCACTGGAAATGTATGACTTATTTTTAAACATTGTTATCTTATTTACACGTTATATTAGCACAGTGCAAAGGTAAGTAACAAATGAAACATAAATGTGCATCTGAAGGGTCATAGTTGATCTCAGAAGTATTTCCTAATAAAAGTATAACCCTAAAATAAGTAATGATACAGTCATACCTTTTTCTTCCTGAGTAAAGAGTACAGAATTGGGATCACTTCAGAGTCTCATAAAAAGAAGGCCCGTAAGAAAGTCAGGTCAAACTTATCCATGCTCTTAGTGAAGTGCTAGCAGTCTAAGTAGTAAGATGGGAGGAAAGGTAAAATGCCTTTCTTTTTTAATGTGGATACCAACAGCACATAACAGGAGCATTAGCAGCTCTGTAGATGGGTAACAGCAGAGAGGGCATTTTATTTGCAGGACTGAAAAAAAAAAAAAAATCTACTACAGTAATGTTGAACTTCAAAATGGGAAACCTTAAAAAAAATCAAAGGGCTGGAAGGATGACAGCTAAAAGGATAACATGCTTGGAGAGAGCATCAAAATATTCTTGAGCATCATATCACCTGTAAAGAAAGATTTTGAAATGATCAGAAATAGAAATAGCACTGCTTAAATAGTCAGAAAAAGAAGATAATCAAAATAAGAGGACATCTTTGAAAAACTTGAAGTCAAAGTTAAATCAAGAAAACGGAAATGAACAAAGTCATACACTAGATTAGGAAAAAAGAGTTTGGTGAATAACTCACAGAAGGGATAAAAACAAACATACTGGAACAAAATATAAGAAAGAAATTAAGAAATAGGAGAATACATAACTTCATTCTCTGCCTCTACTACATTCACTAAGGAGGAACTTCAGGGGGCTGTCAACTTAATCTTCCATCATATATATCAGAGAAATTATTCAAAATGAAACATCAACAGAAAATACTTCAGATATAATCAACAAAGAAATAGCAAAAAAGCTGCCAGGAGCCAATGCTAAGTATCTGAGATGGCTACAGCAAGTTGGAGATGAACATCAGATCTCTGAACCAAGAGAAGGGAACACAGCTAACAGTCTCAGTTTTTGGGAGGTTTAAAGGGATTTTCTTGGAGGTTTTAAAAAAGTTACAGAAGAATTAGCCAGATATTTTTGCCGCTAATTGGTAAAAATTGTAAGATCTAGTGGATAAGTATAACATATGGGGGAAGAGTCAACATGGGCAAAATCCCACAAGTCCTCTGGATGTGAGGAAGACAGTAAATGTGTATGAAATGATCTCTTTTTGTTTACATAGATTTCCAAAGGCTTTAAGCAATACCTTTTATTAAAGACTGAAGATGATTAAGGGCCTGGAGCATCGATCGTATGAGGAAGGACTAAGCGAGCTGGGCCTGTTTAGCCTGGAGAAGAGAAGACTGAGAGGAGATCTAATCAATATGGACAAATAAGTGAGGGGAGAATGTACAGCAGATGGGGCCAAACTCTTCTCGGTGGTGGCCAGTGACAGGACAAGGGGTAATGGGTGCAAGTTGAAACACAGGCAGTTCCACCTCCACATGAGGAAGAACAACTTTCCTGTGAGGGTGACAGAGCCCTGGCACAGACTGCGCAGAGAGGTTGTGGAGTTTCCTTCTCTGGAGACTTCAAAACCCGCTTGGACACAGTCCTGAGCCACATGCTCTAGGTGACCCTGCGTGTGCAGGGGGGTTGGGCTAGATGATCTCTAGAGGTCCCTTCCAACCTCAACCATTCTGTGATGAGGAAGGTCCTCAAATGAGTAAGTACTCTATTTAAAGAAGGAAAATAGGAAACAAATTACAGGAACTATTTCTCGATTTTCTAGTTTAAGAGAGGTCATGCATGGCATCCTAGCATGATCTATAGGAGGGCTGTACTGTTCAACCGTGTAAATGCTCTGAAAAGGGCTAACAATGACATTGACAATCAAGCTGTTCAAGTAATTGCTCAGGGACTACATGAGAAGGCAGATAAATTTAATATTCATAAATGAAAACCAAGTGAAATGTATGAATCAGTCATAGTTTTACCTAGTAAATGGGGATGATCTCTCAACTACCTGTCGCCTACTCAGGAAGGAAAGCACCAAGTCAGCTTAATGCTCAGCATTAGTCAACAAAACATACAAAATACTAGGAATAACTGGAAAAAAAGTACAAACCAAAACCATGGTCATACGTTTCAAATATCACTTTTGGTCCTAGACATCTCAGAAAGCATGCAATAAAATTAAAAAAGACAAAACAACAACACTTCATCCTCAACATAGTTAGACAGAGAAAAAAGACATACTGTGGATACTGTAGATCTAAATTTAACATATGTTTTTTTAAAAAACAGACAAATTCATGGCAAAAAGAATTAATCACAGAATATTGACTACACAATGTACCAACTGTGATACAGGTAGAAACTGGACAATGTTCTGAGAGGTATCATATACTGTTCTCTACACATCTGCTTGTGAACACAGCTGGCAACAGGACACTGGGCCCTACAGACCTTTAAGATAGCCCAGGATAGCTAGAGGCTGATGTTTTCTAACACTTACTATCCACACCATGAGGTTGGCTGGTAGCCAGATTCCAAGTCTGTTGCAGATCTTTCCAATTGGATTTCAGGCTGGTAAGTAAAAGTTTTCTTTTTCCTGTTAGGTCCTGCATTTTTTGCTCTGTCATAAAGAAATACTTAGCATCAATGATTGGAAGTAAAGTATACTTACTATTTGAAGTATGATTCAAAAGACACAACGGACATATTTCAGTATGCTTGACTGGCCTGCTACTTTGTGTCACACTAATGTGTCCACTGAAACCTCATATTGTCTGGAACTGATGCAACCAATTCTATTTCAAGGTCTCCACTGAAATAAAACATCTTTTTCCACAAATTTCTCAAACAGCAACAGGAACTCTTTTCTGGGGGCTACTGCAAAAGTAGAGAAGCCTGGCCTAAAGAGCTGGAAGAGTCAGAGACTTTACTGCAGTCTAAGACAACGCTCGCACCTAGCAGTACATGAATAGGGAGAGACGAGAAGTCACCGCCTTCATATTCTCTTCTTTCACTTGATGAATGAACTCTTCTACCAGCGCAAAAAAAACTAGGTCATTTGTATGGTATTTTCAAAACCACCAAAAACATAAGTATCCCAATTCATCTACATTTCTTTAAGAAGTGGTGTTTTGGAGTGAAATGAACCAAGCACCATGGCTCTGACTTGGGCTCTTCAGTTGTCTAGGACTGCTCTAATGTAAGTGCCAAAGCAGGCAGGGTCTGACTTCTGCAATGAAGTTGGTCTCCAGGACAACACCACTGCTTGTCAGCTTTTACCAAAATCATTATTTCAACTAGAAAATTCAAATGAGTCATTTTCATTTTATATTGATCAGAAATGGATCACAAAACCTGTAAAACAGGCCTAATCTTCCTTTCTCATTCCTTCTCAGATTTTTTCTGGTTTTAACTTCAGAGCCATTAAGACCTTCTCTTCCCTCAAGATTTCTCCCCTCACAGAAGATGTCATGCTGGTTCTTGAATGCACGACTTCATATTTGACTGCATAAGAGAGCAGAGCTGTAGCTGTAGATTTTTTTTTTTTTTTTTTTAAACCAGTTCACATAAATTTAACTTGGATTTATAAGTAAAGCAAGCAGAAAGGAGACAATGACAAGCAAGGGAAATGAGCACAGTCACAGAGACAAGCCTCCCATCTGTCGGAACATACAATCAATAGGGAGTGAGCAAAACTCTTTGTATTCGTGTGATATTAAATCTGCACTCACCACAAAATCTGTATTTGTCTCCTTGGTCTAAAACAACACTCTGTGCTTGTTGCGTATCTTGTGAATTTTCTTCCAGACTAGACAGGAAATTTTTCTTTTGGTTCATTAATTCTTTCAGTCTGTCCTCTACAGAAAGGCATTTTAGTAAATAAAATGTATTCATATTTTACTAGAAAAGGCTTGAACATAAGTTCATTAACACCTTTATATACATTTGTTCAATATCTCCAGTAGATGTTGAACATTCAGACCACAGACTAATACTACGTTCTGTTTTTGAGAGGTCTCACAAAAGACACCTTTTTGTAAGTTCCTTCTTGTCAACCAAGCAGATGGTAGTGGTCTGTTCTTTTTGTTATCTTTAATAACACTTCAATAAAATTGTCATGACATGAAGATATCAAAAGTTAGATTAAAATGCATGATTTGCTGACAGTTGACCTAGTTGTGTCATAGATTGAGCCTATATTGGCAAGAAATGCAGCATAACAGAAGCAGCAACATATGACCTAGATGGCTCTATGGACCAGACGTCCCCACTATACCCGTTATATGCGTTTAACTTGAATGTAGCTATAGCTACATACCTACTGTAGCTGTAATCAATTATAATAAAAATCTGTTACCAGTATAATTTGTAACTTCTCACCCAAGTGTGAAAAGAAATTGTATTTTCATACAATTTATTATAGAAGACATTTAAAGAAACAATTCCAGAAGTTATTTTAGATTAATTGATCTTTAACATTACAGAAGCTGCTTCTCACATTCCATTACTGAACTGCTCAGTAGAAAGATCAATTTCTAACTAGTTGAGCAGGAAGACCTCTGAAGTTCAGATAAATCAGAAATGTAGTAGAAATGTAACTCTATCCTCACCATTTATGCTCTCTGGCAGGCTAATTATACCAGCCTCTACCATCTGCAGGTCTCTCAGAGTTGGTTCCAAACTTGATAGTAGAAGTCTTCTTGTTTGTGAGATGTCATACACTTGCTTTTCTATGAATATGAAAGTATTTGATAACCATATATAGAAATGTTAATTCCTATTTTCACAATGTATAAAAACTTAAATTCTGAACACTAGATATTTATGCTATTTTTTACAGTAAAGAATGATTTTTTATTTTTTTTATTTACTAAGACACAATTTTAATTTCTAGTTGAAGGAGAAAATACATAAACTTCCAGGTTCTCCGTGTAGTGGGTTGGGGATGTAAATTTTTTTTCATCCTTTCTCAATTAAACAGTTATCATGAGAAACTACAGAATTTTTTTTGTCTCTGTTTTTTAATTTTGCCTCAGTACTTGTATTGTGACATTGTTATTTTGTTTTCAGCTCTCCCTCCCATTTTTTTCCTATTCCAACATCTCAAGTTCCTCTTGTCTGTCCACGTTCTGCTGAGGTTCCTTTGTTTCACCTCTGTTTTCTCTGTTTGCTATGCCATTCTACACAATTTCCCTTACCAACACAAACACCAGAACATCTGGAAAATCTTCATTCACTGAAGACTGTTATCTCAAATCCTCTCTATTCTATCCATTTTCTTTTTATTCTTAGTGTACTGAACTTTGAGTGGTCTTTTACCTTTCCCTAGATCTCCCCTTCTTTTTAACTCTTCTTTTACAGCTACAGAAACCTTTTTTTTCTTCTTCTTCTATAATCCCACAATTTCCCAGTTATTTCTCTTTAGCTCTCTACCAATTTCTACACCCTTTACTTATGAAGAGCAAAAGAAGGAGCTCAGCAAAACATCAAGCCAGAGAATCACCCTCCCTGCTTAAGAGCAGCAAAAACCTCAAAAGTAAAACTTCAGAGAGGCTTCCTATTGGCTATGAGGAATTGGTTAGGTGCACATCATGCACTGACAGCTCTTAAGGAACAGGCAGCTCAATAGGAGGAGGAATTCCTTACAGGGAATGTGGATGCTACCTTCCACAGCAATGAGATTTGACATCTATCATTTCGCTAGGTAGGCCTGAAGCAGTTCAGAAAGCTTTAGAAGCCTATCAGCAGACACAGGCAGCTCTGCTTCAGGCAAGGTGTTCTCTGAACTCCACTGATTGTAGTTGAGGTATCTAGTTCAAACCAAGGCACCTACACACTATCAGACCAAACAAACCATGGGGTACTGCCAACTAGATCAGCAGTATGGGTGAAGGTAATTATTAGTGTTACTAACTTTTCTTTTTAAAGCTTTGAAGGATGTCTCACCCAAGAAAGACCAGTTATTGACCTCGAGAATCTGTAAGTACTTGAGAACATGTCAGGGGTAGGAATAGCTTGCTCATTATTGATGTGTAACGCTGCATTCTCAGTAAATTCTTGGATGCTCATAGTACACGAGTTCCTTTGGCCTTGGCAAGTATCCTGTTAGGGGTCTCACTCTGCAGACATGCTCAGGCCCTTAGCGGCTTCCCCTGATGCCACATCAAAGGCAGTGAGACACATTTTATTTTCATTGTATAGACCTGATTGTTAAAGTGAGGTTGGGTGTTTGTATGTGTGAGGAACAAAAATAAGTCGAGGAATTTATCAAGAATTTATAATTTTCTCTCCCCGCCTCTCTCCCCAGTCTTTTCATGTCTGATAGAGCAGACTATTCTTAAAGTTAATTCTCATTTCTGGTGTCGGTTCAGAAAGTTTGCTCACACATCTTCCATGACTAGGAAAAATTATAATTTAATATATTCCAAATCAGACTACTCAATTGCTAGATACAAATAATAACATACAGTAGTTTTTGGTAAAAAAAAAAATTTTCAGTCCAAAAATCCACCTACCCTAGAACTGCCAAAGTTATATCTACATATATATAAAATTTATTCTCACCATCAGATCCATGTATGTCTAGTTGATCTGCTATGAAGGCCTCCATTTGCTGCAGGTCTTTCAGTTTTGCTTCCAGACTTGCAGCTAAAATCCTTTTTAGTTCATAACCATGGCTTTCTATAGGAAAAGGATGATTTTAACTCACTGAGAACAACATATTATGTATTTTAAAGTTTTATAGGTTCTTGTAACAGAAGAATTTAAACTATAGCATTTACTGCCAGAAAGTTGCCTTTGTGTTCTCATAGTAAATACATGATACTAGATATCATACACAGCAACTACTCAAAATATTTCTAAATGATTTTGAAGTATTTAAATTGAAAAATTAAACCATTCTGTAAACTCCTATGGACTCTCATGCATGAAAGAACGCACGTATGTTAAAATTCTGTGTAGCTTAAGAAATGTAACCAAATAATTTCTGTCTGATGAAACATTTATAAGACCTTTGATAACGTTTAACAATTATAGTGACAAACTACTACGGCAGACCTAGATTAAATATGCATAAGAAATATTTTTCTAACCATTGTACTCCTGAGACATCAATCACTTAAAGTGCTTTCGTTAAAACACTTCTCAGGCATTCAGGCAGTCTAGAGCAACACACACTAGTGTGAGACCAGGCCTTTCCTTTGGTTGATCATTTTTTTCAAGTAGGTACAAAAAAAACCATTGCTTTCAATTTCTTAACCTTTTTACACAGGTCACAAGAGAATTCCAAACATTAAAAATAGCTAAAATCATTTCCATGTTTATAAAAATCTAATTCTGCAAGATTCCTAGTAAGACTGTCCCAATGATCCTACTATATGGACATACAAAAAATGTTACTGAATAAACAAATTGATACTGGATTTTAGGTCTGTACTTACCAATTTCATTGCTTGACTTGTCATCTGTCAGAGCCAGTGTTTCCTGCAGGTCTTTCAGATTTGACTCCAAGCTTGCAAGAAGTTTTGGTAGCTTATTTGATCTATCCTCTGCAATAAGTCCAAAATATCAATCATCAGTTGGAAAATTACATTACATTACTTTTAAAAATATATCCTATTAGATGGACCTTGAATGCAAAGCTTTAGCATTAAAAATAAATGACATAATAAATTATTAGCCTACATACACTGCAGCAGGCCTCTGACTGACCATGAACTTCACTAATCCTGACCTGTTGGTCTGGCTTGATCCTGGACTTGCCATTACAAATTTGCCTGTTAATCACTGAACTGCTGATTGACCCTGGCTGCTCTCACTAGACCCAATCTCAAACCCAAGGTGCTGACTTGACTTCCAGTCTGGTCTCATCATTTTTGACTTACTTTGGGATCTGAACTGACCATAGTCATCACCAGAGCCACTGGCTTGCCTTGCTCAGCAGCTGCAGGGTTGTGCCCTTGACAGCAAGGACATTGCCCCTGTTCACTTTGCTGTCCCCCTCTTCTCCCAACTGCCTTTCCTTTGGT
>VZSV01000002.1:6190836-6203020 GCA_013398735.1 Nothocercus julius | reverse complement strand
GCCTATATAATCTTGCTGCTTTTCATCTGCCATCTTCTTTCACCCTCTTCCTATTTCTGGTGAGGTTTGTCATTCTTGCTTTCCTGGCATTTTACATCTATTCCACTTTGAAGGTCCTGTTTTTCTGCTCCGGAACTACCCAGGCAGTTCTTTTAGCTCGTTTCTGATCAGTGTTTTTACTTTCTCCCCACTCTCATTTTCCCATTCCCTCCCCAGGGCTGTGCCTTTCTGTCTTTGGCTTATCTTCCACTAAGTTCTGTCTCTAAGCAATTTTATCAGCTGACATTTTCAGTTTTCATTTCCATGCCGATGACTAACAAATCAAGCTCAGCACCATTAATTGCTCCTCTTGTAAAACTCTCCATCTGTCCTTCCCTCATTTCAAGGTTTTATTAGCTTAAACTAAACTAGAAGGAGAGTATTTTTTTTTCAACCTAAAAAAAAAAAAAAAAAAGTATTACATAGAACACCCACACCAGTTACCAAGCTGAAGAGCTATCTGAGCTAGTTTTACACCAGCCAGGTATTGAAGAAAGCCACCAAATGTGGTTCTGAGCTTTCTGTCAGGATATATTAGCCAGTACTCAACTTTACACAGTCGTGGATAGATATTCTTCCTATTCTTCATATAGCTTAACAGTTCCCTATATATTCTCTCATTAAACTTGACAGTGATTTATATTCTGTATGTTTTGCCAGCATTCCCACCTTGTTTAATTTCATAGTCTGTCAAATATATAGCAGATAATTTAAAAACTTTTAGCTTATTTTAGTTCTTCCTTAAAAGATTCTGTTATTCATGATTTCTCCAGGAACTCTCACTGCCTTTTTTTTTTTTTAAATCTTTAGGACTTGGAGTTGCTAGAGTAGTTAACACTTCTTAAATAAAGGCATATGAGATGTTATAGTAAAATAAACAAGTAGTATAGTAAAATAAACACACAGATCTCTACATTATTCTGTATTTACCAGCAATGCTATCTATTCCACTATCTTCAAATGCTTCTGTGTCTTGCAGACTTTCTACACCTGGTGATAGCTTAGCCAGCATACTGTGCAAAAGCTCAGTTGTTTTCTTCCCTATAAAAAGATAAGAGCTTTTCAGAAAGACATTCAATAGACAAAACTTCTAGACAGTTTCTAATGGATTTCCTCTAGAAACTAAATCAGAGAGCAAATATAAAAACTTTCTATAAATCTAAAAAATAGCTATGATCACATTTGTTTCTGCAGGAAAGTCCTGTGCGACCTCAGTGAAAAAAAGGATAATAAAGAAAAAATATGTTTCAGTCTATCAACAATCAGCATATGTAAAGTGGGATGATCTCAAACTCCACACTTCAAAAAAGGTCCAAAAAATATTTTTTGCCTATTTTACCCATATCATGTCCTGAAGAGCACAGCTGTAAATACAGAGTTGTAGCTAAGAGTACTTGAAGCTTTCCCAGCACAAGAAATCATTGCCCCTTGCCCTCTCATGTCTCAAGTGAGATCCTGAGTACTCTTGTGTGGAGCTAACAGTATTTGAAGTGACTCTCTGGACACTCTACATCTCTGAATTGCTGTTAGGTAATAAGCACTCCAAGCAGTTTCATTCAGTAATACAGACGATAGACATGCACCAATCTAGACAGGACATTTTGACCCCTTTTGGAAAGCACATGTGGCACAGATTTTGTTCAAGTAATCAGATTGTTCTAACAAACTATGTAGATTCTTCTACATATGAAGATTTTAGATTTTTGCTCTATTGCATCCTTTAATATATCATCCCTATTTAACCATTTCATACAGACAAATGCGGACACTGCACAAACTCAATGGTCCGTGGGATTTTGATCAAGCTTTAATAAAAATTATTAAAAACAAACAAAAGAAATTAAAAAACTTCTGAGGCAAAGCGTCAACATGTTTAGGATTTTTTTTTTTTTTTTTTTTTTTAAGTTTTCCTACTAGATCCTTAGATTAATAGCTTTCTACTTACCAGTGTTCAGGTCAGCTTCTGCCAGTGAATGTGTTGATGCTTGTTTTGATGCTTGTTGATGCATTTGAGTTATTAATGGGAGTCTTTCTGCATTTGAAAAAAAATTCATCTCATTGGGAATGTAACAACAGCAAAAAGTTATTTAATGAATCCGTAGTTTATAATCCAGGGCAGAGAAACACAGTAGCACATTTTACTTTTAAACTATATGTGTAATAGTATGATCTTTTTGGAGTATAGTGGTTTGTATATAAATGCATAAAATACTATAGCCTTGATTACCTTTCATATTAACTCACAGCATACTCTCCTGTTACTTTAATGAAGATTTGAAGCAGCTGAAGCACCATTAGTTTAAAATATCTTCAGACTTATGCTTATCCTTAGTCTGAAAATCAAAACCACTAATAAAATGTTTTTTCTGCAATTCATTTACTTAAAAGATGCTTAATTACTTCATATCTTGCAACCTATTTGCATAATGAGAGTATGTACCCAATACAATGGCAAAATTCCTTTTATCAGAAAAATTACTAGCTCAGAATTATGGTGGTTCTGTAACATTTTGTAAGAGAAAAATTCTTCTCAAGTCTTAATACACTTAAAACAGTGAAATCAGGAAGCATCTTCCAAAAACTCTGGTAATACATTCCAGCATGATAGCACTAGCTAGACATTCCCCCCCACCCCCCCCCGCCCTTTAAAAGAAAAGAAAATATTTACCTTTAACATCTACTACTACTTTTTGAGACCACGGAAGCTTTTTTTTCTCAAGTGAGTGAGCTTTCCAAGTTACATTCTATAAATAAAAGTAATAGCATTAGGTTATATTGCTTGCTAACAATAAAACAATAGGCAACTGGTTAGTTATCTTAACATACCCAAGTCCATAATTAAACACGATCAAACCATAAATGAACAAGTTATCTTTGAAAACTTAGAATTACCTCATCTAATAAAATGAATTCTAAACTAATAAATGCAATAATATTTTCTGCCTTCTCTTATTTTTTGTTCATTATTAATTTGCAGAACTTTATGCAGAGATGATGATCTTTCCTTTTTTCCTTCCGCTTTCTCAAGACTGAAAGATCATCATGCGGTAGAAAGAAAAATCAATGAGATGTTGGCACATGGCAATTGTAAAATCCCCCAATGTTTGAAAAATTATAGAACATATGTTCTCTTTACATGGAAGCTTAGAAGCCAACATGCATTCTCAGTGGCTGAACTGCAGGAACAGTGCTAGACCAAAAAAAGCTCCTCTCGCTCTGGAGAGAGGATACCTCCTTGCATATTCTGATCTACAAAGCAAAACACAGATGCTGGAGGGCTGCTGCTAGAACATTGCTGCTTCCATGCTGCACAGCAATACATTAAAAGCTTTTAGGTTATAATTTCCATATGGTTAGCAAACACTAAGGTGTTTTACTCAAAAGTGTTATTGCATTTTAACATGTTTACAGGACAGTCTTAAAGATTACAGTTTCAAGGTTAGGCTTTTTACATCATTCCCTCTTGGAATTCTTGTTAACTGTTCTAATCAAAAATGCTGTAACACAAGCACAACAAATTGTAACCCTCCAGCACACCCCAATATACTCCTGGCACTGTTTTTCTCATGCAGAAATACTGGGATGATCTGGATTTGATCAAGTCATCGTCTTATTCACGCAACCCCAGAAGTCTAACACGCTGTCTTCACTTCTGTATGTAATCTATAGGACCCAAGAGCCCACAGTATACTAAAATATAATTTTTTATAATATTCTAAGATATTAGAAGTGAATACAACACTAATAAAAAAACAAAACTGAGCAAAGTGGGTTAGTTACAAACAGGGAATTCCTTCCACAGCAATCAATTTCACTATGACTGAACATCTACAGTTCAGGTTGCAAATAAGATTTTTTCCCCTACCAAATGAAGCTACGTTAAGTGTCAATTTCTATCACAGAGTACTGACACAACAATATTGTAGTGATAAAAAATTAATTTAACTTGCATGGCATACTAGAGAA
The DNA here is from genome assembly GCA_013398735.1 of Nothocercus julius. Classification (NCBI taxonomy): domain Eukaryota; kingdom Metazoa; phylum Chordata; class Aves; order Tinamiformes; family Tinamidae; genus Nothocercus; species Nothocercus julius. Next base: position 6,199,015 of record VZSV01000002.1, on the reverse strand, counting down.
ATAAACTATCCCTATCCTCCTCACTTGCTTCAGCTTCTTCTCAAATACATCACTACTCTAAGCTCACAAAACAGACCGGAAGATTAAAACAGACAAAATGTACATGTAAATTTGCACAAACTGTGGTGACCAATATGTTTGAGAATAAATATTTCAGAGTATTTAGTTATTTCTTCTAAAAAATCATCTTTTGTTGCCTTGGGTCTGCAGTTCAATGGAACATTTGGCATGAAAATTGATTTTAAAAGTTTCTAACACACACACACACACACACACACACACACACACACACACACACACACAAAAGAAAGAAACATGACACAGAACACTTCACAATGTACTGTAACTGGACTGAACTAAGTGCTATCTCCTCAATTTTTCCTGTACTGAGTTTCTACATGCACTGTATCTTACAGTTTACTGTAAGATAAAGGGAGTTAAAATTGATACATGATACTATATTAGCCAGACAAACAAGAGAAGGAGTCTCCCAGAGCATAAGACCATTTTTATGAAGAGTGAGAAGCACAAGTATTTACCTTGTGTTTATTTACAGGTATTCCCCTGACCTTCTCCCCCTTCGGAAGCACCCTTTCTTCAAGGGAATCAGCAAAGCCTGCCTGAAAGCTGGGCAGAGCTTATATGACTAAAATACAAACTTACTATCTGAATAGAGAGTAAAGAAATAAATCCACCCCTTGATGCTGAAGCTACTTCCATACAGAAATGGAGACAATAATCTTATCTTCTCTTTGCATAACAGCAGAGCGGATTAGAGTTCTCACTCAGAAAGACATTTCCTTCGCAAACTTAAGCTTTGCTCCCAAGGAGGATTATCTGACATTTGTATTATAGGATGCTCAGAATAATGATTCTCTAAGTCCTCCTACTAATGCTGGCTTTTCTTCAGAATGGTATTAAATGGTATGGATTTAAAGGTCGGAAAGAAAATAGCTAAAATAACAAAATCCAAAGAACTCACAAACAGCCAAGTTAGGACATGTGGTTGGAGAAGTTTCTTTCAGTTTTCTTAATGCAAACAAGAATATTTGATAGCTTTTAGTGGAGCTGTAATTGAGTCACATCCAGTGGAAAAGAATAAGAAAAAATAGAAGACAAAAGGAGAGAGGAAAAAAACAGAATCGACTAAACCTCTTCACTTTTTGAAGGTCATGTTAGCTAGGGAAAAGCTGGAACTCAGAACCTAAGAAAGCTCTCTTCCTTCCTTTCTGTTAATTTCTTACTCTGTGTAGGAGGGGGGAAGGTGATTTTAATGTTTTAAATTTATTTTTGTTAATAGATTTCGCATTGTATCAAAGAAATACTTAACTATCATCAGTAACTGTGCATATTACATTGGAGTTTAAAACTCAGAGCTAATGATGATCCAAATAGTTATTGAATCATTAACTATTAAATCAAAAGAAATACATATCTACTCATTAGTACTGGAGTTGCAAAACTTAAGTCAAAATCATTGGAAAGTATATAAAATTAAAATAATACTTCAGTGTGCATGACAGGAAAAACTAGCCTAGGTGGCTTTTTATCTTCTTGAGCAGTAACTGCTGGCATTTTTTCTTGGGTCTTCAAAGGGGGTATCTTCTCCACAGGGAAAAGAGAAGCTTCCTCGGCATCCTGAGATTCAGAAGATGTTTTATGACTGCTCAAGGAGCTTTTAAGAGGAGCCACATCATGGTATTTGGAAGGTAAGGCTGTTGGTAACATATTGTTTTCATACAAGGGTAAAGATTCATCTTGTCCTTGGGTACGGGGTTTAGCAGACATGGCAGTCTTCTGTCTTTCTGAGATGAGTTGGGGGGAATCTTTGTGTACATTTGAAGATTTGTACAATAATTGTTCTTGATAATTTAAGGAAAAACATGACTCTGAGTCTCCTCGGATTTTTGGAAGGCTCACAGAATCCAAATCAGTGGTGCCACATGCATCTTCCCCCATGCTGTAGGGTTTTAAAATAATTAGCATTAGCTAAAAGGTCAAAGAAGGTACATTCTTATTTGAGAGAAATATATCAGCACAAAATGGATTAAACTTTTGAGTTGGTCTGCACATAAAATTAAGATTTTTTTTCTCCAATTAAGTTTCCTTTCCTCTTACTTAGCTGCCTCTACAAACAAGACTGCCAGGAAAGGGCTGTGCCCTGCTCTTACTAGGGAAAGCTTTAAGAGACAGAAAAGCACAGGCACTCGGGAGTGCACAAGCTTTGACTCCTGCTCTCATGGAGCAGCAGGAACTCTGTACCAGTTTCTGCTTCAGAGATGGCCCCTAACAACTTCCTGACCACCTCTCTGCAACAAGAGTACAGTAGAAGGCTATTCAATTTGGAGACAAGAATTAATCCAGCAAATATAATTCCTGTCTTGAGCTACATAACTCAACATGATCAACCCCCACGGCTTCTAGCACCCCTTCTTCCTACAGGGCTGTTCTCACTTCTTTGCCATATCCATCAGAGATGGATGGTGGCACCACTTCATGCCACATAAACACCTTAGGTAGCACTGGTGGGTTACCATGATCAGATCATCTCAGAAAGACATTCCCAGGAGGATATAAAGGAGTCTCCTCCCATACAAGCTATGGGAATCTTGCTACAATACTATGTACCAATTTCTCTACACAGGTGATATGATTTAATACAAAACTCTTTCTAACTACATTAGAGTTCAGTTTTACCACCAAAGGCAGCAAGGAGAACCGGGTTGGCAGAGAGGGTTCTGTGACACTTTATAGCAAATATAGAGAAGAATAAGGATACTCTGAATTCATAGGCACCTAACAGAAGTCTGCAAGAAAGAAGACTCCAGTCTCAAGCACAAGCACCAAAGGCAGAATATATTTATATATACAGGTCTCAATATATGCAAAAAAAGAAAAAACACCTATGCAGCGCTTTCTATAAAAATATCTATTAAATAACTACATACAAAGAGCTAGCTATAGCTATTGTTATCTATATACAGAGAGAGATGGAGCACTAAAACTTTTTATAGCAAAATGTTTCAAAGATGCCTAGACCCTCTGAAATCCAGGTTTGCATACAGACTGCTATGAAATTAAAAACAAACAAACATCTGAGATCTGAAAATAATAAACACATGTTACTGTTACATTTACTGCAATATTTAAAGTTTCAACAAGAGTTTATTAAGCAGGTTACAGCAGCTAACAGATGATCGTCTACTTTGTGAATATTTTTTTCCCCACTCAGATTCTAAATGCAAATTAAAATTTCAGAAACCTTATATTGGCAATTTCAGACACATTCAAGAAAAAAAGAACTAAAATATTACAGTCCATAAAGCTATATTTTTCATTCTCTAAAGTACTCCCTACCTGCTGTCCAAGGAAACTCCTTCATTTACTTCTGGGGTTTTCTTAGCTGTAACCAGTCCTTTGGGGTCTAATTCCAAAGACTGTAGGAAAAAAATATATACTTAAACAATAGGAAAGCAATCAATAAATTTTCTATATTAAGACAATTGGAAAACTGTATTAACAGGCATTACTTCATAAAAAGAGTGAAAAAATATTGATATGACTTGCACAAAGCTATTTCAGGACCTATGTCAGCTACATGTAAATGGGATTAAAAAAAGAAATCATTGAAACAACACAATTGATAAGACTCAGTTAATTTTGACCAGTTTGGAAAGGAACAGTATCTTTAAAGTTACACTGCTAATGCAAGAGTTAATGAAATCATGGCTGTAGTCTTTTAGAGTATTTTGTCCACAGCGAGGAATGAAACATGGTCCCTGGACCAGCTGAAACAAACAAGTTAAAGCTCAGGAGCACACTGGCTGCATTCACACTTCCTCAGAAAAGAAAGGGCGCTGCCCTCCCACCCCCATAAATCTGCATCGTGTTCACCACGCATTGGCCTCATGCACAAAAACACCATGTCAGTATTCTCAATGCAAGGAGCTCATGCTTGACACTTGTCCTCAGTTACTGTTTTTCACTTGTGAGTGTACCCTGCTTCACCATGTTTATCCATGGGCCAGACTAATCTCCCAGCAAAGATCCATCTAAGTCTTTACCAAGTGGACAACTAGGGACATCTTGGAAGAATCAGAGCCACTAAACCCACAGGAACTGGAAGAGACACTATCAGTGGCATTTCCTAGTACCTCGTGTTGCTGGCATCACCCCAAGATATAAATGTGACCCTACAGTCAGCTTCCCTCTGTTTACAGGGGATCTTGAGTCCCAGAAGAATAATCCCCCCTTGCCAACACAATGGCTATATCTCTCATATGACCTAGCAGCAAGAAAAATTTGGTGCAAAAAACATTTAAAGAAAGGAGAGAAGCCTCATGAAGCTGCAAAATCCTTGACTTACATCAGCTGGCAGATTACCTGGGAAAGGCCATGATGAGCTAGCTGGTGACTTCCAAAAAAATCAGTAGAATGTCCAACTCTGCATTGGGTAGCAACACCAGTTACTTTGTGTGAGAATGCCCAGTGTGGACTGAAGACAGCTGCAGAAAGACAGTCTGTGATTCATGCTCCGCACTGAGAAGCGAGCTCACACTTCATTTGTCCTCAGGATAAAGACTGAGCCAGAATTTAATTAATTGTCAGACAAGTAGGAAGTTTTGGAGTAGTAAGACAGACAAGTACAAACAAAGATAAACAGGATGTCAAATGTGGGACACAAGCTTGTCTCACCTCATAAAGCTCTACCAGGAGAATGGTGAACCAGCACTCCCAGAATAGGACCTCTATGCACGCTAAACTATCACAAGCATTCCAGGCTCCTGCACAAGCTGCTAGGAATGCAGTGGCCTCTGCATCTGCAGATTAGAACTAGCTTTTCCCAACAGACAGGATTCCAAAGTAAGGAATATGTTTATTCTTGATAGCTTAATTTAGAACCATCATTCCTGAAAAGCAACTTTTACTGTAAATGAAGTAGAATTTTCCATCAATTCATCCTGCTTTTAAGGAAGAAAACAAACAAAGAAGATAAAAAGTGTTCTTACAGATTCAGATTTTATGCTTGCTCTGGTCACTGCTGGCATTTGCTGGGTTTTACCAGTTAACAGCGATGTTGTTTTCTCATCAGTATGTTTTGAAGAATACTGTGTGTTTTCTTGACCAGATAGATAAGCAGGAGGGGTTGGAGTCTCTTCCATGCTAGAAAGTAATTCCTTAGGTTTATATGTCTCTCCTTGCTCCTGAAAAAGGTATTTTTCTTTTAACTTTCTTGATAAAATACCATCATCTTCAGACTTCTTTTCCTCCATTACTCCTTTTTTAACTAGTCTAACATCCTTCTTTTGAGACAGTGTTGCAAATTCTTGGGCTTCCTCCATTTCCTCAGAACTTTTCTTCGTTGCTTGTTTTGCTCGGTTCTTTGCTAGGAGTTTATGCACTAATTCATCAGCTTCACTAATGGACTTGGATGGTGACACTGTATGATCTTCTCTGCCTTCAGATTTAGTTATTTTTTGGCCTCTCTTAGGTATATCTCTAGCATACTTTTTCATATCAATGTCAGAAACACCATTTTTACCCTTTTCTGCACTTTTGTAACCAATGCATGCATCTTGAACAATTTCTGTGTCTTGAACAGGTACAGATGCTGCTAAGTTTGTAAGCTCCTTATTAGCCTTTTCAGCTTCCTACATGATAAAAATATTTGCATTAAGATTGTGTTAAAATTATTTGTTGTTACTTCAATACATTTAAATGTTTCCTTACAGCATTTTCAACTCAAGCATGTTCTCAAATACATTAAATAAAAAAAGAATTGCCATTCAAATATACACTTAAATATCTACAGCATAGCTATATCTAAGCATCTTTTAACAGAAGCAATATGTAACAAGTGGTTAAATGATTAAAGCTTTTCATGCTAGAATACACTGAAAATATAAAAGTTGAATTAAGTTTTCACAAGAAACTACTGAAAGTTTCCCAAGAGCTCAAAGCCACATTCTAATTAAGACTTCGTTCATTCATTAAAATCTATAATCTTCCCTAAAACATAATATGAAATCATAATATGAATCTCATCTAGCTGCTATGTCTACATTTTAATTAGTCTCAAATTAACCTGGTTCATCCTTTTAATCTATGGAAATAAATGGACATTTTGAGAACACAGTGTTATCCTAAAATTAACATCTAAAGCAGTTCAGATAAACTGTTCATTAGGAGAGCCTGATTTTCTCTGCTAACTCTAAAAAGAGCCTAGTAGACTAATTATCTCAGACGCAGACATCTACATGGTAGATCATTAGTGTTCAGTGAAATTAATCTTACACTAATTTGCCCCTTTTCTCTGCAAGGAGACAGGGATCACAACAGTGATTTTAGTACGTTCCAGAAATTTTTCTTATTCATTTCTCAACTTAAAAAAAGAAAGGGGGGGTGGGGGGGTGGGGGAGGTCCTTTTAAGGGCAATATTAAAGCAAGAATTCCAAACCAAAAAACAGGACAAATTAAAGGCAAAAGCAAAGTTGTCTCCTTTCCTGAAGTAATGCTTCCTCCAAAACATGCATCTTTTCCATTGCCTCATCCAAGACATATTCATATCTACCCATTGAAAAAAACATGGGAAGAATTTTCATTCCTGGAGGTATCTGGTCTCGTTATAACTTCTTAAGGATAAGAGATTAACAGAAGACAGATCTGAACTAATATGGCCGTTGTTAAATGAGCAAATGCTTTTAACATTAAGTGTGTTGTACTTCATAGCCCTGGGGATGCTGTAGTGCACAGAAGAGAGCTTTTCCAAGGAAAAAGCTAGTCATATATTTCTATCTAGAAGAGTCATTATGAATTATTTTCCTAATATACATAACATAGTGGGAACTTTAAAAATATAAAAAATTTATAATATATATCTCTGCAACATATGTTTTCTAAAACAGTACCTGTAAAGCTCTTTTCAGCTTTTCCTCAAGGATTAATTTCTCTCTTTGAAGAATATGCACGTGTTCCTGTGATGTAGGAAGACGATCTGTCAGAAACTGTAATTCTTTTGTGTTTATCTTTGGAATATAAGACACTAATCACGAATTTTTTTTTCGGAGTCAGCAAGCATAAATTAAAAAAAACTCAATCCAATGTGATGCTTTTATAAGTAAAAATCATTCTGTAAATGTACCAATTAAACAATGCTTTGACAAACAAATTCATTTTGAAATAGTTAGAGTAGGGTTTGCAGCAATATAAGCAGACAGTTTTGTCAGAAGTACTGAGACGTTTTAATTTGATTTGAATAGTTCTGCAGTTAAATGTGTCAATATCTGAACATACACTGGCACTAGCCTATACTTGTCCTCACATGAAAGTAACAGTTATGCAGCTACAAACAGTGATCCTGTGTTCTCAGATCTCCTAAATTACCATAGGTAATTCATAAAAACTCTCTATGCCTAGGTCCCCATCTGTAAAATGAGTATAATGTTCTCCTACTTCACTAGGATATGGAAATATTTAATTGATATTTGTAAGGTACTCAAATACTTCATAAGCCACTAAACACGCTATATTCTAGTTTAATATTGCAATTCATAAACCGATAAGAATGAAAAAGTATGCTCCATTCACAGATAAAAACTGCTCTGTATATACATTACAGTGATAAACACAATTACACACTATAAATTTAAAAGCATATTTTTATACAACAAAATACAACAAACATCAACAGATGGAATAAGAGAATCCACTAGCTATGTGAACACATGTTTTTCATGGAAAGGAAGGAATTCTGAAAAGAATTACTAAGTAGAGACTCTTCAAGCTGTGCTGCTTATATAATTTAACAGCCCTATAGGAGGTGTCTAAGCATAAAAATCACACACTTAATCCTAGCAGGAATCAAACAATACCACTTCTCTCTTTCTGTGCTTCATGCAGATAGTATAACGGGGGAACGCATCAAAATTTTTGGTGCGTTTCCACCTCAGGGTTCTCTTGTTTGAGCAAAGCCATACATATTGTCAAAGGGTTACATAAAGGGAAAAAGATATAGAGGGTGTTGAACATGCATTAATGACAGATATGAGATTTTATAGATGCTGGAAGATAACCCTTCTCCCTCAAGTGATTGTCCATATGCTTATTAACCATGTGGAGGACCCAAGTACCACCTTCAAAATATATGTTATATAAGTTAAAAAAATATAAGTTAAAAAAA
>VZSV01000002.1:6159027-6190820 GCA_013398735.1 Nothocercus julius | reverse complement strand
AAAAAAAAAAAAAAAAAAAAAAAAAAAAAAAAACAACACACACACAACCACACACACCACACTCCATTAAGCTGGCTAAATTTCAAAAAGGCTCTACAGAGTAAGCCAAATACCAGAATTTTCCTAGGCCTCTCTTCAGTGGCTGCAGAGATGAGAACTGAAGAAGCCCTTTCAAGTTTCCTAACATTTCTATAAAGTAAAACTGTGATAGGCACAGAACTGGTGAGGGGATTACAAGAACACACCACTATTCCTGTGTAATCAAGGTCTCCACTCAAGGGGTGATTAAACCATAAGGATCTGCAGGAACAATTCCCATTCTTCTTGTATGTGTTTATCTTCTTTGGATTATATATTTGGACCTAGGGGGTTTGTAACCTTGAAGCCACAACAGAGGCCTCCAAAATTCTACTCTCCCTCAAACTACAAGATCTCATTCTGCAAGATCTTCCAGTTCTAACATGTGTCCACGGCTATACTGCACAAGACATGGCTCCCTACCCATGCAACAATACACTTCTTCGCACTGCATCATACCTCACATTCACTGTGCACCCCCAGCTCCTATGCTCATGAGCACTGTCCTTTGGGAGTCTCATGAGCACTGTCCTTTGGGAGTGCTACATGTGCTGTGAACATCTCCACCTCAGCAGCCCAGTTTACAAGGGCTGTAAGCACTTCAGGCCACTCCGTTCATTTGACACTGCAAATGATGATGCAAAATGATGCCTCTAAAGTAACAGGAAAAGAGGCAAGTCACAGAATACATAAATGCTCAAAACATCAAATAACTGCATCTGCTAATTTCAATGCCTGATCCTTGCATATGACTTGGTCCTGGACAGCAAGTTACACTGCCAATCCACACCCCCTTTTCTTCTAGATAGCATTTGGTACATACTTACCTGAGCTTTAAGTAAGTCTTCTTGCATTTTCAACTTGTCACTTGCTTTTTTAGTCTGACCAGAAGATGCTTTCCTTGAGTGTCTGCAAACAATATTTTTATATAATCACTGTTTTATCATTAAATCTCACTAATATAAATAAGAAAACAACTTCAATAACAAAGATTTCAGTGAGAAGAACCAATTCTAATTCACTTGTTCTTTAAAAAGGCAGTATTGTGTCCTGATTTATCCTACTTTCAGCCCAGCTGCATATCACTGACAAATTCTATGTGCATCAGTAACCTCACTCCATAGGAAAACAGTCTATTGTGGGATTGACAATCACTAGAAGGAGAGCAAGGATAAAAATTTTCATGGAAATTTAGCCTTAGTACTTCTGGACACTTAAACCACTAACATGAGACACAAAGTGCATCTACACCACTACTTTATTTTGGATCAGAAGTGTTTTTTTGAAGCTGATATCCCTGTTTTTCTAACTTACTAGAATTCACATCATGTAAATGTTTCAAAGAACATGGGCTTGACTCTTCTTGGAGAAAATTAAACCAAAACACAAACCTCAGAAGCAAACATAACACACTCAGAACACTAATGGTCATTTACACCACGGAACCAGACTGAGTCCAAATAAAGCCTCTAAATTGAATGGGAATCCTTTGCACAAACTATTTTGTTTTACAAATCCAAGCCTACAGTGTAACATTACAAACATAGACACAGCCTTCAAATTGGCTTTAGAAAGTAGCATATTGGACTTGAACAATTCCTGACTCTTACCAATTCAACAGTCAACAGACTGTGCTTTGTAAGATTAAGATCTCCCTTTAAATAGCATGGTCAGTTTTGCATGAAAAGCTTCTCTACCAAATAAAAAGGATAGATGAACCATACATTTTTTATTCACTATCACACTATCTCACTTTTAATTAATAGAAAAAGGGGAGTGAGAAGGGACAGAAGGACCTTAGGTTAGAACTGAATGATATGGGGGACAAGGGTGGGGGGAAAGGGGAATACAAACATGAGCTTTTCACAACTCAATCACATTTCACTGTCCATCAGGCTGTATAGACACAGAGTGCCAGCACCTACAGTCCCTTCTGAGGAAGAGGCATGGAATTCTCTTATGTAGAAGTGCTACGCTTTGATCTTCACAAGGTATGTGGTGGGGCAGGGAGAGGAAAAGATCACAGCAGCCAAATGTGGAGCACAAAAACTGTACAAAATCCAAGCTCCTAGCCAAATCAGTAAGATATAACCAAGAAACCAGAATAAAACTTCTAGAAAACCCTCAGAGGCCCTACAACAAAAGCATTGGCTTCTTCCCAAGAATTTACGCTGATACTCAGTGCTGCTTCTCCCAGGCAGAGATTTTCTGTGCCAGGATCCAGGCTTTGCCATGGAGCCCTCTCTAAGCCCAAGGCCAAGAGTGCTCAGGGATCCCGAGAGAAGGAAGTGGGATCCCCTGCGCAGCTCTGAATTGAGTGCACATTTTCAGCAGTCCTAGACCTTCTTAACTTTCTCCTCAATGACATTACATCAGTGTAACTGAGGCAAGTGGCCTCAGAACATGAATTAAAAGCAAGAATGAAATCTTTAAACGCCTTCATCAGAAAGTCTTTGACCACGTAAGTCTTCAATTTTAGCTAGTTAGTAGGATAGGTTCCAGTATCAGTCAGCAACCAGAGGCAGAGTTAACTGCAGCTTCTGCTAATCTACTTTGTGTCCGGATTTCTAGACACAAAAGAATCTTTATGCTACTGCTACTACATATTTTTGTAACCACTGAAAGGTAAGCAACTCTTTATTCAACTGCGATTCCACTGAAGAACAAGAATGTCAATCAAAAAAAAAAAAGGTTTTGATAGAGCCATTGATTTCTTCTCATATCTTCACCAGCCTTTTCTTAGTAGAGCTGTTTTCTCTGTCAATTCTCAGCTCCTAGTCTCCTTTCTCTTCTCTCTTCCAGCATCTGCTCCATCACCTCTCTCAGTTTGGCCAGCCAAAGACAGGTACGCTGTCCCTGGGGCCACACTTCCGCTTCTCTTAGCTCAGCTGGTAGAAGTTCCCTACAAGATTTCACAAGTCTTCCCAAATGTCATACAAATAGATTTTTTCCCGCTCTTATATATCTTCCCTGATAACATATTTCAGAGCACTGTACGAAAGAAAGTTCAGCAAAACCACCCAAACCTGCTGTCACAGTTACCTGCCTGGTGACGTATGTCAGTGATGAAGGGTTTCAAAACAGATAGTACCAGAGACTTCTTGGGACAGCAGGACCAGGCTTCAAAGCCTTTTTTTTTTTTTTAAATAATAATAATAATCAGAAGTAACTCCTGAGAGAAGACAGTTGAGGACAAATTTCTTACTGTTATTTCAGCAACAGTCATCAACTATAGCTATAACAGGACAGGAACCTCTCCAACTATAGTAGGACAGCAGCTGAAATACATGGATTTGAGCTTACAGAGAATTTTTCCATTCAGAAACAGACCTGATACTAGCAAACTACAAAGGCTCGTTTCATTTATTTGCTTTCTTCATATTGATTATGGTTAGATTAAGACATGTTGCTCTGACTTTGTGTTACAACTTAACCAAGGAATTGGTTCTTACCTTTTAGACTTCCCTTTTGCAGCAGGGGCGGCAGCAGCGGGGGCCGGGGCGGCAGCAGCGGGGGCCGGGGCGGCAGCAGCGGGGGCCGGGGCTTTCTCACTCGCACTTTTTTCTGGCTTGGCTACAGAGGTATCTTTGTATGCTGGTAATATTTCTTCTTGCTGTAAAATTTATATACAATACATAGACTTAAGAAAAAGTCTATTTTTATATTTAAAATACATTTAAAATTGCATCACAAAATGGCAATAAATAACAATGTCTTATACTACAAATAAGTCAGTAGGACAGAAAAATGCTAGAGATAGAACTCTACTCCATTTCTTTCCCACGTCTCCCAGTGAAAGACAACTTAGCTTGTGCAATCTGAATTTCTTTTCTTGCTCTATTGATCTTTATTTAAAAATATTTTTTAAAAAATGTTCTTCTACACTGTCTGCAAGACACGCTCCTTGTTCTTGGCCCCCTTCTCTCACTCTTGTTCCTACTACTACCACCTAGACAAACTCTCGTGAAAATCTCAGCATTTCTCAGTTTCTTCTAGTGCTGTGCCCTGTAATTCAGGGGTTCACTCCCACTCATGCTCCACTGCAGCAGTTCTTCCAGTCTGCCAGATCATAACTATTTGTATAGTGACCAATCTGGATATTTGACATCAGTCAGGTCTTGAAGGAGCATTTGCTAAAAAAGGCATGTGCTTAAAAAGCTTGGACTTGGTTTAAGTTCTTTGATCTGAACAAAAACTAATGGATGCATTGTCCAGGCCATAAAACAGAGCCAAACATGGCCCCTAACAGAGGGAGCACTGCCTGGTCATCTATGGCAATCAAAATGAATCAGAGCTTTTTCTGGCTTGTAACTTATACATCCTGCACAGCATGTTATTTTTAACCTGAAAGTGAGTGGGAACATATGTGGGAGAAAAATATCTTTCCTTTTCAAAAGGTTTGCATATGTTGCAGGAAGTCCTGACTTTCGTAATAGGCTTCTCAAGCTCATTTGTATTACAGAGTCACATCACGGTTGAGCTTGGAAGGTACCTCTGGAGATCACCTAGACCACCCCCTGCTCAAGCTGGATCACCTAGAACACATTTCAGAGGTTCACATCTGTCACGTCAGGTGTAACAGGCAAAACATCCAACAGTGAAGGACTCTGAAGAATACGAAAATTAATACATCCAAGCCTAACAAATCCGTTCTGATTGACAGCCTATTCCATCATAAGATGACAAACAACTTATAACTTCTACCACACTTGCCTCTTAATTTCCTCAGGTCAGAATTCTGACACACAGAACATTCACCAGTCATCAACGCTTCAGGTGGTTTCATTTAAAAATGCCCATAGTGGGTCAGAGAAAGGGTCTGCTTAACTCAATATCCTGTCTAGATAAACAAGTAAGAACGGGGTAAGCAGGCATACATATACACACAGACTTGTGTGTATACACTCATGCTGACACATATGTACACACACTAAATGTATATGTATTTCTTCCAAGTACTTTTGATTTCCTCTAGAACACACCTATTTTGATCATTCTGATGAAATGTTGTAATTCTAATTTACTTACTTCTAGGATTTCTCCCTCTTTCATTTTTTTAAGTTCATTCTCTATTATCTGTTTCTCTTCTGCTAACATCTGATACTCATTTTTTATCTTCTCGTATTTCTAAACATAAATACAGTGAGTTATTTTATGACACAAAACAAAGTGACTTGATTTCAGCATAAAATCTACACAAATAGATTTCCAAATATTTAAATGCTTAGTAAACTGGAGGAAAAAACAAACAAACAAAAAAATGTTTTAGAAAAATTGCTGTGCTCTCTGAAACCAGGAAAAACAAAAGACATACAGCCCTTGCATGGAGAGAGTCAGCAATCAACGAGTTCAAGACCTTAATTCTGTCCCAGAATGGATTTATTTCTGCCATTTGCCATGTTGGATTATGAACTCTGTTCTGTGTTTTCATGTGAAATTTTTTGCCTTGCAATGGATGAAAATTTCATCATAGAGCAAGGGCAGAATTTATCTCATTGATCAACACATTAATGCAGATGATAAGTCTAAAGTCGTATTTTTATTTATTACTGTATTTTTACTTTAAAGTGTTAATACAGTATACTTACAGCTTCCAAGAGATCTTGTTCATTTGAAATTCTGAAAGAGAAATGCAAAATTTTCATCTATTCTTTTTACATTATTTTTCATCATTACTTATTGATGGAGAAAGCACTGTGAGCTAAACTATTAAAAACAGTATTTTATAAAACAATGCACAGGTATTTGCTTATGTTTTTACATTAAATATGTCATATTTCCTGGTCAAACAACTTATGAGTTTTAAACCAGCATAACTGTCTTAAACAGCAACTTTCCAATCATTGTTTTCTGTATACAAAGGACTTTTTTTTCTTCTGGGATGAGGCAAGCCCTACTCTTGATTTTCAAATCTGAAAGTCTAGCATGTAAAATACTATATATCCACAATGATTTGGAACAAACAATGCATTTCTACTACCAAAGGTAACCAGTCATCTTTTTAGAAAGAATTCTTACCACTGTAATTTGTTTGTTTGTCTTTCAAATACTTTAACTATTTCTAGTATGCGTGTATTCATTGACTCAAAAGTTTCTGCAGAGAAAAGAAATAAATTTTTGTATGAAGGAAACATATATATTTTAAAAATCTATATATTGAAATTTCAGCCAAATCAGATCTGAGCTGTATGTGAGAAATGACTTGCAGGAGATTTTCTTGGTGTACTCTGATATGAGTTTCGTGAGGTTCAGAAGCAGAAGGCTCCAAAAAGATGGCAGTTCCTGCAGGCTCTCCATCCTTCTCCAGAGCTGTCAAACTGTGCCTCCCAGGCAGAAACTGATAGACCAGATGAGCAAAAAGAGTCTTCATGAAGACCCTTGACCACTATTGTATGTTTCTGGTGTAAAGCAACTCTCTCCAAATCACGCTAGAACCAAGTCACACTGGGAGAGCAAGCTGTGGCAGCAGCTTCTAGCTCCCATTATCCCAGCCTTTCTGTTTGCCCTTTTAACAAAATTTGCCAAATACTGTCCATCTAAAGTAATTCCCAGCTCTAAGGGTGATGCTGTCATCCCACTAGTCATTCTATGCCTCTACATTTTCATCTCCTTACAAGTTGAAAGCCATATAGTTCCTTCTCAGGTAATTACACTCAGAATTCGAATATTTCTGCTGTCAGTTGCTGTTTAGCTGAAGATACTCCTCCCTTCCCCTCCCTGCCTCATTCAAATTGCTTATCTTGGCCTAAATCTAAATGCCTTCCTAGCTGCTCACTGTCTTGCATTGAAAGAGAATTTAGGTCATGTGGCCTGTACCCTTCCAGCCTTATTGGGAGGTAGCAGTGCCATTACAGAAAAGGTAATTGTAGCCTTTGTGCTATAAGAAGACATGCAGAGAACAGGGACCCCCAAAAGTTTGTGCACAGTGACATGACACATGATATTCTGGGCTATGGTTCATGGTTTGTTGTTGGCCCAAAAATGCTGGAAAGGTCTGACAACTGTTTGAACAGTTCCAGAGAAAAAGAAAGAAGGCAGGGGGAGGGGAAAAAACACATAAAAAACAAACAAACAAAAACAACCCACACAGAACAGCCAAGTAAGCTCTATGAAAGAAACTTCCTAAAAACCCAAATGGAATGATCCCAGGGAAAACAGGGCATGCCTGCCTGTGAAGTACATGCTGGAGGTGAAGGAGAAAAAAGGGTGAGGGATTTAAGGAGAAAAGTTAATAAAATTACAATATACCCTCAGAGAAGCTCCCAAGAAAATGAGCTCTATGTCACAAGATCTTCAGAACAACTAAAATGCTGATACACCCTTTGATTAGAAGGAAGTATCCTACTTCCTTTGATTAGATTCATCTAAACAAATGAAAAAAAATGAAAGAAGGGACTGCTGGAATCATCCTTCTTTTGAGTTGGATTGAAATCTGGTGAAGATTTATTGCCAATCCAGAAGTCAAACTCAATCTGAAAAAGCAGTCTCAAAAAGAAACAAAAAGTTTTAAAGATGACTAAATCTGCAGTTTGTTATATATATTTTGCTGCTTCATCCTGTTCACCCACTTCTCAGTCTCTTCCCCTTCCTGCCTTGAACTTCACCTATCTCTTCAGGATTCAGCAAAAAGATAAAGAGCAAAAGAGCCTGACAGGGCAGAACTTAAAGCTCTTCAGGATATAAACTAGTTTGACTGACATGTACATGTTAATACAACATTAGCAGATCTAGCCTTACGTGCTGGTGCACTGTCAAAGATCTGTGTCATACTAATCACATCCTCCGTTCCATGCTTCTTTACAAGATCTGAAAAACAACATTTTTGTCATTGTCCCTTCTGTTTTTAAAAGAAATGTGGTATTAGTTCTCCATAATTTAGAGAAAATCAAAGAAAATCTTGCATTTAATTTCTATCACTAACTCATAAAACTGAAAACATGTTTGGTAATGCTACCCATGACAGAAAAACTGTCACCATTATGTTGTTTCACGTTCTTGCAGAAAATTAGAATCTGACATTAAGCTTTTGAGTACACTGGGCTCACTGGGACAGAGTAAGTTCTACAGCTTCAGATGACTGGAAAGAACCTCATGTTCCCAGGCCCTGGTCTGCTTGGGGGGCTACCATCACCCCCACTATCCACTGGGCAGGCAACACAGAGCACAAACAGTCTGGGAGGTTTCTGGAGTGAATGGATATCTGCCTCCCAACATGGGAAGCCAGAGGGGAAGCACAGCCAAAGGGGGCTGGGCTGGACCTGATAGCCGTAAACAAGGAAGAACTGGTCAGGATGTTCAGGTCAGGTCAGATTTGGCTGCAGCAGCCAAGAAAGTGTTGAGTTCAGGATTCTGAGAAGGGAACAATAACAGGACCACAACCCCAGTCTTCAGGAAAGCAAACTTCAGCCTGTTTGGGGATCTGCCTGGAAGAATCCCATGGAATTTGGCCTCAGAGGGAAGAAGGGTCTGGAAAGGCTGACTGATTGTCAAGGATATCTCCTCCAAGCTCAGGAAAGGCCAACAGGCTAGAAGTCAAAGGTGGCAGGAGGCCTTCATGGATGAAAAAGGAGCTGACAGAGTTTGACAAGTTAAACATATACATATATACATATGGGTCAGGAGACAGGGGAGGACTCAAACACAGCATCTGAGTATGCAGGCTTAAGAATGCCAAAGCCTATCTGAAGCTGAATGTGTTGAGAAATAAAGGGTAACAAGGGCTTCTGCAAATCTACCAGGAGCAAAAGACAACTGGGGAAAACGTGAGCCTGCTGCTGAATGAGGTGGGGGTCTGGCGGCAGAGGACATAGAAGGAGAAAAAGTAGTACTAAAATGCCTTCTTCACTTCAGGCTTTACAGACAAGATTTAATTTTTGAAATCCCAAGTGCTCAGGAGCTAAGAGGTAAGTTTTCCTTCCTCTAGATTTATCCCCAATGAAGGAAGATCAGGTTAGGGAACATTTGAACAGACTAGACACACGCACATCCCTGGGACCTGATGGGATGAAGCAGTAAGTGCTGAGGAATCCAACAAATGTCACTTCAAAGGAAGATTTTGAGGTCTGGCAGAAAGCAAATGCCACTTTTGTCTTCAGGGAAGGCATGGAGGGTCTGAGAAACAGCCAGCTTTACCTCAATCCCTGTGAACATGACAGTGCAAATCATCCCAGAAACTGGAAAACCTCCAGCTAGAGGCCAGGCTCTAGCCAGGTATACCTGCAACTGACACAGAGGCAAATACTGGTTAGTATTTTCATTAAGGACCTGGACTATAGGACAAGGCATCCTCAGCTGGTTTGTAGATGGTACAAAACTAGGATTCTTGATACACCAGATGGCTGTACTACCATTCAGAAAGACCTCAACAAGCCTGAGAAATAGGTCAACACTAGTCCCATCAAGGTCAACAAAGAAGTGCAGGGCCCTGCACCTAGGAAGGAATAACCCTATGCACCATTACAGGCTGAGGGTGAGGGCTGACTGCCTGAAAAGCAGCTTACAAAAAGGTATCTGGAGGTCCTGGGGCACCAGCTGAACATAAGCCAGACACGAGCTCCCACAGCAAAGACAACCAATGGGATCCTGGGCTGCATTAGAAGAGCATCACCAGCAAGTCAAGGGAGTTTTTTTTTTTTCCTCTCTATTCAACACTAGTGAGACCATCTGGAATTCTGTGTCCAATTGCAGGCTCAACAGTACAAGACAAACATGGATATACTGGAGCAAGTCCAGGAAATGGTCATGGAGCTGATTAAGGGCTTGGAGCATCTGACATATAAGAAGAGGCTGAGAGCTGAAATTGTTCAGCCTTGAGACGAGAAGGGTCAGAGGGGATCTTATCATCAAGACGCATAAATGGAAGGGAATAAAGAATATGGAGCCAGACTGCTCTGTGGTATCCAGTGAAAGAACAAGAGAACACAAACTAAAGTATGGGAGATGCCAGCTCTCTTGAGCTTAAGACCTCCAGAAGGTCTCCTCCTCTGGAGATACATCATGTCTGGGTGGGGTTTTGAGTAGATGCTCTACTGCAATGTGCTCTAGGTGTTCCTGCATATGCAGGGGGGTTGGACTAAATGACCTCCAAAGGCCCCTTCCAACCTTAACCATTCTGCGATTCTGTTATTAAGAAAAAAAAAAACTTTTTCACTGTAAGGGTGGTCAAACACATCAACAAGGTGCCAAGACAGACTGCTGAGTACCCAACTTTGGAAATATTCAAAACACAACTGGACAGGGCCTGGGCAGCTTGCTCCCCCCTGCTTTGAATAGGGAGGTTGAGATTAGGAAGTCTCCAGGCATCCCTTCCAACCTCAACAACTCTGTGATTAACTTCAGATAAAAATGCAGGTCAGAAGACATTAGTGTTGGATTACAAATTTGCTTAAAAAGCATCAGATAAAAATGCCAAGTCTGGGATGATGGCATTATGGGGAAACTCTATGGGCTACAGTTTTACCTACCATTATGGTCAAATCTCAAGATCTGTGCACACATACCATGACTTCGTATATTCTGCTTTTTTTTTTTTTTTTTCAGATACTATAATGAGATGTTTCTATTGTTATTATCAACATCTTATGTGGTTAAGATCACTGACTTAGAACATACTGCCTTTTAAAAATTCAGAGATAACATCCTCACCTTCTAGCATAATCCTTGGGTCTTTATGACTTGACACTGCAGTACTCAATTTTTTTCTCTTGTCCCTGTCAAAATGCACAGTGCTTCAAATTGAGTATTAAGGGGACAGTTATCTTACAAGGAACATAATGAGGAAGTTCTGGAGATAAAAGCACGAGCTGCTACACCATGAGCTAAAGCCACAAGGCTCTGAAAACTTGCAGTGTTTTCCATTCCCTGCTGACTCTCTGGATAATCACAATCTTCCCCCTACATGCAGGGCCCCCTAAAACCCTGCTGAAATTAATATGCTGAGTTTGTGTGGCTCAGACTTCCAGGGTATTCTATTCACTCTCACCTCTGCTGTATATGTTCCCTTCCCCTTCATTTGTTCACAGGATCACAAGACCCCTATGAAACCAGTCAGAAGCTAGGAGATTTCCAACAAGCATGGCTAACCCAACACTTGCCACACAAAAAGAGAGGGGCCTGAAGTCCAATTATTTTAAACACTCCTCATTCCTGCTTATCACAGTATTTTAAATAGCCAGAGGCAGTCAGAACTTTGTTGTCGCTTCAAACAGGACATTTCAAACATTTTGATAGCCAGATCTACATACTATTCACAGCATTTAAGTATATAATTTCCACATCAACTTCTCTACACATACAAATCGCATTAATTACATAATTCTGAAGTGTTCTTATTATTTCAGCTTTTTATATAAAGCTAGTAGTAATACACTCTTTCTCTCTCAGACTTTCAAAAGGCAGTTCTATGATTTATCTGGATTCCTGATGGTTTTTTTTCCTTCTGTATTTGTACATTCTCTATTGCATGAGTTTGTTAAAACTTATGTAAAATACACACGTTTTAGATTTGGATTTAATCTAAATTTGATCTTACTGGTCTTTCTTAAACTCTTGCTTGAGAGAAGGGGCATATCCTGGAAGATTCTGAATACAATTCTTCAGTCTTTCAAGCTTCTGGACACACAAAGACACTTTAGAAATGCCTTCCACTATGCTTTTGTCAGCCACAGGAAGTACAGAATCTGCAGCATGGTCTTCTTCTCCCAGCTAAAATATAATCAGATAGTGAAATATTCAAGTGCTTAGATATCTATTGTCTATTCAGTAAAGCCGCAGGCATTAAATACACATTTTCCTCATATCTATCAAAAGCATAAACTTTTGGCATACCAACATTTTATTGAAACTGTTTAGACAACCTTCACCACCTTTCAAGGGAGAGTCATAAATTAGCAGTAAATAATTACAATTCTTCTGACTTCTGGTCATGCTTACCGTAATGGTAAATGGAAGAATTAATATTTTTATTACTATAGCCAGTATTATTGATAAGATATCATGAGAGCAATTTAAAAGTTATGCAAAAATTAACATATATAACATTGTGCACAAAACATGTTACTATAATCTTTCCACAGAAAAGTTCAACATCTAGTAACAGACATCTGTCAATAACACTGACAAATAAATAAAAAACAAAGCAAGAAAACAGATTCTTATTGTCTTCCAGCTATTACTCATGAAAACAGAGACAAAGATAAAAATTGTCATGGTTTGACTTACTTCTTCCATCAGTTGGGCTTCTTTTCCAAACCACTTAAAAGAATAACAACAAATGTGATTATCAGTCACTGACAAATTAAGCTCCTAGTCTGAAACAGGAACATTAAAATATATTTTAATATATATACATAGCATTTTCTTAGATAGCAAACAAAAACTCTTACCTTAGCTAAAGATTCTAATATCTGGGCCATTGGAGAAGTGAAGAGAATGGAGAAAAAAGAAAAAAATGACGCTAAGAACTTTAAATAAAACTAATACAGTCACATATTTAACATTGATTTTTTTTGTAATTTATTAGTCAAAGTTTCCATTTGTCATCTTCATACCCAGGCTTCAGATATCAATTTTTTTTTTAATAATGAAAAATGAATACAGAATACAACTTATATCAGGAAAAAACTTGAGGTAATATCTAGTTAGATGATTTTAAAAAACAAACAAACCAAACACACACAAGAAAAACAACCACACCTGAGAAAAGTAAAGAACACTGAAAAATTAAAGATGGTGTTGATTTTTTTTTTTTGAGAAAGCACATTCCATCACTTATTTTAACAGTACAACAGTGTGCCACAGATCCCCAATCTCCCAATTATTATTACTGCTAATCAAAACACAGACATAAGGCAAACACCTGTATTAAACTTACCACTTTCTTCAACCTTTGTATTATGAGAAAGTGAAATCAGTTCATCAAAAACCCACCTCTAAATCCAGAACCTTTCAGCACTCAGAAAGGCCAAAAGGTAAAATTCATCCCCATATAAAGCTGTGGAAAGGTTCATGAAGCTGAAGACTAATGGTAATTATACCTTTTTATTTCAGAATGTACTATGGTGTCACTGTTGATAGCATTGATAAGAACTGTTTCAGTCCCTCAACCACAGAATTTTGTGGCACACTAGACAAAACAATGCAACATAGTGTGGTGTGCCAAGCAACAGGTAGGGCAACCAGGTCAGGTTGGGGTGTGAAGATTAAACCGCTGGGGCCATATCCACACTCCTCAGCTGAAAGAAGGGTTGAATTCAAGCTTACTCCACATGCCGACCCAAAAAGACATGCTCCAGAATAAAAATGGAAAGTAAATCCATGAGCAGCACAGACAATCACTCAGTTTGGATTTGATTAGTCTGTGACAAGACAGAACTGCTTCCATTTTTTTTTTTTTTTAAGAATAAAAACTCCAAAAAACACAAACGGATCTGCTAAACTCTAGATGTAAATTTAAACAGAAATAAGTAACAAAAAGAGGGAAAAAAAAGGGGGGGGGGGGGGAGAAAGGCTTTGAGTAAGACATAATAGAAACGCAAGGTTTATTAGAAAATATCCCTCTTTGTCTACGCAGATTAGCTCTTTTCTCCTAGGCTGAGGTCAGGGGCTTTCTGGGTTATTAAAACTCCATACAATTCTCACTGTACCCCTAGAAAACACCTGCCTTTGTCCCTTCTGAGGCCTGGCTGTGCAAATAGTCCCTGCACACCTCAAATCTCCCAGAGTAAGTGAACTGCCTGTATTTTGATGTCTTAGATTAAGAACAATGGTCTTCTGGAAGGTACACAATAGTCAAAAATTACAGGTTTAACAGAGAGTAACTGGAGGAAAAAATCTTACGTTTGCATTTTCAAGAAAGTTAGGCTAGAATAAATAATGATCTTTTCCCTTTGCTATGACTATGGAAAAACATATCAAGAAAAAAGTAAATATTGTTATATTTTTAATTTAAATAACTTTGATAACTCTTACATCTCACAAGAAGCTTGATAATACAGTCAGAATGTTACTTCTGCTACAAATTTCACCCTACCAAAATACTTGACATAAAAAGTCCCGAGTGTAGGACTGTGAACACTTTCCACAAGTAGAAACCTGTGGACACAATTCTTTAAATCTCATTACGATGTAATGAACATAAATTTAAGAAAAGTTTCATATCACATACTTCTCTTTCTTCATCAAATGATGACTCTAGCTGTGATGAGATTACTGAGAAACACATCAGTGACTCAGTCATATCCTGATGAGCCTTCTGCTGTTGGAAGAAAAAAAAAAAAAGCATCATTTTTTTTCCCATACAATTTAACTATACTCTTCCTAAATGTGTCTTCACAGTTGTTAATTTTGTTTCCTCCCTCTGTTGTTCAAAGTTTCTCTGATTGTCCCTGTCACCTGCAAGTTTGCTCCATTTCATCCAGGTCCCTTCTCACAAATCCTGGAGACAGCACAAGCCCTAGAGCCTTCAAACAATTATTTCACTTTCCTGCTTTCCTGCCTAGCCCAGTCTTCCAACACCATCTCCATAGCCTCCATATTCTCAGAAACCTTCATATCCTACCTACCGGCACACACCATAAATCTCATCACTATGCACAGAAACACACACACACACACACACACACAAAAAGTCAAGCAGCATTTTGCTTATGTAGAACTAAAACTAGAAAAATAATTATGCAGGAATAAGACTTGGGAAAAAAGTATTTTTTTAGATCATGTCTTGCAAACAGAACCAGCATGACAACCTCAAACATAAAGAAAATCCAGACCTCCTTTGCAGGGTAGAGTTTGCTATAGGCATCTCCACGCTCAAGGAAACAGAGGCCCTGTGACTCTGGATAGGATTGAAAAATTTCATGCAACTGGGCACTACTACAGCTGCTACACCAAACTGCACCAGCTCGACTTGGCAAGCAGACAAACAGTTTAGAGGGTTTGAACTTCCACAGATGTAGCTCTAGAGGAGCAATTCTGGAAACGTTACTGACCTGCAAGTAACAGACAATACTATTAGCAAGAATTTAATTCAAATGGCCTTCCTCCGATACATTATTTCCACCACAGAACCAACTGCTCTGCTTTGTCTCTTGGGAGTTCTTTATCAGTCAGGAATCTTGTTATACAATGGGAAAAATAAATCAAGGGGGACACTTTACAACCATTATCATGCTTATGTTTGGGCTAAGCAACAGGCATATCACATTTACACTTACTAGGACATCTGTGTTTGCCATATTTGCCCAGTAAAAGCTGCATAGGTTAAGCTAGTACCTCCCTGGGGTAACATGCCACAAGGTGAACTGACATATCTGCTCACTACAAACACAACCAAAAATAGCCACAGCTCAAAGGAGCTTTCAGCCTTTAGCCAAAAAAAGTTGGAGGTGTTGTAGACATCTGTTCTGCACTACCTGGGCCACAAGAAACTACTCTTGGTTGAAGAAGACTTACACATTTGCTGTTGGGACCACCTGTTAAGCACTGTGATTCTGAAGCTCTCCTTTCCTGCTCATTTTATTCATAGCAACTAATAGAAGGCGAATAAAATTATCACTTCTTCCAAAGAGCAAAGGGCTATGAGATCAGCATTTAGAGAAGTGCCCAGTGTTGTGGGCATGAGGTTTCTGTTCTTAAGCGCTTACAGACACAGAATGCCTAAATCCACCTCATGCCTCACCTCAAACATCAGCCTCTTGAAAAATCCCCCTTTTTTTTTTCCTGGATTCTGCATCCATTCAACTTAACTGCTAATGCAGTATGAAGTTTTTCTATTTTTTTTTTATACGCACTTTACAACCCTACGACTTAATGATCATCCAGATTACTTCCAAGCAAATACAAATGGCCCTAACAAAGAGCTCTAAAGTCAGAACAGCACTTTCTCCTCTACAGCTGATCCCACTTCAAGTTCTTTACATTGCCTCTTGCTGATCACTTTGACATTATAAAACACTGTCTTGCCTCTAGAACCCTTATTAGTTAAATAATGTATACATTAAATCTGATAACACATGCACAATTAAAGTGTGTTATATCAAATTGCTTATCTACCATTCCAGCAGCTGTGGCCGCCAGCTGCTACTGAATTCACTGTGGAATAGCCTGAATCTACATATAATACAGCTATTCTTGCTACTAGAGAGACCAGATCACTACATTCTACATGAAACAATCCTATGATGAACATCCTTTTTTAATAAAGGTCACTGGCCACTATTATTATTACCTATGACTTGTGATTTATGCCTCACATCTGAGATTTTTTATCTTGTTCTTGGTTTTATCCATTCAACTTCCACACACAGATCAATGGTCAAGCCAAGTACAGAATCGAATTTTGTAATAATTCCTTGATCTATCAATTACTATAAAGAGGACTGGAAATTGACTCCACCTTTGGCATAGTTTGTGATTAACAAATCCAATCACATATCCACTAACTTTTTTTTTTTTTCCCCTTCTTTATCTGGCATAGCTATTTCTAGTCTTTCTGATGCCTTTTTCTATGGATTTTACATTTTTCACATTAATGAACAACTCAAACTTCATTGCAAAAGCCCCCAGCACATTCTCCCTGGTTACCTACATTAAAGTGTGACTTCTGGTGCAAAAATCTTCTATTGTTTGGCTTGATCATCACTACCTGAAGCCACTGGTTTCTATCATCACAAACTTACAGTAATTAGCATGTATGTTAATTATTTTATCTACAGAATCAGGAAACACCAACTGAAGCAGACTTCCTAGTGTCTGAATCTGTAGATCCAAGGGCATTAAACAAGTCAGACATGAGATTTAATATATTTTCATTACTCCATACTTAGCTGTGAAACAATATATATACACACATATAAACATCTATACATATGTATGTGTCTATATGTATATATATAATATACACACACACACATATAAAGAATTTGGGGCCAGTGACAATGACTTCAACAATACAATGAATACAACTACAGCTCCTAGCAAGTACATATGCAGATTCAAAAATGGAACTCACAATACTGAGTTAAGTATCTAAACTTCTTAAACAAGAAATTGGGCAGAATTAGTTAATTTGTGATTCCCAAAAGCAAATATTTTAAAGTGCTAGAACAGCTAAATAAGCCAGACATTTTCTGTGGTGCTTTGGCATCTATTTCAGGTGTAATAAGAGGTATCTACAAAACAAATACATCACTGAAAAAAACCTTAGAAATAGACTATCATTTCAGTGAAAAAGTGTTCAGGGTCAGAACCATGCTGAATTATATCCCCATATTTAAGGGATCAATTTCTAAGGCATACAATTTTATTAATTATATCAGCATTTACACTTTCCTGTTACTAAAGGGCTACCCAGACTAGCAATTTTAGTAAAAAAAACTTTCTACTAATAGGTACAGAATAGTTTTATGAGCTACAAAAAGTACTAGAACTGTAACTTACAGTGATACTATAATTCTAACTAATACATTAAAAATCTCATTTATCAAAACATTACTCTACATACACTTGAGTCTTCTTGTGCATCTTCCTCTTTCACTTCCACATCTTTTTTATAAATATTTTCCAATGAGTTTATAATCTGCAAGAAAACAGTAACTACATTAAGAGAAAAAACCCTTAAATTAAGAAATCTATTTTAAAAGTGGAAATATTTTAATTAGACTCTATAATTGTAATTTGGCAAAAAATACTACCTGGTTTAGATGTTTAGTGATATCACCTAGCATCTGCAGGTCATCCAGCACACCATCTTTATTTAAAATCTGTAAGGACTGATCTATGTAAGATTCCACTAGATTTGCTGATTCTAAAACCATAGGTTCATTTACTTTTTCTGAAAACTGTTTTTTGCTTTTTCTCTTTGCATGACTAGAAGGTACTAGAGCTGAAGCCTTCTGAACAACAGATGATCCTTTCACCATTTCTACAGTAGTGCTGGATGTTATTTCTTGTCTTAATTTCCTGCTGGGGTTGGTGCTTTCCAAATGTAGAGTAAACAAGCCAGATGTGCCCCTAGAAGACAAAAAGAAAAAAAAAGGGGGGGGGAATATATGTAATTGCAAGATTTACTTATCTAATTATTTATAAAAATATTATCCTGCTTAAAGGCAAATAGTTAATTTACAGTAAAAATTACAGAATGCACATTACATGTAACAGATCTGATCATTGATCTAGCAACATAGATACAACTATTCTTTACTGTATCATTTGCTGTTCTAGTAAAAAGCAACAAAGTAAGAACTTAAAGCTTTTACTGAACTGAAAGTGACACAGTGAACAACATGTAATAATTCCTTTTAGAGGCAATTATGATAAAATTCAAACAAAACATGAATTATGAACAATCACAATGTTGTGCAATATTTGTCACCAGACTTCAAGAGGGTTTCTATAAGCAGACTCCAGAAAGTCTGCTGAGCCCTAGGGAATTCCCTAAGGTATAAAATTGCTTACATTTAAATTCAGACTTTTTTTTTTTCTTTCCTCCCTCCAATATAATTTAAAGACATAAA
This sequence comes from Nothocercus julius, assembly GCA_013398735.1. Lineage (NCBI taxonomy): Eukaryota > Metazoa > Chordata > Aves > Tinamiformes > Tinamidae > Nothocercus > Nothocercus julius. Next base: position 6,172,230 of record VZSV01000002.1, on the reverse strand, counting down.
TATTTCTTTAATGGGCATCATAATGGCATGATCTTCCAGTATTCCTCTATTGCTGATTAAAAATATGTTCCTTACTTTTTCTCAATCAAAATAAACATGCAAAGCTCAAACTAAAACATTATAAAGAAGTGAAAACAGCTCCTGTTGACCTTGCAATAAAAGGATTAAAGTTCTTCTTAGAAACTTAACTGTGAATTGTGAAGGTGGCTTTATTCTTCTATGGGGCAATCATAATATTACACTGAAAATAGTGAGGATCTAGTCAGCTGCCTCTGATCCAACAGATAGATCTAAGCTAAATTACAGGTGTGCCAACTATTGCCATTCAGGTTCAAGGCATTAAGTAATTAGAATTCTCTTATTCCTCAGAAGCATCAAGGAGATACCTACCCATTTCTTGTGAACAACACCAGTAACAGTGTTAGTTTGTTAATGTTAACCAGGACTAGCAGGCCTGGCTAACATTAGCGCACCACCCAATGCCAAAGTGCTCCTCAGACACTGAGAATGAGTTTCAGGAAAAAAAGGATATACTGCCCAGAAAGGAAAAAACTTAAGTTCTTTCAAGTTCTTTTGTTCTTAGTAATTCTCAGCACGTTCTTCTTTCAGCTTAGGCTTTCCTGGACAACACAGCATCAGCTGGTATCTTCCTTTCCTTCTTGTGTCACCTTTAGCATGAGGAAGACAGACAAAGTAACATTCTACTTCACCTAGCGAAGACAGAGGATAACTCTGCTCTCACTGTTCATTTTCTCAGTAGAATAAATAAATAAATCTGAAAAGCCATATGCTGCTCCATTAAAGCTGTTTCCTACACACAGTTTACCTGGACAACAACTGGGCAATACAGTAAATACCTGTGAGAAGGGGGTAGGACTTCAGATTAAAAAGGAAAAGATGACTTTAGAAAAAAAATAATTAGAAAACTGCAAATCAGCTGAGCCTTCCATAATTAGATTAATTGCTTTACCACATATAATCATTACTATGCTTACACCTTCAAGTAATGGCTAGTAGAAAACCAATGAGGAGGAATACAATTCTGTGGTATATACAGAATTTCTGCTGACACATATCTATGCCACCTAGCAATCCAGAACCAAAAGTTCTGCTACAAAGCACTGCTTTCAAAAGCAACTCATGGATCTACCCTCCAAGATAGATAAGGCCATTGCCCTACTGACAGTCCCTACGAACAACAGACCTAGGCTAACTCAGTGGGAGTATCTGCACTACAAATGCCTACACATAAGCCAGTGACACTAGATTTCCTTTTTATTCAGTAAAAATTAAGTCAGTGGACATGAGTTAGTCTCTACCCACATAGACACCTATATCCCATCATATGAACTGCCTTTTAAAACTCCCTATGAGATTAATGGGCAGAAATAAGTCTGGCAGACATCCCTACAGAAAGCCAACAGATTTTCAGTCTGAACCGTAAGAAAGCACTAAAAAGAGAGTAAATAGAGAAAAATCTAATGAAAAGGCATTTCTTTACGTACATAATAAAAATTATATCACATTCTGATCTTTCCCATCACAGTCCATCCAGTTTTATGACGCTGAAGAAAAGTTATGTCCAGCTCCCAGTACAAGAAATCAAATCAGTATAAAGAATGTGACACTGGGGTGTTATTTTTAAATTACACAAAAATAAAGAAAAACAGGTAAATAAGAAAATACAGTATCTCCTTTTAAGAATATTATTTTTATAATAACAATATACCTGAAATAATTGAATACAAAAGACAAAACAAAATATTTTTAAGTTATTGTATAGTGCGCATAAACATATATACATATAAAATAAAGCATCCTAAGATTATATACTACTTTAGCTTGAAATAACTTCTGATATGTTCAAATGAAATTCTTTTCACAACTCTCAGTAAAAGATATAATGCTACAACAGTAATCAAAAGGGTTCAGTAAACAAGAGACTAAGTAATGGATTTTTTTTCTATAAGCAAGTTAAAAATTAGAAGCTTAAATACTTAGACAAACAAAAAAGTCAAAATTTTCTTTTTCTGTGACCATTTCTCAGCAGATAAAAACGCTTTCAAACTTACAAATAAATAAATAAAATCAAATTTTAAATAAAACAAGGTAGCAGTTGAACTAACTACACCTATTTCTACCTTCCTGCAGCTTGCCAAAACTTCATTTTACTTAATCCAAACATTGAAATTTCAGTTGTGATATTTTAAGGCTGACTTCTGTGACAACACTATGACAACAAAACCTTATCACACTTGATTTTAATGAAGTATTAATAACATAACCCCATCAGTAAAAAATCATTGACCCATAACTGAAAAATGCCTCTTTCTATATTTTTAAGGCTGGGAAAGACACCCCCCCCCCCCCAAAAAAAAAAAAAAAAAAAACTATTTTCTCATCTTTCACAGAGCCAGTTCCACACATCACACCCAATGCATATCCACACATCTTCTCATGAGTAATTAACAAAATCCCTTTTAACTGCTTTAAGTGTAGCTCACACACTTAAAAGAGCTCAGTGAGCTCTGTCTCATAGTAGTACCTGCATCAGGAAAGCTGCTTAAGTGTTTCTCGGTGGCTCCTCAGGTGGTATCTGATCCAGAACTAACAACAACAAAAACAAACAAACAAAAAAACCCACATGACTACAGTGCTCATTTGAGACTCGACAGAGAGCACCTGCTGTGGGGCACTCACCAACCCTTAGCAACTGCCCCATTTCTATGGTTAGGCAAAGACACAGCGCGTGTTTTTGTAATTTACCCTTGGTCTCTATCCCCCATCTCACTCCCAGCACAGAGCTAGGAGCTGCAGGCTCCCCGGCCACGACTGGGGTTCCAAGTACTGGCACTACCAGCCAAATTAGCAGTAATTATGGCGGAAAGGGCCCTTGCAGGTGGGAGGATGCCCCCCCTCCCGTTGCAGCAGCGAGGCACTTCAGCGCGGCCCGGCGGCGCTTTAACGCTTTTGCGGGCGGTTATGGGCGCTGCGCGGCAGCTGTGTTGACAGCTCCCAGGGAGGACGAGCAGGGAGGGGACGGGAGAGGCGGCGGCAGACGCTCCGAGCGTGCGCCGAGATCCTCCCGGCCGCAGCTAAGGCGGCAGGAGGCGGCACCTCTACAGCGCGGCGGGCCCCGGGAGGAGGCGCGAGCTGGTCACTTGGGGGGTGGCGCCATCTTGTCCCCGCCCGCCGCGCCCCGCCTCGCTCTGCGCGGGGGGCCGCGGGGCGGGGAAAGAGCCGGCGCGCGGCCGCAGCGGCCGTAACGGCCGCCCGAGGCTCCAACGGCTTCAACGGCCGCGCGCCGTGCCCAACGGCCACCGCGTGGCGGGTCCCGTGCAGCTTCTGCGGCAGTGCAGAATACAGCGTCGTTCATAAAGTTTTAAAACCTGCTGTAACAAAATACGGCCAGCTCAGATACTACCATATCATACTCGTTCCTTATTCAGCACTCATATACGTATGTATACTGAGCGGAACAAAGGGGCCTGTGTCTCTACAAATGTGTGAAGTACTCCACATTCTTTAGCGAGCAGGGCTAGGGAGCACAGGCAGGGAGGTCGTGCTGTGCATGTGCGATTGGGCACAGTTGACCTCGAGGGAAACAGGAGGCGGGCAGAGAGATCCTTATCAACAAATGACCACAGAATAAACGGCGCAAGCGTAATGAGCTAGTAAATATGAACTTTCACACTCAGGGGAGGCATAAAGTCACTTTAATTAGACATGTGATGTATGACCAGGGAGGAGGAGCATATCAAGGAGCAACATACATTAGGCAGGCCGGGAAGTCTAACTCCTGAGTACCTTAGCCGATGGGAAAAGGAGAGGGCCTACCTCGGCCAGGAAATTAGGATAGAAGGAGGCTGCGCCCTCCTGTATTTTGAGAGACCCCACAGGGATATGCCCCGGTGGACTCTCCCTTTGTTCAAATAAAGTTTTAGGGCTCCTCTGTCTCCTTTGTGGACATTTGGTTCTTGACAGCGAGATTTTCCGCACAATATGTCCACATACAGTCAAATCAGTAGCAAGGCACCTGGGTGCTAGCACTGGACAACCCCAGTGTATGCTGTGGAATTAGGAAATGTGCAATGCAGGATGTCAAAAAGTGCCTTAGTAAGTTAAAGTCCTCATTGTGACTGGAGAGTCAGGCTTTAAAATAATCCAAGATCAAAGTGCCATTGTATGTTGCTTCCAGTGCCAATACTACCAGTTTTTACACTGGCAACAGGTTTAATGTTGAATGTAATGCTGAATAAATATTAAAAATAAGTATTAATATTATTATAATATTATTATAAATTATAACACCAATGTTATTATTAATCATTATGGTTAATCATAAATATTAAATATTATTTATTAATGATATTAATAAATAAAAAGATGAGTAAAAGCAAAACCCAGAAATGTGCCTTTCAAGCAGAAAAGTCATTTCCCTTTAAAAATAAAAAGAATAAATAAATTTGTAAGTATTTACAGCAGAATGTTAATTTCATCCATCCTCCATTTGTCTTCTCCTGCTAATCAAGTTTTCTTTGTCTCCTTTAATATGCAGTTGGCCAGCAGATTTGTATTCCAGCTAGACTGCGTCTGAAAACTGTCCACATCCCCATGGCCAGAGAACAAAAATCTTGGTGAGACATTATCCTTAGTCTCAGTTTTATGTTAGCCAGAAGTGAGGAGCTATAATAGCAGAGCTATAGAAGCAGTTATTGCTTGCATTGGATGACCATGCCACTTGCAAGAAACAGCAGAGTAAGAATCTAGTTTGTGGATAACAACTATGTGGCAATAGAGAATGCTACATGTTAATGGAATCTTTGTAAAATTCAAAAGCCATACTAGATTTGTAGGCAGAAATAACAATAATCAAATAGGTCACCTTATGCATAGAAGAATAACTATTTACTGAGTTGATAGAAATCGTTCTTTGGAAGCTTACTTAGCTAAAAATTGATAATTTTCAGAAAAAGAGCAAGTTTGCAGCACTTCAATGCATTTCAATCAGACAAATTCTGGTGCTAAATTATGGGTCTGTGCTGCAAAATGTAGTGATACTGGACCTGACAGTTCTAAAAGAGTCTCAGTACCAGGGAAGTTAAAAGTGACAATTTTGTAATTCTTTCATAACAGCTTCCAAGGTGATCCTGCGGACTACAAACCACTAAGACTGGTGTCTAGATTGGGAAAACTAGTAAAAATATTATAATATTGGAAGATAAATGGATAAATATGGTATGGGGGGAAGAGTCACCATTGCACCTGTAAATACAAAATAACAAATGTTGTAAAAAATAAATTGCAATTACAATTACATAATGCAACTACAATTACATTCTAAGCAGCTATTAATTTTTCCTCCCTCTCCTGAAGAAAAAAGAAGAGACACCTGAAAGTTATTATAATTAGTTCTCTAATAAGAACTTTCAGTGAGCCATTAAGTAAACATATTAAACATTTTTGGGAAAAGAAAATAAAAATAAGAAGAGGACAATAAGCACAAAAATATTTGTTCATGCCTAAACAAAAACGGCTGTCTCCTAATTTGCATCAATTCATTTAAATTTAGCTAAGAGTAGACACTAAAGCTCTGCTGCTGATTCTCCCAATCCTTCCCCTAGCCACATAGAAATTCTCACTCTGTACGTAAGTGTTCTGGCATTAGTCAGTCTTGGATATGCCATGCGGAAGCTATATGTTGTCAGATCAAGTAACTACGCTATGCATGGATGCTAGTATATGAAGTGGCTACTGTCCTCCACTTGCGCAAGGCTGCAAAGCTCTCATATGCAAGTTTTCTCTATCGTTCAATTTTCAAATACTACTACTTTGCCTTTGCTGCTAAATACAACAGAATGGACATCAGGACTCATATTAAGACTCTGAATGGAGAAGAAAGCTGCAGTCTAGTTACAATTCAGTGGTCAAAACTTTGGCACAAGGGTCAGAGCAACTGTTGTATAAACAGGGCTGCAAAATGAAAGTTTCAAATTTGCTATTCATGACCAGTATCACACATACTGCACCAGGCAACATTAGCACATGAAACAGGCTACAGCCCTCTTAGCATCTTCAGTAAATTATGATGCAGTTACTATCATACGTATCAAAAAAGTACAGAAATTAGAAGAGAGGGTCTCACCAACCAATGCTGGAATTAAAAGGTCTTATATATAATTTCATTACAATCTGAGTTAGAACTCAAGTGTTTAAGACTAGAAGGGGTACCAGCTTCTTATGAAATAAGAACATGTTCTAATACACCAGCCACTCCCAATCATTATCTGTGCTAAGTGCCAAAACATCCTTCAGCAAAAGCAGCGTTACTTTCAGCTCAACGCTATATGAAAGGGCAGGGAAACCATTACAAAATGTGGAACATAACACAAAGCCACAAGTTCTTATCCTTGGCCCACATGGTGGTTCTGTTATGATCAGCTGCCAAAAAAAAAAAGACTAGAAAGTTACAGTACTTTAAATAGTTCCATCAAGGGGGTTTCACTATGTGATACACACTCATTACACCAAACATGCATTGCAGTCTGAAAAATACTGTATTGTAGTTCAGAAAACATATTTCAGCAATTATAAGTTTCATTGTTACTTCAGATTAGTAACACATGACGTTATTACAGTAAAGTAGATGTTCTTTTCATAGCTTTCTTTTACAAAGCAAATAGCAAAAAGACTTTGTAACCAGTTTTCTCTAATAGCTTGAGCCAGTCCTTGACACTGAAACACTGAAGTAGAACTGAATAATAACCTTAGAGCTATTAGGCAATAAAATAGTCTAAAACATATGCAATGCATTACCTTTCCTTTAAAAAGGATCATCTTTACACTGTGAGGTTAGTGAGATACTGAAATACACTTTGGAAAAAAATTGCAAGGCAGACTCTTGAGATTGTTTTGTACATTTTTGGTTTTTTTTTGCTACAGACATGGGAGACTTTTAGACCATCTTCCTGAGGGTTACTGATTTGAAGAGTCTGTAGCAGAATAAAGAGATAACAGATATAGCATAGTGTCTATTTTCAGGCATTTTTTTTTTTTTTTTTTTATCTATTGTGGTTCAGATGATGACTTTTTAAAACAAAATACAACACACAGACCAGTGCTGCTAGATATTTTTTATTTTTGTCTTGATTTTTTTTTTTGGAATATGCTATTCTTGGACCCTTCCCTAGTGCCAGAACTAGTCCTTACCTCTTCCATTTGAGCTGTACAAAAAGCTTTATAAGATTTATTTTGGTGTTTGTTTCTTCTTTCCATTAAAACCAGTAGTCACAAAGCATATTTTCTACATCAGAAAAAATACTCATTTTCCTTTAAGTTTGGATGCAGGTGTGAAAAATTAGTAAGCACTTGAAGATTCATAAGATTTGGCCTTTCAAACAACAACTCTATGGAAAGCTGCTATATGTAAAATAATACAAGAAGATGGTTCCATACTAAAGACACCAACCTGTGTGCTTTTCAAGCTGCTCCTAAGACAAGATCAAATGAGAAGGGGAGATAGGACAACCAAGACCTAATTCAGACAAAGAAATAAATTTAAGTAACTTCAGGGCATCTCTAGCTGGTTGGCAAATGTTGCAGTTATGCTGCTGTGTGTCACCCATTGATCATGAAAGTGCAATACTCTTTTTTTTTTTTTTCCCTAACAAATAAGGGCTTGGAAAAGCCCGGTCCTATTTTGCACAAGCATGGACTATCTTTGTTTACAGGATTACTCTAGCCAACAGTCATATTTACCTTTCTTTCCTCTTACTTTGAGTAACACAAAGAAGATACCAAGTGCTACCAAAAGCTGTTGCTGATTTATGAAGTATCATTACTTACTGTTAGAGAGTTGTACTCCAGCACAAATGAGAATCCTTCAGAGTTAGGTTGAAACTCCACATTACTGTTTATTCCTCCTCCCCCTACAACTAGAAGCACTGAACATAACATTTTCCTACGTTTTATGTTGCTGATCTCCCAAATACAGTTTCAAAATTCTAGGAGTCAGAAAGTCTTTTGTTGCCATTAGGTCCATGTGAGACTTAAGTGGAAGAAGCACGGCAAGAAGCAGGCATCTTCCCCTGCCTCTTCAGCACAACATGATTTTTACTATCATCTCTGCAGTACCTGTGTGAGGGTGGGGCGTCTGCAGAAGGCAAAGCTAGGACAAGCTTGACAGAAGATACACAAGTCATTATATGGAAAGGCTGCATCCATGCAGCATGGTATGTCTACTGATACATACTTTCTGTTGCCAATTAGTCACATTTATTAACCAATCTAGTTAGGTTCGGATAGCTTAGCTTTTTTATTATCGACAGAAAAAGTTCTGAAGGCCAAGAGTAGACACTGCTTAACCAGAACAGGGAAAGTGGTTATACATCTTTGTCAGGAGCTGGAATTTCTAGAAAATTGTCAAGGATGTGAAAAAGCAAAAAATAGTTGATCAGCAGAATTAAGGTACAAAAAGAAATCTAACCAAATTTAGGTAAAAAACTTAAGAAATGTATTTGTCTCTTAGTGATTTAAAATGTAGCAGCTGATAATAATAACAACAAAGAACAGGTATGTCAGATACACATTTGAGCACGTGATGTAGTAATACCACAAGTGGCTTATGAACTATATTGTTTTACAACAGTAATTAATAATGATATGATACAATAGCCATTATACTCTGGTATCTTAAAATAGTTACTCAGTTGTATTCTGGAATTTCTTATGAGATGACCAATGAATGCATTCAGCTTGCTGTCCACAATTCATCCTCTCTCATTCTGGGTACTAGGTGAAGAGGACTCAAGCAGCAGCATCTATAAAAGGCTACACTCTGTAAGAAAAAAGGAGAAAAATTTAAAGCTCTTATGACTACAGTTCCCAGTTTTGCTGAATCTGGAATCATCAAGGACTCTGTTTTAGTCACTGCAGACCTAAATATTCTCAAAGTTGTATGCAACTGAAGGCTTTTCTTATATTCCCCTTCCTCATTCTATGTTCATCAAACTTTTGCTGACTAAACTGGCTACCATTCAGTGTGTCATCAGCATCAGAACATTTCAAAAAAGAAAACTGAATTGTGACAGTGTTGCCTGTGCCAACAGATGATGCATTTGTTTGTAGCAGCAGTGAAAATGAACACTGTGAGTGACTCTGAACAGTTCTGAGATGTTTTCAACAGTGGCCCTTTATTCTGGATGACAAATGTGAATTCAGAAAGGAACAGATAAAATCTGCTGAACACATAAACCAGTCAACAGGCAAGTCAGCTGAACACAGATGGACTGAAGCCATTATTCACCTTATCTGACATTTCTGCTGAAATTTCCTGACTATAATAAATCATCTGGGAAAATTATTTGCAATACAGCTCATCTAATAAAATCCAACAGAGACTTAATTGTCAGAAGATGAAAACCTGAGAAAGAAAACAACAAAACATATTAAATAAAGCAGAAGAACCACTCGCATGTTGCCTTGCTCTGGCACAGCATACTGTAAACAGTACAAGAGTGGTCACAACAGCTGTATTTTGCAGTTCAGGAACGGTACTCTCAATATTCCCAGAAGAAGCATTGCATACGTTCAAAAAAAAAAATGCATTCAAATAAAAAGATGCTTTAACAGTTCCTTGTGCTTGCAAATAGTTCATTGAATATTTCGATAGAAAAGGATGAAATAAATAATATATAATATTAATAAAAAGAGATGAAAACAAAGCCCTTGTGCCTTACTGGATTCAAAAACACTAAGCAATCCCCCACCTCCGATTCCAAGATCTGGAAAAAGGCTGATGTGATTCTTTTTCAAACATCAGCTCATAAGAGAGAAAGTATGCCAAACAATCCCAGTCAAATTTGAAAGAAAAGTTTCATAGCAAGCTTTATTTTTTTTCTGAATCTGTTCCAAAATCAAACCCAGTATTTCTCCATCAGCTTCAACATTAATAACAATTAATTATAGACGACTAAAACCTAAAACCAGGAGCTAGAGGAGCAGGAGCTTTTGAAATACATCTGCGCCAATGCAGTGTGGGCAAAAACTGATTTTAATAGGTATATTACCATATAGGACCTTTCCTAGGAACAATGTTAATTCTGAAAACATGATGCACGTAACTAAAATAACACAAGATACTTTCCAACAGTTCTTCAGATTGTTAAGGTGTATATAGGTGTAGATCACAAGCTGAACAACGTGTACATTTGGTCTGAGTTGGTACTTTCAGACCTTCATAGAAATAATTTGGGGGAAGGGGTGAGAAGACCAGAGAAAGACGCCAACTTTAGGGCTGTGTGACAGACTTTGGCAGCCAATAGCAACGGATGCTTTGGAGGTTTACTTTCCCCCCCGCCCCCCCCAAAGACTCCTGTGCATTTTTGCAACCAATTACTTTTCCACCTGTATTTACTTGGTTCTTGTTCCACAGCTTTCATCACCGAATATTATCCTAAAACCACCTGAACTATCATCGGCAGAACTTGACACTTCTGATGTGAATATGGTATGGGACGCATCTACCTGTGATGCTTCTGTAATTTAAATCAAACTGGATTATTCATGAAGTACTTGAAAACATGGTCTTGGCAAAAAGAAGGAAATTCAGCAGTGGAGCTCCAGCATTTGATACTAAGCAAATACACTGCCTGAAATGACATTAATGAGAAAACAAATCCTTGCTGATGCATCTCTCATTACTTAACAGTATGGATGAGAGGAAAATAGTAGAGGATGGGTCACTGATAAGAAGCAACTTGCATCACTTATTAAGTTGGGCACAAGTTAACAGTATAAGTTTTTGTACAGGCAAAAAAAACAAAATTCCAAGAATAACATTACATCGTATTAACAGAAGGGAGAAGCAATGGATGAAAAGGAATGAGAATGCAAAGGATACAAAAATTAATAGGATATTTTGTTGAACATGAGTAGCCATGATGATTATGCAGCAAGAAAGCTACTGAAAGTTTAGGATATGCAGAAATGAGATCAGGAGTAACTTTACTTCAATATTTGGCAAATAGCATGACAGGTTAACAGGAACGTTACGCCCAATTCTGATGTCCATGTTTTGAGTCCTGAAGGTTACTGATAAGCTGGAGACAAATGAAGGAAGCACCATGATCAAATCTGTTTTAACTTAAAGAGGCATTTTATGAGTCATACAGTTCCATAAAAGCACAAGATGGACAGCAAGAGATGGATAAAGAAATTTTAAAAGTTACAAAGACATAAATTAAATGTTGAGTGAGCCAAGTAATCACTGAACAATTGACTGAAGATTTTAGGGTATTTTTCATAACCATAAATTTTCAGTCAAGACAGGAGGCTTTGAAAAACTGACCATAATAAGTGTCACATAAGAATTAAGCCAGAGAATCTTACGTCTTAGGCAGGTATGAGTAATCCATTCTTATGCTATAATCTGTGAATTTTCCATACTACAGCAAATCAGTGTCTTGCATTCTTCAAGAGCATTTATGCAGCTATGTGAATCTTATCTATTGAGTTGAAATGCAAAATACTTACACATTCAATGATCATTCAATGATTTTCAACCGAAAAGCATTTAATGCCTTTTTGTTTTTTTCAAAAGCTGTACCCACTGTAAAAGCTCTTTGATACTCTCTTCAGCTACTGCTGTCGATCTAATGATTTACTGACTGAAAAAGGCTGTTACTCTAGTTCCTAAAGACATCGAGAAGAGATTGTCAAAAGGATACGTATATAATTTCTTTATTGCAAGAGTAAAAACAAGAGACCTACTTAGAAACTATGCAATTAGAGTTAAATCTATTGCCAGGCTCTTGTGTAAAGCCCTAAGATGAACTTTCTCACTGAACATTGGACAAAACTTAAAAAAGAGGTGCAGAATGGATACAGCAAGGTAGTGTCCTTTCTCCAAAGGACACTTGTTCTTACTCTCAGCAACAAGAAATTTGACTTAAATAAGGGTACTTCTCAAAGCATGAGAACATACTGATCAACTTTTTTTTTTTTCTGAATAAGTTTTCTAAGAATGTAAATTTTATTCATCTTCTCATTTCTCAACTTTTAGCACTTGATACATACTATTTTCAGTTGAACTGAGTGATGAGATCAAACCTAAGAGAAGATTTCCATGGTCTATCAGTTACCACACAACAGCTGATCAGCAGCAGTAGTAAGTTTTAAATTAGGAGGAAATTTGTGGTAGATCAGTTTAATTTAGTTTGTAACAAAAGAACCTAGTCAAATTATTTCATGTTTTCCACAGGATAATACTGACAAACATTTACCAAGGCCTACCTCATTTGAGGTAATTTACTGAGTTGCATTAACTTGATACATCTAGCCCCAAAATATGTAATGACTAGCCAACACACTTAAGAGCTCCTCACGTAATTACTATAGTAAACATAATCATATCTAAGGTATTTAATGCAAATGAATTACAAAAAAATGCAAATGTGCAGCTGCTACTACTGCAAGCCAGCTACTAAATGTGGAAAAGAGAGAGAGGAGAGAGAACTAAATGTGGAAAAGAGAGAGAGAAGGAGAGAGAGAGAAGGAGAGAGAGAGAGAGAAGGAGAGAGAGAGGAGAGAGAGAGAGAGAGAAGGAGAGAAGGAGAGAGAGGGAGAGAAGGAGAGAGAGAGATAAAAAGTTTAGCAACCTAAGACAATGTTACAGAGGTAAGAACTCATTGAGAAGGGAATAGGCCTACAGGCTGTACCTCTCCCCAAAACCATGGTCTGCTCTCCCAGCATAGCTGCTCTCCCCTGCACTCTAAGGCAGGCTGTGGGGCCCTTCCTGCATCTCCATCCTTCAGATTAGTTTATGGCAAAGAGTGGAGAACATTTAATTTACAAGAAACCACAAGAAGGTGAGAGCCTCCTGAAAAACAGGTAACAGGGAAAGGAACCTTTCCAGAGTACCTGGTCCTACTAGTCCCTATCACATGTGTGCTTATCTACTTGCATTAACTAGTTTCAGGCGGGACTTCAGTGAGCAGGTGTTCAGATAATAAACATTGCCACCATACATGTGAATTCCTTAAATATAATTTAGGAGGGAAGTTCAGATAATGGACACGTAGTCCTCAAACTAATGCTTGAGATCGACACCTTCATTCCTTAAACAGCATGCTGAGTTTTTTAATGAAATAAGTAATTTCAGCAGGTACATCTTGTTGGGTCCAGACAATTTAAATTGCTCTATAT
>VZSV01000002.1:6144791-6155397 GCA_013398735.1 Nothocercus julius | reverse complement strand
GCCCCACCCCCAAAATGATTTTGCAGTGGCCACAAATGAAATGGTTCGGGATGGCTTTTCCATGCGACATGGAAGGCTTGGGCATACGCTCGTTGTGCAACTAGTCCATTGTTTGCTTGCTGGCAAGTTAAATGTTGCATCCACTGGGGGCCATTAAATCCCGAGGTCCCCATTTCTGGTGCGCTTGCGTGTGCAGATCTCCTGTGGAGGTCTCCGTGAGTTTGGGTTGTGGAGAAAGCTGGGATTGTGAAGAATGTGAAACCTAACATGTCCCTTCCGATTGCAAGCAGGATTTACTTGCACTGGGAGGGTTTCTGCTTTCCTCTGTCTACTCGGAGCATGAGCTTGTGTGTGTGTGTGTGTGTGTGTGTGTGTGTGTGTGTAGGTACATATATATATACATATGTGTATTTTAAATATGTGCTGTTTTCTTTGTTGCATCTCAGCTTGTGACTGATCATCTCAGTTGGAAGTGTAAATGTTTTGGAAGGCTTTCTGCTGACATCCATATTAGCTACATAAGAAAACAGAAGTGATTGATGTCCTAAGATGATGGGTGGGAAGATGTAGTCCAGCAGATCACGATCAGAGCACATATTGGAAAACTCAACAGGTTCAGGAATAAATTTTAATGTTAAATTTAACTTATTTTTATAATCAGTGTTCGTGTTATTTTGGAGGAATGAAAAGCTGACGGTTTCACAAACTTCATCTATTTTATATTTAAATCCTTTTTTTTAAATTACTTTTAAGGACAAGGATTGTGCTATTTCAAAACAGTCTTTAAACTTTTCATGAGTATTTTGATGGTCAAAAATGCATTTAGATTTTGTTTTTAAGATAGTTTCCTGCGTGTTCAGTTGCAGTTGTTTAGTTTTATGGAAACCGATACAGGACTAATACAGTAGTTCTGTGTAAAGGCCAGATAAAAAACAAGGGGGAAAAAAAAGTTAAATCTACTTCTGCCTTGGGTAAGTATGTTCTGTGACCTCCCTCCAGTAAGAGGCGTTGGAGTCCACGAGAGCGGTGAGATTTCATCATCTTTCTCATGGCAGACAAATCTGCTCTTTCTGGAGGCTCATTTGCCACCTAGAGCCCTGTTGGCCTAGGAAGGTGCAGTGTGATCGTTGTATCTTCAGTGCTTAGGTCTAAAGGGCTTAGGTGTGAGGTCCTTCTCGAATCTTGGGCCTTCTGAGAAAGTAAGAATTTAGTACAGTTTCCTGAGATCTGATCTCCTCACCGTGAGATTGGCAATCTGAGTTATGCCAATGAAAGTGGGGATAACTTTTGCTGAATCTATCAAAATAATTATAAATCTCAGAATCACTGGGATTTTCACATGGTAGTTCTGCTACAGCTTTCCCTGGCTTCTTTGCCTTGTGGAGACCAATGAATGGTCAGTGGGCTGGTCAGAGGGCAGCAACATTGAGCAGATGAGAAACGTCAGGCAACTTGATGCTTCTGTCTCCCTGGTGTCCTGGGCTGTGAAAGGGCTGAACTCGGGCGACTGCAGCCTGCTGGCCATGAATGAACCAAATCCTGGGGATCCTGCTGTCCAGTGTAGCCTCTAGACCAGGGAAGGCAGCAAGAGCAGGGATTAGGAGTATAAATCTGCTTTCCATTAACAGATTCATCTTCTTTCTCCCATGCAGTAGGAGTTTTTCTTTCATATGGTTAAGTTTTTATGGCTTTGATGTTGCCTGTCATGAACGTGACTCCTCCTCTCACTCCTATCAGAAAATCTGAGGTGAGAGAAGGAGCACAGTGCAGAGACTGTGCAGTGCAGCCATTTCCTCGCTCCTCTCCAATTTCTTCCTTGAACCATTTTTGAACAAGAAGCAGCAGTTCCCAGCAGATGTGGTGCCAGCAAGGAACAAGAGTTGATTAAGAGTTCTCTCCCAGCTAAATTGAAACTAATTTATCTTCTGCAGAAATGGCTGGAAGAGTCATTTCTGAGGGATGGCTTTGTCTTATGGCTGTGTTTCTCCATCCCCTCTGTCTGAAATGTCTACATGCAATGCCAGGATCTAAATCATAAGAGATTTTTTTTTCTTCTTTTTTTTTTTTTTTTTCCTGTGGCTTTCTTACCTTCCTTCCCTATACACCCTTTCCTTTCTAAGATAGCAAAGCTAATCTGTTTTTCTACTAATATACTTTCCATGTCATCCAGACACCATAAAATCTTTCAAGATATTTGGCTTTCCTGGTATTTCCTGGCAATCCTAAAAAAATTGTTCAAAGAGTAGCATTCTACTGTAAACTAAATTTTTAAAGGTTTTCCAAGATCTTAACACATTCTGAGTGATTTCTTGGACCAAGAAAAGCTGTGTGTTCATGGCATAACTATCATATTGGTCTTTCACTAACAGTACTACTAGTAATATACTCAGTTAGGAGCCCCAGGGTAAAGATGGCCCTCTCTCTAAACCTGCCATAGAGATGCAGATGCACAGATCCAAGTCAGAGTTAAAATTTGAAATTTAACCAGCTATCAATGTTAGTCAATAAAAATATGAAGACGTTTACTCAGATATATGCTAATAGCATAAAAGTACATAGTTTGGGATTTAGTTCAGATAAAAAAAAAATACACTCCCTGTTCTAGTTGCTCATATGTTAATTACTATGTTCTGTCTCTTCCTCCCTGTCCTCCCCTCTTCTCTCCTTTCTATGTGTGGTAATACGTGTTGGCAGCTGTGATTCTTTCTGATGGCTCTAAACAATCCGTTGGTTCCTAGATGTAGCACTCCACAAGGTTTCAGGAGGGGAGAAAAACTGCCATTTTATTCTGTAACGCCATCTGACATAAAAACTGTTGTGTGTGTTTTTTGAGGTTTGTTTGTTTGTTTTGGTTTTTCCCCCCTCACCTTTCTCATTTCATGACTTGGTTATCTGTTGTTCTCCACATTATACATGTCATCATCAATTATAATAAAGTATGGAAGTAGAAGCTTCCTTCAAGGGTAATATTTTCCAGCTGTGAATAAAGGATGTGTATTTCCCTTTTGGTTTGGATTTTCATATGCTAGAAAGTTAGGTTTCTTTACACCTCTTCCAAGCTAGCATTTGCATGGATCTTGAGTGTTGCAAAATATCTTCTCTATTTTTTTTTTAATGTCAGAGGATTGTGCTATGGCTAAAGCATCTACCATCTTCTAAAATTTTTCATGTTTTCCTCTTTTACCAAGTATTTCAGAAAGCTGGATTATGCTGTAGTGAAGAGATCCAAATCTAAGACAGTCCTACATTTTAAGTGCCTCAAATGGAAAAACACAATCAGTGCTTTGAAACAGAATTTCTCTGGTTTGCTGTTGTAAGCAATTGAGAACTTGCCTCCCTTTGACGTGTGCGACCACATACCAGAGGCTTCAGCTCCAAGGGCTTCTTTAGAGTCTTGGACAAGTCGTGTTTCCAGTATATCATGTTACCCCTGGCTTGTACTCTGGCCCCTAGGAGGAGGGCAGTATCGGTGCTGCCTGTTTCCTTAATAGGATCTTTTGTTCATAAATCTAGGCTCCCTACTAGCAGACAGTAGCTAAAACCTAAAAATGGTGGTCAGAATTTTACCATTAAAGTAGGCACTGCAGTGCTTAAACAGTAAGTACCTTTGCAAAGTGATTCTTACTATCTAAATTAAATACTCTGTACACAAAGAGAGATGGGAAACTTCCGACTAGCACAAGTGCTAATCCTCACTGGTCATGCAGGGAGTTGAGATGCTGCCATAGAGGTCCCAGATGCTACATGAAAGTTGCTTGGAGCTGTGCACAGGCAGTAGAAAGAAATAGTTACAGAAGCTCTTGCCCAATGGTTTGAGCGCCAGGACAGATAGGAAGAGCTCCAAGTGTTAGATTTTTCCATAGTCTTGAGGGAATTCAAACTTGGAAAAACAGTCCCAAATGAAGGGATGTGGACTCTCCAAAGCTCTAGGCTGCTTTGCAGTGGAAAGGGACAGATAGGAGTTGGATTTCAGTGTGTTATGCACCAGAATTTCCATGGGAAGAGCGAAATAAAGGATGAAGTGGATTGCAGTCCTGCTCCTGGGGCTGCTTTACTGGTTTTTGTTTAATAATATTTAAATGCAAAATACAGGCAGCCTCAGGAATGTTAAATGGAAACCAGGATTTGGTTTCCCAGAGGAGCCCCTTTTTTCAGGTTTCATTTTGCTGCTTCTCTTGGACCTATGCCTGTTATGGCATATGTTTAGATATGTAAGTATGTTTAGATAACTGAATAACAAGGCTGTAAAATGAAGGTGCCAATTAAATGATGCTTCAACAAATTAACAGTAAGTTACGCTTCTGAGCAAATTGAAATTGCTGCATCTTAAGTGCTCAATGTGGAACTCACTTCTCCTATCTTTACATAGGTATTGTTACGTGTCGCTCTGCCCACTGCAGTGAGTCAAACAAGTTGCATATTCTAAAAATACAGTTTGTGATATCTCCTTTGAGATAAAGCATATTGTAAACTTTACTGATTATTCTGATGGGATCTCCCCGTACCTAGTATGACTAGCTCAGATGTGAATGGCCCCTCTTAATGAGATAAATCCTCCCCTGGACTTGTACACAGTTTAAGTAAAGAAACATTAATTCTTAATCCTTTTTTTTCCCCTTCAGAGTTTTAAGAAACTTAGTAAATGTACGTAAGAGCTCCCTGTCATCTCATGCAGCTGTAGGCATTTATGCAAATAAGAGACACTTTCATATTAATTCAGACAGGCTAAAAAGTAGGTGGTTCAGATCTGGGCCTCTCAGCATTATTGGTATCCCTTAGGACCTTTATGTCTACTAGGAATCTTGATGTTGTCATCAGTCGATGGATAAAAACATAATTTCTTCAAAGGGTCTTTTTCAAACTTCACAGCTCGCAATGCCATGCAGAGACACAGTATCCTCAGGAATCTGCTCAGACAGGGGTTCCTTCAGAAAAACTGAAGTTTGATTTCAAAATGCGATAATGATGAGCAGTGGTGTCATCCCTGATGACCTCAAAGGTACCTGCACTAGGCAGTACATTTTGATGCCGCTGGGCAATGTGATCATCGCACTTCCTTTGAATTGTGATTAAGCCACCAGCATCTTTTAAAGAGAAACCGTGCTGAAAAACAAACAGAAAACATCTTCATATCCCTGACTGCATGTATGCAGGTTCTGTTCAGCCTGTTTCCATTTAGAAGTCACTTAACAATAATTCCATGAGAAAATGTTTGATTTGTTCTTTTCAGCTCTGAAGCAGTTTCCTACCTTACAAGCTGCTATGGTGGCAGTTTGTGGCACTTACATGTCTTCAGATCAGCTGCTTTCATATGAGAGACTCTTCTCCTGCCTATCCTCTATGTTGTTCTTTGAAAGGTGGCCATGACCAGAGAGAAGGCCAAACAGCAGTAAAACTAAAACACTAGTCACTAAGAAGGTGACAATAGAGTGTCTGCTGTATCTGGGGGGAAAAAAATGCCACAACTACTTATATTCTGAATGATTTGTGAAAACTGTTCCCTACTTAGTTGTGTTTCACAGCATGGCCTTACACTAAACTTGGGCATTTGGCAGGATATGTAATTGGTTTCCTAGTCTGCACCTGAAAATCTTGTGTTTCTCAGCTTGTAAATTCAGTGCAGCACTTCCCACGTGGAATGGAGGAGTGCAACCCTTAGCCCTAGATACTGGAAATCAGCTTGGTTTCCTGAGCTCATCTACCTTTCTTCTCCAGGCAACTTCATTTTTCTCTGTAAACTAGACTAATTATCTCAACATCTGCACAATTCACTCAAGCCTTTTGTATTCTGTGTCAAAAACTATTTCTTCTGATTTTGTTTTCTTCATCCTAAATCCTATTACAGTTATCAATTTTTATATGCCCCTGTTTGATGATAGTGTTAAAAAAGTCAAAATGGCCTTACCAGCTTCTGTATTTGGATCTAGCCTCCTCTACTGGATATACATTCAAACTTAGTTCTACAGCTTTTTCTTACAAACTTCATGTTTTGAAGTGTGTAAATAAGTGTTTACATGCAAATGTGATCATGGTTAGTTTGTATCCCAGAAGACAACTGCTATCTCTGTAATGTTTTCTCTTATACTTCATTTAGAAGTACAAATCCAACTGCGGTGTGAAGCATAAGGCTGAAAGGTTTTGCATTCTAAAAACTATTAGAATTTAGAACCATAAAAACCTGCAGTTCTGAAACTGAGGAGGCAAAGGCTGGTCCAAGTACATAAAAGTTTAAAATGACTTCTATGTGCTGTAGGATTCTGTGTCGGTTCAGGAAACATCCCTTAGTTTACAAATGTGTTAATGTTATTTTGTTGACTTCAGACCCTTTAAATCCAAAACCTGAGTTTTGTTTTTGTTTGTTTGTTTTTCTCCTCTTGGTTCTAAAATACTCAGAAATGATTTTAATACTGACTTGCAATGCAGCATATCTGTCACAGGAGTGTAAGGTAGTAAAATAAATTATATTTAAAAGAATTAAAGGCATACTTTATCTGGATTATTGAATATTTGCTGGATCTTAGCACATACAGAGGCATACAATTAAAACAGCAGATTTTCTGGTTAGGGAAAGGAACAGCCTGGCCCCAGTATCCTCACCTTCCCCAGGTCAGGACTCTGGACACTGTGGCAACCTGAGCTTTAGTGCAGCGTGTTTTCTACTTAGTGGTTAAATAAAGGGTTTGGGGCAGGGTGCATCACCACACCTACACTAGACCTGTCTATAATCATAATTTCTACCTCTCTGCACCTCTTCCACAGTTTTGCTTTTTGCCTTATCCTGTGTAGAATGACAGATTAATCTATGCTTATAGTTTCTCTTAGCTTTTTGATTAATAAATTATGTCCTCTTGCCAGCACAGCTGCATTTTTTTGCAAGCCCAAACCAAGAAAGAGATGGGGGTGTTCCCCTTTTGCTGGCAATACATAATTATGAGATTAAGTACACCTGACTCAGAAATTATTCATGTGTTATAAACCAATTTTTGCAAAAGTCCTTGCCTAAATAAAGGGTGGGTAGCCTGTTCGCTAACTTCACATTTTATTTACCATCATGTTTCAGGGTAACTGTCAACGACAGAAGAATAAGTAGTGATTTTATTATTATGCTTTGCACTTCAGAATACAAAATATTATGGATGAAAGTTTGTTAACTTTTTTTAAATCCACAATCTTTTTGCCTGTATGACAATGTTAGTACCTGATCAAATATCTACATAGAAAAACCCAAAAGTTTCTTTTTGTTTATGCATAGCTATATAGGATGATGATGATGTATTATAAATGTCCCAAAGAGTGAGGAAGTTTAGTGACTGCTGTGATAAAGCCTTTAATTAGAAGTTTCTCAAATCCGTGTTAAAAAATGACCATTTTCTGTAAGATGGATACAAGAGTGCATAAAAAAAAGGCTGCATGCTGAAAGTGCTCCCTCCTGCAGGCTCCAACTAGGATCCTGCTGGGAAGCTCTGCAGCTGCTCCCGGTAACTAGAGCTGCTGCCGGAGGGGCAGCCAAATCTAGAAGTTCACGAGCCCAGGGTGGCCACTGAAATTGTTCTCTACCTTCCCGTGGAAATTCACTGCTTCACTTTGGAACTTCGTCACTCCTTAAAAGGAATTCATGGTGAAATATGAGGTGTTAAAGTGGAAAATAAACTAATTTTGAGTCAGAAGATTTAAGGCTACCCAGAATGTGTGCAAAACCAAGCTGGAGATCTCTCAGAAACTAACCATGAAATGAACCATAAAACCCCTTATGCGCAGTTCTTTTAAGTCTGCAAATAATTCCAGGATAAATATTTTAAAATATAATTAGAGGGGGACAGAAATGGATACCTAGAAGGTGTTATCACCTAAGACTGAAGCAAAGGGACTGTGTTAAAGGGATTTAGAGTGAGGTCACTTTGGGTAAGGCCTTCCAGTCACTATTCACTACAGTAATTTAAAACAGCAAGGGACCTACCTGGGAAGCAGTAACGCAGAGTGTTAAACAAGGCTAGAGGTGTTAAAAGTAGGAAACTCTAGACTGCATGCTATTTATAAACATGTTTCTATTTATGCTATAAATTTTGCTATTGAAATTAAGTGCTTGTGCTGAGTGCTAAGCAAATACCGTGAGGCACTGACCCAGCGTCAGCAGTTAATGTTCACATCTGCTGGGTTTTCTTCCTTAAGGAAGCTTTATATTGAGCACTGCCTCATTAGTACACCCCAAAAAGGGAAGATAATCATTCAACTTACTGATAGAAATTGTAAATAATTATAGGAGAGTATTAACAAGTTTTAGCTGAGCCTGCAACCTCAGTGAAGAGAGGAAGCAAACTGTTAGAGTGAGGGGGAGTAAGTGTAGTGTTGAATAATTCATAGTTGGAATTACATATTTCATGTAGGCTGTCCTGTTCATAATAGAATTAATAAATCATAGTATTGGTATTCTTAGCAGATCACCTAGATGGTCACTAGAAAAGAAAATTAATGAATAGACATTTTTCAAGTGATAGAACAGAGCATTAAAAAGTCAGACATTGAAGGATTTTTTTTTTTTTTTGGTCCTCTTTCTTAATTTTGCAAAAGGATTACATTTTAAATGAATTGTTTTCTTTCTTCCTTCCTTTAGTACATAGGAAACTACTTAATCCTCGATGTTAGTTTCTGGAATGAATTGCTGTAGAAGGTAACTTCTCGCTTTAGTCAGGATGTCTGGCATAATATTTTGGAGGGAATGTGCCATATGGAATTGAAGGATAAAGCAGAAACTCATAAATCATGGGTGGGTTTTTTTTTTGTGTTTAGTTTTGCTTTATTTTTGGTGCTTCCAATTGTTAAGATAATAAAATTTAAGGGAGTATAGCTGTTTTCACTTAGAAGAGTCTCAGCTTGACTAAGTTTTGTCTGTCTATCACTACTGTCTCTGAAGGAATAACTACTTCCACTATTCTGAATAGGTTTCTGGTGCCTTTACCTCATCTTCTGCCATTATAGACTAGCCCAGCAAAATAACATTTGTTTTAGCTTCAGCTTAGGTTTTTTTAATACTTTTTACAGTAAATTGACTATTGCAGGATTTTGGGGACAGTTTCCTTCAGGATGCTGGATTTACTTTTGAATGTGTTTTACAACACATCCTGCAAGTAGGATTATGCTCTTAAAGCGGCATCAAATTCCATTTCACTCAGCGAAAAATGTTGTAAGCAGACTTCTTGTATGTTCTTGAAACATAAAACCCCCACCCATACTCAGTGATATGTAATCAGTATGAAAGCAGTTAATAAATCCTTTATTTACTGACTACTTTAGGCACTATTCCCTTATGCAAAAGTTTTCAAATATTTAGCATGTGACAGTGTTTTACTGCTCTGAGTCCATATTAAATTGTTTGTGCAGTTTTATTATTTTTCTGACTTTTCTTTACAGATGTTTTATTAGTCAGACTACTCAATTCAAAACAGAACTATGTGAAGGAAGGGGGCAATGGTAGCAACCTGTTGTGGTAAATGCACCGTCTAGCATGGGTCTCTTCAGCTGGTTCCTTTACAACTCACAGACAATTCTTTTTTTCCTTCTCTCTGGGTTGTTAAAGTATCTGACCAGATTTCCACCTCGGTGCTCGCAGTAGCTTCCTAAGCAGTTGTACGGAGGGGGCAGCGCGACTACGGCGCCGGAGGAGGGAATGGCAGAGCAGGGAGAGGGACGGCAAAATCTTGACCCACTGTCACTAGCAGAGACCCCGTGTGACGAAACCGCAGCCTCGTGCTGGGCCCCTGGGGAAGGATGGAGCGGAATGAGTGCCCGTCCGGTGCTTGTACCTACCTGGTACAAAATAACGGCGTCGCCTTGGGATTTTTTGCACGTAGCTTTACTATGGGAAACCCAGGGATCACATGGTAATTCCCCATCCTGTTTTAATTAGGGTCACTTGCAACTGTTAAAAACGTCTTTTTTTTTTTTTTCTCCGGGAAAGTAAATTTTTGTGTTTCCTTTCTGAATGTTAAGGAGACAGTTTCATAACGCTGCTTTACTGGTCATTTCTATTCAGATGTTTTCATGAGAATAGCGGTCATTTATTCGATTTTAGAAACGCCACATAGTCCTGTTTAACACACAAGAGTTTCTCATTTTGTCAGGACGTTGTATCTCCCTATTTAAAAAAAAAAAAAGTAAAAAGGAAGCTTTTGAATCGAAAGGATGATATTCTTACTTTACTAGTCATTGAGTGGGAAAGGAAATAGGAGATCTTAAATAAAATGTTTGCAATATTTTTTTTTTCTCTTTTGTATTCCTTATGTAAATCAGAAATTCGTACAGCAATAAAAGATAGTTAAATGATCTGGTTACACAGTACATTATAGGGGGAAAAAAAAAAGAACATATGTAAGATACAAACTTTTTCCCTTGTAGAGAAAAGGCTTGAGGAATATAGATTTACCCAGTCACTATTTCAACTTACAATACAATAAGGACTTCAGGTAGGCTTTGTACTTCTTGCCTCTCAATCATGAATGCACTGAAATAACCAAGTTAATAAATCATACCAAAGTTATGAAACATTAAGTAATCTAATGTTTAAGTAATTAAACATTATTAGTAAGTTATTATTAAGTAAAAAAAGTGA
>VZSV01000002.1:6127547-6140507 GCA_013398735.1 Nothocercus julius | reverse complement strand
CGCCGGGGCCGCCCGGGACCGAGGCGCCGTCTTTGCTCCCCCTTCGGCCCCCTCCGCGCACAGACACCTGTGCCTTGTGCGCCCCGCGGCGCTCCCTGTGCCCGGGCCCTGCCTCGCTGCCGGCGCCTGGGCTTTTCTCCCGGTGTGTCCGAGAATAAAGTGTTTCCAGGCACGCAGGGACTAAGTAAAGTTCCTGTGTAAGCACCTAGAAATCAGCACGGAAATGCTACCCACAGTCGGACTTCGGAGGCTCCGAAGTTTCTACTGTTTCTTTCCTAGTCCGGCAGTCTGAATGGCGATTGAAACTTGAGCCTTTTCCAACCGCAGGCTCACTTAGTCATTCAGTTAATGCATTCTGAGACAAGCATAACATATAATAGCTGTTATTGCTGAAGACTGTTACTGCTAAAGAGCTTGGGTTATGCAAGTGTGTTTTTTTTTGATGTTTTTCTTTTCTCTTTCCTTCTCTGCCCTGTTTATACATCCGATAGCTCTCATTATTTCCCTTGTGTATAGGTATTTATAGTGCATTAAGTGCATAAGTCCAAGAGAAACACATAGAAATATGATTATATAAAGTCCTTACAGTGATAAGAACAAATGTGACAATTTTATTCTCTTGAATTTTGCTAGCTGTCAGACTGCTGTTGTCCCTTGAAGGTGACAGACAGGCTGTGAAGTTCCCATTTGTCCTTCTCTATGTAACAAACTCTATTTAAAATTACTTCTTCAAGATTTAAAATAGACATACCTAAATGAAATCTTCTCTTTGTGCCACTGTTGGTCTGAGTTAACTGTGTGAATGCTTTAAAAAGTTTTAAAATTTTGCAATTTCTGGATATTTTAGGCAGAGTAGGTTTTTTTTTTTTCTTTTTTTTCATGGCTGCTTTATATTAATTCTATAATGAGTTTTTTTGATTATTTTTGATATGAATACCTACCAATTACAACATTTGGAAATATTGCATAATTATGTACGACTTACAAACTGCTTTTAACATCCTCTGAAACACATATTACGAACTGTGGTTATATTCTGGGTTGCTTTGTCAAGTGATAGTTCTCAAAAACCTTATTGGAGTGGTGTCCATTTAGTAAGAGTAGCGTATAAGCAGTACATAGGTATGCTTAGATGCACAGCTTTTCAAATGCAGAAGGTATATTTTGAATTCATGTCTGTGGATTCTGACATGAGAGAGCACCCTTCATTTCCACTCGCTTCAAAATTGCTGTGATTCTAGATTGCCATTTGTCATTTATTGTGTGTGTGTGTGCATCTGCATATATAGCAATTCTCTTCCAATGTTTGCCTTCCACTTCCAAATTTTTGGGGTGAAAAACATTTTTGGAGCCACTAATTGTATAATTTCCATACACGTGTCCCAGCTAAGGAAAAGTGCTATGAACAAGGGAAAACTGTTAAGTGCTCATTATATGACTTTGTTTCTGTGATTAATATGATATTTTAATTCTGAAGGCTGGACTTTGCAAATAACACTTCAGAACTTAGAGTGTAAGCAAGCGTCTCTTGCAGTTTCTCACGCTTTCCCTGTGTCTCTCTTTCTACATGTGTGTAAAATTTGTATGTGATTTGATAACCACACATGTCTTATTGAATACTTCTATGAACTTAATAGGTAAAGCAATTGATGTTGTGCTCTTCTCCCCTTGTTTCTAAAACTTTTTGTTTTTTTGCTAAATCTCCATCCTTTCCTTTGTCTCTTCATCAAACCTTTCTCTCCAGTTCTTGTTGACAACAGAGATGTGGTAACAGACTAAAGTTAAGACATATGTCACAGGTTAATGTACTTTCTCTTTCCTAAACTTCACATAGTGGAGGATTTTGGGAAGTGGGGAGTTGTGTGCATGTTACATAACATACCTGCCACTCAATTGTTCAATTGCTTTCTTTTTGCATTTTTTTTTCCTTTTTTCCCCTAATAGTACATAAATATAATAGCTATTTTGTAGTATCTCCCTCTTTACAAGTAGATGGTAAAGTGACCATAAGAGGTGTGGTTGTGCTTATAGGGACATTAGAGGGACTTCAACTAGTGGGAGAACAACCATTTCTATCTGTTTTATAACTAGAATTCTACCATTGCTTTGAGTTTTGCGTAAATGTAGTTTTTAAAGGAATGCATACTTTGAGTTAAGAGCTCTCCTCTTCACTAAATAACTTTCCCTAGGGAAAAATGCAATCAAAGAGATTAATATTCAAGCATCTAGTCACAAGATTATTTAAATGACTAATTAGTGTTTTGATGCACAAAAAAATCTCTTTTGCTTCCCTTTCATCTTATCTTTTTCCCATCCTCTTCCTACAAAGAATAAATGCAGAAAATAATATTTTCAATATTAAAACTTGAAAGTTCAGGTGAACATTCATGTGTTTTGAAGGCCCAAAAGCCTTATGAATTTGAGTCCGAATCTAAAAAACACGCATAATAGAAGGGCTTTAGTAACCACCTAAAACAGAAGGGCAACAATAGAAGGGCTTTAGTAACCACCGAAAACAGAAGGGCAACATAGGGTCTTAAAATGATGTTAATTCAGTTAACAAGTAGAATATACCTTTCTGCTTAGCATTAGCAAGTCATGAGTTAAGTTTAGTGGTATGTTTTTTTTGTTTTTCTTTTTTCTCCTTCAGTGTTACAGTAAAAAGCTTTTTGGCACAGAGACAATTGTGCTTGAAGTTATCAGCTGATACTGTGTTCTGACAGTTGGTTTAGCTCCCAGGTTCCGAGGGTAAACACTCTGTGACTGCTGAATCTGTTTCTGAAGTGAAGAAACTAAAATTAAAAAGAAGCATATGGATCTTGAAAACACTAAGCTTTCAGGAAATATGACACTTCTTATGCAACATTGAGCATCTATTTGTATTGTCTTAAAACTCTGTCCTTAAATTATTTTAGTTACTGTTATCTGCTTTAATTATGAGAACTAAGGAACAGGTTTCTTAATATTCTGATAATGCGAATTCAGCTAAAATATGCAAGTGCATTTTACTTGATAATAAACTGCTTGTAAAAAGGAGTAGAGAAAGTGGGATGGGGGAGAGGAAATAAACTTTATTTAAAGGATGTTAGTTAAAAAAAAAATGGAAGTTCAGATTCAAAGTAGATTGAAACATATAGGTGACTGCTGGAAAAGCAGTGCAAAGGCAATTAGGTTATTTGAGGGGGGGAAAAATGTTGCTTAAAAGTTTTCAACATGTTAATTAGCTTTTATTTCAAAAAGGAAGTATGTGTAGCTTTACAAGCATCCTAGGCCTAGTGGTGTCCAGCCATACCAGTGAGGACTATTTGTTTGCACTGATATATATCATATATATATATATAATATATATATATTTTTTTTTTCCCCCGAAAGGAAAGGGGATGGGACCCCCTTTCCCACATTCTTCAAAACACTCTAGGATCTCTTACCTCAAAGATAAGAAACTAAGTCCCCTAGTAAATGTCAGAGAAACAAATTAGTGAAACAGGAAAATATGACTAATGGCTTCTCTGTGGTTAATAACAGTCCATTTTACTGCAGGAATATGGTCCTGTGAGTATGGGAATTACCCTTTTCTGCTGTGAGGGTTTTTTCTTCCCCCCCCCCTTGCAATAGTAGTATCATTTACATGAAAATTGCAATGACCATGCTAAGGTTTTAGTTGTTCACAACTACATTTTTAAAAGTTGTGTTTTCATTTAGTCTTTGTTTGCATTCCTGCTTGTATAGGTTAGATAAACTTTTCTAAATCTTGATGTCTCTGTCCTTGGTGTTGAGAAGAGGGAAAGGATGCAGGGGCATATGTGGCATAACTGATGAAAGGAACTAAATTTTTATTGGTAAACAAATATTTTACATCTTCTGGGCAAGCTTTGCTAACTGTAATTAATGCTGCTAAAAGCCATTTGAAGAATTAAGCACCTTGAGTCTGAGATTTGTGCAAGTGTTCGTTAAGTTCTTACTATTTTCCTGTGAGTGAATGTTACAAGACAACTAACAGGCTGCAGAGCAAGTGGAATTAAGTCTGCATGTGCAGTTGTCAGCCTGAAGAACTGTCATATTCTGTCTTCAGTGTACTTAAGCAAGCTGTTCAAATAGTTTAAAGTGTGTTTTTTGAATTTATTTAAATCTGCAGTTTCAGCTATTTTTGTTTCCCTTCTCTTTGGAGAGCTTGTTTGATAACATGTCATTATTGGACATTCTTGTTCTTTTTCTGATATGAACAAGCAGCATTTCCTCAATGCTTTTTTAACTTCTGTTGAAGAGGAGTTTAATGCTCATTCCAATTCTTCAGAACACTTTAAGCATGTTTTCTAATAGGATGTCTCTAATCTGGCATAGCAGGGCTTGTTTTTCACATTTATCCATTTGGACAGGTTCAGAGGATAGTGCCTGAGGCAGAGCTACTCCAGCTCTTCTCCAAGCAGTGCATAGACGGAAGCCATGCACTGGTGAAGTCACATGCTTTAGTTTTACTAGTGACGCTATCATCTCTTTGGTCAGGGCTTTCTTACTGATTTAAGAAACTTCATTCTGTGTGTGCTACCATGACAATATGTATTCCCTCCTAAATAAGGATCTGTGTATGCAGTATTTAAGTATTTTTAAAATAAGTTACCTTGCTGATGCATGATTCGCTGGTTGCAAGTTCTTTAGTATCTTGCTAGGGCAAACAGAACTGTGATTGTCAAGTTGTTACAAATACTCTAAGTGAATAATCATCTGGATTTTTTTTTAGTGTGTGTGTGTGTGTGTGTGTGCTCTGTTCCCTTTTTCAATAATGGAAGGTATTTTACACACCTGGAATGTTAATTTGAATTAGGATCTCTGGCTGGTAATGAAGCATGACTCCTCCAGAGAGCAATTTGCTTGCCCCTCTCTTTGGCCATCTAAAGAGACTACATGATTTCATGGTAGGAAACCCATGTGCACCTCTGTGCTCTCCTTTTGCACTCGGTAGTATCATGGTGGCACAGCAATGGATTATTGATAGGAGAATTTTTTTCTTTGAGGCTGGAATAAGATATTCTTACTGAGTTTGAAATTGGAAAAAGCAAAAACTTAATCATATTTTTCTAAGAACTGGGAATGTAGAAGACTCTTATAAGATGTTGGGTAGATTTAGCCCCTTGTTGGTGCCTGGGAAGTCAGGCACTAAATGGGTTCCTTGGGGTTGTGAGCAGGGCGTTATCATGTGGAAGGAAGTGAATTTTAGCTCTGCATATGGAGTCAGTTAAACATAGTAGTGTTAACCCCTAATGAGGGCTTAGATGTATGCTGGAGGGTAATGTTTGAAAATACCTATAAGTATTGAATACTTAAAAGAGTTCAGAAAATAGTAGAAAGAGTCACTGATCACCTGCACTTTGTGCAGATAAGAAGCTTCTCCAGGAGGCCCAAATTCTGTTTTGAAATGATGGGCAATATGAATTTGTAGATCAACTTTGAAGAGTTTCAAGCTAGAACATGTGTGTTGTAGGTGAAGAATTTTCTTTATTTAATCTGTTTTAAATAAATAATGTGTCAGGATGATAAATTCTGCTTAAATTAACTATTCTAAAAAAAGTAAGTGTAGAGCAGTCTTAAAAGCATTGGTTTGAATTAACCATATTCACATTATTTTTAACCTTTTCATCACTACTTTGTAACTGCATGTGGGTAACAGCAGTGGCTTTATAGCAGAATCATCCACAGTTGAAGTCAATTATGAAAGCTCAGATGCAAGATAAAAAAGATTAGGCATATTTAGTTACTTCCTCAGTAACAATGAGGGTGATTAACCTTTGGAAGAAATTAAAAGGGTCTCTTCAAATCATTTACGTCAAGATCAAATGAAGCGTTTTTGTTTGTTTTTGCTTTTTAAGCAGTCTTAGCACAAGGAGTGGGACAGGTAGAGCTTTGGAGGTGAGGAAGATGAGCTTATGGCTGTACGTAATTTTAAGCAACTTTGAGACTGGGGTTTTATGGAAGGGCTCCTCCTTCCTCACTTTCTATAAATTTTTGTTTCTTCTTGGGGAGAAGCCAAATAGCCTTGTCTTCATGACATACATATTTCTTAATTTTATCCATATGATGGATTTTAGCAAAGAAACAGCTATTAATTTCATGCCATAAAATGTTTATAAAGGTTATATTAATCTGTAACAAAAAAGTTTGAGGATCAGAGTGATACAGTATTTCTTTTAGATTTCAGTAGCCAACATCCTGTATTTTACTCCAACAGAAAATTAAGTTGTTCACAGGAACCTGCTTTTTTGTGTGTGTGTGTGTGTGTGTGTGTATATATATATATATATATATATGTGTGTGTGTGGTGTTTTTTTTTTTTTTTTTTTTTTTTTTTTTTTTCTCCAGGAAAATGTAAAGTGTAATGTGGAAACTCTTAAATTTATTTTTGGACTGTATGATTTTGTTTTCTCTGTTTTGAGAATGATATAATTACAGGATAGTGTTCCTCAGCAACACATACACATTTATTTCAATATAAATTTGCAGAGCATATTTGACATTAATTTTGAGTATTTGAAACTTAATACATTACTTCAGCCTTTCTGTTAAGGCATAAGTGTGGATGTCTGTGTGTATCTGCTCTGCCAGAAGAGATCTCTTTAATTTGTTGGCTTTTGATACATGTAATCAGTTCCCTTCTTTAGTGTTTTACTTGGTTTTTGTAAGTAGAATAAATAGCTTTAATATCAAGCAATGCATCAAATGACTAACGTATCTGGACAGAAAGACCAGTTGCTGATTTTGTTTGTATAAAACCCACTTAATAAGCCTGCATGTTCTCTCTTCCCTCCTTCCCACTGTATCCATATATTTGTCAGCTCTGTGCTGAAAGGATCTCTTTGGTTGAGCCAGTCCACAAGGGTGAATGCAAAGGACGAGCTGAGGATGATTTAAAAGTTTTTTGAAAATTTTCTGATCTATCCGTCCCTCCAAGGACAGGGCCTTCAATAGCCCTCTTAAGATATGACTGCTGCTCTTAAAGATTTGTTTTCTTTATATCTAATTGGGAGTTAAAGAAAATCATGCTTTTTCAGTTGAAGAGGAAATTTCTGAGAGCGTCTTCTTGGAAGGGATCATTTGTCAGTGTCCAAAGGGGCATTGCATCTTGGTAGAAAATGTGACACTCTTTGGTGAGGAGAGCAGGAGTGTTGTGATAGGATGAAGCTGGCCTGAATTTCGTTTTAAATTCATAGCTTTATACCAATATCATGACTTAAAGCCTGTTGCGTTTTAATGATTAGTAGAAGATAGGTCAAGATTTTATGACCTACCTGGAAAACTTTCCAAATCTTGGCTCATGAGAGAGAGAGTTTCTGTAGCAAGACTGCCCTGTCTGTACTGCACACTACTGTCCTTTTGCTGTTGTAATTTGGACTGCTTAAGATTTGACCACCTTTGCTGATCAGGAAGGTCTTAGCCTGGAAACTTAAGTCCATTTTATTTCCAGATTTTCCTTTTCAACACCAGAGGTTTTTATGCAAGGCTGTTATGAAAGTGTAATGACAGTGGGTTAAAGATACAGAACCTCTCTTGGAAAGCAAAGCGCGTTGGGAGCTGTTTTGCCAAACTACTGCCAGTCATGAATCTTGCCCAAAATGCCCTGCTTGGTGCTAGTAAGAAAGCACATGCTGTAACTTGATTCATTTGCTCTTCTGTTTGTGCAGTTATCATCCCCTGTACTTGTCTGTACTATTTATGTAGTACATAACACCTTTGCTTCTAGGTACTTTCCCAGGTTTAATTATTTGAAATGTCCTATTTTCTTGTTTTTAAAATTCATATTTTTCCCTCCTTCTTAACCCGGTCTCCTGTTTGCCTTTACATTGCCTCTTAAGAAATGCAATTTCTAATGGCAAAACTGCACTGTTTCTCCACCCACAGTATTAGTATTTTAACAGGACATGTCTTGTGTGCCTGTTTGACTTTCTTCTTGAAGTATGAGGAAACCAAACCTTAAAAGATTGAGGGGAAAAAAATGAGAACTGACAGCAGGAACATTTTATAGTATTGAAATGTCTTATACGTAGTGTTTAAAGTTCTCTAACACAGACTTTTTTCTTGTTCTAAGCCGAGTTCTCTTCTGAATTAACAGGGTGATATTTTTTTGGAATGCTTAGGAGTAAGGCAACAGGAAAGAGCTGACTCAATGTTCAGCACTGCAGATTTTTCATATTTGGTAGAGTTACAGGGTTACTGTAAGTAGATTACTTCTATAAAAGTTTTAAAGACTACAGACTGTGAGTCTATGAGTGAATTTACAGACTTTTTATTGTTTCTTATCCATCACTTGCACATTTTTATTGTCAAAAGAGATGGCCTGTTTGCCCTTGATCAAATAAAGTTATGGTTACTGTTAGTGTTCTAGCTCTGGTTTTTGATCTGGGTGTTGTCTTGAAGTAGAGGCCAAGTACTGTATGAGACTGTTCAAATGCCAGGATAAAGATTTCTTTTTCTTTTTTTTTTTTTTTCCCTCCCATTTCGAGCAAGTAATGCATTTTCATCAAGTTAGAACTTCAACAGATTTCAAGATAGTAGAGTAGGCAAGACTATTCTCTCATTGTTTGCATATCATGAGGAAGAACTTTAACTACAGAAATGGAAGTAAGGCAGCTTTTCTTATGTCACTAGTATAAGGCTCTTTTTCAGATGGAAAACATCAATCTGGCCTTTTTATCTTTGCCTTTATAAGGTATTTTTCACAAATTAGAAGAAGTGCTAGGGCAGGAATTTGGGAAACATTCCCATTTAAAAGTTTTTTGATGGACACTTTGTAGCAGAGCTGTAGGATTGGAGTGATTCGCACAATTTGGTTGCATGTTTTTTCGTTCACCCTTTCTCCAGGGGAAAAGCACATTTTCTGAGTTATCTGAGGTTTTATTTTATTTGTACAGTTATGCATTAGCCTTTATGCAAGTCCTGTTTTTCTGTGCATACTTACTTCAGCTCAAGTTTTGAAGTGTTCCTAATAAGCTCATGTTACTGAGAAAAAGGTGCCACTAGTTCTGTTAATTATAATTTTGTACATTTTAACTCCATTGACGGATATGTTGTGTGACTGCAGCGCACTTGGAGGATAATAAATAAGCTGTTGTGTGACAGGATAGTGTGGAGTTCCCAAGTTATTGGGTGACACTGGGAAAAATATGGATACTGTCATGGGTAAACGAGAGCCTGTGGGGGGCGGGGGGGAACATGTAAAACCAACCCCTCAGTTTGTTCATTATCAATTTCCTTAGGCACATAACGATGGTTGATGGGCATGACTTATAAACCTGATTACTTTTAAAAGTTGTATCCAGTGGTTGGTTTATTGCTGTATTTTGGGGGGAAAAAAAAAAAAAGAAAAAAAGAAACATGGTATCTGCCATATTTTAAATTTATAGTGGGAAAATTACAATTTATTTTCTGGAAAAAAAAAATTGGGGGATTTGAATGTTTTGCAGTATTAGTCTTCTCATGAATATGAGAAAAGCAGTACATTGCCTTTTAGCAATGTGCATTTCACCTGTTACTGTTCCCTGTACTTAAGCAAACTCTGGAAAAGAAGCATCTATTTTGCTTAATAGAGGAAGAGGAGATTTAAAACATGTAAAAACTAGTAGATGTAGAGGCAGATGGTGTCGAACATTCTTGAATAAGAGGCTGTGGTCAGCAGAGTGCTTTCAGAAACACCGAGGTGAACTGTTTAATGTTTGTCTTTGTGGTTATGGTTTTCACCACCATTTACAGGGAGAATGAGCGTGTGGATATTTTAGATTGTGGTAGTGTTTCTCCTCAGATGTCCACAGAAGTACATGATGGCCGAGAAGTTTCCTGTCTGGGAGGATTGTTTTTGATACTACTTTCACACGTGTATTAAATTACTCATTCAAATTACCTGCAAACGCTAGGCAGTATTAATTGCAGAGACTTTGAAGGAAGTCAGATTATCGGTTTAGAAACTATGCAGCTGGAATCAGAATTTGAGGTAATAAGGCAGCTTTTGGCAGCAATCCTTTTCCAGGGATGGAAGGAGATTTTTGGCTTGCTGTTAGTGAACTGACTTTACTAGGTCAAGTCTGTATCTCAGCACTGAATGGAGAGAGGAGGCAGGGATATGTTTTCTTGTGGATGGCCAGCCTTCTTAGGGTGGTGTTTGTTCCCTTCATGACTTACCGGTATGGAAAAGTAAAAAGCACTTTTTTTGAGGAAAAGGCCATAGAATACTAATCTACTGTCAGCAGTTTACTGTCAGAAATGCAGAAAGGTATAGAAGAGTTGAAAAAACCTTCATGTGTCTTCAAACTATTGTTATAAAATGCTTTGTGGCATTACCCCTTAGGTTTCTCTTGTCAGACAGACATCCCTGGAATATAGAAGGAAAAAAAAATCGAGAGAGACAAAGCTGGTTGACCAAAGTGTGGTCCTAAATCCTGTTAAGCATGAGACGGAAGGGCGTTGTGTGTCTCCTTTTTTGTATGTGTGTTTGTTTGGCCTGCCACTCACTTTCTTGTGTATGAAATCTGGAAGGATGTTTCAACAATCTTTTTTTGGAATTGCATGGTAACAAAGTACTTTAACCTTTTGCTGGGTGTTTCACGATGTGCATTAGAACATTGTTTTTTTTCCTTTTGATTGATCAGTTATTTCGCTTTTTGTTTTTTACATCGAAAGAATCCCATGAGTCATATGGAACTATCAAACTATTTAATACAGTAAGCAGTATGAAACTGAGACTCTTTTTGCTAATTTATAAGTGTTTATTTATGTGTTAGGGACTCTTTTTTTTTTTTTTTTTCCCCCCCCCCACACTCTAAAAACATACAGTATCAGGCTGATGCTTTTCAAGCTATGATGTGCTAAAGACTCTTCTATAAACAAATTCATACATTGCAGTGTATCTCATACTTTTCGTGCAGAAGGAGCATGATGAATTGATGGTGATTGCTTGCAATCTGTGGTAGTTTACATAGTGATAGATGCTAAGATAGGGAAGAAGGATGACTAGTGTATTTTACAGGATGTATTTTTTGGTCCCATAAATGGATTTCTGTACTGGCCTCTGAGCTAAAGTGCTGAATTCAGTTTTCAGGAAGGGCAAAAAGCTGTTTTCTAGAATGTGTGTTATGCTTTCTGTATTTGTACATATTTAATATGCACATTAAAGCATATGTATTGTAGTAATAACTCCTTTTTTTGGCCGGGGTTATCCATTAAAACTCAGCTATAATCTTTGCAGCTGAACATGTGGTGGAAAAACTGGCAGCTCTGTGTTGCCCCATGTAACTACGACTTATTGCATTTGGGTGGATTGTGACTGTCAGGATGGGCATGAACTTTTCTCCCTGTGACAGGTAGAGGAAGTGAGACTCATCTCGTCCTGTAGAGGTACAGGCTTTTATTAGTGCAATAAACCTAAGGAGTGTTCATAGAGGCATGGTATGTGTTTGTGTTGGAGGTTGATTTGTTTTGGTTTTTTTTCTTAAGTACATAAAAGTCATGAATGTTTTTAATGATGGAGAAGTGAAAGTACAAAATGCCTAAAGGGTGATTAAGCATGTATAATTTTGAGGGAAGAATAAAAGGCCTTTGGGACTAAATTTGAAAGCATGGACTGAATTTGCCTTGATGCTCTCTCCTTGTAAATGACATTTGGTAGTCATATTTTGTGGCCTTCAGCCACTTAATTACTCTTGTGTGCACAGTCTAATACATTCAGGTTTTAAGCATTAGGGAAGTACTTAGCCTCTTAGTAAACCTTTCCTGTTCACCTTTGCTCTTCCTCTTTCTTCCTTCCCGGAACCCACACGGTTATCTCCTGCATGCCTCAGTTGTTTAGTATTTATGCCAGCCTGCAAAACTGGAGGTTGCACTTTAACTGCATGTAAAAGGATCATGAATATGGAATACTAGTATCTTGTGCTTTTAAAGGCGACCTTGTTAAACCTGTAGATAACAAGAAGGAATAGCTGACCAATGCAGAATAAAGATTTGGCACCTGATTTGAAGTGCATGTTGCACTTTTGTCATCCAAAACACATTTTTGATTCCTCAGGAGACTTGGAGTTGGTGTTTGTCTGGACCTTTCAGCCTCATGCAAATCTCTGCTGTAGGTAGTATCTTTTTGCATTTAAGTATAGCCAAGTTAAAAACTGTCTAAATCTGTAGCTCTGCAAAGCGAAGACTGACATCTGCAGCAGGAAGTAGATAAATGAATGCATCACAGTGGTGTAATCTTTGAAGAGTCTATTTTAAGTTTTTCAGTATTGCCTCTGCTACTGTCACTAATGAAGCAGCACTTTTCCTCTTTTGTGGCATCAGACCTGAAATTCTGGTATATTAGGTATTGTGAATATAGAAGCCAATATTGAAGTTGGTCAAAAAGTAGTGATAGATTTTTTTTACTTGGGTTTTCATTAACATGTTTTTACAAAATTCAGCTGACTATAATAATTCTATCCTAATTGCTAGACTATTTATTTATGAACACTTTGATGTATAACTTTTTTGAGGATGTAAATTCTAGTGTTTTTACTTTTAGTGGGGTAACTTCAGATTTACCATGTGCCTTGATGTTTATATACACCACGTTATCTTCGTGTATTTGAAATCTTTTGCCTCCTAGTAGGCATTGCAACCAGTGCACTATGTTTCTTTCTCCTTTAGGCAATTTAATTCAGCTTTTGTTTTAGAAGGCTGTGAGTTGGGAACTTTGATATCATTGACAACATGACAGTAATCAAGGGTGAAGCTTGGTGCAGCCTGTGCTTTCTTATGCAGCCCACGTTTGTGCTCCACACTGTATGAGAGTTTTCTTTCTTACACAGGGGAAGAAAGTGCCCAACAGGTAGATGTTGTGGAGTCTGCAGAATTGAGCTTCACTGTGTAGGTTTTAATCATTAGCATATTTCGTCTTGTGCTTTCTCTGTGGCCTCTTCCTTCTCTGTAGCCTTGAAATGAACAATGCTACAG
>VZSV01000002.1:6084953-6125768 GCA_013398735.1 Nothocercus julius | reverse complement strand
GTATTTTGTACTTGGCAAAGCAAACATTGAGGGGAAAACATTGTATAAAAGTCTATCCAACTCACCTGGCTGACTTTTGAAGTCCTTTTACCTATCGTAGTGTAGACATAAAGCTTACCACTTAACTTCAGTCAGTGCTGTGTATGGGGTTCTTCTGTGATATGATACTTCCAGAATGGGTGCAGCACCCAATCTGTTGGAAATACACGCAACTCTTTGACCATCAGTGTTCAAAATGAAGTAAAAACTTGTTTCTTGCTCACCTGGACTACCATGTTACTTGTGATTCAAATGACCATATTTCTTTCCAAAATATTCAGGAGTGTTAACAGTAATCTCAGGTGCCTGTAATTTTTTTAAATAAATAAATAGTAGTTGCAGTAGTAGTTGTACAGGTTTTGCCATCCCAAACTATTTGACTTGTGTTACATAGTCCTGCAGACTTGCTGTAGGACTTAAATGAGCAACAAGGCATTGCTGTATATCTTAAAATGGAACTTCATCCAATTTTGTTGTCAGCTGCTGAAAAGTAGATTGAAGTTTCACTTCACTTTCCCTACATAAATGAAAAATAACTTCTGCTCTAAAGATTTATTACAGGCTTTCCTTACTGGCCTTCAGCTGGAACTGTGGTAATGAAAGGTTAGATTCTGGGAGTGTTCTCACTTCAGTGTAAGGCTTTACTCCAAATAAAATTAATACTTTTCATTCAATCTAGAATAGATTACACCTTGAGAGGGTGTGTGTAGCTTTATACTAAACAGGGTCAAATCTTAATCATGTTCATACTCTGTACTTCAGGCTAAACTACATCACTGATCCAGCTTAAAAGCTGTGGTAAGGGGTGGCAGTGTCAACTGGTTTTGCAATCAAAGCTGTATTTTTGAGAAGTGATTGTGTGATGAAGATCAGAGATACCAACTGAACCAATCTAATAATGTGCTGTTTTGAAAAGAGGTGGTCCTGCCTTTTCCGTAGGGCCTGCCATTGCCTTCACGTTCCCTTCTGGGAACTGATGCAGCTCCCTGCTCAAGTTGCCCTTCCCCTCCATGGGTGTCTGAGCTGAAAAGGCTGGGGGCTGCATGGGGCCAGAGTCAGTACAGAGAAGAAGACCAGGAATATTTATGGCCATTAGGAAAGCAGGTGATTCTTTCTGCTAATTTTAAGATATCAGTAGTTTTTAAACAAAATATTTGAAACTGATGTTGAGTCTTACAGTTCTAAATGCATTTAATGCAGTGTGATTTGAAAAGCAGTTGAGTCTTTCTAGGTAATCAGTGTGGGATTTGTACTTGGGAGGACTGAGATATTAAAAATTCAGTTGCTGTAAGTATGCTACATAATGCATGGGTTAAATATTAGAGTTTTGCCCTTTTGCAAGATTTACTGGTTGTGTGCGTTCTCTCTAGCCTGTCTTGGGTCAGTCTTATTCTCATCTTTGTTCTGCTTGTCTGTATTTCACAGTAGTTTGGAATATGAAACCAATCTTCCTTCCGTTCACTTTCCAGTAATGAGACCACAATTTGCCTAGCAAACAAAGCTAATGAAAAATGTCCCCAAGTTTTAAATAGTCCTCCATGAGTTTGTGACTGGAAGAGCACAGGTATATAAGTAAGATTTTGCCAAGAAAAAGGCAGGGAACTTCTATAGCTCTTAGAAGATTCTGATTTGAACATGAGAAAAGCAGTGGACTAAGATGATCAAGACTGTGGTTGACCTCATTTTTAACTAGTGTCCCCACTAAAAATACTAATTAGCAAAATCTCCTGATACTATGTTAATTGCAAAAATACCTATTAAAAAAATAGACTATGTTTTTACCCAACGATTAGTATTTAATCCTAGCGGCTATTTTTAAGTTGGGATTTGTAGCAGAGATCTAATTATTATAGTAATTACAGTGGAGTCCTCCTTAATTGACTGCTCATGAGACTGACATCCATTGATTAACAGAAGCTCTCTCCATGGTTTTGTTCCATGTTTGGAAAACAGAGGGACAGTTTGAGGCCCTGCTATGCTAATTTCCATGTTAATATCAAGGGAATGAATTTGTCTACCTCCTGGATTGATTCAGAGCATTTGAGACTTCAGCTGCCTGAGAAGGGAAAGTCTCCAGGCCTGTGGTTTGGGTGAGTCCTTAGGCAGCTTAAATTGATGTTTACTCTGCCTCCATTTATGTGAGGAGCCCTAATTAAAGGCCGCTTGCAGTGGCTTGATGGCTTCAAATGCCTTGTAGGCCACACTGAAGAACTAGGTGTGATTTACTACTGTCTTTCTTGAAGTCCTTCGTAGGGGAAGGAGGAGGAAATGTATAGTGTTGCTTTGGTGACCTGTAGTCCCTGTCATGTTTGATTACATGTGTGTGTTGTGACCAAATTTAAGTATTGGCCAAAATACTTTCATATATATGTACTTGCCATTAGAAGGAGCATGTGTACCTGCCTGCATAGCTGCTGCTAATGAGCAGCTTGCCCATTCCCAAGGGCTGTAAGCTGGAATTCAGGTTGAATTTTGCTGTTTGACATTTTTGGAGCAGCGTGGCTCGGGATTGATCCAGTGGCAGAATTTCTTTTGAAGGTTTCTTTGCTCTGCAAGGCGGGACCAGATTGGTTAAATCACACTGATTAGGGTAGGGTGGAGCTCTTCACCAGCAGTTGTTTGGAAACAGATGCTCCAGCAAATTTTTTGGAATGTCCTAGCAGTTTTGCATGTTGTAAAGTGTGATTAGGTCTGTGTATGAGGTAGTAGAAGGGAAACTACGCAGTGTATTTCTATACTAGGTTCTTCTGTAATAAGCTGTGTGGCCTGCTGTTCATGGTGAGGAAGGATTTTTGCTTTCAGTCGTGCTAGAAGGCACTACAGCAACTTGCTGCTCTGGCAATAAGAAAAAAATGCAAAGGAGATCTAGGCAGAATCTGTATTTCTCACCAGATTAAAATATTCTAGATTGGCCATTGGATCCTGGCTAAGTTCATTTACTTCTCTTGTACCACGCTTGGTGTTTGCCTCTTCCAAGATGACCCCCTTCCTATTGCAGTGGTAGAAAAACAGTATGCCAAGGAATCTAACATGTTTCTAATAACTGAATTAGCTCTAAGCAGGAGCCAGAAAGAACGTGAGAAGTAGGGGGAGGCATAAGGCAAAACAGATTATCTTAAGCATTTAGAATGTAATTGTCTGACGGATCACTGTGCATTTCCCTCCCAGCCTGGGGTTTATGATTTGCCTGCTCAGTAGGCTGCAGAAAAGTTGAGACCTGGTGTAGGGGGGAGAAGCGTGGGAGGAAGTCAGTTTGTTTATTCTGTCTGTGCCCCCTTCAGCCTCCCTAAGGAGGTTAAATCTCTGTTACATAAATTTCTTTAGGAGTAGGTTGACCACCTTTGTCCAAAAGAGGCCATCTTTCCTGACCGTTCAAGTTAGAGATCTTCATACAAGATGTACCCTCTAGGTTAGTGGGTCGAGGAAGGAGGGAAATGGGAGAGTGATTTGCACGCAGAAGGCCAGTAAGATCCTTTAGAAGTCATGCTGTACACAGCTCTCTGATGAGTTAGTCCGAACAGCCTTGCTGGACAGCTGGGCCTCGCCACAGTGTAGAGGTGCCACCTGCCGCTGTCCTTGCGCCAGCAAACCTTGTTGCTGCTGGCAGCGCTTAACTGAGGTGTAGGAACCATGTTGTCCCTGCAGGGGAGAAAGGGATGTGAAGTTAACAGCTAAAAAAGCTTCACTTTGTAGCCTGCAACCAGGTTGCTGTGGCACCTGTTTATCAATTCTTGGATGGTAAAACAAAATTTACAGCTTAAGATTTTTTTTTTTCCCCTGTTCTTTTTATTTCATCTTAATTACAGGGTAATGTGTTTGTGTTTAAGATGAGCTGCAGTTATGTATTTGTTTTGTTTTGTTCTTTGTTTTTCCCTGATATGTGCTTAGACTTTTCTGAAAGGGACCATGAGGTAAAGCATATATAAAAAGACAAGACTGTAAGTTTAGATTCTTGAGGTTCTGTGTCTTTAAATTTGCTTCAGCTTTGACTCTGTTTTAGTGTAACTGTTGAATCTACCTCTTGAAACTTGTATTCTTTCTGGTCCTGCAGCTTAGAACGTGGTTATGTGAGCTGAGAGATGACAGCTAGGTCAGGAAGGGATGTGGCAGGGTTCTACTCTGTCATTCTGGTTTAAAGCTGAAGATCCATGGATATCAGTGGAGGGACAATATTTTCACATAGCTGCCAATAGCAAGAAAATCAGTTTTAGTGTCCTGTGCAGCTTTTGTATTTCAGGTGCAGAAATGTGTTTGTGAGATGTATGCATTTGAATCCTGTGCCATCTTTTATATTTAAAATTCCGTTAATTCCACATGCATGTGTGGCTTCCCCCCTACATTCCACTGTTGCTTCCCCCAGTAAAGAGGGTGCTGACTTCCCTAAGGCAGATTCTGAGGGTTTCAAGACTTTGTGCTCTGCTCTACATACTGCTCTTTACTTTTGACTTTGATTTGGCTATTCCTGTAGGCATCTGCTTCAATTAATTGCGAGCTCTGAAATAATTTGGAGAATTCTTTGAAGAAATGTACAATCAAATTGCAAAATACTCAAAATTGTTCTTTTGTTGTTAAGATACTCTCTGCTACTCTGGCAACACTTTTGTAATTGACTTTCTAAAACAACAGTAATCTGTGGCTTTGATTTGTTAGACTCTTAATGACACGATCACATCATTTCATGTCCTTTAATGCTATGTACTGTATTGTTTATCTCAGACTGTAGTCTGCAAGGTGTCTTTTAATGTAGGCAATTTGTCAAAATAACCTTTGTGCTTTGCCAATGCCTGTCATCTTGGTGATGCAAATCTAACTGTATAACTGCCACGAACTTGCCAAATGTCATCAAAATGAGAAAGAAGCAATGTTTGCCTCAGTTATCACTGTTCCTGGTTTGTGCTTGCAGGCAAGAGTGTAGTCAGGTAGAGCCAGAATTACAG
Organism: Nothocercus julius; assembly: GCA_013398735.1. Lineage (NCBI taxonomy): Eukaryota > Metazoa > Chordata > Aves > Tinamiformes > Tinamidae > Nothocercus > Nothocercus julius. The sequence goes on along the minus strand of VZSV01000002.1, from coordinate 6,120,792 downwards.
TACACTTTGTGTTTTGGTTACCCAACTGTACAAATTCACGTGTGTGCAGTTTAAGTGGTGTGCTGTAAATGCATCTTGGGCGAATACTAAACTCTCTTGAAGATTTACCCTCTTGTTTTCACACTATCTTTTGACGGAGGTCATGTTTACCCTCAAACCAGAGCTAAAGAAAAATTCTCCTTCTCTTAAGCTTAGCTGTTCCTGGACTATTCCTGCTTTCCCTTGCGTCTCGAGTACCTCTGGGGCAACTTTCCCTCGTGTCTTTGGTACTGTCTCTTTGGTTCCTCGCCATGTGCGTGGGGAAGATGCAAATGACAGACCTGATCTCTTAATAGAGTCAGACTAGAGAGGAGAAAAAGGATCGTGTTGATCTGCAATTTTGCTTAATTTCTTATGCTCATGATATTTTGCTACATTTTGAGTAGTCAGGAAAAGAGCTGCTATTTCAGCAGGCTTGTCATGTATACTGTCAAATTAGGCTGATTTCTGGAGGCTGAAAGCGGTGGCTGGTTGTTTAAATGTCTAGCAGAAGAATTTGAAATGCAAGGGTGGGATGTGGAATTTTTAGGGTTGCAAGCAGATAGTATATTTTTTGAGATTGGTACCATTGTCAGCACAAGGACGAGGGAGTAAGATTTGAGGTACCATCATTCTGAAAGAAGTTGATCGAATTAGCATTATAGCAAAACAATTTCCACAGTTTTATTTCAAGCAGCTCTTTACATTGGGTGGAGAAAGCAACTGAAGAGGCAAGCCTTTCTAGGCATCGAACTTAATAGTAAGTTGGGAAGAGTTAATGTAAAAGTGGAAGGCATTTTCAGTGAGAATAAACTCTTGACTCCATGGTTATACTCTTCAGGAAAGGAAGAATAGCAGAATAATCAATAATGTTGGTAAGTGTGTACAGAAGATCCAAGGGAGGTAGTTTGGGAGAGCCATAAGAAGCTGCTAACTCTGTGTTCTTTAGTAGTTTGGGTGGGAATTTTGTAAGACAACTTCAGACAACTTTCAGTATAAGTTAGAGAACAAGCATTACTTAACATAAAAATGTGTGTGTGTGTAACATGGAAACTAGTGAGTCTGAACTGTTATTTCTTACATGGGAAATTTACCTTAGAAAAATGGAGGCATGAGGTGAGACAGCTCTAGAATATGCAGTGAAAACAAAGAATAAGAGACTGTCCTATCAGTGTTTATGGGAGGGTGAAGACCATGATAAACATTTCCACCATCTCAGTATAGAGTGGAGTATCTATTTGTTGTAGCTTTTCATGAGTCTTAAGGTTTTTTTGCCCTATTCATTTTAAAAAAAAAAAAAAAACTGTATGACATACGCACTGCCAGCAGAGGGTTGAGCTGTCACTGAGAGGTAGAGCTAAGGCAGTTAAATGTGGCTGCTGCCAGAGGGGTCACCCCCTCTCCCCAGCTGAGGCACTTCAGGGAGCTAATCTGGGAGAAGACCAGTTGCTTCCAGCAGATAATAGGAGATGGTCTCCTTTCTGTGAACTTGGTCACCTAAGCTGTTGTCATAGGGTTGGCCTGGCCCAGGGCCATGAAGGCGCATGAAGAATGAGAGCAGGAGGCACCAGGCTGCCCCTCGCAGTGGTTGTTCAGTGGGTTTCCTTCCAACAGTGCAGCTAGAGACTCTGAGCTTTGCTCAAAATACATGCTAAGCAATTTAAAGCAATAGCCTGAAGCAACTTCACAGCTTTTTGGGAACTTAAAAAAAAAGGCAGATGACATTCCAAAGGAGAGGAAGGAAAAGATGCATCTACCCTTCAAAGGCTATAGGAAAGTAGAAGCTGAGGAACCGCAAACTAAGTGCTTTATTTGCAGTTCCTGGAAAAATACAAATAATTAAATTACTTTGAGTACTCATCTGAAAGATATTAATCTCTTTGCAAAAAGTAATAACTTGAGTTTTTCAAGAATAAACCCTGTTAATCCAGTCTGACTTCTTTTGCAAGCAAGGGACCTAATGGAGAGTTGCATCTGGACTTTAAAAGGGTTTTGACACTGTTAAGAAAAACATATTACAGAGATCGTTATGTAAGTGCATTTGTTTTGAAGGATATAGCCCGAAATAGGCTTTTGGTCAAAGTGAAATGATGTGCTGAATTTCTGCAAAGGTCTGTCGTAAATGCTTTTTGGTATTTTCAGTAATAACTTGGGTTACAGCATCTGCTTATCAAATCTGAAGAGAACAACCAAGAGCAGCCAGAGTGTTTGGGATATAGAATTGAAAATCCTTCTTGAAAATCCTCCAGTGTGTTTTAAAATGAATGGCTACAGTTTTAGTTAAATGGAGGGTTACATTTGAGTGGGTGTAATGAGCTGCGCAAATGCAACCACGAGTGACTGCAGAATAGAAACTGGAAGCTCTAGTAGGTTAATTAGCTGTAGATATTTAAGAATATATTTGTGTTAAGGATAAGTGCTTCCAGAGTTACTGGTCACACCTGATTGCTGTCTGTATAATCAGAAGGAAGGAAGATGTCCTGAGCAGCCAGCTGAGATCCTGTGGTGGGGAGCAAAGTTTCTGTTGGTAATCTCCCCCCAAATAAGTGAGAAGATTGCTTGTGTGCAATTGTTTTGGGTTATTTACAAGAGCATTTGTTGCGAGGAGTTGAAGCAGACATGAGTAGCAGATCAGTTTACCCATTTCAGTGCAGGAACTCATACCCTGTTGCTTTCAGAATTTATGGGTCTGGTAATGGTTATCTCCTCTTCAAATACTTGTGGTTTATTTTGTTTTTGTGATTGGAATAAAGTCTGGCAGAGTCATGATTTATGCTGTGATTACTTTTCAGGAGTCTTGTTCAGATGTCTTCTTACTGAACCTGTTGTGATGTTAGGGTAGGCTTTTTGTTCTGACTCTTCAACAGTGACAGTCTCTTTCATCAGGGAAGAATCAGAGAAATCAAATCTTATTTTGACATCTGGCCTAATTTTCTTCCCTGAAACAATGTGTTTTTACAAAACAGCCAACCCAACAACAACATCAAAAAAGGAGCTGACTTATGTACTGGGAATCCTTCATGTGACTGCAAGAACAGCAAGCCTTTGCTATTATAGGCAAGACCCATTGGCTAACGCCATGCATCTGACATAACATTTATCCGACTGTATGGTGTGGAAATAAAGCTTAATCTCCTTTTCTGCACCAGCCAACAGCTGCCGGACACAAATAGAGGTGTCCAGCAACAGTGGTTTGACAAGTAGAAAATAAACTTCCGTTGTCACTGCAGCCAAAAGATCATTTTAGGTGTTGTCTCTCTTAGGTGACATATGTATCTACATTTACCAAATGCTAGAGGATCAAAATGGATCTAGTGGGGTTTCCTGACGACTGTGCTAAGCCTCACCCGTTGCCTCTGCTTTGCAAAGTATTCAGTTTTCCTTGGAGCAGGTCTTATAGTCTGAGGCTCCACTCAGCAGTATAGAATGAAGTTTGTGTTTATTTTCTCTCGCGCTCTCTTCCCTTCCCCCCTCCCATTAATTGGAAGGTGTCAGTTGTATTAATTTGGGAAGCAAGCAGGTAAAAGTAAAGGAAGATTCATACATAGTTGAGGACTGATACGTTTTACTCCAGTTTTAAAACTAGTTATTCCCTCCTTATTGCTGCAGCTCATTTCAGGTGATCTGGTTTCAGCATCTGCTACTAGGAGAAAACATTTGACAGTAGAAACTTAGTAAACCAGCTTTGCTACTAGGAGGAAAGAATATATTGTACTATCGGCAAATCATTTATATGTACTTAAACATCTTGTGCATTTTGTTGTTAAATCTTTGCTGATACTGGTTAGTGGCCTTGCTAACACCACGGGCAGAACTGAATAGTACATGTATACATAGCACATGCATAGTGACTGCATAAAATTGCTAGAATTTGAGATAATTTTCAATGTTTCTTGAGCTTCTAAGCTTGAGAAACAGTTGCAAATTTCCAAAAATTAATTATTCTCACTTTCACAGTTTGTAGTTAATGTTAACTTTTATTTGATGAGATAGGAGAGGAGAAAGAAGAAAAAATGAAAGCATTTTAATTAACAAGAATATCATAGAAATAGCTTCTCCATGTGGTTTAAAAAAAAAAAGTTATTGGTTTTTAATAGGAGATCATGGCAGCCCCCTTCCTGTTTGCTGGGTATCGCTGTGAATAAATGACCATAGAAAATGCGGGAGGAGCACCAAGTCAGCGTGCCTGCAGCTGCTGCTACAATCCATGTGTGTCCCGTGGCTTTTGGGCGGCTCCAGGGCTGATGCCCGCGGCTGGGAGCGCCTAGGGCCAGGGCTGATGCCTGAGGCAGGTGCCCCTGGCCAGAGAACCAGAGAAAAGGCGCCACCTATCGGAGAGCTGTCCAGGGCTGCCCCCCGGGGAGGGCAGGCCAGGGCGCTGCGCTGGGAATAAGTGCAGTTGCGAAGGCTTAAATCTGCTTAAACTCTGAAAAGTATGAGCTCTGAAAATACCTTTTCAGATTTTTACCCTGACTTGTGCGTTGTTTTTTTTTTGTTTGTTTGTTTTTTTTTTAAATAGGAACATCATCTCCAGCGGGCAATCTCAGCACAACAAGTATACGGAGAGAAGAGGGATAACATGGTTATACCAGTCCCAGAAGCAGAAAGTAATATTGCTTACTATGAATCTATATATCCTGGAGAATTTAAAATGCCAAAGCAGCTGATTCACATACAGCGTAAGTAAAACAACTTACTTGTTGAAGTCTACACTGATAATTTTCTCTGCTGAAAGTTCAAGAGGTTCCTCTTAAATGTCTTTTGAACTTGTTCAAGTCTGATTTCTGAGAATTAATTTCTGTACAACATGTAGAGGAGTGTATACTTCTACTGAAAGGCTCTCTCTAATTTGTAAGCAGGAAGGAGATAGATGTCCTTGGGGAAAAAAGTCTGTACGTTAACACTTGAGTTTTAGCAGTTAGAGGACAATTTCTGTTCTCTGTCAAAATGCACTAGTTACAACTTGCAGGGAAGTCTAGGTTCATTTGCAAGAGCAAGCAGACATAAATATGTTTAAAGGGGAGAATATGTAATAGGTAAGAGGCAGAGCACCTCTGCCCCAAAGTTTAACCAGCATAAAATGACTCAAGAATGGGTTGGGAAGCCAAGTAGAAATGGCTGTAATGGCATTTGCCTATGTATTCTATGTATTTCTATGTAAACAGATCTCATTTCTGGTTAAATCTGTCTCAATACTAGACTTCTAAATCAGACCAAGTTTCAGTGATGAGCTAAAGTATTAGAGCATGCTGCTGTGTTCTAGTATCAGTCCCTATTTCCTTAGGGAGTCTTCCATCCTGGTATCAAGGTGCTTCATTATTTGTTTCCTTATCTGGTGGTCTGACAGCCAAAGTGGTGTGATCTTCCAAAGTATTTATTTTACTTTGTCTTGAGTGTATTCTTGTTTAAAAACAAAAACAACTCAAGCTAATGTTTTATGGTATTAAAACAATTTTCTTAAGGGGATGGAAGTGATACTTTACACGAGGTGTTTCCAAATGTGCCCTCACAAAGAACCTCACCTCGCTTAGGAATTAGAACAATTTGCATGTGGTATAAGAAATAGGGAAATTTTGCCTTAAATTTTGAAACAACGGTATCTTGGATCTTCATAGGATATTGAGGAAGAATGAACAGTAGTTTTGTTCTACAGAATCATTGCTTGTGTTTAAATATACCCTGGATATATTCAGTGCTGGGCCAGTTCATTCTGGCGCGTTTATGTCACAAAAACTTGCTGGTGAGACTACTACAGTCACCTGTTATAGTGACCTCTGCAAGTACCTTTAAAGCACATATGGACTGAAGTCACAGCTTTTGAAGTTGAGAGTGTTCTATATAGAACTACAGAATACTAAGGAGTGTTGAACAGTTAGAGCAGGCTGACAAATCCAGTTTGTCCTGAACGCAGTGAGTTTGAAAGCCACTGGATGGTTCAGGTACCAGTGAATTTCTGTTGCTTAACAAAGCATAGTCAAGTAGGTATCAATTTTTATTCCTACGTTTATTTATTTTTGAAACTAGATCTAGCCTCTAAGTAGGATTACTATGATTTAGAAACAAATCACTTTGTTTTGTCTTGCTCTAAAAACTGTAAGAATCTGACCAGTATTCCAGACACTGCTATTGCAACAAAACATTGCCATAGTAAAACTGTAATGTTAACTTTCCCTCTAACTTACAGCTTTTAGTTTGGATGCTGAGCAACCCGATTATGACTTGGATTCAGAAGATGAAGTCTTTGTGAATAAGTTGAAGAAAAGAATGGACATTTCTCCTTTGCAATTTGAGGAGATGATAGACCGACTAGAGAAGGGCAGTGGTCAACAGGTACAACATTATTTGAAATAACAAACTGCAAAAGTTGTACTACGTATTTCGCCATGTGACAGTGACATGCTGGGTTTTACATTTAGCCGGTCAGCCTGCAAGAGGCCAAGCTGTTGCTGAAGGAAGATGATGAATTGATCAGAGAAGTGTATGAGTACTGGATTAAAAAGAGGAAAAACTGTCGAGGTCCCTCTCTTATCCCAGCCGTGAAACAAGAGAAGCGAGATGGTTCCAGCACAAACGATCCTTATGTTGCTTTTAGAAGACGAACAGAAAAGATGCAGACACGAAAAGTAAGTAGATTAAGAAGTTCCTCTTTCTTTCCTTTCTTCCCACTCCCAAATAGCAACTGATCTAAAGAAACAGTCCTGCTGTTTAGTATGCAACAATGTAAGTTGTTCTTTTTCCTTTGAATTTGTAAGGGCAAAAACATAAAGGGAAATCACTTTAGGCCACCTATTGAGTAAAGGCTTTGATGTTCTAGTGTGGTGGTTTATTTTGTTTTTCTTTTAAACTAAACCCACTTACAGTGGTGATGAGCTTTAGCTGTTTGATACATACATGTTCCTCTTTGATATCAAACCTTAAAATATGTTTTTAAATAAGTAGATTTTTATGATTTTTATTTCAGATAATAGCTTTAAGTATGTGGCTAAATGCATGCTTTGTTTATTTACAGAATCGAAAAAATGATGAAGCATCTTATGAGAAGATGCTTAAGCTGCGTCGAGATCTGAGTCGTGCAGTAACCATCCTGGAGATGATAAAGAGAAGGGAAAAAAGCAAGAGGGAGTTGCTGCATTTAACACTGGAAATTATGGAAAAGAGGTAATATTTATTGAAATATTGTTGTAGAAAGGTTTAGAAAATACTTTATTTTCTGACTTCCCACCATGGAAGATTTTAAAATATGTATTTTAGGCTTTTTCTTGCTTAAATTATAGTATGTTTTCATATATAGCTGTAAAGAGCAAAAAAAAAAAAAGATTCAGAAATTAGTCATTGCAGGGAAATGCCTTGTCACTGTAATCCTCATTAGATTTTATTAAATGTGTATGTATAAAGAAGTAAATTAAGATCTTTAATTTAGAGAGAAAAAAAAAAAAAGAACTTTAATGAAAGAAATCGCAGCTGTTTAAGGCAGTTTCCAAGCATTACTATTCCTCCTTTCTTGATTGTCTCTGCTGTCTTTTAGTGGCATTTGATATGATACCCTCCTGAGTAAAATAAAAAGCATTTCTTACATCATAACATGCTGCTCTGTCAGTCATCTCTGTTCAGACTAATGCTCCTTTCAACATCCTGTTTGACAGCTGCATTGAAGACCAAATGTTGCAGTTCATCAACTGTCCCTTTCCTAGTCAACAGTAAATTGTTTGTAATGTGAAATGGCTTTCAGCCGTTCATATCTTTGGATCTGACTAGCCGTCTTCAGCTTAAGAATCCGTGCTTAAAAATAAATGTTTTGAGTCAGTATTTTGAAGACCTAAAACTAACTTCTTATAATCTAGCCTGGTTTCCTAGGGAGAGAAGCTGCATGTCAGTTTGTTCTCCTACTAGATACAGGATGAGTTTGTTTTTGGGGGGGGGTGGTGTTTGTTCTGTTTTTCTGAGCAGTGACCATTTTCAGTAGAACTAAAGGGGGAGAAACCTGAAAGCTCTTCTAGCAGCTTTCTCATGAAACTCCTGTTGTTCATAGGGAAGCCTTGAGCGCCCCTTTGAAAGGGAAACTGTAACATGAGCTCAGCCCTTCTTAGAGTTCAGAGAATGCACACAGGATCCAAATACGTTTCATTGCTTTTGCTGGTCCTGTAACTGTTCCATAATACAGAAGAGGAAGGAGTCCTTGTGAATAAGGCACTCTAGCCTCACTGTTTAAAACTTTTTTTAGGTCATGTATTTGTTTTTTTAAATAGCGCCCTCTCTGAGTGAGGAGGGGAAAAACCTAGCCTGTTTTTTCCCTTCTAGTTTTGACACCCTCTTCTTGCTTTATTATCCCATTGAAAGTGTTTTTAGAGGTAGCTATCCTTTATTTTTTGTCCAGTATTAGTTTTTGCAGAGAAGTTTGGTTTATTAGTTCTTTTTTTTTCTTGAGCAATAACCTCTGTACTTCCTGCTGTCATCCTAGCCTTGCTTTTATCTCAAGTTATGTTTAACTTTGTATTGCACAATTTTTACCAAGTATGTTGTAAGCATGCCAACAAGTAAGAGAATTTTCTCTGGTTTCAGGTATAATTTAGGTGACTACAGTGGGGAGATCATGTCTGAGGTCATGGCACAGCGGCAGTCAATTAAACCTACCTATGCTATTCCCATCATTCCTGTGACTAACAACAGTCCTTTTAAACATCAAGAAACTATGGAACTGAAAGAATTTAAAGTTAACAAAGTAAGTAAATAGTATTTCTGAATATCAGTAACCAAGTTGTAATTTATGCTTTTAGGCATGCAAGATGAAGGGGCTTTAGGATGTGGCAACATGGAAGATGTTTTTTATTTTGAGGGATTAAGGAATAGACTCTGAAAATGGAACCAGACCAGCGAGGTTGCAATTAGAATGAAATACTTTTTTTTCTGTTGACATTGCCTTACATACAGAATGAAGTAAAACATTTTTTTCAGTTTAAGTCAGGACCATGGAACCTTAGAGTGTTTTACCACCTCTAGATTTCTGGAGGAGTAGTATTAGTACAACAGCCAGCACTCTGTTGGAAATACTTATGTGGAAAATATAAAATACTGTTTTCTCTCATCTTCTGGGAAGATGATCTTCTTATTTTCTATGCTCCTAAACCTATAAATTGTTTAAAAAATACCTTTCAATTTATTTCACAATTTTAGTATTGTAAGTATTTTACAATATATGGAAAAAGACTGGTCACATTCTGTAAGCTATTGGTTATCCCTTAAGAAGGAAAATAGTAAAGGTCAGCTACAGAGAGCAATGCATATGCAGTTATAATAAATTCATATGCAAGGGGAGTATTAACATCTTCAATATGGTCCATAAAGTTCAGAAAGCCTACTCGGAAATCATCTGTTACCTAGATACTAGACAAAGATAGGAGTCATCAGTTAAACCTATTCTCCACCTTTTTTGTTCTAAATTAATGTTACGTATTTTAATTGTAGTGGATTTTTGTTTTCTGCTGGTGGTGGTTTTGTAAAGACCCACTGATTTCCCTTGCTTGTTGTATGCCTGTACGTCTGTTAATTAAAACTGGTTTTGTGTTCAGTTGAAATGTTTCACTTAGATCCAGTTCTCCACAGTAGTATTTTTGTCTAGTGCAGTCATTGGGCAGGTATTGATTCGTCCTTGTCTGGTAAACACCTCAAATTTTGATGAGGTTATGGCTTGTGTTACTTTGAAGGTGATAGAAAGATGAGTTCACTTTTTAATTTGTTTACAAAAGAATTTTTCAAAAGTTCTGTAACTTGTTTGTGTGCATAATTTTAAACTTTTTTTTTTCTTTTAGCAAGATAAACCTGATGTTATTCGACCTAAAAGAAAGTATGAGAAGAAGCCAAAAGTCTTACCTTCATCTGCTGCTGCCGCTCCTCAACAGGCGAGTCCTGCTGCACTGACGGTCTTTAATGCTAAAGATTTGAATCAGTATGACTTTCCTAGCTCAGATGAAGAACCTCTCTCCCAGGTAGGACCTCCAAGTCTTTATGCTGGTTTTCCTGTAAGAATGGGAGCAAAAACTGTGAATTTACCCACTTTCTCCCTTACACCTTTCTAATTCTAAAGGTTTTGTCTGGTTCTTCTGAGGCTGAGGAAGAAAATGATCCTGATGGTCCTTTTGCCTTCCGTAGAAAAGCTGGCTGTCAGTACTATGCTGTAAGTAAAATTGTCTTACTTATCAGACAGAGCACTATTGTAGAGAAAAAAAAAAACTTGTGTTTAACTGTTTAAAATTATTTTAAGCCTCACTTAGACCAACCTGGCACCTGGCCGTGGAGTAGCCCTAAAGAGGGAAGATTAGGAGACGTGCGCTATCGATACTGCTTAACCACGCTGTCTGTACCCCAGAGGTGTATCGGGTTTGCACGAAGACGAGTAGGCCGTGGTGGAAGGTAAGCTCTGCACGACTGTTTGCAAAAATATTGTGCAAAAGGCACCTCAACGTAAAGTTTAAAATTAAAAATTGTGGAGGCATCATGGAAGTTGAGTTTTTAAATACTTCTGTTTGATACTGTTTCCTCAGTTGATGATTAATGGCTCCATTTTTATTTTGCTATAGGGGAAACAATATGATACCATTTATTTTCATGTTTCTAGAATTTTTTTTTTTTGCTGGCACTCCCAAGTTCTGAGGTGAAAACACATCTGTGTTTTCATTTGTAACTGATGTTTTATGTTAGTGATGTGCACAGTCGTCTTCAATTGGCAGTTTTCAAAAGTGGCCCCACCTGGAGGTCTGCTGCAGCTTTCCAATGTTAGAGGAGAAAAATGGGTTGGAGGAAACCTAACAAGTTAGTTCCTAAGTTTTTGACATTTCTGCCTAAGATGAAAATATTAAGGACTATTAACTGCTGAATTTCTTGATCAAAGAAGTATTCCCAAATTATATAAGTATTATCTGTTAAGTATTGTTTGACATGGCTTTTAATTTAGCCTGAATGTCCCAATAAGCTTCTTTATTTACATTTACAGAAAGTGATTTGGCTCTCTCATGAATGCTTAAAAGCTACTGGCTTGCTAGCAAATCAGACTAGGATATTGGCAAAACCAGTATGAGAGTTGAGGGCCCTTGCTGGCATTTTGCAAGGGGGTTGACAAACAGTGTGTGACAGCTTTTGGAGCTGCGTGCGGTAGTTGTAGGCATATTCGGGGTATATGAGAATAAGGCATTTGGACTGAAGCTGCTTTAGGAGGGTATTTAAATAGCTTTTTAGTTACTTAAGCAGTCAGTTGTCTAGTTTTTCTTTTTTTTAATTGCTTGTTCTAGAATAGTTTTGTGTGGTCTCTATCACTTTTTACCTTCTCCTTCAAACCCAATTGAGAAACTAGTGATTGCACAGGGACTTTTCTTGCCACAGCCTAATTTTGCCTTTTTTGTTCTCTGTTTCTAGGGTGCTACTAGACAGAGCGCATTCGGACTATGATAGTACATTTCATCAGCTGGATTTGGAAATGCTTTCCTCATCACAACACTCTTCAATCAGTCAATTTGCCAATACCTCAGAAACAAATACCTCGGACAGATCTTTCTCGAAAGACCTCAGTCAGATACTAGTCAATATCAAATCATGTAGATGGCGGCATTTTAGGCCTCGGACACCATCCCTACATGACGGTGACAATGATGAACTCTCCTGTAGGAAATTATACAGGGGTATAAATCGAACAGGCACAGCACAACCTGGGACCCAGACATGCAGTACCTCTATACAAAGTAAAAGTAGCAGTGGTTCAGCACATTTTGGTATGTGTCTTTTGACAAACTTACTTCTAGAAATTTTAAACTCGACTCAGAAAAAGTGGAATATTGTTATGTCATCCATACTTTGTGATCTCCTCTGATAGCAGCCTGTCTTCTCTTTTCTTTCTTGAATTTGCCTCATGGAATGCTTATTCTTACTTAGTGCTGGCAGTAGTCTACTGCATCTTGAACTTTGGCAAATGCTACCTTTGTATTTAATTCTGATTTTAGAAATATAATGGTTTAGAAAACAGTTTTGTGTAGGGTTTAAGTTAACTCTGAAAATCTGATTTTTGATTTTTTTTATTAAAAATACATAGGTTGAAACACTGATGAAAACATTAAGCTCCAGATTATCTTCTAATTTTTGTAGTATATGGTCATGGTGGGGAAAGTTTAAAATACTTCCATAGATCTCGGCATGAACTCTCATCCTTGAACTCTATACGTTTAAGTGTAGCTTAAAGTGTACTTAAAAATAATAATAATAATAATAATAACTCAGGCACCTGCCAGTGCAATGGGTATCTGCTCGTGCTTGGCAAAACTCTCATACCAATCACCTCTCTGTTGTGTCAGTTAGCAGCACATTACTTGTTTTAGAACCAAAACAGCAGATTTGAGGACCTGAGCCGAAGAAAGCTCTATGTGCAGTTGCTTTTACATTGCAATACTACTGGGCAGCACGTCTCTTTATGTTGTGTTCTCCTTAGTGGAAGACTGATGTAACTCCTGAGTTTTGATCAGTCAGTACATTGAATAGCGTCTTGATATTGAGTGCATAAAGTCCTTACAGGCTATACAGTGTATCTGAAAATCATTTAACTTCAAAATATTGAATTCAAGGTGTGTATCTTTGTGTGTATACTTGTACACAGGCAGACATAAAGACCACCACCTTTTTTTCCTTAAACTGTAAAGATAACTCCTAATTGAGGCTAGGTAAATGAATGGAATTACTAGTGGTGAATTCTGTACCTAGTTTTGATTGTGTTGGGGATATTTTGAAACGTTGAAAGTGTTTTTATGCCTGCCTGTAGATAGATAGTTATGTATATATGTGCTTAGTATGTTTTGCTCATCTCTTTTTGTGGTTGGATTTTTACACAGATGGTTTATTTCATCTGTGTAAAATATTCAAGTAAATACTCAGTGCTTATGAAGTTAAGTTGTAATGTTCAGATTCATATTTTGATTAGTGTTTGGTATGGGAATAGTATACTCCATAAAAAACATAGTTATGTCTGGATTCATAAATGCATTTTAATTACAACCTTTTGATAGTGTTATTCATATAACCAGATAGATTGTGCTCATGAGTAATCTTAGTAAGGATTGCTGTAGTCATGCATGTGAGTTTGTGTGTGCATGGTATAATGATGGTCATCTCTTTAGGGCTAGGTATTTGAAAAGAGTCTATTATTCGTCTTAATGTCATTCTGTTCTCTCATGCTCCTTTTACTGTGGTGAAGACTTTCTTTAACATACATTGTTTATACAGATCACAAATATAAGTGATCATGTTTTATGTGGGCCTTTGACCTATTTGAAGGTGCATGTCGAGGCTTCAGCTCTTCATTAGGTCTTCTCACTTTCTATAGCAAATATTGTGAAGAACACAGTATGTAGCATCTATACTGACTTTTTTTCTGATGTTTGCTACAACAGATTGCAATCTTTCTCTTCATTCTTAGGTATTTTTAAAGCTCAAAGACTTTTTTTTTTTATGGTTCAGTTCTCTTTGCCTTAAAGCTATAAGTGGCAATGGATCTTGTTGCCTGAAAACAGTGGCTAATGTATGTCTATTTTAAAAGAACTGTATTGTTTCACTGCTGCTGTGATTTGGGGTCAACTCAAATTATTTAGTTTTAAGGTAGGCTCATCTGAACTCCGTACTGTCTAGCAGAGGTGGTCACATTGCTGTGCCCATCATGGCATGCATTTGGTCTGGCTCCGTATCAAAGTAGTTTACAGAAATCTTAAGTTTTCCCTCCGGAATATCCCAGGTAAAATGCTATTGACCTGTTTAAAAATAAATAAAGAAAGAAAATTGCTGTGTAAAACTTTGTTTTCAGGTCTTCCCTACACAGCTGGCATAGGTGAGAAGAAGTTGAGGTGCTATCCCAGGTTTTTCTGCTAGTCAGAGGCCTCATGCACCTTTGGTACCTGTCTATAGAAGGCACTGATTTTCTCCCCTTAAGAGTGGGGAGAGGTTTTTCCCAGTGTGCTGAGCATGCAGTGATCATTCTGAAAGTGCCTTTTACCCTGAAGAAATGCAAGGTGTCCCGGCACTGGCTTTCAGAATACTCCGCATAAAAGACACATGGAAGATGTTGCATTGAGATCTTATCAGTTGAAAAGAAAATCTGAAAAAATCTCTTGTAAGTTATCTGGAAACTAGACTCATACTGGACTGGTTGTGTTTTGAAGGATAGTATCCAAGAAAAGTAACTTCTCTTTGGAAGAGTGTGGTTCTCGTTTGGCTCACAGAAAAACTGTGAAAAGGCATCTTTTGCCTTCTGGGGGAAAGAAGGCATATCAAGCACATGATATACAACAAAGTCCTAAAAAATAAGCGAAAATGTAAAAGCATGATTCTTGTGAAAGAATGAGTGTTGTTCGGTAGGGAAGGTATTCATCTGAAAGGAGCCTGTTTTGCTGACAATCTCCCCCTGTCTCTAAATGTTGACACTCAGAGAGAGAGAGAGAGAGAGAGAGAGAGAGAGAGAGGGCTTGTGTGTTTTAGCAGTCTGGAACATACAGTAGGCATGAATGTTCATTTGAAGAGTTTTTGTTCCAGCAGTTTAATCTTCCTTTTTGTATTAACTGGTTAACCTATCTCATCTGCTCTGCTAGGCCAGCTGGAATCTGCATACTGCATTTTATCTTAGTGAGACTGTGCTTTCTGTTGAGTACAATGTATTTAATAGCATATTTCCACATTTTGGGATGGTTGTATCTAATAGTCAAATGACAGTGAGGCACCTAACACTGCATGGCTGGTATAATTCTGTTGCAGCCTTGTGTTTAGGTGGCAGACCACAAGTACAGTTGCTAGTGAAAGACTTGGGCATTTGTGCCCAGGCTCTGCAGTAAGATCAAGTCTTCTGTTCTGTTTTCCTCCCTCCAAAGAAGTTGGGTCGCTTTGGAAAAAAAAGTCTGTGAATCAAGAAGGCTAAAGAGACTAGCAGCTGACCTGAGTATGCTTGATAAATTAAGCTTCTCCTCCTTTTCTCCTTGGAAAAAAAGAATTGTGAAGTATTTTAGTAGAAACCTTAGCTGTAGTTAAAAATATCTTAAGGAGATAATTACTGTAGATACTACTGTGTATGGAAGCCTGCAGACATCATAGAATATCATGCAGAATATCATTAAAGAATCCAGAATAGCTTATCTGGAGTTATGTTTTCTGCAAGCTGGAGATGTAGGTTATGTGCTGCAAGTTGTGCTTCAGTACTCATTAACTTCTGTAGGGATTCCATTTTATATATGTAAGTACATATATATCTCTCTATATATAGATATATATGTATTTTTTTCCCCTGGCAAATGTGGATGATTTTTCACATTACTTAATCTGCTTCTGAAAAGCAGTAGTTTGTGTGTTCGTGCTAAAGGGTCTAGCAGGATTCACTGTGGGCTGTACTTCGATCTCACAGAATCACATGATGTTAGCATTTGTTTTTCAGTTCTGTAATTGTGGTTGATGTTTTTTTTACTAGTTTTGGTGCATGCTCCGTTGTGGAGGGTACCTGGCACCCTGCAGCCTCCGTGACAGATAGGTGGTTGTTGGCGTTCTCCTTTACAGAAAGAAGCACAAGGAAGTTCCCCAGCGCAGTGCACGGTTTCTCACACCAGAACAGACAGATGTCTGTCTGCTTTTTCTGCTTTCATGCTGTGCCTGGTTGAGTCTAGTTCTTTTTATTTGCCCCTCCTATCTGTAATATTCAACTGCCAGAGTCTGACTTTTTTTCATTTTACTGAGTGTCTGTTTCACATTGCTGGGGAAACCTGGTTATGAAAAATACTGATATTTTTAATGGGCATTTTCCATTATCACTGGAACTTCCGTTTAGTCCCCCCAAACTACAGAGCACTCTTGGAATAAAAGGAGTGTTTATAGCCCACCCTAGGCTTATTTGACAAGAGAAAATCTTGAAGAGAAAATCTTCAGAAAGCTTTTATTCGTTCTTCAAAATCATGTAGATGAAGTTGGGGGAAGAAGAATCAACTCTTACTGAAACTTCTGAGCACTTCTGGAGACTGTTCTGATTCAGCTCTCCCTGCAGAGAGTTTGAATTTACATGAGATTTTTCTTGCTCAGCTTCAGACCAATTGCTGTGAGTTGCCATTGGATCTTGGGCCTGTGGAAACTGTTAAGCTTTGCTTGCAGTCTGTGCAAGGATGGTCACACACACCAGCTGCTGGATAGGTAGTGTGCATCCGTAGTGACCTGTGCTACATGCCTGGGAATTCCTGTTAAGAATGGGGGCAGACTTAATGTAAATGTGTAACAAGCATTTCTAGCTTTCACATAATTGCCAGTAAAAATCCTCATTAATAATTATTTTCTGCCATTTTTTCTCACTGGCAAGTAGGGAGTGCCCCCATAGAGCTTAAAATTCTTGGCTCTAGAGTTCTGACACAAGATATTCTATATGAAAGTCTTTGGGGCAGAAATAAAAAGCTTTTATAGTAATAAACAAGGGTATAATGATTCATGTTCTCATAGAAGCATAATGTCTAACAATGGCATGTTCAAAGAAAACCACTCTTGAACTTCTTTTCAGATAGTGAAGCATCTTTGGGCATGGTGAGTCGAATACTAAATAACACTGTTGGCTCTAATTCTCTCCAGTCTTTTGAATTCACTGTTGAGAACTTGCTTTACAGTAGAAAATCTTCAACCAGGCAGTTTCATAAGCTAGATCACATTTTTCGTAGAGATGAAAATGTGATATTCTGAATTTAGTGTTGTAAGGGGTGTAGCTCTCTTGCGTGTGCTTCAACATCAGTAACCACCAATGGCTCCCTCATAGCAGGAGGGGACGCACTTGTCCATTTCTCCTAAGAAAACATTGCAGCTTGATGCATCATCTTCCTCTTCCCATCACGTTTAGCAGTGCTGGACCTCAAGGCTTTCTCAAGTGGAATCTCTAGATACATGATCTTTCTTCTGTTACCTGCTCAAACTGGCCTTTTCTGACGGCCATGACCTCAGCTACAAAAATCAGGGAAAATGGGAGCATTTGAATGGATTTTTTAGGAGAGGCTCTCAGAACCCAAGGTCATCTTTACTTGCTAATACTTGAGTTTTCTGTTATGTTAGCCTTTCTCCTTACTTGATATTAGGAAGCAGTTGTTTTTTTTCTTAAAATCTATTTGAATTATCATATTCTTTAGATATTTAGTGAAACCGGTGTGCTTGTAGCAATGTTTAATCGAGTTGTTTAAAAGTATCCTGAACTGCATTAAACTTTTATTCAAAAGCACGCTTTCCTATGTAGCTCGTAGTGTTTACTCTGTGTAGGTTGTTTAGTTTCCTTGGCAAATGAAATGAGCGTTTCCCATTCAGGAAATCAAGAGGAAGGCTTGTTATAGGGACTGTGAGTTTATATGTGCTCTGTTTGCTTTCCAGGCTGTGCTGCCTAGTTCTTGGAAAACTAGTTGTTGCAGTCATTTTTTGTGTATGTGTATTTTCCCACTCCAGGGAACCAGATTAACAAGTACCACTCTCAGTAAAACTTGTGCTGGTAGTTAGCAGACTGGCTGTTTACCAGACAGCGACCAGTTCTTGGAAGGTTTTGTGTTCATGCAGCCTCTGCAGTTGGCCTGTGTTCTCACTGCTTTCGCCTTTCCAGGGCAGGGCTTGAATTTTCAGAGGAACAAAACATGGACTGAAGTCTCTTAAAGTTATTACATGTGAAATGCTGTGATAAAACTAGTTAGCAGTTAGAATAGTCTTACACTGCAGTAAAAAAAAAAAAAAAAAATTATTGACTTTTGACCTATGCTCTGAAAAATGACACCATTTTGAGTATCATAGGATTGCAGGACAGTTGAATAGCAACATCCTACAGAGTTTGATAGATGAGTAAAATTTTTCCTTTGAAATATATTTATTGGCTAACTGGAGGAAAAAAAAATGGCTTTAAGATAATTACAAATCAACCTTACAATTGTTTAAGTTATTGAAGGAAAGACTATGCTCTATCCATACAGGCACAGCCCTAAAATTCTCAGAGCACTGCACTAAAGTTCAGCTGTCTTTTTTGAAAAAAGTCTTTTTAAATAGAATTCATAGTAGACAAGAGAAAAATTACTAGTAGTAACAGGTTAGTTATATGGATAAATCAGTTTTCTGGTAACATGGTTGCCAGACAGGAGAGCCTTGCTTGCTTATGTTTCACAGTTGCATGCTGCAGAAAATGAAGAAATAAGGTTAGATTAAATGGATGTTTTTTCATTAAAAGTGCATATAAACATTCTTTTTTGTTGTTGTTGCATAAGGAGTGCTATTTTTCAGAAGCAACTTTGGCCTATCAATACACTTATTTTTTAATTTACATAATGTATGAGGGAGACTGTGCTCCATGGGGGAAGGAATCTGGCAGTTGGATGAGAAGCTTAGTGAGCACAATAAATGGTGGCCTTTAACAGCAGAGCATCAAGTACCCTGTCCCAGTCTGCAAGTCTTCCTCAGAAATAGTGATAAAAAATGGTTTGCCTGACTGTTGGTGGTGTCAGTAATCGTTTCCACTAAAACATTAGCTCCGTGAAGTTAGTGCTTCTCTATATGCACCTTAGAGATGGTGTAGCCAGTATAGCAGTATTCGGAGGGTGTAGCAGTATTTGGAGGGTGTATTTGGAGTATTTTGTTTGTAAATTGGATGGAACAACTCAGTTCAGATCTAGATGCAGATCTCTGGTAGTGCTGTAAGCAATATTTTGAAGTGTTTAGTAGGCTTTTGGCTTAAACACTAGAAGTAATAAAAATGTTGATGAATATCTTAAATTGAAAAGCTCAAAGAAATTGTACTTGTGCATATTTTCTGATACAAGAGGTTAATAGGCATCTCTCTTGCATTTCTGAGATGGTTTAGTAAGCGTTTTTGGCTGTTTGAGCAGGAGGAAGGAGTTGGAATGCAGATGAGGTTCTTAGTGGCAGTTACCTTGTCCCTTGTCTGCTTTGCCGGCTATAGAACTGTGCTCACAGTAATGGGGAGTTTTATTGTTCTGGGTTCATAGAAAACTTACAGAAGAATACACAGATGCAGAATTCAATGGCTGTAGTCTTAACCATTTAATTCAAGGATGGTGGTATAATTTTTTTTTGCCCCTTTTCCCTATTTGCCAGTCAGTAAAATGCTTGTACCACGTTACATCATTTTTGTTAACCTGCTTCGAAGCATCATATTTACAAAGTCTCATTGTAGAGTAAAATATCTTATTAAACCATGTCTAATACAAGGAACTTTTAATGTCTTCACTACTGCATGGGTTAAAACGCAGAGTTTCTTGGTTTTAGAGGTTTTTTTTTTTTTTTTTTTAAATATTAATACAGCTCTACTGTTTGTATTATAAGTTCTGTTTGATGGCTTAAAGTCTGCTGAGGGACTTTTTGTTTGTATGATGTGGAATTAAAATGAAATGGCATTGCCAGCCTCTTGGATATTTGGTTTATCAAATTTAGAGTTTTTCTTTCTTAATAAAGCATTTATCAATGGTGTTGCATCTAAGCTATTCCCTTAGGAATTACTTTAAAACAGAGCAAGCTGAAATGATATTTACCCTTAAAAGCATTAGAAAATTGATTTATTGCTTACAGCAGTATAAACAAGTGCCATGAGCCTACCTTCTGTCCAGTTTTATTTAACTGGAATGTAACAGCCAAATAAAAATCTATGACTTTAAGTGCTCAGATGTCAAAGTGTTAGTGGCTTCCAGTATGTAATAGGATTTGAAAGAGTGCTTTAGGAAAAAATCCTAGGTACATTGGAAAGATGCCTCTTAGCAGTGTTGGCTGTGTTTCCAAATGCTGATTTTCATTTTGGTTAGCCATTTGTATTGACCTATTCCTCAGGTTTTATACATTCAAGGTAATTGCTTCTCAGAGTCCTTGATTCAGTTCAAAATGTCTACTGAGGCTTTAATTTTAGAAATGCAATTCAAAAAAGACTAATGTCTTTTTTGGCTGATCAGTGAAATGTGACTTTTCTGCATTGCCTTGTGAATCTCTGCAATAACACATTTTTTATCTGTTTTAATGCTTGTAGTCTAGATGGAGAAAACCTTAGTTGACTTATCCCACATTAACTGCTGGATTGCACTTTAAGGACTTGAGAGAAGGGTGTAGTTCTGTCATAGTCTGTGGTGACAGAATTGCTTGCATAGTTGCGTATTTATTCATTTTTTAAAAAACCTCTATATTGTGATGACCTGCACAGTTTTAGGCATGCTCAGTTTTGTGTTTTCAACAAGATTGAGGTGTGAGCTTTCATTGTAGGTATTCACTGTCTTCAAAATGTCATCCATAAGGACTGAGAACACACAGCTTCACATACTGTGACACATTTTTGCATATAAGTCTACTTTATAAATACTGCACTTTAGTTTTATAAAAAAGTGAAACATGATGCTGTTTCTACCTGGAATTTCTTTTTAATGAGTTACGGGTTTAATGTTCTGGCCTTGTTTTTACTCTGTTCTGGTTCCCTCCTCCCTCTGTCTTTCTGGTATCTTAAGCTAAATATAACAGAGCGATTAAATTCTTTACGTTAAATCAGTTCATGAAAGGAAGGTTTAGTTTGAACAAAACCTCCAGAAGGGATAAGAGCCTTTCTGCCATAATGTATAAGGTGCATTAAGGCTATTAAGAATTTGCTGTGGTGTACTGAGGTTTTTCTCATTTAGAATTATAAAATAGATGTGTTTATACACAACACCTACATATTTTGATATAGTATTTTCTCGTTTTATATTTTGTTCAGCATTTACAGCCGAACAATACCAGCAGCATCAACAGCAACTGGCACTAATGCAGAAACAGCAGCTTGCACAAATTCATCAGCAGCAAGCAAATAGTAATTCCTCTGCCAACACATCACAGGTGAGGGATTTGTCTGTGCTATGATTTATCCCTCATTGTTTCCCACCAGGGTTCATCTCTAATTGTCAACTGTTGCCATAGAACCTTGAAACTAACCAACAGGAAAGTGGCTTTCGCCTGAATCTCCATCATAGCCATTCTGTAAAGTGTTTAGAAGGGACACTGCAGGTGAGTGTGGCAGGCATTGCCTCTGCTCCCTCTTAACAAAAAAAAAAAAAAAAAAAAAAAAAAAAAAAAAAAAGGGTCAAATAAACGAAATATTCAAAGACTAGCGAATACAAGTGCAAAGATCTCCAGCCATGTCATTATCCGGTTGAAACTGGGGATTTTTAGAGCAGAATTTTTTTATTTTACTTTTAGTTATTAACTGAAAAAAATCCTCTGTAGAGCTATGGAAGTGTCTGCTATTGCTAAATGCTTACACTTGGTGCTTACAGTGCTGATGGACACACTTAAAATGGTTCAAAAGTTGGTAGCTGTCTGAACCTCTGAGTCGCTCAACTGGGTTAGAAGCTTTCTGAAAGCAAGTTGGCTTGTGAAAGATGTTCTTCCATAGTACTTCGGAAATAAGTTTTTTTGTTTTTTAAATCCTTGTGGTGATCCTTTTTTTTTCCTCCATTGTTATTATAATGGAGCTAAAAGTGCATGGAAAAATTACAATTCAGATTTTACCTAGTTCTACCAAAAACTGACAATTCGGTCTGAAAGAATGACTGGACCAGTTCTGCTTTATGTGGTTTGGTTTGTGTGTTACTAGTTTTTGTGCAGCTTTAAAAATGGTGAGAGGACTGACTCTGGGGAGCTTCAATCACATGTGTTTGCCACCATTGTTCTTTCTAGGGTTTTGTTTCCAAGACATTGGATTCTGTTAGTGCTCAATTTGCTGCTTCAGCTTTGGTTACATCAGAACAATTGATGGGATTCAAAATGAAGGATGATGTGGTGCTTGGAATTGGGGTGAATGGCATTCTTCAAGCCTCAGGTATGCAGCCGCTCGCGCAGAATTGGACTGCATCTCTGTGGGGCCATTTATTTGTTTTTAGTTGAAATCTGAATGTCTGCCTGGACTTGCCTGTCCTCTGAAAAAATGAACTTATGATGTATGTGTTTTTTTGTTTCTTTTCCTCACAGGAGTATACAAGGGCTTACACCTCAGTAGTACTACACCTACAGCACTTGTACATACAAGTTCATCATCAACAGCAGGTTCAGCCTTGTTACAGCCTTCAAATATAACGCAGACTTCAAGTTCCCACAGTGCACTGAGTCACCAAGTAACTGCTGCCAATTCTGCAACAACTCAGGTTCTGATTGGGAACAACATTCGATTAACTGTACCCTCATCAGTTGCCACTGTAAACTCTATTACCACGCTCAATGCACGGCATATACCGAGGACGTTAAGTGCTGTTCCGTCATCTGCCTTAAAGCTGGCTGCAGCAACGAATTGCCAGGTGCCCAAGGTTCCCGCCTCATCCTCCGTGGATGCTGTACCGAGGTGGGTTTCTCTTCCCTGTGCGCATCTTCAGTCTCTTTTTTGCTAGAGAAATAGTATTTATGGCATACAGATGTACTAGGTCAGAGTAGCTCAACTTACATGCAGCTTAACCTTGTGTGAGATGGTAGTCAGAAATGGATGCTTGCGGTAGGAGTGCAAGAGCAGGGAGATTTTAAACTGAAGGTCTCCTAGGACATTCTGCTTGCCTTGAGACCAAAACTAGTGTTGCAAAAATGCAATGTTAATTCGAAATTAAACTTGATTTACTAGTATCTGTAATTCTTTTCCCAGATTTATTATTATTTTTTTTAATTTATTTCAACAGGGAAAACCACGAAGCAGAGAAGCCAGCACTGAACAATCTAGCGGACAATACAGTAGCAATGGAGGTGACGTAGCTCCCGTGGGATGAACCTGCAGCCTTGGGGACTTGTCTAGGTGCTATGCATCGGTAGCGTTGGGAATGCAAGGGATGATGGAATGCCGCACATCGCGTTTCCGTGGCAGCTCTGGGCACTGGGCAGCAATGCACATCTCTCATGCTTTTTCTTTTCCTTTCTTACTGTTAATAGGAAAGAATCAACATCTGTAAATTAACAATACAGCAATTATCTGTACAGTACAGCATATTTGTAATACCCTTGTATATATGTTACTTGAATACAAAACTGTTCATTTGTGATGCTTTGCACTTGGGGTGGGGGAGGGAGGGAGGGAAACAACTTGCAACAAAGTAAGAGTGTGAGATGTGAGATTGTATAGAGATGAAAAAGTGTCATCACATCATGTGCATGGTGCGGAACCTGCTGTTTTATCTATTTATTGTGCCGTGTTTACAGTTTTTTGTACACTGTACCTTCATTGGTTCCTGTGCTGTAGTAAATGTGTTAGGTAGCTGTGGACTCCTTGATATTTTGTAAATGGTATAACATAACTTGGTTCCCCTCTGGGTCCCTGAGTTTTCTGTGTATCATGTGAAAAATGGTGACATACATACAGAATTTTTTAAAAAGGCATCAGTTTCAAAATGGGGAATGTACTGTTTAATGGGGATCTTCCTGTCAGAGTATTGTAAGACAAGTAACAAGCTAATAATGAAGTCTGAATTTTCCCATCCTAGCTTGTCCACAGGCATGTGGGCATTTTCTGGTACTTAAAGCACTAAAGTTATGTTGCTGCTCCCCTCGTTAGTCCCTGCACACCAAGAAGTGTTACGTATGCAAATGGAGTCCTTACAACTGGAGTTTTTGTGTTGTCTTGCCCTTTTTGAAGACGTATTTTTTTTTTTAATTGTATAACTGTTTATAAGACTTCATTCTTTACTTGTTCTTAAGAAAAGGATATAAGGGAGAAGAATGCAGTAATTGCTGTACGTGTATCATCATTCCAGTTTTTAAAAACAGCCAGCTTTTTTCCTTTTAAGATTCTCCAGAAGGCTGCAAGGCCAGAACCACAACTATCGGGTGCCTTCCTTTGGAAATATTTGACCTCTCTTCTGTGAAGAGAATGGTACTTAACAGACTACTATTAGTGCTTTGTCAGTACCGAAGTCTGAATGCCCACTCCAATGGCATACATTATCCTTAAGGTTTTTAATCCCACCTGGAAAATTGTGACAGAACTCTCACAAAATAAACCCAGGGCATTACATGTTGACAAAAAAGTGTGGTTGTGGTTTTTATTTGATTTGTTTTGTTTCTCTTTGGTATTTTGTTCTTATTCTTTTTGTTTTTATTTAAATTTGTGTAAATACTCTTGCTTTTTTTTCAGAGGCATTGGTCGCTTGGTAGCCATCCTTTCAGTTAAGAGAAGTAATGGTTATATGGTGGTAGCTGTCACAACTTTTGCACACAGAATCACTAAAGACAGTAAAAATAAAAGCTTAATATTTTTCTACAACCTTGTAGTTCTTAGAATATTATATAAATAATGTAGGAATTCACAGGTAAGATTTTCTTCACGTTGCCTGCTCAGAATCACTAATGGAAATGGACACAATGCAGAAAATGCCTGTTTTATAAAAGTGCCTGCCAGAGACAGCTGCAAAGTCTCCAGTTAAGACCATCTCATGCTTCCACTTGCTACCTGTCCTAATAAAGATGACTTTATTTTATAAATTTGGTATCAAGTGTTAAGCAATTAAGTTTATACATGGGACAATGTTTAAATGTTTGAGTGACTGGCTTTCCTCAGTATTTGGACTGGAAAGGATTAAGTAGGTTTTTTTTGTTTGTTTGTTTGTTTTCACACAAGTTTTAGGCGAAGGAAGAGCACATGTATATGCTGTGACCCCCCCTTTAAGGAAGGACTGCTCATGCACTGCTACTTTGTGTGAAGGAGACCAAGTCAGGGATTGTCATTCCTAAAAAGGAGTTTGTTTAGTGTTTAACAGTTGTATCAAGTTGCCTTTAGGTTTGCAGCATCTTTAAATGATTGTGTTAATGTACAGAACGATTTTGCCTTGGATTTACACAGATTGATGGTTGTCTGCAAGCTGCATAAAAATTGCAAAAGTGATGAACACCTGAATTCTAACTTTCTGCTTAAAAAAAAAAAAAAGTTCTTGTTAAATAGATCAGAAAATCTAAATCTTTAATACCCACTCAGCAAGGAGTGAGGTGTATGAGAAGCCTTCATTCTTCATAGGCATCACCACCGCTTTTCTCTCCCTGCAGTTAAAAGCCCAAGTTAATACCTAATCCTGCAGCCTCAGCTTTTCTGGTTGCCCGCGGTTCCTCTTCCTCTTGCCCTTTTCTTGCACTCAGTGATGTCCTCTCAGACACAGACAGACCTGTTGCTGCTGTTCTTGTCCCGACCATGACCGCAGGAGGGACCAGACCGGTGAGCGCAGCCATCCCACTGGGAGGAGGTTGGGTGAAAAGCGCTCCCTGCTTCTGTCGTGCTCCTGGTTCTTCGGTCCTGTTTTGTTGCTGTTCTTCCCTCCCAGTGCTCGCGCAAGTGGTGCCTGTCCTGGCGGCATAGGAGGAAAGGCCATTTAGAAGGAGACTGCACAGAGTTCACAGTCTTTACTAGTGATTTATTGCTGTTTTCTCTGAAAATTAAGGTTAGAGATTTGGCTGTCTAGACTGTCACAAATATTAATAAAAAGAAAATACAGAGTTTTTAAAGAACTTACTGAATGCAGGCAGATTGGATTGCTGTGCATAACTCTGTGCTTTAGCACAGAACTAGTACAAAATTATTAGCTAATAAATAGTGTTTGCTGCAATGAGCCTTTGTTAAGATTAGTAACCTATAAGGGAACTACCCTAAACTGGGAAGATTTTTCTGAAGACTCTCCTAAGCTCCTGTCAGGTGCAGGTAAAGCAACAGCAGATACTTCTGAGCTGCTTGAGGATGTGCAGTGAGGGAGCAAAAGGAGAGGAGGACTCCAGGAATATGATTTTATTGCTGGTATGGCCTCATACCTGATTTGTCCAGAAAGAAAACCTAAAATAAGTTAGGAGTGATTGCTACTCAGGGAAAAGGTTGGTAGAGGGAGGAAGTTGCATAAGCGTTCGGGTAGCTGAAAAGTTAACATACACTTAGATACAGAGGATAAAGCAGAGCATGAAAGAGCAGTGATATTTGATACAAATAATTTGGTCGAGATGAAGTTCAGACTGATTAAAATGCTGCAGATAAAGTGGTACTTTTTGACATTGGTAGTTGCTTTTTCACTGAACACCTTCAGGTTTTCTACTTGTGTAGTAGTCCACCAATGACAAATCATTTTCTCTGTGTGTGTCTTCGGGAACGAGCGCACAAGGCTTATTACCAACTGAGTAGGATTAATTAATACTGTTTGAACAAGTAGCCAAATCAAGAAAATTGATTTTTATTTATTATTTATTTGCAGAAGGTCCCAAGAAGCAGGTAAGAAATGCCCTGCTGGGGAAGACCTGGACTAAGTTCTGCGCGTTAGGGTAGTCATTGCAAGAAGTAACTTGGCTAGCAGTGAGACAGGGAGGAAGAAGGCAGGAGGAGGAAGGCGGGAGCGAGCGGCAGCGTCGCCGTGTGCCAGGCGGAGCGCAGGGAACCGAGGGAGCGGAGGGGCCCGCGCGGTCGCTGAAGCCAGTGGTCACGTGGAAGTAGCGACGGACTCCGGTAGCCGCAGGAGTGGAGCTGGGGGGCGGAGTGCCCTAAGCGCTTAACGCGCTCGGCCCGTTAGCGCTAACGGAGGTCGCGCGGGCGGCTCCTGTGCAAAGAGGAATAGCCCAAGCCGCGGGCGCTCGGCACAGGTGACGTCGGGCGAGAGCAGCAGCGGGGGACGGCACGGGGCGGCGAGGGGCCCTTCTCGTGGAAAGCGGCTCCGCCGCCGCCGCGCTGGGGCAGCGAGACCTCCGCCAAGGGCGGCGCTGCCAGGGCCGCTGCAGGCGCGAGGGCCCGGCTCACCCTCGCGCTTTGCCAGGAGGTGGCAGCCCGAACCACGGCCCGCGAGGGAGACCGGTGCCTTCGGCGACCCATCGACTCAGCTGCGCCGCTGCTCCAGCAAAAATAAGCGAAGAGCATGCTTTAGCAGGGACTATTATTTTAAACTACTCTTCTAACGGGCGAGCGCCACTGTCTCGTATGCATCGTCTTAGACGTGCAACAGCACAGCCACTCGCATGCTAAATGCTGCTAGAATATTTACAGCCTTCCACCCCAGTTAAATTCATCTGCTACAGGATTCAAACCTTGAAGGTAATGAAAGGGATACTTATCTTCCAAGTGAAGACTGTTCCCATGTCAGAGCTGGTGTTATTGCCATTGTCAGGAATGCAGGGAGCAATTTTAATTTAATTTCAATTAGCTCGTAAATGGGGCATTAACCTGAATCTAGGCGTTGCCTAGACCTTGGGCTGTTTTGGAAGTGATAATGTATTAGGTAAATTCGGAACAAACTAAACTCAAAACTGGGGCCTTTGCCTAAATCACTGAAACAGCGCTTCTGTGACATAAAACTAATTTAATGAAATGTTTGTTTCAAGTTTTAAAAAGGTGTTTTCAAATATTTGCGTTCAGCCGTTGCCTGTCTTGGTCGCAGGCTCCTGGTGCAGTGGGTTCCTGCTCCGGGTAACAGCCATCCTCCAGCAGTGCTGCACGCGGGTTATCTCTGCTTTATCACAAATCCAGCGTAAATGCAAACGTGTTTCCTTGTTCTTTTGGCGCGCTCTCGGTGACGGTGCCTGCGCAGAGCTGGGCTGGGCGCGTGTTCGTGGGGACACAGCTGTGGGCCTTGCAGGGGGCAGCAGCTCTGCTGCCCGATGGTTTTCCAGCAGGAAGCTGCAGGGACTTAGCAATGGAAAACTTGTGTGTGTTGGCAGCTTGCACAAGATGTTCTCCTTGACCCAGGTCCTTGCCCGGGGCAGGCACAGGGCCCGGAGGCTCCGGAGAAGCCCCCGCGCTCGGGATATTGAGGCTCTCCGGAAGTTTCCATGCATCGGGCAGGGCAGGGTTTCCCAAGCAACTTCCCGTCTGCCTGTGAATTACACCCCCAAAATCATTATTCTGGTCGCGTGCTGCGAATGACCAACTCCTGAACACGTGTTCAATAGCGGCTGCTGCATCCAGGGCGCTCAGTGGGCAAATTCTTTAATTACAATCGTTTCACGTATGCCTGGTGTTGAGCTTCAGCCATCAAAACTATTTAATCTCATTTTCTTTAAGGCCTCTTTATATAGCCAATGTAGTATAAATTTATCGCAAAGAAAAAAGCGAAATTCGTACTAGAAAAGCTGGAGGAACTTGGACCAGTGTGCTGCCTACATTAGCATCGTTCACAGGTCTTGCTTGCTGCATACAATGAGTTACATTAAAAATTAATGTATACATCTGAAAAAGAAAATATGTTTTACACTGAGTAAAGATTAAGGTTAAAAATCAATTTACTGTGAAAACAACACTATCAAAGCTACCTTCTTGGGCATATATTTACTCAGCAATTGGAGCCCCTTGGCCTTTCTGTGGGATCCCACTGTGTTTGGAAGGCTGATCTTGGCTGCCAGCCCTCTCATACTGAACCTGATTAAAAGTTAAATATGGTTTGAGGGCAGCACAGGATATAAACCCGCGTGTGCTGATAGCGCAGCTCAGTTCGCCTGGGGAAGCTCTTTGTGGCCGAGGGCGCCCCGTGGCCGAAAGGCCGCCCCGCCCCGCTCGGCCCCACGGGCAGGACGCTGCTTGGGGTCCCGGGCGAGCGGCGGCGGCTCCGCGGGGGCCGCCCCGTCGCACAAACACGGTCACGTCTCCGTGCGGGAAGGGGATTGCGCGGAGTCCGAAGCAGCCAAGGCCTGGGCGGACGGAGACCACGGGCCGTGGCAGCCCAGAGCCCCAGTGGACCCGGCTGAGGGTCAGGGCTGCAGCACGTGAGCCCCTTTGCCACAGGGTGTCACACGACCTACGGCTACACCTTGTCTCCAGTTCTGAGTTTTGTGACAGGCTGAGCAGAACGTGCAGCTGGAATGAGGCACGTGGGAGCTGCAAACGGGAGTCAGCATCTTCTGAGCATCAACTGGAAGGGCCTCAAGAAACCTTCCTCCGCACAGTGCTGGATTCGCCCCTCATCTCTGCTGCGTTTCCTCCTGCAGGAAAACGAAAGCAGCAACATGTTGGTGCGTTAGCAAAAACAATGGACAGCTGTTTGGAAAGTCTTCTAGGTTGCAAGTGCTTAAGTTCTCAGGTGTCACGGGAAGGGCTGCTTTTACAGTGAAATCCGTTTTGACTTTGGAGAGTTTGCTGTGCTACAGGAGCCGTAGAGCAGCGAGACTAGAACTGCTGCAGCTGCCCCTCGCCCCGAGAAGAGCAGCCCCCGCGGTGCTCGGCGCTGCCGCTGCCCTGCGCGGGGCTGGTCCCCGCGGTGGCGGCGGCAGCGGCGGCGGGGAAACCTCCCCAGCGTGCATGATAAGATGGAAGTAATCCGTATTTACGGTTACGCCCAGCAACCCGCGTGCACAGAAAGACGCTGGTTATAAAAACGCAATCATGACACGTGTGGTCCTTACAAGTCTTCCCTCCCTGGCTCTCGCAGGCTCCAGCTCAGCGCTGGTAGATCAGAGACGGGCGGCGATGCCCCGGCGGAGCAACCAGCCGTTTCTGGAGCAAGGCCTTGTCTCCGGGCCTCGGAGCTCGGAGGAGCTCCGTGGAGGCACCTGGGCACTGCGAGTGTCGCAAGGGAATGGGGCAGAGCTGATCCCCTCCCATGGACAGGGCACTTCCCACCGCAGCACAAGCAGCATCTGGTTTCACTCTGCACAGTTTTGACAGACAGGGACCTGCAGGAGGGGAAAACGAGGAAACGAGCCGGTCACACCCAGGCTTTGAGGCACAGGGCTGGGATGGTTGGCAGGGCATCCAGATTGGGATTCCCGGGATACCGCCCGGCTGGCAGACGTGACA
Source organism: Nothocercus julius (assembly GCA_013398735.1). Taxonomy (NCBI): domain Eukaryota; kingdom Metazoa; phylum Chordata; class Aves; order Tinamiformes; family Tinamidae; genus Nothocercus; species Nothocercus julius. The sequence continues at coordinate 6,091,031 of VZSV01000002.1, read as the reverse complement.
CATGAGCCGCGGGAGACCCGCGTGCCCCGGGGTGGCAGCCGGAGGCGCCGCTGGCCCCCGCGCCGGTTCCGGCGGCGCTTGGCCGCGCCAGGCTCAGCAGGCACGGCCTCCCCGCGGCCGGAATCCGCGCAGCCCGCGCTGCGGACCAAGAGGAGGAGGAAGAGCCCGAGGCCGTGTGCGCGCCCCGCGGCCAGGCGCTGCTCGGGCCCCGCGCGCGGCGCCGGCGGCTCCGCGCCCTGACGCTGCCTGCAGGCTGCTTTGCTCTGACGCTCAGAAGTGGCTGGCTGCCCGCGCGCTCGCAAGCACGGCGGGTCCGTCTCTGCACGGACGAGCTCCTCCGCCAGGGCAAATCCCCCTCAGGGCTGAATTTCAGCAGGCAGATGTAAACTCAGAGCAAAAAGGACTCCACTCCTTTGTATAAAACTATATATCCAGGCAGCACAGCGACAGCCACAGAGGAGACCCAGGCGTAACGCAGCCTGGGCGGCAGGAGCGTGCTTACTCATCGGGAGCTCTGCAGCAGACGTAACCCCCCAGTCCTTCAATCCGAGACACACATTAAAGGCAAGGGCTGCAGTGAATCCACCCCTTTCTTGGGTGGCCAGCACTTGTTCCTAGCGCACTTGGGTCTTTCTGATCCCTTTTCCAGAAGCAACATCTATCTCTGAAATACATTTACGTATCATCAAGGACATAATGTTCCAATTCAGCATCCCTGACGTATCAATTAACCTGAGTGGCTTGGAGAGCTGATCTTGAAGCTGTGCACATAATGGCGGCATTAAAAAGGAAAGAGCTGCCAGCGTGAGCTGAGGAGCCAAAGCGAAAGTGCAGCGGCATCGCAGCGCCCGCCCTCCCATCCGCTCCCGCGGGGCCATCGGAACGCGGCCCGGAGACTCGCCACCCTTTCCTCATTTTCTTGGTGCGGAAGCATGAGATCAGCAGCTCTCTCCTGTGGCTCTTTCCTTGTCCTTCCCATGCCTGATGTTTGTTTGGATGTGCTGGGATTTACTTTCTTGAAAATGGAAAAGAAAGGGGGAAGGGGTAGAATATAGGGCTACTTATCACCTAGGGAAGCTCCTTCTTGAGACCCCGATAGCCGAGACACAGAGACAGCTCCGGGGTGCCATCCGGAGCACTGAACCCTTATGTTCCTGCTCTAAACCGCACTGTGGAGATTTTCTCCTGTCCGTAGAGGGAGCCCAGGGAGATTAACCTGGCAAGGAAGCCCCTGTGAATACCAGCGCAGTGATTCGGTGGTCAGAACTGCTCCTTTGGAACTGCAGTGTTTGGTGATGTTTCTGCAAGTATGAGGTGATAGCGGAATAGAAATATTTACAGGTGCTACCCGGCTAGCAAGGAAACACTCAAAGCCCCAAGGCTACTGGTGCTGGGAAATAAATTCCCTGCTCGTAGCTTGTAAATAAAAGAAGCACAGATTGCTTCAAATCAACAACAAGAATTATGTGGTCTGCCAGATTTTTAAAGAAGTCAAAATAATAATAAAATACGAAATACAGCCTGGGTAACTAAACCAGAATTCCCATAAACTCTACTATGGGACCTTTATTTTCCTATTTCACAGAATTTTGTCATTGTTACAAGTCAACTTCTTTTCATCTCTAAAGTTTTTGACAAAGTCAGAAGAAAAATCATATTGTTTATATTTATTTCCTCCTTTAAAGTTGTGAATTATTAATAACAGTGAATGACCCACCAAAAGCACAAGTCCTAGCCATAGAAAAATCTGTAGGACCCATCCCTTCGTGCAGTATTCCTTTTGGTGAAACCTGCTATGTTTTACCTGCAATATTTCAGTTGTCTCAGGCTCTTTTCCCTTCCCTGCCTTGCGTTCCCAGCTGCAGAACAAATGAGCTAATGGCATTAGATGGCATAAGAGTTTCTGGCCACAAGCTAATTGAAGCTCTTTAGGAAAGGCCAACAAGAAACGTGCCTCAAGTGTGGCGTGGGCAGCCGCTGTTCTGCTAGTACCACGTGTGCTTTTAACTAGCGGCAGAACAACAAAGTGAAACAACTTGAGGCCAAATCAATCCCCGCCCATAAATATCAGCATTGACTTTAACAACATTAGTTGTTTCAGCCTAAGTGGTAGCTGCTGCTGCTGCTGCTGCCTGGCATTTGTCTTTATTGCCTTGTTCCATGGGTTCCCTTCGTTTTTGTCTTATTTCCAGCTGTTTTCTCTCAAAAGTACCAAGGAACATAGCCCAGAAATGCAGAGTGGTATGGAAACCACTGATTTCCAGGTGCTATTTTTTCCTGTGTTCATATTTTAATCTGCACTCTCCTTTAAGGCAATCGCTTCCGTTCCCCTCATTGAAGCGCGCCGGTAGATGCCCGTCGCTGCAGGGGCCCTGAGCGGAGGGGCAAGGGGAGCTCCCTGCCTCTGGGCCGACCAAGGCGAGGCGAGTTCTGCACAGCAGGTCTTTGTGTGCAGGGGACGTTAGCTGCACGCTGTGGGAGATTACCCCGGGGATTATTTTCAGGTACATGTAACGGAGGTAATTAACCTTTTAATCCCTATTCAGCAAAAGCCTTTCAACACCCCATTGTAGTGCAGCCAAATCCCTTTCCCATTTTAGTACCAAATATTACCGTGGGTAAAGAATAGAAGTGCAACCTACGTTGGAGTCCAGGCTTGAGGTGCAGCACTGATTTTTGTCTGTGTGTTTCGTGTCCTGAACTGTGCATGGTCACAGAGGAGCTGCAAGCTGGATGTCCAAGCAATCAGGAACAAAATATTGTCTTACTTGGTTTCTAGAGAAAAGCTAATTTAGTCTAATATGATTGCATCAAACACACTCTCATTGAAAGCAAGATTTCATAGAGAAAAGAGTCAGAGCCATGCTAGACCTCTGCGAAAAAATTTACCACCGGATAGGAGGCAGCGTGTCAAGATAGAAAGAACGGCAATAGGTGGTGTGCAGAAAAAATGAGACCAACAGTATCTGTTGCTGTGTTTTTTACTGGGTTCATGAGTTCCGAGTGCATGAGTTTCTACTGCCTTTTAAAGTGCCTTTGGCTGTTTATATAATCTGTTTTGAAACTGGTAGATTAGGGGCTCTATAACCTTTCCGGTCGATAACATTTCTTCCTTTATTTTCTCCCAGAAATATTCACTAAACACAATGTGACTATAAGATTTAAGGAACATCACTCGGTCGCAAAGAACACCCGATCGAGCTTGATACATGATGATATACGATATATGATGTGCCCTCACACAAGGAATTAGCGCAGGTCATGGGCAGCAGTGAGGGATCGTCCCCGCCACGGCCGTGCAGAGCAGGCTGAGAAGCATCTCCTGGTCTGCTCTGCGCGCGGCCTCCGCAGCCAGACCTGCAATTCCTGCCCCTTCCTGCTGCACAACCGACTGCATTTCCCTGGCTGCAAAACTGCTGATGTGACAGCTGCTGTTCAGCAAAGCTGCTTGTAATTGCACAGGGGCGCAGGGAGGTTTTTCTAAGGTATTTCTGTAAAAAAAACTCGCTATCAAAAGAATTGTGTTATAAAATAAATTGGGATAGGCAGGGGAAAAGGGCATGACAGGAACGTTCCAGATCTATACATATATGAAAAATGGTAATATAAATGTGCTTAAATTTGGGCTATTCTTTATTCCTGTATTCACATGTTAATGTCACCTTATAATTCTCAGTAAAACTTACAGAGAAAAGTTTGTCTGCTCAAGTTAAGACAGCTGATCTAAGCTCAGCAATTGTCAGACTTCTGCAAACTGAGCACAAAAGGGTTGAAGCACAGATTTTATGGCATTATGGAGAAAAAGATTTCCTAAAACTACCTCCTAGTTCCCGCTAATCCCAAATATTCTTAGTCTTGAAATTGCTCCACTGCTGCTTTTAAAATGGCCTTTTTTTCTTACTGTGTTCTTCTTGAAGCACAGTTGAATAATTGGTCTTGGTACCAAGCGTGAAAAATCAAATCTTAAGAAAAGCAAATTAGTGCGTCTACCACTGCAGGTACAGTCTGCTAATGACATTATGTACTAGAAGGTCATGTCCTTGTAGTTTACCTTAATCAGCAACATAAAGGTTTACTAAAGAACATGGCATAAATTCAGCCTTTTTTCAGCTGACTTTGTAGCTTTGCACAAATCACTTTCAAAAATATTTCCTTTGACTGTGAAAGTGCAAGGTAACTTTAAAAACATTTAGAAAACAAGAGATATTTTCACTGTCGGATTAGGAAGCCAGCACTTTGCAGATCTTGCTCTTATAGAGTAATATATAACTTTAATATATTATTATATAAAATGTGTAATATATATTTAGTATATATAAAATTAATTCAGTGAAGTTGAATCAAGTCAAAAAATGAAGTTTCTGTATAGATTTTGGTCTTGTTTAGTATTTAAAATTTTACAGTACTTGGTTATTTTAAAACAAATACATTTTTTTAGATGCATAATGGGTCTCACAGTGCAATGTGGACTCCTACCAGCATTAACTTGACAGCAGTGTCCACCTTCCTTAACAGGAAGACGGGCAGGTCTCTGGAGAGTGATAATGCAGTGCACTGAAAATTTGAGTTTTCTTCTTTCAAGCCCCTCACAGAATAAACATCCGCTCCTAGTAAATATGTTCATTAGGCTACAGTGGAAAACTGCTGGTTGAGATGGGACCAACTGTGGTGCCACCATAAGGGAAGGGGTATTTTGGGGAGGCTAAAGGATCCACAGTGCTGTGGTGCTTCGGGCTGTGGCAGATGCAGGGAAGCCAAAAGTTCTGAGTCAGAAGAGAGGGTTTTTTTGAATCCCTAAATCAAAATCACTTCAGCCACTGTCACTAAAACTAATTTCCAGTACTGCTTATAGCAACACATCTTTTACTGCAACTTCATCTGTGAGTGTCACCTCCTACCTACCTGGGAAGGAGACCTTTGGAAACATTGGTTGTAAATGGTGTTAAGCTTTTTAAAGCAAATTTCACTGAAAATCTTAACAGCCTGGCCCTACCTGATGGAATGGAAGCGAGAAACCATTCTTAGAAAGGTAAAATTAATGTTGTGCTGGGCCAGAGCTCAAGGTCCGTGATTCAGACCAGGACTAGGTGGTGTCCCCCAAAACAGTTGCTCTTTGTACGGTTCTGAGGTGATGTCACATGTGCAGGTGGACCAGGATCGCAGCAATTCCCTTCCTCACCAGCAACAGAGCTGGTCACTGTGCTGGGTTTCTGCTCTCGCAGATACCTACGAACACATTACGGAGCGCCCACCCTTGCAGCATCGCGTGTAAAGGCCCAGCTTCTCAAGACTCTCTGAGGAATCCTGTTTTCTAAACTGGATTTCTGTTTCTTTGAGTATCTGGGATAAACTCAATAATTGTCATGGAAGAATTTAAATCGAAAAGAGAAACAATGTGTTTAGTGATTTTGACGGCACAACTGAGGACATGGCCTCGTTCAATATTTTCATAAACATACAAATGACATTGTTGTAAGAGGAATACTGGTATCAGAGATAGGTATTTCATAAAGTTTGAAAGTTCATGTTGTTTCTGTTTGCACGTCTCAGTGTCTCAAAGTGTGTCTATATAGACAGATAAAGAAAACCAGCCACACCAAAAATCAGAACATCCCAGCAGGGATATTATATAATATTAGATAAATCTGTCATTTGGAAACTCTTTTAAGTTCAGAGCTTGTTTCCTTCTTTAGAGCCTTTAGTTTGTGGTACATGAATAGCACCAGGACAACAGTTGTAATTTTCATTTTTCAAAAATTGTCCAGTTTAAACATTAAAGCCTTTGGATCATTACCACAGGAACGACTGCAGGGGGGATTGACACGTCTGTCTGTACTCAGCGGTGTGTTTGAGCATTTTGTTGCCAATATGGCCAACATCAAAAATTTCAGAAGTTTAGCTTCCCCAGTCTGGTCTCCCTTGCCGTTTTGCTCGTAGGCTGGAGTTAACAAGTACAGTTCCCATTCTGGAGCGCAAAGCACACGCTAGGCTTCAGGAGGGGCACTGAAGTGCACCCACCAGGGTGCTGGGCACCCGCCTTTCTTTGGAGCGGCCGGCAGGAGGGCGCCGAGGCCGCGG
>VZSV01000002.1:6066821-6084672 GCA_013398735.1 Nothocercus julius | reverse complement strand
CTCGTCCAGGGCGCTTCGGCGGCCGGCGCCTCTCCGCAGGACCGGCTGCCGTCAGCCAGGCCGGCTCGCGAGCGTTTACACACCCGGAACAGTCTACCAAACTGTCCTGGATTCCCTCTGTCGCCCGGCTCGGAGACCGGCCCCCCAGCCGCTCACCAAATCATGGCCTTCTTTTTCCTGCAACACTCCTACATTTGTCAAGTTCCAGGTTGCCCACGGCCCTCTGGTTTACTTTGTTGTTCATTTTCATACTAGATGAAATCAGTACAGCTAAATTGTCCGGTTTAAGGATTCCTGAAGGCTCCAAGGCGCCGCAGAGGGCTGCAGGGACGCACACCGAGGACGTTCCAGCCGAGCCCCGAGTTTAACAAAAGGCACCTTGGGGCCGCCGGCCTGCCCGGGCGCACGCCGGCCTCCAGCCGCGTCCTGGCGCACACGGGTCGTTATCGTTATGAAGCCAGTCACCGCGACCGCAATTAGTCTGGCCTTGGGTAAGCGGCCTCGCGAGGGAGGTGAATGCGTTGGTAAAAGACACGGTCTGAAAACCTGAAGCAAAACTAACATACAGGCGCTAGTGATACTCTGCCTTGAAGACGAGGTTTCTAACAGATTCAACGCATCGTCACAGCTCTGTTGTATTAAAAGCTCCTTTTCACTGGGAATCTAAAAGGGATTTCCCGCCTCCGGTTTAATGGTAGTAAATAGAGCCTTTGCTTTTGCATTAAGCAGCTACAGAAAAAAAAACATTTTGCATAAGCAGAAGCACCAGAAATGTTGATAAGATACACAGATTCTAGCTGTGTACGTTACCTTGTTGACGGCCTCCAAGAAAGTTTCCTACAGAGAAAATGAAATGATGACAAAGATGGTTTCTGAGAGGGTAACTTCTTCTTTCGTTTGCTGTAAATCAGAGTGACAAGATATTTAAACAAATCCTCCACAGAGACAAGTTGTAGTCTCAGCAGAAAACCACAGAAATAAGCAAGCAACAGGACTAAACCTATAGGAAAAGAATACGCACAAAACCTCTGCCTAATATCGAAGTACTGGAAAACAAAATAATCTAGTTGGGATTAGGACCCTCCTCTCCATTTGAATTTGTAATGAGAATAGGAGAAATCTTGCTTCAAAAAGGGCAGCTTACATTGCTCCAAATAGATGAGCTCAGTGCAGAGCATCCTGGAGAAGCCGGGTGTCTGTACTGAAATGTCCCACAATTGTTTTTCCTGTGATGTACCCATCCAGACAGAGCAGCTGAATAAATCACCTTCAATGGTCAGAGTATTGCTGCAAAAGCTGCATTAAACTCACACTCAGTAGTGGAGAGGAACTTGCCAAGGCTTTGTGCTTTTTTAGACACAGACTGTCTCAACATAAAATGTGATACAATATTTGGCTCTTTCTCTGTTGCTGCAGAGTTTTGTGCATACTGGGAAAATGAACCTTTCAGCTATACTTGGTCTAACAGACATTATGATAAAAATATTTGACTTGGATTAGAGACAGAAGATAACCCTGCTGGTGGCTTTCCATCTTGTCAGGAACACTGCGCCTGTTCCCTGAAGTAAATTGCCTCTTCAGTCTCCTGTGTCTGCTGGGGCTGAACATCCTGTTATAGTAAAATGGAAGACGACAGATTCATCAACAACCAAAGAGACCGACCCCCAAAATAATTTGGCAGAGATTAGGCCTTGGGTTGGCACATTGCCTGGGAGTGAATTACATCCATGCCATTGGATTCAGTGGTCTTCATCATACGGCTCTTACTTTATATTCCTATATTCCTACAGTGAGTTGGTATCCAGTTCCATCTATTTATTTTCTTCTACTCAAATATCTTCAAATGCCAATGCAATAAATGTCAGATTTGTAGTGCTGAGATGTTTGGAACACAGAAGCCTCATCTCACTTACTTAGTCTGGCTTTTATGCCTTTCTGTGCTAAGCATTTGGTAGTTCATTTTGCCCTTCCTCATCCTTCCCAGTCCATTTGCTGCTACACACTTCTAGTCATTCACTGTGAACACGGCTGTCTGTCCAGCCCTCAGGTTTGGGCAGCATTCTGTGGAAGTATAGGGAAGAATTCTACCAGGAAAGCTATGGAAAAAACAGATTCAAAACACAACTCAGATGCGAGCTGGAGCTGGCCTCCTGCTGACCGACTGTCTTTTCCCTGGCCAGCAGCAGAGCTGCAGTGTTTGGAAGACGCTGTCGCTTCATGGAAAGCAAAGGATTTGTGATCATCAAGGACTTTTAAGAGGCGTTCGGGAGATATCATTAGATGTCAGCACAGAATAGATGCCAGCACATTTCAAATATTGCAAAGAGTAGCAGTGTAGAGCTCTGTAATTTAGTATTTGTTCAGAAAGCACAGCTGCCTTACTAGTAAAAGCCAGCATTAAACTAGTCGGTTTTCAGCCCTAGTGAAATATCTCATGTGCTTATTTTGTTTTTGTTTTCAGCATAAAGGTTTTTATTCTGGGTATGCCAAATGGGATTGTGGTGAGCTCAGCTCTGCCCCATCTGCTGATAGAGACATTATTTTTGGCTGTAATATCACTATTGCCTTAAATAATTTAGGCTGGAAACATTCAGGATGAATTTCACAGGAGACTTCTCCAAAGGAAACTATAACATTTCTTGCAGCATCCTGATCTGTCCAAAGGAAGAAAAAACATGAGTTATCTCTCCCTCCCTCCTTCCAAGGCATAAAGTCTATAAGTGATTTATTAAGAAACGGAGCCCCTGCAGTGCCTGCCTGCAGTGCAGGGCAGCTCTGGGCGAACTTCAGCCTCGCTGGTCAGGACCCCGCCAGCAGTCCCACTTTGGTGCACGGGGCTCAGGAGATTTCACAGAATCACACACAGAATCACACAGGATGGTTGAGGTTGGAAGGGACCTCTAGAGACCATCTAGTCCAACCCCCTGCTCCAGCAGGGACACCCAGAGCACGGGGCACAGGGTGGCAGCCAGGCGGGTTTTGAGGATCTCCAGAGAAGGAGCCTCCACAACCTCTCTGGGCAGCCTGTGCCAGGGCTCTGTCACCCTCACAGGAAAGGAGTTCCTCACATGGAGGTGGAACTTCCTGTGTTTCAACTTGCACCCATTACCCCTTGTCCTGTCACTGACCACCACGGAGAAGAGTTTGGCCCCATCCTCCCTGCATTCTCCCCTCAGGTACTTGTACATGTTGATCAGATCCCCTCTCAGTCTTCTCTTCTCCAGGCTAAACAGGCCCAGCTCTCTCAGTCTTTCCTCATACGATCAATGCTCCAGTCCCTTAATCATCTTCGGGGCCCTACGCTGGACCCTCTCTAGAAGCTCCACGTCCCTCTTGCACTGGAGCACCCAGAACTGCTCCCAATACTCCAGGTGCGGCCTCACCAGAGCTGAGCAGAGGGGCAGGATCCCCTCCCTCGACCTGCTGGCCACGCTCCTCCTGATGCTGCCAGGATCCCACTGGCCTTCTTGGCCACGAGGGCGCATTGCTGCCTCATGGTTAACTTGGTGTCAACCAGGACTCCCAAATCCCTCTCTGTGGAGCTGCTTTCCAGCAGCTCAACCCCTAATCTGTACTGGTGCCTGGGGTTATTCCTCCCCAGCTGCAGGACCCTGCACTTGTCTTTGTTAAACCTTATGAGGTTCCTCTCAGCCCAACTCTCCAATCTGTCTAGGTCCCTTTGAATGGCAGCACAGCCCTCTGGAGTGTCGGCCACTCCACCCAGTTTGGTATCGTTTGCAGAGGATGAGCATTTGCTCATCCTTCAGCTCTGCCTGTTCTGTTGCCAGGGTATAAGACCCAAATCAGCTTCCCCTGCTACTGGGGCACAGCTGCAGAGTAAAGCAGGGGAAGGAGGGAGGCCAGCAGACAGACACAAACCTCCCAGGAATAGGACCAAGGATTTTTATATCTGCTCCCTGCTTTGATTAATCCATTTTACTTGCTATAAACAAATGCATTTGAAGAATAGATATTACTTTGTAAGACCTTGTAAGATCTACTTTGATCTTGCTTTGTATTTCTGTTGTTTCATTCCTCAGACCATGAGCCCATGCAATTAAGAAATCATGACAAGCTTAAAACAAATTTAAAAAATGCAGACTGTGCCCCCTGGCCTGTAAAGTGCGCATTTTTCAGTTTTCAGAGACCTGAATCATGCTTGTTAGCAAGAAGAGCGCTGAAAGTGAAGACTCTCATACAACTGTCAGACTCCAAGAATCTTGTTTTGAAGAGAAAAAAAATGGTGTCACAAAGCTTGGGGTAAACCAGGGCCAGCAGACAGCATGCAGATTGCCCTGCTGGTCCTGGACCTTTTGCTCAGCAGTGCTAGTGGCTCTGCCCACTGCAGCAAATGTCCTGCCTGCCTCTGTCCACCTGAAATACCAAGTGACCCCTGTTAGAAGTCAGTACTGGCTCTCTTGCAAGATTGCTGCTTCTGACTTTTGGAAAGCAGTCAGCACTCAGACTGTCCAAACCACTCAACAAAGCAAGGAATGCACTAAGCAGACAGTTTCTCAGTGAAATGGCTTAGCAGTGTGTCCATCCTGTTCCCAATGCACAGTGTCCTTATCCCTGAAGGGACCATGTTGGAAGATAACTAAGTTTCAAAAGATAGACAAAGGGCTGAAGGGCTGTGGGGCCTGAATTCCCATCCCCACCTTGGGAATGATTTATTACAAGCAAAGCTGGAAGTAAGATTTGTTATTTGTTGGCTCTGATGAAGAGGGCTGAACCTCTGCTGCCCAGGAAGGCAGCTTTTTTAGAGGGGGGCTCATTTAAATTATCTTTCAGTTTAGCTATGGGATTTGAAGCCAAGCAGGAGTCACCCTTATGTGCCTGCATGAGCATCGCTGCTGCTCTCCTGCTCCTGGCCTCTCCACAGCCCACTGTTTGGGTGGAAATCTCAGGTCCTGTCTTTGATCTCACACGCGGTCTTTGATGCCAGAGTTGTAGTACATGACTGAATGATTAAGATTCATTAATAGTTATAAATAGATTAGCACAACTGCAATTCAACATAAAAACTGGGGTGTAAGTCTGTCTATAAATACCTGCATGTAAGGTTCCAAAAATCCCAAGACACTTCCCTTAGTAATATATCTGGAAAGCTTGTTTATATCCCCACCAATGACAACTGATCAGTTGTGTCCTGATCCCAGGCCTGACCACTTGTCCTAAACATACTTCTTCACCCACCCCACGCCTTTCCAAAGTCCTGAGGGCTCCCTATGTGCATCAGCAACTGTCCTCCTAGCCTCAACTGCATAACTGAGCCCAGGGAATGAAAGAAAATACTTCATTTTTGACGATAAATGGAATCACCTGATCAAATACAACAAGGAAAAGCCCCACAGAAACGTATTTATGACACACAAGATGTTGAAGTGAACAAGAGTCAGTGACAGCAGGCAAATGACTATTGCAAGCCGAGTGTCCAAACAACGCACGGCTTCGAGCTGGCGAGAACGGAGCGGGACCAGACGTGCCCGTGAATCAGCAGCTCTGGAATGCCGGCACAGAAGGAACGGCAGCAGCGATCCAAGAGGACACTGAGGCATGTAGAAGCTCTTCCAAGCCCGTTTTAGCAAAGCACTTGTTTCCAGTTTATATATATTCACATGATGGCAAAGTAATGTCTTAGAGACTTACTAGCTTAGTTCATCAAAGCATTAATTGCAGTTAGAGTTCCTGAGATCCTGAATGGATAAAATGTACTGTTTAGCAGACAGTGAGGCAAAAAAGAAAAAAAAAAAAAAAAAGAAGAAAAAGAAAAGAAAAAAAACTGCCTTAGAAAGCAAGCCTAATTGCGAGAAGCTAGGGACAAAATGCAGCCTTGCAGCTTAGTTTTCAAAATCCCTCTTCCATAGGCTGAATGCTGCTCTGACTCACACTGAGACAGGCTGAGAACAAGCAGAGAGGAGCTGCCCTGCGCTCCTGGAAATCTGGTGCCAAACACAGGATTCCTTTCCGCGAGTGGGACAAGGGATTCCCGCCGTGGGCAAGAGCAACATTTGTCCCAGCTCACTTTGGCTGCTGGTCTTGGGATAGATGTGGGTCCAGCAGGAGCGTTCGGCCGCATCCTTGTCCCCGCTCTGCTGAGCGCTCCCTCTCCTGCCTGGGGGACGCGGGATTACTGCAACTCTCACCTCCATTGCTCAAGCTTTTTGGGCTCTGTGCAAGGACACTTGTGCAGCCCCAGACACGACTACGCTTTCTTCTTGGCAGTGACGCTCACTTCTTCACCCCTCTCAGAGGTGGGGAAGCGAAAGGGGAATAGCGAAAGAGGGTTTGGCTTCCTTGGTCCATCAAGATTTACAGCCCCTGTGCACCACTAGAGAAAGATGTTGTTAGATCGGGTAGAAGAGCTCATGACTTGTTCAGCTTATACAGATGTGCTGCTCTCCAAAGGAGAAGTCAGAAAATGGGAAGCGAAGCAAAGCAAAACAAGAAAATCAAAACCAGCCCTATGTCTAAGGGCTTGTATTTGCAGACAAAGCACAGAGTTGTTTGCCACTGTTTCTGAAAAGCTTATGGTTTTGCATATTATCTTCCTGACCAGAAAACAACTGAGAAACAGAAAAAAAAAATGAAGACTTCATTCACAAAAGTACCAGACGTCAGTATGAGGATTAAAATAAGATGAATTGTATCTTGAAATAAAGATGAGGGGCACGGCTCCATGTTTGACTTGCTGACAGTTGTGCCATACTCTGGGGCTTTGCTTTTGCGCTCGTAACCCCAGCAGAGAAATGGCATGCAAGGGAGAAAGCTTCAGAGAAGGGTCGTTACTGGCTGTGCAAATACCAGATTCTTGCCTTGTGTGGGCACTGGGATTTTTTTTTTTTTTTTTAAAGATTCACCGGCCTCAACACTGGAAGATTCTACATTTCTTTACAAAGTTTATACAGCTATGCCAGTTAAGATTAAAATGTATTTGCAAAGTAGCCCTCATTGCTCTAAAAGCTCTGCAGTGAAGATTACCCTATCAATCAACCTCTCAACATTGAGAGATTTTATATATATATGTAATGTGCATAAATATGCATCCCAAGCTAACCACTAGTATAAAGCCAATACTTCGAGTCTGTTGGCCCCAAAGGCAGTGTCTGCAGAGCAAACAGTGATTTGAGTTTGCCTGAGTATACATATTCTTTATGCAATTTTACCTGGTTACATTCCCAATTCGAAGTGTGCGTGAGATAGATACACAATGATAACTTCGTATTGAATAAAATAAAAATATCACATTGAAGAAAAGAAAATACTTGTACTTTCCAAGCTTTCTGCATACTGCCACAGGCTTTCCAGAGTTTCTGCAGAATGGTAGATCGTTGGACAGTGCACAAGTAGACCATATTGTGGAAATAATATGTCATTTGTACAGACGTAGTGTTTGTGATTTAAAATGATACAGCTTGCTAAGACAAATATGCCATGTTTTGTCAACAATATATTTGTACCTCTGACAAAAAAGCAAGACATTCTGTTGAAAAAGGTATTTTTTTCTGTGCCAGCCTCAAAAGCATCACAACATTTATGATAGTCATTCATTACAGTAATCTGCACAGATGAAAAGCAAATCATCCATCATTTCATTGATTATTTCTATGACAGCAAAGAAACTCCATTAAGAGTATTTGAAAATATAATCAAGTATAATGCAAAGAACTTGAATTTTGGCCATGTATTATCATGTGCAGGCAATTTTAACAGATGCCACTTACTCATTGGTCATCAATTTGATTCACCTAAAACACAATATAGCAAAGCAGATAAAATCAGAAGGGAAATTAACTCAGTCAAAATAGATCATTTCACATTTTGACTGCAGCAAATAAAATTCCCGTTGCTTTATTCAACAACTTTCAACACCCCTCCCTAATGACTCCTCAGGAAATCACAAGCATTACAGCAGGATTAAAATGTCTGAATGCTCATATAGATTGTTTGAATAAGAAATATTGCTTATAGATTAATTAGCCTGCGAGTATCTGATTCAGCAGTCTGGTATTAGAATTATTCACACCATATCATATTATACCATTTCATGTTCTCCAAACTGAGATATTAAATTCTGTGGAATTCATTACTTTCACTCATAACTAGGTTGCAGCAGTGGAAAGATTGTCTTACCTGGACAAATGAAGTTAAAAAGATCACAGAAATTGGTGAAATATTGATACTACTCTTCATTTTTGACTGCACATATTGAGAGATTTATGATTTGACTTTGAAGTATTGAAATACATTAAATAGAGACTATTTTAAAACATACATTATCTGAAGCTTATAAGAACAATCTATACATTTAGGGACAAAAAGAAATAGCAGAAATGTTCCTTAAAATAACACATGGTAGCTTATTTTTCATGTAGCTGTCTGCTGTTCCACTAAAAAAAAAAAAAAATCTCTCTCATACCCACATAAAAAAACAAATAATCTAACAGGAAAATCATATGCTGTGCTTTGCCTATCAAATGTCTGATTTTGGCCATTCCAAGTGCTAATTAAACACAAAGGATACATCAGTAAATCAAAATTTTTTAATGCCACCCAGGCAGATGATTTTAATACACGGTTTGGTATTTAGATTTGTTTTCATTCAACTAACTCCATTTATCATTCAATTCAATGTGCTTGCATGGATGATAACTCTTCTGGAACCCGGTGGAAAAGGTGCACAATAGCCCATTACTGGCTGGTTGTTCAGTTAATCTGTAAAGAACAATGTTTTGAAGCTGATTGTTCATTACTTTTCTTTCAAATATACTGGAGGCATTTGCCGAATTTTTCTCTTTGACATGGAAGTAAAATGCTTGTTTTAAACTTTTTTCCAAACACGGTCGCTGTGGCTTGGTTTGTTTGTTTTGTTTTTACTACAGCGTAATAACAGGTGAGACGAAACACCTGAGAAGTGGGGCACATTGGGAGTAGGGGAGGACACGCGTCTGTGCCAGAAGCGTAGCCAGGCCCTGCTTTTCCCTGCCACTAACACGGGTTGGCAGCTACATCGTCTATATTCCAACAACTCACATCAGAGTTTAATGAGCCCTGCAGAGGGCTGAAGTCAGAGCTCTTTATGGAGAGTGCAAAGTTTTGAATTGACAACATTCTTCGCAAAATGCAGGTCGAAAATTGCTTTGATCCTAGGGCACATTAAGGCACTATCAAATGAGTGCCAACTAGAGCCTCTCCTGTGACAAAAGGGTTTTGAAAGGCTGTACGAGCTCCATGCAGCCCACCTTAGACTACCGTGCCATCAAAAGGGAAGTTCTGAGGCTGATGTATCCCTCCCATAGGCAGTTTTCTGTTAAACTCATTAAGTAGGAGGATTAAATTTGCAGTTTAGAACTCCATGAGCAAATGCAATCATCTGAATAAAATTCCCGTAGTTAAGAGTCTGGTTCCCTATTCATCCTACCTAAGCTTTAGGCAGCTACAGTTCAGCTGCCCAAAGCTAAGAACTGGTTTGTTTAGACTCTATTACAGTCTACAGAAAGCACAAGGGCTTATCCAAGGACTGTTTATCAGACCTATCTTACAACAACACAGACCACCCTCTAGAGACACTCAGCTTTGTGCATGCACACAATGTTTAACTGCTTTCACTGTTCTGGTTATTTAATGCCCCTGCCCCAGGGCAAGGTCAAAGAAAGGACACGCATCCCTCTGGCGGGCAGAGCTTCCTCCAGGCAAAATGCTGCAAAGATTCTCCTGGACACCAGGCACAGTGCGGATAAAATGGTCTCTGGAGCCAGCACAACACTCACACTACGAATACTAATACCCCATACGCTATGGGACATGGTGCTTCCTTAGTCAGTCTGTTTTCTCTACCAAAAAAAAAATATTTTACTAGCAGAAGAACAATGTGCTCAGAACTACATGACTGTTTTCCTAGCTGTGCTGTTTTACTGTGTTTTTATTTGTAGGAGCAAACTAATCTAGGGAAAATAATAATCAAATTATCAGCTGATAGCAACTTTTATGTCTTGTTTAGATATTATTTTTATTTTTGCATGTCAAGGAGTGGTGTAAGCCATGAACACCGCTGATCCCATGAGAGGCTTACGTGAAGCAAGCCAAGGGGTTGCACCTTTTACAGGGTCCTCCCTATACTTGCTAGTGGCATAGACCATGTTGGAATGAGTTGAATCTAGCTTATTAGCTTTAAGCACGTCTAACAAGAATAATAAGCAAAGCAAAATTACTTTTGCCACTAGTGTGTGCAAATGAAATGTCTGCAGACAGAAGAAATGGATTAGCTAAGTAAAAACATGCCATGTTCACCTAGTCATTTTTCTCCGAACAGAAATACTATCTAAAGCAGAAAACAACTTTTACTGCTTTGAGGAGTCTGCTACAATAGCCTTTCATTAATGCATAGGCAATATTCTTTAAAAGGTTTCCTCTAAATACTTTTATATCTCATAACAGGGTGACAGATCCCTGGCACAGGCTGCCCAGAGAGGTTGTAGAGGCTCCTTCTCTGGAGATCCTCAAAGCCCGCCTGGCTGCCGCCCTGTGCCCCGTGCTCTGGGTGTCCCTGCTGGAGCAGGGGGTTGGACTAGATGATCTCTAGAGGTCCCTTCCAACCTCAACCATTCTGAGATTCTGTGTATGATTCTGTGATAAGGTCTTCAGTGATCTTAGCAAAGAGATATCCTGCATGGGAATTCCCTATGAATTCCTAAGTGATGCAGGCAGCGTCCTTGCACTCCTTCCCTTCTCCTTAAAGTCCAAGGTTTGCAGCTGGCTCCCAGGGCAAGAGCTGTGCCATCTCCCACAGCAACACGCAAATGACAGAAACCAAAAATGAATGTCACACTCCAAGCAAAACCAGCTCTTTTTACACACTCAACATCTACAAATGCTCATTTGGGATCTCCTAAGAAATCTTTCATTTGACTAAGAAAGGTCTAAGTAGTTCAGAGCTACAAATAGTCTTCCAAGCTTCTCAACCACTGGACTTAGACCCTTGCACAGTTTAGACAAGAGGAACAAAGAACTGGAGAAGATCCCTTAAGTCACTAAATGAAGTCCCAGGTGATGCAAGAACCACAGCAATGGATACTTAGTTCCAAGATATCCATACGGCTACTCCGTGCACGCTCCCATTCCTCAGGGTACACAGCTCTCCGGACTTTAGACTCAGAGGTAAAGTACAAAGCCATGCCTCTGATGTACCATAAAATAAAAGCAGGAGTGCTCATTCCAGTGTGTCCTTACAACAGTAGGAATTTTGTTACTCAAATTGCCCAAAAGATGTTCTGAGAACTTCTAGCATCCAAAGCAGTAACCAGTGCATTTTGGAAGCACCAAACTCAACTCGCCTGAATCCCGGGGGTGATCAGCTGCAGTCTTGCAAATGAGGAGAAACATGAGCCCAGTGCAAACACGCTGGAGTCCAGCCTGCAGCCGGCACTTGGGTATTAGTCCTGCTAAAAAACTGGGCACAAAAGATCAATTATCTCAGTCTTTAATTATAACTTCAGGGTCAATCTTATCTTGTTTCATGAAGTCCCTCCATGAACTTATCAAACTCAATCTTAAAACTGTTTGGATTTCTTACCACAATGTGCTATTGTTGTCTATCTTTTCCAAGGGAAATCTAAACACTAAACATTACTTACGTCTACAACCATAGCAATCAGCGCTACTTCCTGCACCCGTTGGAAGGCTGTACCTTCCAGTGATGGAAGCAGGACCAATGTAGCCTATATACCTCCTCACCCAGCAAAGACAGCACCTCCAAATAGCTGGTCATGTAGCAAATTTATGTATAAGAGATTGACACAATTAATCTTGCACATCTTTGATTAAAAGCAAAACACACACTATATATACATTTTTAAAAGCCTAGTAGGTAGGACTGGTACTCACCTATGCCACTGTTAACTATGAATTGCTGGCAGATAGTAAAGTTAGAGAGTGAAGATTTCCAGAAATTGTAAATTCCTCTCTCATGTTTACAAGAATTTTGGGAACTATATCTGCCAAAGGAACTTGACATCCATATGGATAACGGTTACGAGGCTGCTAAGTCTAAGTAGTAAGAAGCAATGTAAACTTGGCCAACCACATACTAGAACTATCAAGAACTATTGATGCCTAATAGAATTTTGACTTAAACCAAATTAATTTTGACTGCCTATTCACTTTAGAAAATATTCTGAAGTATTAAAGTGTATCTGTAAAACTGTTTCACACATTATTCTAAAACTATTTCCCTGTCGGTAACGAGTGAAAATATCTCCCTTCAAAGCTGCATTTTATTTTTTTTTTCAAAATTTCCAATTTGTCTGTTCCAAGTCTCCAAAGAGGATAAACTGTGTTTTCAAAAACAAACAAACAAACAAACAACAACCCCCCCCCCCCACAAACTCCTGCTTTTCCTGCTTTTCTTCACACTCTTCCATCCCTGTGGGAGTTAATAGGAGCACAAGATATCAATACTGGAAAGAGGAAAAACAGGCTACTCTTTACACAAATGAAGATCACAGCGTAACCACCTTGTTTCGGAACAGGCTGCCACCTGGCACAACATTAGGTCCATGCAGACTAAATATCCTGCTGACTCAGGACTGGCTAGAGATACAGCAGGTAAGAGGCACTACAGGCCACACAATGGGAGGAATATAGTATAAAGCACTGTGGCACCTCTGGAAGAAAAGGAAAAACTACCCTGGCACGACTGGCAGAGAAGACAGAACAAGAAAGACATGAACGGAGGAGACAAGAAAGTTAAACGAATGGTGGCAAAGTCAGGCAAAGCCCAGAACCAGTGCTCTTGAAATAAGGACAGTTCTTAATGAAAACTAAATGTGGTGAGAGCAAGGGGCAAGAAAGGTAATAGCCTTATAGCAGCTTTGCTGCTTTTGAAGTGCCTGAGGTACCTACTGGGCATTGGGAAAGCAAGACGAAAAGACATCAAGGGAAAACATGACAGGGCTGGAAAGGCATCATAGAGCTACATCAGCGCTATTCACCGGAATGAAATATGGATGTGACTGAAGTTTACTTAGGATGACAAAAGATCTTCAGATGTTGCCAGAAAGAGATTAGTACCTGCCTCATCCCCTACCTGATTTTCTCTTTCTGACTCCTGAGAGTGCTAGCTCAGCACTTTAGAGCCCAAGCTGCTGAGTAACGACCCAGAGCTGCTGCTTTCCCACCTTGCAACTCAATGTCACAAGATCTGGCAGAATCCAGGTAAGAAAAAAAAGAGTTCTAATAAAGATGTTGAAAAGCTATCGAAACCTCCCCACTGGATCTTTTGGATAGCATGATAAATGAGCTTAGTGCAAATATAACTCTAAGGAGATGGAGAAAAGGGTATGAAGAGGAATACCTGCGCGTGCATGCACATGCACACCCCGCACCCGTCGCCTGTGGCAGCTCTCCAGCTAATGGAGATTCTTCTGTTTTTCTGCATTCAGGGCACACAGCCATTTACGGGAAGATTAGAAGTCAGGCTGGCAAGTCTACGTGAGGTCAGCGGGAACTAAAGACAACACGAAAATCTCATTTTGAAGCACAGCTCCCCCAGTTGCTCTCCCCGCCACCTCCCAATAGGACTGGGGTGTTTAGCCTTTAGACAGGGAATTTGTTCAGCATACAACGTGAAAAAGGGCTTTAGCCTCGCAGTTTCAAACTGGATTCTCCAAGTCAGCGGTGCTCTGCGTGTCTCGCTTGCTGTCACCAGCAATAAATGGCAGAATTTAGCTAATTCTGCTCATGAAAGAGCTAGAAAAGGGTAGGGATTCCTCTGCACCAGCATTATTTCTGCAGAGCTTACTAAGCAGAAATTAATAAATTTTTGCCAACAGATCTCTGACACGATTTTCAGTATAAACAATTTTCAAATTTACTAAGTAAAAAAATAGGTAAGTTCATCTCTCTGGCCGGAATACACTTAAAAATAAATACACGTTTTATAGTCAGCAAGTGTGTGTGTGTAGTGACCATGAAAAACACCAGGTGGGAGCACCGGGAGCGGAAACCCCGTGCGACACGGCAGAGCAGAGGAGCTGCATCCAGAGTGATGACCTGCAGGAGACGTTCGCAGCAGCCGCCACGGAGCAGAAACTCCTCGGGGCGCCTGGAGCGTAAAGACAAAATATTTTTTTTTATAATTACTCATATTTATGACAAGAACTTGATGTGCATCACTGGCTGCATCCTCACTGCATGTTGCATCCTGCTAGTTCGCACCAAAGCCTAAACTTGATCGAGACAGGAAATTCATTCCAACATCATATTGTTTGCTGGAGCAAAACTAAGCTTCCTAATTTCATAACTGGATGAGACCTTCAGATTTTGATGGAGTTTCACTCCAGTAGTATCTTAGGCCACTGAATTTCACCCATTTACCCTTCTGTTAATCTCAGTTTAGTTGCTGAGTTCCCCAAACTGAATTGACTGAAAACACTTGGTTTGTTTTTGGCAAAGAGACTTTAAAATGTATTTGAATAATCTGTCTGAAATAAAATCTTGCTACTTTTAATGAAGGCTTTTTCAGTGTCAAGTAATAACACTAGACTTCATAAATTATCTTAAGAGCCTTTATTGAAAGAGGATGATACAAGCAGCAAAAAATTTTGTTCCAAGTGCAGCATATCAAGCAAACTAATCACCCATTTATCCTACAAATGGATTTGCAAATTCAGAATAAATTTGACTTGGAATATACCTTGGATTCTCAAAAGTCACATGCCACATTTTTTCAGCACACTGCAAATTAAAACGAAAAGAGCACTTGTGTTTGCATCAGGAACACTGAATTCCAACAAGTGCTGTCGACTGATGAATCTACCATCTCAGACTTCATTCTTTTAAAGGGCAGGAGGAAGCAGCTTTAATTTGCTTCTCCACAAACACCTGGTTTAAAGATTTATTCAAATATGCAATATTCCTTTTAAGATCACATCAAGATCACTGTTACTCTGCCAAAATAATTTTCATGGTTGAATACATCATTATCCAGATAGAGTTTTACCGTAAGGCTCAGGTTTGCTAATTCCCTTTGCTTAACATGCTGATCTTTTAATGCCAGAAAAATACAAGAGATCTAAAGGAACTGCAACTCGTAAAAGAATTTTTAGAGGATTACTGCATAGATCATAGATGAGAAGAAACATGGTTAGTGAACTAGCAGACATAGATTGGTTAGGCAAGCTGCTTTTAATAAATGACATTGGTCTTTACTGAAAAATTTTGCCATACTTGCTTATTATATGAATTATTTTTTCAGAAAATGTTTCCTTTATTATTGATCATACGTTACTATTTATTATACTAAACTTCAATACCAGATAGGAAGATTCAATTTTTTAATGAAACTGATAACATTTTCTTACTATAACAGATTGCTTTTAAACAGTCTTTCAAATTAAATGAGTGAAAGAGTATGGTATAGACAGGTAATTACATAATACAGAAGAGGTAAGATAAATTTCCAATCAAAAATTGGAATCAAAAAATTCCAAATCAAAGAATATTCAAATTAAAGAATTTTTTGATTGAAATTCTTTTTCTGAAAGTTGGAACATCTTTGGGACAGTTTAAAGATAAGCAGACCTAAGAACTTGTTTTCTTAAGAACCGTTTTGATTTTTTTTCTTTACCAAGCTGTTCTTTCTTTGAGTAGTGTGTGTCAGCAAATGTAGCTAATGATACATTCCCTTTGGCAGTGGATAATGATAATGACAAGTTTCCTAAATAGACTGGAGCAAAGGATATCTCAAGAGTACTTCAGCTGGGAGAAACAATCATGAAGTTGTTGATCTAGCAGCTACAACTTATTTTCCCTCACATATTAAAGAAAATGAATTGAAAAAGTAGTAAATAATTTATGTCCCCTTCATAAAAATAATAACGTCCTGTCTCAGGAAATCTGCAAGGACCCGAGTCCAGCAGCTGTACAAACACATGCCTGCCCACGAGCATGTGAACAGCCCAAGCAGAGTTGAGCTAGACATATAAATATATCTTGCTGACTAGGATAGAAATACACAGATTCTAAAATAGAAATCAATAAAAATTGGCTTTTCTCACATTTTAAGGAGAACAACCATTATGTTTAAAATGCTTTATCAAAAGCAGTTTAACAGGACTCTAGATGGGTACCCATACATCACATGCTAAATGCTGTGGAGCAGCAGTGCCCCTTCTAGAGGCTGAGCATATAGCCCATATAGCCTGTAGTATGTATAGATACCAAACAGCTGGGGTGCACCGGTAGGTTGGGAGGGGAAGTGTTGCCGCTCTGACCAGGACAGCACAGTCCTGCAAAAGTTTTAACTACAGCAGAAAAATAAACTTGTCACAACACAAGCTCAAATTAGAAGACTTAGGGTTTGCCTCATAACATCAAACAAGGCACATGTATTTCAGTTTGGAAAGAAAAAAAGGCTGCAGATGATATTTGATGATTACGTAGCTTTGCCGCCATGAGGATTAGCAGGGCGGCGTTTGGAAGCAACGTCCGCGGATGTTAGGTGGGAACACATCTTCGGAAGCCCTGCAGCACTGAGGGTCTTCAAAACGGAGGCCGCTGACTTCAGGTGGTCCCTGTTAACATTCACAATCATTTTTCCTTTTCCAGTGAAAAAAGAGAATACTTGTAAAGGAATGACTGCTATTTTGAGTCATTCTGGCCTACTAAAAACTACTGATTTGTTTCCCTCATTTTTAATTCAAGGCCATTTTAAAACCTCCCAGCACAGCGGCGAGTTCTGCCAGGAAGTTGGTTTAGCTGAGCTGTAAAGCCGCACTTTGACCCAGCCTGAAAGTCCACGTTACACCTGGAGGAAAGCAGTGTGCGGATAAAACCTTGGAACTCCTCCGGGAGCCTCCGGTCTGAGCTGCTTACCACCAACATCTCTAATCTAGGTACAGCCAGCAAGTTTCAGTGGGTAAGCATTAAAGTTCCACTTAATCTGTTCTAAATCAAACCTGTGCAAAGTGACACTCTGGAAAAGCACTGTGCAGCCTTTCACACTTTTTATTTCATATTTCAGACTTTATTTCCCTTTCAGCACTGCCAAACAAAGGGGAAAAACTTAGTCGAGGTACCCGCGCCGGCCCTTATGGCGGGAACGCGGCCGCCGCCTCAGTCGCGCGCCCCTCCCCCCACGACGGGAGCCCCGCCCCAGCCACACCCACAGCCCCTCCCCTTTTGGTCCCGCCCCCTTACGGCTGCGCATGCCTGCTGCGAGCGTCCGCATCCGCGCGTTCCCTCCTCCCGCCCCCAGCCGCGGCTTTGCGCCTGCGCAGTAGAGCGCCCGCCGTCGCGGGGCTAGGACCGCGCTTGCGCGGCACCTTGGCGCCGAGGGGGCGGGGCTTGGGCGCTGCAGAGGGTGACGTCACCGTTGGCGGCGCCGCCGACGCGCCGCGGAGGGTCGGGTTTCGCCGGCTGCGGGCGCCGCCATGGCTGCCATATTGGGGAGGGAGTGAGCGCGGGAGGCGGCAGCTGGGAAGGAGTCTGTCCCTTTTCCCTTCTGTCGGGGCGGGCGTGGGGCCTCCCGGCGGCGACGGCGCCTTGCGAGTTCCCCCCCTGAGCGGGCGGCGCGGAGACAGCGGTGGGCGGCGGCGGAGCTGAGCTGAGCGCCCAGGAGGCGGCGGCCTAAGATGGCGGACCCGGCGGAGTGCAACATCAAAGTGATGTGTCGCTTCAGGCCCCTCAACGAGTCCGAGGTGACCCGCGGCGACAAGTACGTCCCCAAGTTTCAGGGCGAGGACACCGTCGTCATCGCGGTGAGAGGCCACCCCGGGAGAGAGGCGGCAGAGCCAGGGAGAGGCTCGGTTCGGGGGTCGGATACGGCGGAGATGGGCGCGGGGGAGGCGGGGGG
>VZSV01000002.1:6048047-6059057 GCA_013398735.1 Nothocercus julius | reverse complement strand
TTTTTTTTTTTTTTAATTTAAAAAAAGGCAACCCCAGGTTGGTACGTGTACAATTTAAAATGCAACAAACTCTGCTTGTGGGTGAAGAGTAAGTTGCTGAAATTTATGGCATAGCCCCTTCTCTTAACAATTAGGCATTTGAACTTTCCTGGGAAGGCTGACGATACCATAACATTCTTGTACGCAAGTTCTTCTTCCTTTTAAGTCATTGAAGACTATCTGTTGTTCAACCTGCCGGTTGTATCAGGACATTAGAATTGGGACCAGAAAGGAAATTCTGGGTTAAAGTTCTGATGTTCTGGTTGAAGGAAAAGCTCCTTCAAAAATAGTAAACTTCCTAAAATGTAATTACCTCCCCTAATCCAAACCCTATTACTGAATTGCTAAATGTTGATCCATTTAATCAGTGATTTAACTTGCTAAAGATTTTCACAATTGTTTGTTGCGTTCTGTTTCTTTTGATGTTTGTGTAGAAAAAGAACCCTCATGAAAATACTCTTTCCTTCTAGATGTACTTGAAGGATACAATGGTACAATATTTGCTTATGGACAAACATCATCTGGGAAAACGCACACTATGGAAGTAAGAAATCTTAAAATAGTTATGTCTTATTACCACTGTGATTTGTTCTCACCACAGTACTATTATCTTTTTTTTTTCTAGAAATAAGATCTATCTGCTGATTGCATCCTGAATTTTAACATTCTTACCTTAACACTGCAATATTTGGGTAACTAAAATGTTTGTCAGGACTGGAAATGACAATAACTGTAGTCTTTTATCTCTCAGTAGTTCTTCTAATAGAAACATAGATTTCTAATAGCAGATTTTCTCTTATAGTTGTTTGAGAGAGATTTGAGACTGTTTTTCTCTCCTTGTAAATACTGGGCTTAAGTGGATGGTCAAGACTTTCCTTTATAGGTAAAACAAAAGGCTGACAGATATGATGTATTTAAAACTAGGTTGTTGTCTGTTGACTTTGCTTTGCCTTTAAATACTGTTTGTAATGTTGAATTCAATGTAATGTTTCATTTTATTGTATCCTTTTCTAATAAGGGGAAGCTTCATGACCCAGACGGAATGGGGATTATTCCAAGAATAGTGCAAGATATTTTTAATTATATTTACTCTATGGATGAGAATCTCGAGTTTCATATTAAAGTAAGCTTTCTTCATTCCTACCTAGTTAAGTAACTGTTGCTTCTGTATTAAAGCTGGAGGTAGTCTGTAGTTCAGTGTTTGTTCTATCTAGACCATTGCAGAATGCCAATAACTTGGAAAAATCTGAGTTATTTCAGAAGTAACTGTGTTTTCTTAAAGAAGAATTAAGTTGACACTTTAATCTTGTTTCCATTAAACATTTGTGGTAGCTATCCCAATAGCATCTGTCAGTACTCATGGTACTTGAAGCTTTGATCAAAATGGTGTCTTTTTTTAAAGCTAAGTTTTAGTTCAGCCTCTAACATCATTTAGACGTGGTTTTATGTGGGAGGTCCGAATCATGTGGATCCTTCTTATCCCAAAGCTATCTATTTTTGCTTTCTAATATTCTTTTTTTTATTTTTTTTCCCTTTTATCCCACTTTTAGGTGTCATATTTTGAAATATACTTGGATAAAATAAGGGACCTTTTGGATGGTAAGTCCCGTTTATATGAAATTTATTCTGGAGGGAGAGATTAAAATAAAAGTTTTATGATACTTAGTTATGTAGGGTACTAGTAATAACCTCTAGATGATATAGCTGCATCAACATGAGAAAGCATGGAGCTAATATGTACGATATCATTTAAGCTGCACTAGGTTGCTTCGGATACATTTTGTTTTTAGAGAGTATTGCTGTGAAAACTCCTGAGGTGTGTTTGTGAATAGCTAATTCATTTGGTAAGGACTTGATATGTACTTCAGCTTTAGAACTTTTTCTCTTCCAGTTTCAAAGACCAATCTTTCTGTTCACGAAGATAAAAATAGAGTTCCCTATGTAAAGGTGAGTGATAACTTGGTGGTGTTTTGATCTTTCATTTCTGTCATGTGCGCTGTTTACTTCTGGCTTATTAATATTTTTTTAAAGGGTTGCACAGAGCGTTTTGTATGTAGTCCAGAAGAAGTTATGGATACTATAGATGAAGGAAAGTCTAATCGACATGTAGCAGTTACAAGTAAGTATTTATCTCTTTTAGCGCTTTATTATTCTGATTATTATATGTATTCAAAAGTAGGAAAGACAAAAATGAATTTAGTTTTTATAAAGGCCTAGTACAAGCCATTTCAGCATGTCTCTTAGAAAGAACTCTCAGTTCATTTCTTGTTAAACGTTACTTAGGCTTGGATTAGAAAGAGAACATGATCAGTGAGAAGCTCTTGCTGTGGGAGGTGGGGAAAAAGTGTAGTTTTGTGTTCAAAATAATGCCAAGTTCTGTTTTGTGGAATTTGCTCCAAATAACCTGTGAATCTAAAAGTAAGCCACAGTGTCTCTTGTACACCTTGGGCATGATGTCTCTAAGGAAAGCTGTTCAAAGATATATTTGGACATACAGCAGATCAAAGCAGCATCCCAATGTCTTGAGTTTCACTTTTTGGCAACTGAGTTGTCAGGAGCAGTGACACTGGTGTCCACATTCCCACAAGAAACAGGTTAGTGAGGTTTAAAAAAAAAAAAAAAAAAAAAAAAAAAAAGAGAGAGAGAGAGAGACAAGGAAAGATAAGATTCATGCAGAATAATACTTCAGTCTTTGGTTGGAAGTCTTTGTGAGCTGGGTTGAGGAAGAGTTCGCCTTTTTTGTATGTTTGTATGTTTGCCGGGTTATTTCTTTAAGAAAGAGAACATACATTCTTTAAGCAAACATAAGATTTTCCTTCTCATTTCTTTGGTTAAGGAGCAGAAATAAAAATGGTGTTAAGCAAAGAATTAGTCTTGCACTTCAACTTGACTACTAGGTGGCATAGTACTGAAATGGGGACAAAGCTAAGCAATGGAGGAATAACAAAGTTGGATACAGAATTACTCTGTTATGTTGAGCTTCGTGTGTTGAATTAATGAAGTGGTCCTTTTAGGTCTATGGGGGATTTATGGTTAAAAGGAAGAAGGAATAGACTTGCATTCTTATTGTGATTGCTGTTAGCTTAGATTTTGTTAATAAATTAAAACTGTTCTTTAAATTCATCATGAGTCTTGTTTACGTTGTATGTTTCACAGAACAGATGGCAATACATATTTCAAGAGGAAGGGATGAGAGATGACTTTATCATCTAGTTTAAACTTTCACAAAATCATAGAAAGTGATACACTAGATTTTTAAAGTGTGCTCTGGTGTCAGGATGTAAATGTACCTGGTCTCTTAATACAGTGAATTAAATGTGTGAAATCCATAGATGACATACTAACAAATGTTATCAGTGAACTTAAATGGTATTAACAAAAGCCCAAAGGAGACTGGATGTTCATTACTCAGGTGATACTATTGTTTTGCTGTCTCTAATTTTACTGTCTTGAGACAACTGTACATAGTTGCCTTACCTTTACATCTGTCAGTTCAGTGTGGGAAGATACTGTATTAGTCAAGTAATGTTAATTTTACTTTTTTGACAATTTATATATTTTGGATTATAGATATGAATGAACACAGCTCCCGAAGTCATAGTATTTTTCTTATTAATGTAAAGCAAGAAAATACTCAAACAGAACAGAAACTAAGTGGAAAACTTTACCTTGTGGACTTGGCAGGTAGTGAAAAGGTAACTTTTAATTTCTCTTTTTGTGGTTCGAAAAACTCAGATAACTTTTACATTTGTTTAAAACACTTGACTAACCAGTCGTCTCCGAAGCTTTTTGATTCTGACTTCAGATACTCCCTCCTTAAACTGATCTGTCTTTCTGTAGGTAGTTTGTAAGTGTGGCATAGGATGAGGCAGTAGGATCATTCTTGATTATCTAAGAGAGGTAAAAACTGTCTTGGTGTATTAGATAAGTTAGATACTAAAATCAAAGAGTGTTTCTGCATATGGAGTATCTAAATTTTTTTATGTAGTGGTGCCAGGCTTCCTAATTCTTATCAGCATTATCACAGTGATGACAACTTTTTTTTTCCTGAATCAGTAATTAAAGGAGGAATGAAACATCTTATTTCATGTTGCTGCTTGTATATTAGTGTTATCCAGCTTTATTATACCCTGTAGTTTACTCCTTTAAGACCTGGATTTCTGACGTTGCCCTTTTAATCTTTCCTCCCGGGGCTTATCTCTGTCCTTGTCTCCAGCTTTTTCAGTCATTTCTGCTTGGCACTGCTTGTGCTTGTCATTGTTCTGTGTCTTTTCTGTTCTTTCTGATCCTGTTCTTATTCCAGAATTTATTTCTTAGTGGTTGTCTCTTTTAATCAGAATCAAACTGGAAGCATTAAAGCAGGATGAGCAAAGTTGAAAAAGCAAGTCAGGCTGCAGGTATCTTTTCAGGGTACTTCTGTTTCTTTTGCTGTTTAGCTCAAACTCTGCTCTCCTACTTCTCAGTCTTTGAAACACAAATAGAGTTGCTTAGTTATAGACATGATGGCATCTTGATGAGAAGGCTATAAAAGGGGAATTATGGAACTATACATCAAATTCAACCGTCAGGCAGGAAAGTTGGGGTGAAGAGTGGTGTGAGATGGATAGATTTCCCTCCCCCCTCAGTTTCTGTTAATATCAACTTTGGTTCCTACAGCATTCACGTGGGTCAAATTTGTCTTCTAAAACCCACGTTCTCAAGAACTTTTGTTAAAATAGGCTCACTGCTTTGCTTTCCTGTCTTCTGGAATGGCTTCTAAGCAAACTACATAGACCTTCTTAGGAAGGTTTATAGTTTTAGTTTATATTGTGAATAATTTGCGGTTTCAAATCAACCAGATTTCCTTTATTTTTTTTAGAGGAATGAAACAACTTGCGAAACTCATAGATGTGAGGTTTTAGCTATCTGTTTATCTTTTATGAAAAGGCCTACTTTCTAAGGGAAAATACTCAATTTTGTTGAAATACCAGAAGCATCTCCAAATCCTGAGTTCTCAGTGAAAATCAGTGGTAAAATAGGAAGAGAATCTGAGGAGGTTTTTGATTATTCTAACCCAAGTTGCTGATGTGTACCGCTTAAAATCCGAATTGCCTTTAGTGGGAGAAAGTTATTCAAGTTTTGTAATAAATGTGAAAGGTGTTTCTGAAGATGCATTTAATAATTTTTTTGAAATGTTATATAGGTTAGTAAAACGGGAGCAGAAGGTGCTGTGCTGGATGAGGCTAAGAATATCAACAAGTCTTTGTCTGCTCTTGGAAACGTCATTTCAGCTTTGGCTGAAAGCAGTGTAA
This sequence comes from Nothocercus julius, assembly GCA_013398735.1. Lineage (NCBI taxonomy): Eukaryota > Metazoa > Chordata > Aves > Tinamiformes > Tinamidae > Nothocercus > Nothocercus julius. The sequence continues at coordinate 6,053,727 of VZSV01000002.1, read as the reverse complement.
GTGTGCTTTTTGGATTTTTCAAGGCTTGTATCTCGGTGCACTGTAATATATAGAAATTCTTTACTGACCTGTTCGGTGATGTGTGTGGAATCTTTAAGTCCTATTCAACTGTTTTCTTGGTAGACTTATGTTCCATATCGTGATAGCAAAATGACGAGAATCCTTCAGGACTCGCTAGGGGGTAATTGCAGAACCACTATTGTTATTTGCTGTTCTCCATCTTCATACAATGAATCTGAAACTAAATCTACTCTTCTGTTTGGCCAAAGGTGAGTAAATGACTTACAAGGTAATTCTCCCTATTAAATTTTGCTTCTTGTTCCTGTTAAGTGCCTTACAAGATTGTTAGTTGCCTAACAACAAATTACTTCTTGGTGTAAGTGAATCTCCAAGAGTAAGCGAACTCTTGAAGGAATCTGGTTTTAATAAGCATGTACCCTGAGATAGTAAATGCTACCGGTGATTTAGTTATATATTAACATACATACATATGTTAATATTTTGCTCTTAGCACCTCCAGAAGTAACTTTTCTCATTCTGCATGAAGTTGAATGTTTGTTTTCGTGCTGTAATTCTGTTGTGCCCATGTAGCTATTAAGTGTTGTGATGTGTTATATATGTTTTGTATTTATATAAATAATATATGTAAATATATAAACAATTTCACTTTCATATAAAATTCTTCATATAAATTTAAGATATTTATATAAAATTATCCTTAGTTTGGCAGAAGACTGATCCTCAAGAGGGTGGTGTATCATTTGCTTCAAAATGCAATTTAATTTAGTCTTGGGGAGGGGAGTCTATTCTTATTTTGAAGTTGGAGGAGGAAGAAAGGAGGTACTCTACAGATAAGCTGAAACCTTTATTTGCAGAGCAAGCTTGCCCTCTGACAACCTTTCTTTAGTAGCTTGCTAATCTTATCCTCTGGTCCATTTCCTGTATTTAATTCTGTAGTAAGATTTGAGTTAATATTTATAAATTCATTTATAAGTTGCGTAGAAATTTGGAGGTACTGAGAACTCTGCCACTTTGTTATAAATGTCTGAGCATAATATTCCAGTTTCTGAATTCTAGGTTGAATCAATTTACTGGAGGAGGTTACAAAAGCTGTCAGGGTTTTGCTTTATCTCCTCTGTGTTAGCTTGACTCGTCTGTTACTGTTCAACAGGAAAGTCTTCAACTGATCTTTCAGAGATTTATATTATGGAAAGTATACCTCAGTCTGGTATATTAAATTATTAATATTTTAATAATTCTATTAACCTGCTAGTTGTTCAGCTTAGGCTGAAACTCAGCCCATAACCCAGTAGGAAATAATGTACCTCTGGTAATGACCAGTCACAGTGAGACTCGGCAGAAAGATACTTATAAGAGTTATAATATGAACAAAATTAGCTTCCAACTATACTGCTTACCTTACCAAATGTAGAATATCACTTCTCAACTTCGACCTGAGCACCTTTTTTTGTTAACAAAGGTTTAATCAGAGTCTTTTCAGCATGAAATGATGAACTGTTGTTTAAATAATCTAGAAAGATTATACTATGAAAGTGTGTGGATGCTGTCCCTTGATCATTGGAAATATGTTTGCTAGGTGTGGTAAACATTACCCCTTACTGCTCTTTGTTCAAAACTGTGGTGTCCTGGCTTAAATTCTTTCAAGTGAAAATATCCATCTTAGTTTGAGTTTTTTTCAGCCCGTTCAGAGGTTGTTTGATTGTTCCTTCTGCTAATGGTTGCATCAAATCAACTGAAAGAACAGTAAGTTGATAGGGAGTAGGAACAAGCTTTGGAAAAGGTGGGAGTTGCTTAAGTTTCACCTGTGTTATGTGAGAGATTATATCTAAAATTCTTAAAAAGAACCAGTTTCAGAGCTTCTTGCTCCTTCTCTTCAGAGCCAAGACTATCAAGAACACAGTCTGTGTCAATGTGGAGCTCACTGCAGAACAGTGGAAGAAGAAATACGAAAAAGAGAAAGAGAAGAACAAGACTCTGCGTAACACCATACAGTGGCTAGAAAATGAACTCAACAGATGGCGGAATGGTGAGAAAAAAACTTGGTTACGCAAACTTCAGCAAGAAGATAGATGCTGATTTAGACTCCAGGATACTGAAAATAGTTAAAAACTGTATGCAAAACTTTAATTAGAATATTAAAGCTGGGTATTAGGTTGATGTTGAAGCTTACCATCTTACCCAACTTGTATTTCAGATGTGCGCAATTACTAAAAATTGTCAATGTGAAAAATGCCTGAAAGTTTGTTGTTTAGGTTTTTAACACTTGATTGAATGGGAAAATTAGACTTAATTTTTAGAATTAATATTGAAAAAAATGTTTTATAGTGATATTAGCTGTAAATGCAGAAGCTGAACAAATATTGCCTCTTTTTTTTTTTTTTTTTTTTTTTTTTTTTTTTTTTTTTTTTTTTTTTTTGACTCAAGTCAATGTCATAAGAACTTGTCCTCACCTAAAACTATCAATCACTTCAATGGGCACAAAAAAATTTCTGCCAGCACAGAACTTGCACTGTCCTTTCTTCCTGAGTGTTTGGATTCTCTTGGTTTGCGGGATATGGTAAAGTGTAAATTAAATGTGAAGTGTTAAATTTGGGAAAAGAGTATAAGTTGTGCTTACAGAAGCAGACATAGCCTGGAGTTTGACAGCTGAAGATACTTTTGCAATTATGCAGATAACTTCTGCACTACCTCCTGCTGTAAATCTGACCAAAAAAAAAGGGGGGGGTGGGGAGGAAAGGCTTATTTAAATAAGCTGTGTAAGATGTAATTCTTATTTATTAAAGTATATTTATACTCTTCCATATTCTTACATTCTCCATATTCTTCCTTGTCTGGAGATGGTTATGAGACCACACCTGAAAAGTTAAGTGTAGTTCTTTCAGAATATTGACATAAGATACTGGAATGTTGAAAAGAGCCCCTATCATTCGAGGACTGCACAAAATGTTTTGTAGTATAGTGCTAGGAATTTGGGCACTGCCAAGTGCCTTCATTAGTGTGTGGTATTTTCCCCATGTGAATTTAGTGAAGTACTCTCATCAGAAGAGGCTTAATGAACTTGAAAAGGACAGCAAGTATGTATTTAAATATATTATTTACTACCAATATATAAATTGGACGTAAAGCAGTTTCACAATAAATATGGCTCGCTATCAAAACAGACTTCTGAGGGAAAAGAAATGATTCTCTTTAATGTCTCCAGGACTAGTTAGGATTCTAGGAAGTACAATTTCATGTGGGGTTTGGAGCTTCTGGCAGAATAACCATATAAAAGTATAATGGTCTTTGATAAATAGGGGGTCAGTCTGGATGATCTAATGATTATTTTTTGTCATGAAATCTGTGAACGTGGTTGTTTATTAACCATGGAGCTGTATTGTTATTAGCAAATATGCAATGCATTTCAAGGCTAGCTTTCTGGAAGGTAATCCATGAGTACTAAAAACACTTTATAAGCATATCTCTTATTTAAGGGGAGACTGTGCCAGTTGACGAGCAGTTTGACAAAGAGAAGGCCAATTTAGAAGCTTTCACAGTGGACAAGGACATTACTGTTATTAATGATAAACCAGCTGCTACAATTGGAGTAACCGGCAATTTCACTGATACCGAGAGAAGAAAATGTGAGGAAGAAATTGCCAAGCTGTACAAACAACTAGATGACAAGGTACGTTCCTATTTAATATAAGACCTTGTGGAAAAACATCTTGAGCTACATTATTAATTTTCAGCTCTGTTTACTTGAACGTATATCTGGAGTGCTATAATTCTAAAGGTTTGCTTAAGAGAAATCAGAAATGGCCTTATCTGGTGCTGAATGAGTATCCTGACTCACTTGCTTTATCTCCTGTCAAAAAATGACCAAAAACAAACTTACTACTAGGCAGAAAAGAGATTTTAAAAAGCTGTTTTCAATTTATGCATAGTTGATTTGAACATACTGTGAAACTTAAGCAATGCACTAAGTTTGGAGAGAGAGAGAATCTTTGAATTCATTTTTACGTTTTTCTTGAAAGTTAGAAGAATTTGGAGAGGATCTGCAAAACATAGGTATAAGAATTTTGTCTTTGAAGTGTACTGTTTTGTAAGTGCACACCAGATGAGGAGTCTAATGCATAGGCCAGTGAATCAAAAGGATGATTCTTTTTATTGCAAAATATGGAAAGTTGAATACCTATCATCTATTCTCTGTCATTGTTGTTTCAACTACAGGATGAAGAGATTAATCAGCAGAGCCAACTAGTAGAAAAACTGAAAACGCAAATGCTGGATCAGGAGGAGGTGAGTTTGTCTTGTGTCTTTACATTTTTTTTTTTTCTTAATTTAAAAAAGGATATGTTTTAAAACGAGTCACAGGTTATGATCAGAGAGTAGGATCACACCTTGTTGCTGTAGTAGTTCTTTTATTCCTAACCTAAATGCTTTTCGTATTCATCCCTCTTATACTGTAGTAATGGACCCAGCTACGTTTCAGCTGGTTTATTCGAACCTCAAGCCTCTGTGAAAATTGGAGAAATTGCAGGGTTTTACACTTAATTCACTGGCTGTTCTTTTCAGCCAAGCAAGCCAACAGTGTGTCCAAATACCTTGATTCTACCAAATGTTACTGTGTTAAAGTTTGCTTACAGTGTACTTACAGTTTACTTAAAGTGTACTTTACTGTACAGGCATATCAAGGGGAAAAAGCAAACAAATTTGTAATGGTCCTTAATGAGAAGTATTTACGTGTTGCTTCAGATCATACGTACTGGAATATTCAAACTATTTCTGTGCACATGTTTGCAGTAATATAATGTGTATTAATAGTGAAACTAATTATATCATTTAGCCAGGATAGAGAAAATAAAAGCATGCTAAAAGCAAACAAACAGAAGTCCTTGATGTATATGGAAAGAAGGAAAAGGTTCCTAGTGACTTGAGGAATTAGAGCGCTTATTTGCTCTATTTAGATAAATAAGTCTACCTCTTGAGCAAATCTTTATTTTGCTTTTTTATTCCACTCTGCATTTTAACTCTAGCTGCTGAAAAGTGTACCTTTTCAAGGGTACCTACCTTTTGAGAACTTTTAAGACTTGAATAGTGTTGTGAATAGTGTTCAGCTTCTCTTTTGAAAGTTTGCTACCTTTCATGTGCATTCTCAGCTGCTATTTTGAAAGGCTTTGGTTAATCATCATTTTGGTTTTGAACTTTTAAAAGAACTAATGACTCTGGTTATAGATGAGCAGTTGAATTTTTCTATTATTATATTCTCACTGTATCTGTCCTGAGCACTGTATCTGTCCTATTCTATGTTGCTGGACCCTGCAAACACACAGTAATACAGTAGGTGAAAACATCAATTTCTTGATGATGATCGTTAATTATATATCACTATTGATGTTGTAGCTTCTCGCTTCTACCAGACGGGACCAAGACAACCTGCAAGCAGAGCTGAATCGCCTCCAAGCTGAAAATGATGCGTCTAAAGAAGAAGTGAAAGAGGTGTTACAGGCCCTTGAAGAACTAGCGGTCAACTACGACCAGAAATCTCAGGAAGTAGAGGATAAGGCAAAGGAGTATGAGCTGCTTAGTGATGAACTCAATCAAAAATCGGTAGGAAACGGGGAGAAAAAAAGGAATTACGGATGAACCTAACTTTTTTTTTTTTTTTTTTGGCCTT